>CM040117.1:104088509-104688509 GCA_022559845.1 Amorphophallus konjac | reverse complement strand
TCATTGATCAACTCCCTCGAATGTCCCATATTCCTTCAATAACCCCCGTGAAGTCCCACGATCAATGACACCCAAGAGGGGGGGTGGATTGGGTGATAACAGATTTTAAGAAAACTTTAACTTATTTCAAGTTTGTATGATGAAATAGCAATCGTCAAATTAGATCTGATGAAGAGCAAAATAAATCTTATCAAAATCACCACTACAATAGCTCTTTGGTACTAGGCGGAGTTTGCGAATCTGAAGATTCTCTCACGCAAGGTGTTATCTTCTCGACAATACTAACCTTGTCAGTCCGAACCCAGCTTTTGATATACCAGAGATCTATTAGAGAATGATCAATTAATCTAGATCTAAATGAAGAAATCAGCAGATGTAATATGCTAACATGCTAGAGCAGAATTGGAGGTAAAAGATAAGGAACAAGCCGCACAAGAGACAATGATTTTTAGGTGGTTCAGATGCAACAACGGCAACCTACATCCACCCCTCATAGACTGTGAGGATTCACACACTATCTGGTAAAGGATTACAAGATCTGAACACACACACACACGTATGGAGATGGAAACTCCCACAAAGCTGTAAATACACCTAAACACACACGATTCTGACAAAAATTAAGCACACACACACACGGATCTAGGAAGATCCACACACACTAGAGTGTTTAAAGATTACAAGAGACAACACTTGAAGCTCAAGAGATCGAAGAAAAGAAACACGAAAGAAAAATCATGATTTATGCTCCCCCTTAGTGGATGAAGAGGATTTTTGATGAAGTTTGCTTCTCAGCTTGATCTTCACTTGAATGGCTTCAGGATGATCTTCAAAAACTTGGAGATGGATGAAGAATGACTGGACGGAGTACTGTTCACGCAGCTCTTCTAGTTCTTGCAGTAGCTCACTTTTTCCCTTAGATGGCCTCTCTTGGATCTCCTTTGGTCATTAGGGTTTTTGGCCTCAAAGAGATGTTTTTATACATCTTGCGTTGTCAAGAGACAAGCTAGGAACCAGATCCACAAATCATGGCATGTCTGGTGGCTTTGGGATTAAAAAATTCAAGGAGGAGGGCTTGCCACGTTGAAGAGAACAAAGTCAACAATAGCTGTCTCGAAGGGGGCGGTCGACCGGAGGTAGGCGGTCGGTCGACCGGACTGTAAAAGATTGTTGATATTTCATCCCTGGACATTCCGGTCGACCGACCCATACCCTTAGGTCGACCGGACTATAACAAAACTGTTCATTTTTGATTGCTGGAAAAACTGGTTGACTGGCCCTTGTCCGTTGGTCGACCGGACTGTTGTAAACCTACAAAAATGAGTTGTCAGCTTAGTAAATCATGTCCATATGATGACGACTTGGATTGAACATATGTTGTTATTGATTTCAAGTCCATTTGAGCTATTTTTACACATTTGGAAAGTTATGAACATTTAAGCATAATTCATGATGGAATTAGACCTTGATTGCGTACGAAGCTCGTATTTAATCACTAATACATGGCACGTGATAGAACACATGTCCGGGATTTTGTTATCATCAAAATCATCTGGATATACTTAACACCCTATACAACTATAGCCTGCAAATGAAATATTTGACATTATTAAGGAATAATTAATATACACATTATAAATATCTTAAATACAGGTATATGGATAAGAAAAAGTACACATTTTCTTGTAGTGGCATCATGGATGGCCATGCCTCTCATGGAATTGTATGAGACAAAGTGGCGATTCTCCGTGTCAACGGCAAATAGATGCCGGTGATTACTTGAGTGTAACACGAAGAATAAATATTTTTTCTCATGCGGTTGTGATAATTCATCAGTCTCATAGCAGCACTGCAACAATTCCATGGTTTTTTTGTCGTTGGCCACTGTCTTGCTGTTGATGTGATTCACTACAATGGTAAGAAAATAATCCCACTGATGAAAAATGCTAGATTCATTGCATGTTGAGTGAGGGAGGTAGATCATGGCATCGATCACCTGCAAACAATCTCGATTCTCTTAACAGTAGAAACACAAGTTCAGGGTAGGGCGAGGCATAAAATTGCATAATTAATGAAAGAAAGTACTGTATCATCCATCATCTGGCCGTATAACAGATCAATGACCTGACGACATTTCAAAATAATCCCGTTCGTTAATTCAAATATGGGGCCACTATATTAGACAAAAAATTTCATGGTAGTCAGAGTAAGGTGAATCAGAATAATTATAGAAACTATAAGAGGACAACTTACTCAATATCTCCCAAGGCACAATCATCAATGAATTCATTCACAATCTTGTTATCTCTCGGCTTCAGCCGGCCTTTGCAAATCCAATCGCTCTGTAGAAGCTTTTTGATCGGGTCGGCTTCATCTCCCTTCTACATTTATGCCAATATACCAATCTTAGATTCTATACTGTAAGAAGTAGGATCAACACAGACTCGCCTTCTTCTTCCCCCTCCCTATTTTCTTTGCAGGTGCCCTTGGTCTCCTCACGGGCTTCTCGTGTTGTTGATGAAGGGACTGAGAAAAGACACATGGACGACGGTCACCATGCCCATTGGTCACCTCCACCTGAGCTTGGATATCACCTTGCACATCCTCTTCAGGGGCTGCCTTAGATGGCACAGTATCATCCATACTTTGTTCAAGGGGCCTTGGAGGTGGGACATCGGCGGGAATGTCCACCAAATTGTGACGGATACTTTGCTCAACATTTTTAGCCCCTTGCACTTCCTCTCTACGGGCTGCCTACATCCATCAGCTGTTCGATGGGCCTAGGAGGTGCTACATCAGCGACAATGTTTTCCAAACTAGGATGCATATGTTCCGCAACATTGTGAGCCCCTTCCACCCTAGTCATAAAGAAGGCCCTCATTTCCTCAAGTAGTCGCTACTGGATCTTCAATGTAGCGGCAATATCTTGTAGCACAGACATGTATGGAGCAGATGAGGACGTCTCCTCATCACGGGGTCGGGTCATCATCTGACCACTGTACACCATGTCCCTTTCACTTGGCTGAACAAGGAGCTCTTCGATCACCTGCATTTCAAACCACATCACTTCATTTATTCATTAATGTTGAATGACAAAGAAGAAGTTTTTAGTACTCATAATATCTGTTGGTCTCGCAGGGATCCAATGGAGAATTTTAATTTCCTATCTAGAAATGGCCCCAACCTAAATAGTCGGGGAAATGCCACCTGCCTTAGTGACTGCCGCAACCGCGTGCACTCAAAAAACCAAATCTATAATATGAAATACATCAAGCTATTTTACAATACAGTAGAATTAATGATTGACACATTATTACACAAGAAAAATAAAAAAACTTACAGCAAGTGCCGCAGAACAACCAAATATAAATGTATGGGCCTGGGATGCATCCCCGGCTCTTCTCTTAGCATGGCCAATTGTACCTGACCTTCGTTTATGGACCGCCGACACTAATTGCTAAAACTTGTGCATCGTTACCTGTTGCATGGCGGCTGCCCAATTGTAATCTGAAACTCTCTCAATGTCATCTAAGCATGACAGCATCTGTTGTGGACAAGAATGCGTCGACCGTGGGCAAAGGAAAGTGGACAATATGAGTACAATCCACTGCCGAACAATGTCGACCACATCTTGCTCTTCATCGGACTGAACAATTTACTGGATGAGAGAGCACACTTTCTTCCGGTCAAACGTTGCTGCAAACCCAAATCGATGCTGCAACTTCGACTTCTGTTTTAAGGATCCATAATGTTGAACCGGCTGACCGAAGCAAGGCAATCCTAATATTATGGCCACATCTTGCATAGTGAATGCGACCTCCTTACCACCTATACGAAAGTAATTTCCTCCACTATGGGCGCAAATTATCTCATCCAATATTGTCATGGTGAAGGTGACGGGAGAAGCATTATCAATGTATGGACCAAAGGGTGTGGTCCTCATCAATGACTTGTGACATTCCCGAAATGCCATCCGATCCCTATACTTCATGTAATTGTCCATAGAACATCAGGCCGAGATGACCTTTGTGTTCACTAGATTCAAAAAAATGTATAAACAAGAAATTCAGTTAATTGATTGATCAAGAAATATAAAAAATATTAAGATTAAGATAAGGGTGACAAATGTATAGACAAGGGAGTTTAGGCGTGGCAAATAGGTGCTTAAAGGTGACAAATGTATGAAATTCGGTGATAGGTAAGTATTTAAGAGTGACAAATAGGTAGATAAGGGTGACAAATAATGCGATAGGGTGACATAAAAAGCAGAGGTGACAAATGTATGAACAAGGGTGCCAAGTAGGTGTTTAAGGGTGACAAATAGGGAGATAAGTGTAATGTCTCTGGTTTTTCGGACATTTTAAAGATCTGGATCCGTGGGTTTCGGATCACTTTCGGGGGTCTTAGAGCGCGTTTTGTGGTTGACGCGTGTTTTTCCTTGACGAGCCTTTGGAACCCTGTGCAGGGTAAACCGTTAAGTTCTCCTACTCCGAGATGATACCAGTGTGTTGAGCATGTTCCGAGGATCGAGGAAGTGATTTTTCCCAATTTTTCCTATTTCTCGTATTTTCTGGACTTTCTATATATAACCCTTTTCTTTTTCTTTTTCCCTTCTTCTTTCTTCTTCTTCTTTTCTTTCCTCTCCCGTGAGCGGCCAACCGTTGCCCCCTCTTCCCGTGCGCGGCCCGAGGTATCCCCTTTCTTCTCTGGCTGAGGACGGCGAACTGAGGCGGTGACGCAGTGACGACAGTGGCGGCGAGGTGATCGAGGCGGTGCCATTCTCACGGCGTGGGGAATGGAGATCATGTTCGGCCAAGATTTGGAGATCGGCGGCGATCCTGCGGATTTCGAGCTTCCTTGAGGTGGGGGAACGGATCCTTGCCCTCTTTCCCACATTCCCCGTGATTTGTAGGCCGAGGAGAAGCCGAGAGGGGCATATTTGAGCCGGGAGGTTAAAAATGCATGTTTGGGGTTTGAGTGGCGGATCTCTTGTTTCTAGGGGTTTTTGACAGATCTATGGGTGTAGAATCATGCTAGGAGGGTTGGGGATGGATTTCCTTTGTTTCCCCATCATCGGGAGATGATCGGGGCATGGAATGGATTTTTGGGCCGTTCCCTTCGTTCCCGTGCTTGGGTTGGGTTTCGGTCCATCCAGTGACCGCTAGGGCCCCTTTGGCGGCCCTCAGGGGACCGCCAGGCGTTTTATCCTGTCGTTGGGCTTAGCGGCCCCCAGGGGACCGCTAGGCCTGGTAAGCGGTCTCGCGACTGACCGCTACCCATTGGGTAGCGGCTAGCACACGATCGTTTACCTTGTTGGTCAGAGCACCCTCGGGGTGTGTGTTTTCGACCATTGGGAGTCACGTGTAGGGTTGCAGTCAGGGCATGATCATTTCTTTGTGCCTTGTGGCCCGATGAGGACCATTTGGTTGGGGTAGCGGCCTGGCGATAGACCGTTTGTCCCCCTTTGGCTCACCCCCTTACGCTCATGGCTTGACCACTTGGCTGAGCCTGGCGGTCTCAGGAAGACCGCTAGGCCTATTTTGCGGTCTGGGGAGGAACGCCAAGCTCAGGGCAGTCCCAGGTGGACTGCCACTCCGTTTCCTTCGAGCAGTGGTTTCCGTGAGTTGAGTCTTATCTCCAGTGACACGTCCACTAGTCGTAGCCTTCTTACAACACGCGTGTGCTGACACACCCGGGGGTGGTGGAGCGGCTTACCCTAGAGAGATGGTTGTTAAGCTAGTTACCGTAGGGCCCCTTCACGCAGCCTGAGTCTGAGCTTTGGGGATGAACCAGCTAGAGGATCTGACCTAGGGCGCATGGTCTGTGTGTGCACACTTGGTTGGGGGCGTCGGACCCGTGTTGACGAGCATGACCCCAACTAGTCCTTGTTCATGGTACTTGTTGTGTGTCTTAGTCTCCGCCTGGGGCGTCATAGGGAGACACTAAGGCACGGTGTAAGACGTCAGGGGACGCATCCGGCTTTGCTTATAGTGGGTGGTTCTCCTATCTCCTGATAGGTATGGACTTGTTTTTCCGTTGGTTCGAGGTCGGTTTGTTCGGTAAGGTTATTATAGTGAGCTTTTTCGTTTATTTATTATTACTTGTTGCTTCTATCGTACTCCTGCTAGGTTGTTACCTTTCGTGCTCATTCGCTCCTTGCTGTCTTATTTCTCTCGTTCGAGATGGGGGTCCGCGAGATCCCTACTGAGCCTATGAAATGAGACTCACCCCTATATTTTCAGGGGAGGCGAGGTCATCGAGAGACACGTCGGAGTTTCAGCGTGATTCCAGTAGCCAGGGTTAGTCGCCAGTTGTCGGAGCCGGGGTATGCCCCGTGTACTTGTACTTTCTTTTGTGTTGACTGTACTTATATTGGACATGAGATACTTTGGACCTTGTAGCTGTTTAGTGATTATTTATCTTAATTCATGCATTATTTTTATTTTATTGTGCTAGTTATATAGTTATTTTAACTTCTCTTGTACCCTCACACCATCCTTTAACCCTTCCGAGTCTTCGGGCTCTTGGGTGGCAGGCCGAGGTTCGAGTCACGCCGGTTCCTTTTCGGTACTCGGATCTCGGGTCGTTACAATAAGAGTGATAGATAGGTGGATAGTATAAGGGTGACAAATAAAGGGACAGGCTGACAATGCGAATGGGTGACAAAATCTACAATAGTACTACTATTTACTATTTTTATTGATCTAATTTTTAAAACTTTATTTAAACTAATTTTAAGTTAAGTTAATTTAAGTAATATATTATTTTACTTTCCTTATATATTAATTAATATTATTTTATTTTATAGTAATTTAATTATAAATATTTAACTAATTTTTATTAGATATATATTAATTTTAAATATTTTCATATCTTAATATTTTTATAATATTTAAATTAATATATTATATAATTGTATTAAATAGGTGGATAATTCTGACAACCCATGGGATGACAAAATGTTTCAATAAGTGTCACAAATAGATGTTTAAAGGTGACAAATAGATCCTTAAGGATGACACATAGCTGTATAAGGTTGACAAATAACGGGACGGTGAGACAACGCTACAGGGGTGAGAAATGATTCAACAACGGTGACAAATAGGGGTTTAAGAGTGACAAATAAGTCTTTAAAGGTAACAAACAGATAGAGAAGGGTGAAATAAAATAACGGGATAGGGTGACGTTGGTAAAATCAAGGGCGCCAATTGTATAAACAAGGGTGACAATAGGTGGAAAAGGGTGACAACTACCCATCTAAATTTGATAGCTCTTTGAGGAAGAAAAATGAAGAAGGGTGACAAAATACCTATCTAAGGGTGACAAATAAATAGGTCGATAAGGGGGGCAAATAGCTATGTAAGGGAGATAAGGAACCCCCCTACCTTTAACTTGTCGTCATGAAGTGGAGCCCTTAGAAACCCTAGGTTCCTCAGACGTTTCTTTTTCGGCCGTAGAAACCGTAGCTTCATGAGATGCAGGTGGGACATCCAGTTTGCGGTGGATGAAGTGTTGCACGGGTGTCTCCTTCAACTCCATGGCTGTCAGGTATGAAAGAGAGCTCACAAATGAGGGTGACCGCATAGCAAATGACGGAGAGCTCGCAAGTGGCTTGTAGGGGAGACAAATAGCACTGTGAGGAAGACGAGACGCTGAGCACGATGGAGAGACGAATCGCCTTTTGGTAGGTTTGTTGTCTGATGATGTCCGTTAAGGGCCAAGACATGGCGGGAAGGGTAAATAAGGAATTAGGCATTTTAATTTTCGAGGTCCAGTTCGGTGTCATCATTTCTGTTGATGTGGACTGCGGCGTTGCATCGGCGGCAATTCGTGAACAACACCCCCGCGTGGACGACGTGTCCCGTGTTCTACGTGGACCACTTGGAACCTGAACACAAATATTTATGTAAGGGTAACAAATAGGATCTCAAGGGTGACAAATAGGTAGACAAGGCCGAAAAAATTGCAAAACCGTGTAAGGGGGGGTGACAAATAGCTTGATCGAGGCGGTGCCATTCTCGAGGCGTGGGGACTGGAGATCATGTTCGGCCAAGATTTGCAGATCGGCGGTGATCCGGCAGATTTCGAGCTTCCTTGAGATAAGGGGACGGATCCTTGCCCTCTTTCTCGCATTCCCCGTGATTTGTAGGCCGAGGAGAGGCTGAGAGGGGCGTATTTGAGAAGGGAGGGTGAAAATGCATGTTTGGGGTTTGTGCGCTGGATCTCTTGTTTCTAGGGGTTTTTGACTGATCTATGGGTGTAGAATCATGCTAGGAGGGTTGGGGATGGATACCCTTTGTTTCCCCATCATCGGGGGATGATCGAGGCGTGGAATGGATTTTTGGGCCGTTCCCTTCGTTCCCATGCTCAGGTTGGGTTTCGGTCCATCCAGTGACCGCTAGGGCCCCTTTGGCGGCCCTCAGGGGACCGCCAGGCGTTTTATCATGCCGTTGGGCTTAGCAGCCCCCAGGGGACCGCTAGGCCTGGTAAGCGGTCTCGCGACTGACCGCTACCCATTGGGTAGCGGCCAGCACACGATCATTTGCCTTGTTGGTCAGAGCACCCTCGGGGTGCATGTTTTCGACTGTTGGGAGTCACGTGTAGGGTTACAGTCAGGGCATGATCGTTTCTTTGTGCCTTGCAGTCCGATGAGGACCATTTGGTTGGGGTAGCGGCCTGGCGATAGACCGTTTGTCCCCCTTTGGCTCACCCCCTTGCGATCATGGCTTGATCGCTTGGCTAAGCCTGGCGGTCTCAGGGAGACCGCGAGGCCTATTTTACGGTCCAGGGAGGACCGCCAAGCTCAGGGCAGTCCCAGGTGGACTGCCACTCCGTTTCCTTTGAACAGTGGTTTCCGTGAGTTGAGTCTTATCTCTAGTGACACGTCCACTAGTCGTAGCCTTCTTACAACACGCGTGTGCTGACCCACCCGGGGGTGGTGGAGCGGCTTACCCGAGAGTGATGGTTGTTAGGATAGTTACCGTAGGGCCCCTTCGCGCTGCCTGAGTCCGAGCTTTGGGGATGAACAAGCTAGAGGATCTGACCTAGGGCGTATGGTCTGTGTGTGCACACTTGGTTGGGGGCGTTGGACCCGCGCTGACAAGCGCGACCCCAACTAGTCCTTGTTCGTGGTACTTGTTGTGTGTCTTAGTCTCCGTGTGGGGCGTCATAGGGAGACACTGAGGATCGGTGTAAGACGTCAGGGGACGCATCCAACTTTACTTATAGTGGGTGGTTCTCCTGTCTCCTGACAGGTACAGACTTGTTTCTCCGTTGGTTCGAGGTCGGTTTGTTCGGTAAGGTTATTATAGTGAGCTTTCTCGTTTATTTATTATTGCTTGTTGCTTCTATCGTACTCCTGCTAGGTAGTGTTACCTTTCGTGCTCATTCGCTCCTTGCTGTCTTGTTTCTCTCGTGCGAGGTGGGGGTCCGCGAGATCCCTACTGAGCCTATGAAATGAGGCTCACCCCTATATTTTTAGGGGAGGCGAGGTCGTCGAGAGGCACGTCCGAGTTTCAGCATGATTCCAGTAGCCAGGGTTAGTCGCTAGTTGCCAGAGCCGGGGTATGACCCGTGTACTTGTACTTTCTTTTGTGTTGACTGTACTTATATTGGACATGAGATACTTTGGACCTTGTAGCTGTTTAGTGATTATGTATCTTAATTCCTGCATTATTTTTATTTTATTGTGCTAGTTCTGCCGTTATTTTAACTTTTCTTGTACCCTTACACCATCCTTTAACCCTTCCGAGTCTTCGGGCTGTTGGGTGGCAGGCCGAGGTTCGAGTCACGTCGGTTCCTTTTTGGTACTCGGATCTCGGGTCGTTACAATAAGAGTGATACATAGGTGGATAGTATATGGGTGACAAATAAAGGGACAGGCTGACAATGCTAATGGGTGACAAAATCTACAATAGTACTACTATTTACTATTTTTATTGAACTAATTTTTAAAACTTTATTTAAACTAATTTTAAGTTAAGTTAATTTAAGTAATATATTATTTTACTTTCCTTATATATTAATTACTATTATTTTAATTACTATTATTTTATTTTATAGTAATTTAATTCTAAATATTTAATTAATTTTTATTAGATATATATCAATTTTAAATATTTTGAGATCTGAATGTTTTTATATTATTTAAATTAATATATTATATAATTTTATTAAATAGGTGGATAATTGTGACAACCCATGGGATGAAAAAATGTTTCAACAAGTGTCACAAATAGATGTTTAAAGGTGACAAATAGATCCTTAAGGATGACACATAGCTGTATAAGGTTGACAAATAACGGGACGGTGAGACAACGCTATAGGGGTGAGAAATGATTCAACAACGGTGACAAATAGGGGTTTAAGAGTGGCAAATATGTCTTTAAAGGTAACAAATAGATAGAGAAGGGTGAAATAAAATAACGGGATAGGGTGACGTTGGTAAAATCAAGGGTGCTAATTGTATAAACAAGGGTGACAATAGGTGGAAAAGGGTGACAACTACCCATCTAAATTTGATAGCTCTTTGAGGTAGAAAAATGAAAGAAGGGTGACAAAATACCTATCTAAGGGTGACAAAGAAATAGGTCGATAAGGGGGGCGAATAGCTATGTAAGGGAGATAAGGAATCCCCCTACCTTTAACTTGTCGTCCTGAAGTGGAGCCCTTAGAAACCCTAGGTTCCTCAAACGCTTCTTTTTCGACCGTAGAAATCGTAGCTTCCTAAGATGCAGGTGGGACATCCAGTTTACTGCGGATGAAGTGTTGCACGGGTGTCTCCTTCAACTCCATGGCTGTCATTGATGAAAGAGAGCTCACAAATGAGGGTGACCGCATAGCAAATGACGTAGAGCTCGCAAATGGCTTGTAGGGGAGACGAATAGCACTGCAAGGAAGATGAGACGCTGAGCACGATGGAGAGACGAACCGCCTTTTGGTAGGTTTGTTGTCTGATGATGTCCATTAAGGGCCAAGACATGGCAGGAAGGGTAAATAAGGAATTAGGAATTTTAATTTTCGAGGTCCAGTTCGGTGTCATCATTTCTGTTGATGTGGACTGCGGCGTTGCATCGGCGGCAATACATGAACAACACCCCCGCGTGGATGACGTGTCCCGTGTTCTACGTGGACCACTTGGAACCTCAACACAAATATCTATGTAAGGGTAACAAATAGGATCTCAAGGGTGACAAATACGTAGACAAGGCCGAAAAAATTGCAAAACCGTGTAAGGGGGGGTGACAAATAGCTTCTATTCAAGGCGGACAAATATTTATGTAAGGGTAAGAAATAGGTTGTAGTGCGCTAGAATTTATTAAAGAATTTTCTGGCATTATTAGCAGTAAATGGACTAATTTAAATTTATTAATCAATAAAAGGCCAAATGGTGTTAATCAATTAACCCAACTCACTTAATTAGAGTCCAAAAAGGTTTTAAGGCCAGGCCCATTAAGTTTGGCCCATATTCTAGAAGGTTATTAAGCCTATCCATGAATTTTTAAGGATAAATACTAATTATATAAATAAATATATGGATAGGTAAATACAAGAGTTTTAATAATTAGAAACTCTAGCTACGACGACTGTAACGGTCTATCGTAAGACCGCCATAGCCGTGTAACGCGGTAGGGTTCGACCGTTACACTCTGCGTATTCCGTGAGTAGAAGAAGTTGTAAAAAGATTGGAACTTGATGTTCCTATCCACAAGAGACCTAAGTGGAACAATGTATAAAGACTCTAAGAACTCTTAGAGATTAGGTTTTGATAGATTAAGGACTCTAAACTCGATCTAATCTTCAAACCCTAGCTAGAACCCTATAAATAGGACCTAGTTCTGAACTGTGCGACCCTTACTTTTTGGATGTAAAGAATGAAGGTAAGGAGTCACTATCTCAAGTAAGTTCTTTAGAGGCATTTGTTTACAATACTTTAGACTAACTCCCCTCCAAATTTCACATCTTTAGGTCAAGAGGTCGTGGAGATAGAACCTAAAGAAGTCGCTGAAAAAGTCACAGAAGAAGGAAAACTAGGGCAAGATTCTCAACCCAATTCAGAAGATACATCCTAAGTTAAGAGGTAGGTTATCTCATGAATGGCAAAAATAACCTGATAGGACTAAAAGCCCTCTGGTTTGATTGAATTTCATGCATAGTAGAGCATTAATTTCATGTTTTACTAGCTATTATACATGTCATGCATCTCTTAGCCCTAGTAGAGAAATTAAAGCATGTTATTCATCTAATCCACTGATACCCATGCATATAGATAGCCTATACTTCGTCATCATGCCTAGAATAGATATGATATTTGATTTACAGACATTATGTGAGTTGATCTCTTAGTGTTTTACATGTTTTCTGTTAGCAGACGCTCTGACGCATCAGCGTAGGACCGTCACACTCATATAACGGCCCTACGACAGACCGTCACACACCCTGTTGTTTTTGGATTTTCACTATTATCTCTAACGCACTAGGATAGGCGCGTTACGTTCATGTAACAGCTGGTTCCTTACCGTCACAATCATTGTGACGCCCCATCTCTAGACCGTCAGAGTCTATGATCTGTTAACCCTAGATAGAATATAACTTGCCAATATTATTTATTGTTAAGCCTAGTTACCTAAGTTTTAACCTGATCATGTGATTTTAAGGTTATTTGATTGTTCATGATAGGTATTGCATGATTTGGTGTCTCATTGTTATTTAAGTAATGTTAGTTTATTGAGCCCAATTCTATAGTTTGTATTATAAAGCATGACTTTTCTTTTTAACCTTGTATTGACGGAGTTTTCATCATGATTTTCACATTGATTATACATATCTCTCTCTGTCAATAGAGTCATTTCTATAAGTGCATGGCACATATTCCAGTATGTTGTCATTAGTTCACACTTTGCACTATAGGAACACAATCTTGGACTTGAGGAGCTCTCTATTGGATACTCCTTCAATGGACTAGGAAATCTTGTTTCAAGGCCTCCGTAATTCTCCGCGAGCCTGGGATTCCCACTAGGACGCCGAGTTGGTTGTACCATTAAAAGCCTATTAAATAGAATACACTATCGTTGTTTCTGATTCTAGTAATGTAACGGCCTTGCACTGGACCGTCTGGCTCACGTAACGGCCCAATGAACGACCGTCACATTCCTCTAGTCTATTTTCATCTTTCTGGACTCGGATCACTGTAACGGCCCATTACTGGCGCGTCACATTATGTAACGGCCCGGTAAACGACCGTCACACTGCTGGCATATGTTAACCCAAGCTTTGACCAAGGGTTGATATTTCAATGACTCTAGATAACCCTTGATGATCTAGAACTTATCATATTACTTAATAGACTTAATGTAATAAATGGAAGATAATAAAAATACCGTTACACTGTCGATTTATTTCTAAGAGCATGACATTGTTTAAGTCAATTTCTTGACTCATTCTTGCATCGAAGCATTCATTCATTGATTCTAGTTATCATGAAATTATTGGAAGTACCACATTCTTGGCCATACTTTAATGTTATATTGCATGGAAGTAGCTTAATTTATAACTGAAGATGCGATCGAGCACTGATTGTGTTCAATGGCTCTATGCTAGTCCCCTCGGCTGATTGTCAGAAACATACTATTTTATATACCATGGGGTATGATGCTACTGGCGTCGCATTGTGCTGGGAGTACTATTTCTATAAATAAGTAAAGATCCCTGATACGACACGACATGACATTCTTGCTTGATATTCCACAGAAATTCACGAAGCACTTGCTCATAAGCATAAGATGCTAAAGTGATGAATATGTGGCTTGCTAGTACATTCTCGAGATATTCTTGCTCGTGAAAGGCCAAATATCATGTTCATGTTATATTCTTGCTAGTTCATTCTTGATCATTCTATCTTATCTTGTTACTTTGGTTTGATCGCATGATTGATTCGCATTCGCATGATTTTACCTTATTCTTTAGAGCTAAAATGTTAACTACTTTAATAGTGCCTTCATGTTGATGCGAAGATACCTACTGGGCAAGTGTGCTCATTACCTATTTCCAATGTTTTACAGGAGGTGGAAGTAGTTCGGATTCGGATTCAGGCTATACTAGTAGCGGGTCCGGAAGTGTGTGAAAGTCTTGTAAAGCTACGAGTGAAGACTTAGGAAGTTTATCATGTTTAGATTGAGTCAATGTAATTTTCCTATTTCTTGAGTCTAGTAGAAGGAAAAGATGATGAAAAGTGGTTGTATTATGAATATTGATCATTTATGAAATAAAGTTGAAGTTTGATTAAATTCTGTGCAATTGCATTTATGTGTGTGATTGTCTTGCGCTCTGATTGTTCTTGCTTGCAAGAGGCTTACTATGCCGGCTGTTCACGCTCCCCGAGCGAGTCTTCCGCTGTAAATAAGGCTCGGGGCGTGACAGGTAAGTTGGTATCAGAGCCTAAGTCTCAGGACTTAGGGAAAAGAATCATGTCATAGGATAAGTCCAAGGGTTAAGGACCCCCACCTACGAACCAAGGAAGGAATTTTCATGCCCATGTGAGAATTGGGTAGAGCCGGGATGAGATAGTTATTAGCTTTAAGATTGATTTTCTTTCGGTCTCACGAGAAATAACAAGCTTTTATATTTCTCTCAGGTACCTTATTATTCTTATCATGGCTCATCGCGTAGACTGGAATGGCATGCAACAAACTGTTGTCGGCCTTACGCATGCATTGCAAACCATGGCCCAAGCAGGGGCAGGAGCACGGGCTGGCGACCTTCATCGTAATTTTCGGAGTCTAAATCCTCTGCGTTCCTATGGATCTTCCAATCCAGACGAAGCAGAAAATTGGATCGATGAAATGAATCATATCTTTGATGTCATTCAATGCACTGATCAAGAGAAGGTCCGTCTAGCAACATTCTAATTAAATAAGGATGCCCGTACTTGGTGGAAATCGGTCCCGGCACCTCCGGCCGATGCACCTCACACGTGGGATGGTTTTCTCACTTTATTTCGTGCCAAGTATTTCTCCGAACATGTGAAGGAAAGGAAGGCCATGGAGTTTGCCTCCCTTCGTCAAGGGATGATGTCAGTAGCAGAGTATGAGCTGCAGTTTTCAAGACTAACACCATATGCACCACACCTTATTAGCACAGAATTATTAAAGGCAAATCGATTTATGGACGGGTTAGGCCCGGGTTCATTCAGCAACTTGGGACACAAAATATCCGCACTTGCGCAGAGATGGTTCAGAGGGCATATCTATGCGAGAGGACCTTAGAGAAGGTCGAAAAGTTGAAAGGAAAGGGAGAGGAATCCAGCCGACGCTCAGATCGGCATTATAAGAAGGAGAAGTTTAGCATCACGGAACCCTACAAAAGCCGTGATAACAAGAAAAGATCAAGGAGCGGGAACGGTGGAAGTTCCCAAAAGAATAATAAAAGGGTTAAGGAGGAGAAGGAGAAAGTTGCCACGGCGTGCACTTTTTGCGAGAAATTCGGCCATTCGGCAGAAGAATGCTGGAAGCGCCTCGGTGCTTGTTTGTGTTGTGGAAGTAGGGAGCATCGTGTGCCAGATTGCCCCCTTATGAAAGAGCAATCAGCTAATGGACGACGCAGGAGGCAGGCTCACCTCAATGCGGTTATAGATGAAGATGAAGCACCCAGGGATTTAAATGATGGGCTTATAGAAGGTACTCTTCAAATCTGTTCTCGCCCTGCATTCGTGCTATTCGATACTGGTGCTTCTCATTCTTTTATCTCCACCACTTTTGCAAAAACCTTACCAATTGCATCAGTTTCCTTACCTTCAGATCTTGCTATTACTACACCTTTAGGATCTGGAACTAAGCTTACCAAGCATTATCCTGATTGCGAGGTAGTGGTAGAAGGACACAATCTCCCCGCAAACTTAGTATGCCTTGATATGAAAGGTTATGACGCCATTTTAGGGGTAGATTGGCTTGTAGACCATGATGCTTATATCAATTGCCAAAATAGGATAATATCTTTTCGAAAGCCCGGTCTTCCAAGATTTTCTTTTCTTGGCATCAAATACAAAAAGCATCCTACCATTATATCTTCTCTTCACGCTTGCAAGCTTATCTCGCAAGGATGCGAAGCTTTCCTTGCTTCAGTCATTATTACCGAATCTAAGGAGATTGTCCTAGCCAATATTCCTATTGCAAATGAGTTCCCAGACGTGTTCCCATCTGAACTACCTAATTTACCGCCCGAAAGGGAAGTAAACTTTACCATTGAACTCATTCCTGGTGCGGCACCTGTTTCTATAGCCCCTTACAGGATGTCCCCCACAGAACTCAAGGAACTAAAGAAGCAGTTACAAGAACTTCTAGACAAGGGTTTCATTAGACCCAGCACATCCCCTTGGGGTGCGCCTGTTCTATTTGTCAAGAAGAAAGATGGTTCCCTCAGGCTATGTATCGATTACCGGCGACTGAATCAGCTTACAATTAAGAATAAGTATCCGTTGTCGCGTATTGATGAGCTCTTCGACCAGCTTTCGGGAGCTGAGTACTTCTCTAAGATTGACCTCAGATCTGGTTATCATCAACTTAGAATTAAAGAAGAAGATATCTATAAATTGGCTTTTCGAAGTCGTTATGGCCACTATGAATACGTGGTGATGCCGTTCGGGTTAACTAATGCCCCAACAGCATTCATGCAACTTATGAACAGTGTCTTCCAGCCATACCTGGATCGATTCATTGTCGTCTTCATCGATGATATCCTGATATACTCAAGGACAAAAGAAGAACATGAAGAACATTTGAAAATAACTTTCCAAACACTTAGAGAACACAAGCTATATGCCAAACTCAATAAGTGTGAATTCTGGCTCGAAGAAGTCTCATTCCTAGGCAACATTATTTCAAAAGAAGGTATTGCTGTGGATCCTTCTAAGGTAGAAGCTGTCAAGAATTGGAGTCGGCCTACGACTGTGTCTGAAGTAAGGAGCTTTCTGGGTCTAGCTGGTTATTATAGAAGATTCATTAAGGACTTCTCAAAGATAGCAGTCCCTTTAACTAGACTCACCAGAAAAGAAAATCCTTTTGTCTGGTCAGAGGAATGTGAGAAGAATTTCCAAATTCTTAAGAATCATCTTACCACAGCCCCTATTTTATCACTACCAATGGAGGGTGGTGGATTTGAAGTGTATACGGATGCGTCTGGAATTGGCTTAGGATGTGTCCTTATGCAGAATGGAAAAGTGATTTGCTATTCTTCAAGACAATTGAAGCGTCACGAAGAAAATTATCATGTACATGATTTAGAATTGACAGCAGTTATCTTTGCCTTGAAAATTTAGCGTCATTATCTTTATGGAGAAAAGTTTACGATCTACTCAGATCACAAGAGCTTGAAGTATTTATTCTCTCAAAAGGAGCGTAATATGAGGCAGAGGAGGTGGTTAGAACATCTCAATGACTTTGACTTTGCTATTCAATATCATCATGGTAAGGCAAATGCTGTAGCAGATGCACTCAGCAGAAAACCAATGGGTATGTTATCAAGTCTCATGATTAGTGTGACTAACCTTATTCCTCAATTTGCTCACTTGAATTTAGATGTTGATATTAAGGAAGAAGATTGCTTCATAGCTAATATCCGAGCTCAACCTACATTAATAGAGGATTTGGCCAAATTACAAGAGGATGATCCAGTTTTACTGGAAATTAAGGCCAATATTGAACAAAGACAGGATTTTTCTATCTCTAATGATGGAAGATTGCTATTCAAGGGCCGAATGCGTATACCGGATCATGAGGATACAAAGAAATTGATCCTAGAAGAAGCACATAAATCAAAGTACACCATTCATCCAGGAGGTACAAAAATGTATCAGGACCTCAAAGGAAACTTTTGGTGGCCCAATATGAAGAGGGAAATAGCTGACTTCGTGTCTCATTGTCTAACCTGTCAACAAGTTAAAGCTGAACATTTTAGACCCACAGGTAAATTACATCCCTTAAATATTCCCGAATGGAAATGGGAGAGCATAGGAATGGATTTCATCGTGGGATTACTTAAGACAAGAGGTGGACACGATGGCATATGGGTAATCATAGATCGATTGACTAAATCCGTACATTTCATACCAATAAAGAGTCGATGGTCTGTGGATATCCTGACAGCATTATACATGAAAGAAATTGTTAAACTACATGGTGTCCCTATCTCTATTGTATCAGATAGAGATCCTAGATTTACATCACAGTTCTGGAAAGGTCTACAACATTCACTAGGGACCAGATTAAATTTTAGCACAGCCTTTCATCCACAAACTGATGGTCAGACGGAAAGAACAAACCAGGTGGTAAAAGACATGCTCAGGGCTTGTATCATTGACTTTGGAGGAAGTTGGCATGATCACTTGCCTCTGGTGGCATTTACATATAATAACAGCTATCAAGGAAGCATACAAATGTCACCTTTTGAAGCTCTATATGGGAAAAGTTGTCGATCTCTAATATGTTGGAATGAGATAGGGGAAAGGCAATTTCTAAGCCCTGACCTTATCAGAGATTCTACAGAAAAAATAAAGCTCATCTAGAAAAGAATGAAGATGGCACAATATAGGCAGAAATCTTATGTCGACAATCGAAGGCGCGACTTGGAGTTTCAAGTAGGAGAACATGTATATCTGAAGGTTTCTCCAGGTCGTGGTATTCGAAGATTTGGCATTAAAGGAAAGCTAACTCCTAGATTCATTGGCCCGTTTGAAATTCTTGAAAGGGTCGGTGAAGTGGCTTATGGATTAGCTTTACCTCCACAGTTAGCAGGAGTTCATGACGTATTTCACGTCTCTATGCTAAAGAAGTATGTATATGATCCAGATCATATTTTCACATTTGATAATCTGGAGATTCAGAAAGACTTAACATACGAACAAACACCAATAAAAATTGTGGATCGGGAAGTGCGTCAATTAAGGAATAAAATTATTCCTATGGTCAAGATCCAATGGAAGAAAACATGGCCTTATGAAGCGACATGGGAAACCGAATCAGCTATGAAGAAAAGATTCCCAGGATTGTTTGACTGTAAGTACACTCTCCACAATCGATGTATTGAATTTGGGGACCAAATTTTTCTAAGTGGGGGAGGGTGTAGTACCCCAGAATTTATTTAAGAATTTTCTGGCATTATTAGCAATAAATGGACTAATTTAAATTTATTAATCAATAAAAGGCCAAATGGTGTTAATCAATTAACCCAACTCACTTAATTAGAGTCCAAAAAGGTTTTAAGACCAAGCCCATTAAGTTTGGCCCATATTCTAGAAGGTTATTAAGCCTATCCATGAATTTTTAAGGATAAATACTAATTATATAAATAAATATATGGATAGGTAAATAAAAGAGTTTTAATAATTAGAAACTCTAGCTACGACGACTGTAACGGTCTATCGTAAGACCGCCATAGCCGTGTAACGCGGTAGGGTTCGACCGTTACACTCTGCGTATTCCGTGAGTAGAAGAAGTTGTAAAAAGATTGGAACTTGATGTTCCTATCCACAAGAGACCTAAGTGAAACATTGTATAAAGACTCTAAGAACTCTTAGAGATTAGGTTTTGATAGATTAAGGACTCTAAACTCGATCTAATCTTCAAACCCTAGCTAGAACCCTATAAATAGGACCTAGTTCTGAACTGTGCGACCCTTACTTTTTGGATGTAAAGAATGAAGGTAAGGAGTCACTATCTCAAGTAAGTTCTTTAGAGGCATTTGTTTACAATACTTTAGACTAACTCCCCTCCAAATTTCACATCTTTAGGTCAAGAGGTCGTGGAGATAGAACCTAAAGAAGTCGCTGAAAAAGTCACAGAAGAAGGAAAACTAGGGCAAGATTCTCAACCCAATTCAGAAGATACATCTTAAGTTAAGAGGTAGGTTATCTCATGAATGGCAAAAACAACCTGATAGGACTAAAAGTCCTCTGGTTTGATTGAATTTCATGCATAGTAGAGCATTAATTTCATGTTTTACTAGCTATTATACATGTCATGCATCTCTTAGCCCTAGTAGAGAAATTAAAGCATGTTATTCATCTAATCCACTGATACCCATGCATATAGATAGCCTATACTTCGTCATCATGCCTAGAATAGATATGATATTTGATTTACAGACATGATGTGAGTTGATCTCTTAGTGTTTTACATGTTTTCTGTTAGCAGACGCTCTGACGCATCAGCGTAGGACCGTCACACTCATATAACGGCCCTACGACAGACCGTCACACACCCTGTTGTTTTTGGATTTTCACTGTTATCTCTAACGCACTAGGACAGGCGCGTTACGTTCATGTAACAGCTGGTTCCTTACCGTCACAATCACTGTGACGCCCCATCTCTAGACCGTCATAGTCTATGATCTGTCAACCCTAGACAGAATATAACTTGCCAATATTATTTATTGTTAAGCCTAGTTACCTAAGTTTTAACCTGATCATGTGATTTTATGGTTATTTGATTGTTCATGATAGGTATTGCATGATTTGGTGTCTCATTGTTATTTTAAGTAATGTTAGTTTATTGAGCCCAATTCTATAGTTTGTATTATAAAGCATGACTTTTCTTTTTAACCTTGTATTGACGGAGTTTTCATCATGATTTTCACATTGATTATACATATCTCTCTCTGTCAATAGAGTCATTTCTATAAGTGCATGGCACACATTCCGGTATGTTGTCATTAGTTCACACTTTGCACTATAGGAACACAATCTTGGACTTGAGGAGCTCTCTATTGGATACTCCTTCTAATGGATTAGGAAATCTTGTTTCAAGGCCTCCGTAATTCTCCGCGAGCCTGGGATTCTCACTAGGACGCCGAGTTGGTTGTACCATTAAAAGCCTATTAAATAGAATACACTATCGTTGTTTCTGATTCTAGTAATGTAACGGCCTTGCACTGGACCGTCAGGCTCACGTAACGGCCCAATGAACGACCGTCACATTCCTCTAAGTCTATTTTCATTTTTCTAGACTCGGATCACTGTAACGGCCCATTACTGGCGCGTCACATTATGTAACGGCCCGGTAAACGACCGTCACACTGCTGGCATATGTTTACCCAAGCTTTGACCAAGGGTTGATATTTCAATGACTCTAGATAACCCTTGATGATCTAGAACTTATCATATTACTTAATAGACTTAATGTAATAAATGGAAGATAAGAAAAACACCGTTATGCTGTCGATTTATTTCTAAGAGCATGACATTGTTTAAGTCAATTTCTTGACTCATTCTTGCATCGAAGCATTCATTCATTGATTCTAGTTATCATGAAATTATTGGAAGTACCACATTCTTGGCCATACTTTAATGTTATATTGCATGGAAGTAGCTTAATTTATAACTGAAGATGCGATCGAGCACTGATTGTGTTCAAGGGGTCTATGCTAGTCCCCTCGGCTGATTACCGAAAACATACTATTTTATATACCATGGGGTATGATGCTACTGGCGTCGTATTGCGCTGGGAGTACTATTTCTATAAATAAGTAAAGATCCCTGATACGACACGACATGACATTCTTGCTTGATATTCCACAGAAATTCACGAAGCACTTGCTCATAAGCATAAGATGCTAAAGTGATGAATATGTGGCTTGCTAGTACATTCTCGAGATATTCTTGCTCGTGAAAGGCCAAATATCATGTTCATGTTATATTCTTGCTAGTTCATTCTTGATCATTCTATCTTATCTTGCTACTTTGGTTTGATCGCATGATTGATTCGCATTCGCATGATTTTACCTTATTCTTTAGAGCTAAAATGTTAACTACTTTAGTAGTGCCTTCATGTTGATGCGAAGATACCTACTGGGCAAGTGTGCTCATTACCTATTTTCAATATTTTACAGGAGGTGGAAGTAGTTCGGATTAGGATTCAGGCTATACTAGTAGCGGGTCCGGAAGTGAGTGAAAGTCTTGTAAAGCTACGAGTGAAGACTTAGGAAGTTTATCATGTTTAGATTGAGTCAATGTAATTTTCCTATTTCTTGAGTCTAGTAGAAGGAAAAGATGATGAAAAGTGGTTGTATTATGAATATTGATCATTTATGAAATAAAGTTGAAGTTTGATTAAATCCTGTGCAATTACATTTTTGTGTGTGATTGTCTTGCGCTCTGATTGTTCTTGCTTGCAAGAGGCTTACCATGCTGGTTGTTCGCGCTCCCCGAGCGAGTCTTCCGCTGTAAATAAGGCTCGGGGGGTGACATATGTGGTTAAGGGTGATAAATAGCTCTATAAGGGTGACAAACGTGTAATAAACACCCACACCTTCGTATCTACCTCCAATATTCGCGTTCCCAAGTTCAACAGGTTGTTGTGTCCCGTGGTTTGATGTTGGTTTTGATACTGTCAAATTTGAGTCTCATGTGTTTGGTGCTGTCAACTACGAGTTAGAATGGTGAGTTATAGTTCAGTCATGTTCATTCATTTATAAACCCATCATTCATCCATGAGAATTTATGTGTTCTTGATGATAGCATAGTCTATATTACACTGATGAGCATTGTTCATAAATTTGATGATAGCTAAGGTAAATAACACAAGTTGCTTTTGATGATTTTACTTGTTGCCTTTGCTCAGAAGGCATTACTTGATCTGTTCAAATGTTCACATGTTTAAAAGCTCAGTTCGTGTTAAGTTTGGTCGACCAATCTACTAAATTCGGTCAACCGAAGTGTCCATGTAAAGCTCTGAGCTAAGGGTAACAAATGGAGCTTAAGGGCGACAAATGTGTCTACACGGGTGACAAATGGGTTAGCAAGGGTGAAAAACCCCTGCTAATGGTGACAAGTAGGGCTCAATACAGACAAGACCAACGGCTTTCAAGGCAGTGTAAGAGGAGTAAGGGCGACGGCTTCTGGACTTTAGTGGTGACAATTAGGTGAGTATGGGTGACAAATGCTTAACTAGAGTAACAAATAACTTCACATTGGTAACAAATGAGAAGGAAGCTGAAGGTGACGAAGAATAGAAGAAAGAGGAACTGGAGGAGAGAGAGATGTGCTCACTAGAAGACAAAGGACCTACAGTGCTCACAAGAAGTCAAATGTGAACAGTGATCCCAAGGGCTCTAAAGCAATCTGAAGAACAAGCGAGGGCTGACCACAGTCGTCAAAGTCAACGCAAGGACAAGGAAGGCTCTAGTCAACCTCAAATTTATGTTGACCCAAGTCACCAATATGCCAGTCAAAGTCAATAGTCAAAGTCAAGCATTTGCAACTTCAGAAGTCCAGTCAAATCCCGTTCAAGCTTCGGCCAGCGACAGTGGACACAGAAAATGACAAAAGAGGAAGAACAACAGAAGAAGACTAAAGGTAACAAATACTCTCCTAAGGGTGACAAATGAAGCTTCAGCGGTGACAAAGAGATATATAAGGGTGACAAATGGATTTAAGGTGACGGTTCCAGCTTTGAGTGTGAAAGGAGTCGAAGGCGACATGGTTAGCAAATAAGGCAAACATATATCTTCATAGGACTGACAAATATTAAGGCCGATAAATAGAATAGCAAGGGTGAGAAATGCTCAACGGTAATGAAAGGTTTGCTCTTGTCTATAGTTCTCACATGAGAAGTCTAGGGCGACGGCTGGTTGTGAATAAGGGTGACAAATGTGTCTCTAATGGTGTAAAATATGCATTTGAAGATGAATAATATCCCAATAGGGTGAGAAATTGCTAGAAGTGTGTGTACGACTTGCTTCCCTCTAGAATTAGAAGTGTGTGGTAATGTTTATGTCCTAACAAAATGCTATGCATGACTTTGCATAACTACATAACTACATGACATGCATGACTCTTGACTACAAACTCCTATGATTGGTCTTCTCTGACTCTGCCTCTTTGATTGTTTCAGCTCTGATAGCTTTGACTTTTTCTTTGACTTCCTTTTTGACTCTGTATGACTCTGACTCATTTTCTTCTCCCCCTTTGCCATCAGCAAAAAATTGAGGGGTTCTATGATAGCATCCCTTATTATCTCTTTGCCAATGGTGTGTCATCGACTTGAGTGGACACATCTTGTGTAGGAGGACCGTGAGGAGGGAGTGTAGCATGCTGAAGTGAGGCCAATAGTTCTTCTACATTCTGATTGACCCTTTTAGCAACTGTTCTGAGGTTTCTGTCAGTGGAGAAATACCTTTCAAGTAGAGCTTCATGAAAAAACTCCATTTTAGCACTGAGCACAGTTGTTTGATGACGGATCATATCAGCAATATGGGTTAGCTGTGCGTCATACTGAGTAGCTTCGACAAGAACTTGAGAGGATGACTCTGGAGCCATACCAAGCGACCATCTGTCTCCTTGGTCTTCAAAAGCTGGCTGAGGGTAATGATCCTTGAATACTTCAACCATGCATTTAATGTCATCTATAATCATCTATAATTTGTTTATCATATGATCATAATTCCTAACAAGACGATTGTGTTGTTCTCTGGTTTATGAAAATATTCTACAGCTGTGAATAACTTGTCATCGTGATGGTTGAATCTGTCAATCAACCTGCCAATCTGATTTCCAGCAACTCCAAGGACTCCTTGAATATCTTGTACTAGTTTGTGAAAATTCATGTTGGCACGTGTCCTGTCTTTGTTGATTTCAGTAATTTTGTTGTTCACTTCCATCCTCAGATGAGTCAATTTCTGATCAATTTTTTTTGACATTTCTCTCATTCTAGAGTTTACTTCTCCTTTGAACTGAATCATCTGATGCTCAAAGTAGTTTGAATGTTCTTTCAATGCAGAATGTAGCATCCCAAATTGTGCAGATATGAAACAAAAGAGAGTACGTGTCTCTTGAACATATGATGCAGAAGCTTGAGAGGTTGGCCGATCTGCAACTACAACTTGTCTCGCGGGAGGGATGTTCTGCGGTTGGTGTTCTGGTGATGCTTGAGGTTCTTGATGTTGTAGTTGAACCTCGGCCATTTCTTATTGAATTTCATGTTGCTGCTCATGTTCTAGCTACTACTGCTCTAGCTGCTGCTGTTGCTGTTCTAGCGCTTGCCGTTGTAGTTGAAACACTAATTACTGCTGCTGTTCTACTTGTTGTTGGTGTTCTTGTTCTTGCGGTTGCTGTTGCATTTGCTTAACCTGCTGCTCCATCTTTTGAGCTTGTTCTTCAGGTTGATCAAGTTGTTGTTCTGGCTGCTCAAGCTGATGTTGAGACTGCTCAACCACTTGTGGTGGATTATCCCTAGGTAGTTGCCTTTAAATCTTACCTCCGACCTTTTTAAAATTCATATACTTTTCAACAAAATCCATTGTATAGATATTTGACATGGGGATTTCCTTGAATTTTTCATTTCCCAACGGAATCTTTATTCTCTTGAATACTACAGTCAACTACGCTGCATATTGTAAATGTCTTCCAGCATTCTTATAGAAACCCAATATCTGAATCATCAGGTCTGGCAAACAGACCATGATGCTCTTGAACATGCAGTAGAATAAGAATATTTGGGTCACAGTTAGCCGACCCCGACCACCACCTTGAGGTGTTATGATTGTAGTAAAAATGTGGTGTAGCAGCCTTTGTAGGAGAGGAAACCGATTGGTGTTGAAGCTGGTGATGTGGGTCTGATTTTCATCCTAAGGATTGTTGGGTAAACAAGTCATAATTGAATATGCTTCAAATGTATCATAGACAAAACCAACTTCTTCTGCTCCACCCTCTAGAATTCTAAGAGCTTTATGCAACAGACGCTCAGTGATCTCAATTTCAACTCCTCTAACATGAGTCCAAAACTTTGGAATGCTAGCATCATATTTCAGGTTTCTATAGAAGTCAGTCACCAACTTGGGACAATATATTTTATGCTTACTGATAAACTTCTTCCATCCTTGAAATTCAATCATCTCCATTAATTTAGGAAAATTTTCAAGCAGTTAGTGGTCATGTATATCAATGTACCTTGGAAACAAAATTGTCACTGGTTCACTTGGTTCGTCACCTTCATCTTTGAGCTCTATCCTTATTAAACTCTTCTTAACTCTTTTCTGAGTTGCCCCTCTTTTTCTGACAGGTGAATCTGACTCTCGTCCTTCCTTTTTGTCGCCTTTGTTGACTCTAGTCAATGAGATCCACTGGCAGATGAATCTCAAACATGAGATCGCTTGGACCAAGGTTCCTTTCGTCCGGATACATTAGCCGCGGGCTGTTTCTCTAAGACTATATGCTTTCCTCTGCTTCTTGTAGTTGGCGAAGACATTGAAGTAGACGAGAGGCCGGAGAGAGACATTGTAGGAGATACAACGAGTAAAACAAGGAGAGATGGGTTTTTGACTTTAACATGATGATGGAGAGATGGAGGGAAACCGCTGGTGCATCGAGGTATGAAGGTGATGCTTAGACTTAGGGTTTTCAGGGAGTTATGGAGAAGGACAATGATGCACCGAGGCAGAGAGAGCTTGGCCGAGGTTGAAATAAGCAGACGATAATAAAAGCTTAGAAGTGAGAGATAGTCGAGAAATCAGGGTCTACTTTATTTACCAATTTAATAGGGTAAATTACGAAAATGTCCTTCCTTAAGAGTTAACCTTCGAAACTCTTATAAAACATGCTTCATGAGAAATTGCAATAGGTACTCAAAGAATGCAGACTCATGCATATTCATGAAGACAAGCAAACAGGTGTGAATGAATACATGAAATTTATCAGTTGCGTCGATGCATCAGCTAGGTGCATCGACCTATCTATCCAATCATGATGAACAACTGTAACAAGACAACACGATTAGCCACATAAGGGTGACACATGTCAAAACAATGGTGAAAAATGTCAAGGCAATAGTGACAAATAGAGCTCTAAGGGTGAAAAATGAGTTAGCGCGACGGCTTCAGTCTAACAGGGAAAATGCTAAGGCGACGGTTATCAATCGTAAGGGTGACAAATAGATGTTAAGTCTGACAAATAGCCGTTAAGGGTATAAAATGGGTTTGCAAGGGTGAATAATGGCTCAGCACGTGAGACGTTAGAGCGGGAGACGTGACTAAGTTCCCCAAATTAGGGTTTTAAAAGTTATATTAAAAAAATGTTTAAAACATTACACTGAAGCTAAGATTCAAACCCAGAGACACCCGTTCAAACGGCGAAACACTTAACCAACTGAGATGACGTATCATTTAAATTATTTTATTCCATTATATATATATTATAGTTTTTTGTCTCATCCCGAGCCATGCCCGGGACGGCCTATTCAGCCGTGATGGCAAACCCTGCCCCAAATGATGTGCATATGACCCAAGGAGGTTGGCACAAGATCCGAGATCTTCCACATGGCATTCCCCGCCAGGAGCCCTAGCTCCCAAAAAATCATTATAGACGTGTCGGTAAAATCACAACACATATATGCCGGGGCACGGAACATGAAATGGTCAACATGTCAACAATACGGCTCTGAATACCTTTTCGCACCCCAATGTGGGACTTTCAAGACTTTTCAACATGATCTCTCTTCTTTTTATAGGAATCGACTTAGAGGCCATGCAACCCCATTTCTTGGCGATTAATCAAACATTTTTCCCTCTTAACGCCGTGCCCTTTATGGCACGACGGGTCTCCAGTCCCGACCCGATGCCCACCATCGTCTAGTTAGTCAGAAGGAGTGCACCTTGGGTTCCAGACCATCCCAGTCTTGGAACCTGAACACATTGTCACACACGTGACTGGCACGCCCTCACATGATAAAATCGATAAAAGATACAATGATATTTTATTATTATCTTGAGTTCTTCCAACATGCCCCCGTGGGGAGCCCTAGCTCCCGAAAAATCATTTTAGACGTGTCGGTAAAATCACAACACATGTATGCCGGGGCACGGAACATGAAATGGTTAACATGTGACCAATACGGCTCTGAATACCTTTTCGCACCTCGATGTAGGGCTTTCAAGGCTTTTCAACATGCTCTCTCTTTTTTTATAGGAATCGACTTATAGGCCATGCAGCCCCATTTCTCGGCAAGTAATCAAACATTTTCCCCTCTTAACGCTGTGACCTTTATGGCACGGCGGGACTCCACTCTCGACCCGATGCCCACCATCGTCTGGTTAGTCAGAAGGAGCGCACCTTGGGTTCTAGACCATCCCAGTAGTGGAACCTGAACACATTGTCACACACGTGACTGGCACGCCCTCACACGATAAAACCGATAAAAGATACAATGATATTTTATTATTATCCTGAGTGCTTCCAACATGCCCTCGGGGGAGCCCTAGCTCCCGAAAAATCATTATAGACATGTCGGTAAAATCACAACACATGTATGCTGGGGCACAGAATATGAAATGGTCAACATGTGACTGATACGGCTTTGAATACCTTTTCTCACCCCGATGTGGGACTTTCAAGGCTTTTCAACACGCTCTCTCTTCTTTTGATAGGAATCGCCTTACAGGCCATGCAGCCCCATTTCTTGGCGATTAATCAAACGTTTTCCCCTCTTAACGCCGTGACCTTTATGGCACGATGGGTCTCCAGTCCTGACCCGATGCCCAACATCATCTGGTTAGTCCGAAGGAGCGCACCTTGGGTTCCAGACCGTCCCAGTCTTGGAACCTGAACACATTGTCACACACGTTGCTGGCACGCCCTCACACGATAAAACCGATAAAAGATAGAATGATATTTTATTATTATCCTGAGTGCTTTCAACATGCCTTTGCGGGGAGCCCTAGCTCCCGAAAAATCATTATAGACGTGTCGGTAAAATCACAACACATGTATGCTAGGGCACGGAATATGAAATGGTCAACATGTGACGGAATATGAAATGATCAACATATGAAATGGTCAATATGAAATGGTCAACATGTAGGATGGAGGGGATTTAATTTTTTTTTAATTTGAGTGTGTGTGTGTGTGTGTATGTGATATTCTTTTTATTTAGAGGGTGGGGGGATTTTTTTTCAAATGAGAGAGGAAAGGGGGCGGGGATGTGAATTAAATTTTTAGACTGGTGTGGATGCCGATATGTGAGAAAATGTGTATGTGAATGCGAGTATGAAAATGATTTTTTCCAGAAGATGATGTCGATGTCAACGTGGGTGTATGAATATGGAAGTGAAAGTGGATGTGGATATGGATGTATATGTGACCAAACAGGATGCACAAATGTGGAAAATAGTCAATATTTATAGGAGATGCTGTCAAATTTTTTTTAGAAGTAATGATAAGACATATTGATATGATTTTTTTAATTTGTTAGGTAAATAGGGCTAGAATTAATCATTCATGGATGAATCGCAGAGTAGTTGACAGAGTGGTGTCAGAGGAGTTTAAGGATGTAGTTGATAGTTTTATTCAGTTTGTATTGGGGCATCCAACAGCAGTGGACCAGCGTAGTAACATCCGATGTCCTTGTTTACTTTGTAAAAATAAGAGATTTCTTTCGCTATGGGATGTGCAAGATCATGTATACAAGAAAGGGTTCACGAAATGTTATATGAATTGGGTGTGTCTTGGTGAGGACTTCTGGTCATATGAGCTCGACAATGTTGTAGGCACAAGTACCTATATAGACATGGTAATCGATGCTGCTAGCTCTAACTTTAATGTATAAGGGGAACACGTGTACAACGAAGAACCACCAAACAAGACGGCTGAAAAATTTTATAGGTTACTTCGGGATGTTGATGAGCCGTTGTGGGATGGTTGTGAAAATCACACTCGGTTGTCTGTTGTCTCACAGTTTTTGAGTTTGAAATCTGAATTTCACTATCAAGCTGTTTTGACGGTATGCTCCTCCTTATCAAGAGTATGCTGCCTTAAGATGAGAAGTTGCCTAAAAATTTTTACCGTGCAAAGAAGATGGTTAATGAGTTAGGGCTTGGATACCAAAAAATAGTTGCATGCCCTAATCACTATATGCTATATTATGAAGATAATGTAGATAAAAGATCATGTGATATTTGTCAGCATGATAGATTTAAACCTAAGAGATGGGACAATTCAAAGCAGAAGGATTTGCCTTACAAGTCACTGCGATACTTCCCTCTCATGCCCAGATTACAGCGGATGTATATGTCGTCAAAGATAGCTCGGCATATGATATGACGCATGGAAAGAGCACATCGTGCAGATGATATAATGAGTCATCCCGCCGATGGTGAAGCTTGGGCTCATTTCAATCGTACCTATACCGTTTTTGATCACGAGCCACGGAATGTTAGGCTAGGTTTATGCACAGACGGCTTCAGCCCTTTCGGAGGTTTAGTGGCGTCTTACTCATGTTGGCCAGTGTTCCTGTCACCATACAACCTTCTGCCGAGCTTGTGCATGAAGCGAGATAACCTTTTCTTAACTTTGGTGATTCCAGGTCCAAAAAATCCAGTGAAAAAATTCGGACATATATCTCAGGCCACTGATTGATGAGTTGAAAAGATTATGGAATGATGGAGTTGTTACTTATGATGCGTATAGAAAATAAAATTTCACTATGAAGGATGCATTGATGTGGACAATAAGTGACTTCCCTGCATATGGAATGCTATCTAGCTGGAGCACACACGGGAGGCTAGCATGTCCTTACAGTATGGCTGATACCAAATCATTTGTCTTGAAATATGGCAAGAAATCATGCTGGTTCGATTGTCATCAACGATTTCTACCAATTGACCATCCTTTCCGAAGGCAAAAGGACTCATTCATTAAGAACACATTTGAAATGGATGAAGCAGACTTGGAACGGATGTCTGGTTGACATATGGTGGCACAGGTGCAAAACTTACCAGATATGGTGCAATTGTCGGGTAGTACATGACATCTTTATGGATTTGGAGAGGATCACAACTGGGTGAAGAAAATTATCTTCTGGGAATTGCCTTACTGGTCAGCCCTTTTGATACGGCACAACCTAGACATCATGCATGTTGAGAAGAATTTCTTTGATAGTGTGTTCAACACCATCATGAACATGAAAGCCAAAACAGAGGACAATGCCAAGATGCGAGCGGACTTGAAGATACTTTGCAAACGACCAGAGTTGGAATTGCGGTAGGTACGGGGGAAAGTTGTGCAACCTAAAGTAGCTTACGTGTTGAAAGACACACAGATCAATGAATTGTGCTAGTGGCTGAAGTAATTAAGATTCCCTGATGGATATGTGTCTAACATAGCCCGTTGTATGAATGTCAATGAGAGAAAAATATATGGATTGAAAAGTCATGACTGCTATGTGTTCATCGAGAGACTTCTGCCCATTGCATTCCGTGACATATTGCCAAAGCCTATATGGGGAGCATTGACTGAGTTGAGTCACATTTTTAGGATTATATGTTCATCAGAACTCAAACTTGGGGACGTGCAAACTATCGAACAGAATGTGGTCATGACGGTATGCAAGTTGGAGAAGATATTTCCCCCTGCGTTCTACGATTCCATAGAGCACATGATTATCCATTTGCCATATGAGGCCAAAGTTGGAGGACCGGTACAATTTTGATCGATGTATCCATTTGAGAGGTCATCATTATGTATTTATAATTTATTTGACAATTGTTACATAACTTATTCATTGTCACTATATGTCATTGTCATATGACTTGTTGCCATAGGTGTATGCATGACCTAAAAATGAAGGTTCGCAACAAGGTTAAAGTAGAGGGTTCGATTACCAGGGCATATATTATTGAAATTTTTTTGAACTTCTGTTCGATATACTTCGAACCCGAAATTCAAACTCACCGCACACGACCTCCATGTAATGATGATGGACGAGAGGTGGTGCATCCGACCGGTTGTCCATATTTAAGTATCAAGGATGTGCATTCGGACGTTGTTCGAATCGCATATTAGAGGACAGAGAGTTGTTGGCCGTAAAGATATATGTTCTCCTGAACTATGATGAGATTGAACCTTATGTTGAGTGAGTCCACAACTCCGCAGGTGATAAAATTTATAAGTTGCGTGATGTTCTTCCTCCTATTTATGGTGATGTTACATTCATCATTGCAGACAATTTGATTCAGAATTAATTACTCAATGTCCACATCTCAATGGCATGGAGATTCAAAAGGAACGAGAGAGATCTTTTGCTAAATGGCTTAAAGGTCAAGTAATTGTCGAAGTTAAGTTCCACAACGCTTGAGATGTATGCCTAAATTTAAAGTAATGTGGTTTAGGTTGAAGAAGGTTATGTTACTGCTGAAAGAGTCCGGGTGATAAATTATGGACCTTCGAAGGTCGCGCATGCCTATCCAGGATTTTTTGTGAATGGTTATAGATTTCACACCAGAGATTATAGTTGATATAAGTTTACGATGAATATCGGCGTATGAGTGAAAGGTAGTACATACAATGAAAATGAACTTGATTACTATGGTATTCTTGAGGAGGTCATAGAATTATAGTATCTCGGACAAGGCAACCATATATTCCTTTTTAAGTGTCAATTGTTTGATCCTAATTCAATTCGAAAGGATGCAATATATGGGATTGTCGATGTCAAACATAGATCCAAATTGAATACCTATGAGCCATTCATTTTGGTCGCATAAGCCCAACAAGTGTATTATTCAAGTTATTCATCATCCAGGAATAAAGATTGGTGGGCAGTCTGTAGGGTAAAATCAAGGCTTGTGCGTAATGATGAGTTAGATCTGATTGAAGCTGCCTCAGAGGATTCTAGCGCCAAATTTTTTCAATCAGATGAGGGTGACACTACAGAGTTGGTTGCTTCGAATCTTCATCTGATCGAATCTGTCGATCCACTTCGGTTGTCTATAGAGGATGAAGTAGAAGAAGTCGATTCAACTGAGCTAAATGAACCAATTGTTGGGCAGGAAGAGTCCTCTGAGAAGGAAGAGTATGAATCTAGTGAGAATGAGGAAGATGATGAAGATGACAATGAGTTTGATATATCTTCAGCATCTGAAGATGAAATAGATACTGATTGAATAATTTGTAAGAAATTTAACATATATACACTTATTATCATTACTACTTACCACCTCTCCTTGTAATTAGTTGTGGACTAATATGCACTACTTTAATTATTGTCAATAATTAGATAGTTCGAGGTGATTCTGGGAGGGGTTCTACTTGTATGCTTATTTAAATTCTTAGATAAATGAGTAGTGAATATGCACTTTGTTTTGCTCATGATAGTTTATGTCTCTGCACCAAGTACATAGAGTATACTACCCCCACCACCTGTTGCGGGTATGTTTATTTAAATTCTTAGATAAATGAGTAGTGAATATGCACTTATTTTGCTCACGATATTTTATGTCTCCGCACCAGCTACATAGAGTGCATCGGCCCCACCAACTACTACCGATATGTTTATTTAAATTATTAGATAAATGTGTAGTGAATATGCACTTTATTTTGCTCACAATATTTTATGTCTCCGCACCAGCTACACAGAGTGCATCGCCCTCACCAACTACTGTGGGTATGCTTATTTAAATTCTTAGATAAATGAGTAGTGAATATGCACTTTATTTTGCTCACGATATTTTATGTCTCCGCACCAGGTACACAGAGTGCACCGCCCCCACCAACTGCTGCGGGTATGTTTATTTAAATTCTTAGTGTTGTGTCCCTGTGTTTTGATGCTGTCAAAAACATGAGTCATGTATACTCTTCATGTGGATAGTCAATGTGTTTAGTTGATGTAGAATAATGCATGGAGCTATAATGATTTTGTGTGTGTAGTTTACTTCTAAATTGCACAAAGAACAGGTTGACAGTTGCACATAGAACATGCTGAAAGCCAGTTATTTTCTAAAGAACTGAAGAAAAGTCAATGTGGTAACGAAGTCAACGCACAACCAATGGAGCAAAGACAGTGGTCAACCCAAGTCAGTGTAGTCTGTTGTGACTCCTCTGTGTTGATGATGTTGACAATAAGCTTTACTTCATTGGCAACAGCTTGTTTTGATTGATTGGCAACTGTTTATGTTTTGATGAAACTGTCTTTATCAGATTGTCTGTGTGTTCCATGCAGTCAGAGTCTATACATCGTCATGCACACACACACACACAGGTCCACACATTGCACACACACACAAGTCAACACACTCAAAGTCTATACATTGCATTGAAGCATGCACGTAGAGTCTATACATTACTTTGTGTTGTGTTTGTGCATCGTTTAGAACACAAGTCTATACATTCAAATGGCCTGTCTGCACGCTGAAGTCTATACAGCCTATCAACGTCTCTCTTAGCGTTTCTGTGCTGGTCAAGTCTGTACATCAGCTTGTTCAAGCATTCATCTCAAGTCTATACATCCACCAGCTGAACAGAGCAAAGTCTATACATCCGATAGCTCAGTTAGTGGCTAAGTCTGTACAGCCAATGCATTTCATCTCAAGTCTGTACATCCACCAGCTGAACTGAGCAAAGTCTATACATCTGTTGATTCGAAGTCTGTACAGAGTTTTTGTCTGTTTGACCAGCTAGTGTGTACATCAAATGCAAAGTCTGTACATCGGACTAAGTCTGCATCGGCAAAGTTTATACATCGTCCCTCTCACTTAGTGTCTCATGCTAAGTCTATACATCCTTGGCTATTCTGCGTCTTATGCTGTGTCTCATTCAAGTCTATACATGCACCGTCTCACTTAGCGTCTCATGCATATGCTAAGTCTATACATTGTAGCATGCATTGTCTCCAAGTCTGTACAGCGTCTAGCGTCTCATGCAAAGTCTGTACATCGTGCATCTATTGATTCGAAGTCTGTACAACATATGTTCTTCATATATTGTCAAGTCTGAACATTACACATCATCATGGTTGCCTTGATGCCGTAGAAAGTCTATACATTCTATTATGCTTGAAATTTGACGCCCATCAATAGGGGCATCCATTCTGAATCTGACGCCTAGTAAAAAGTCATCCTTTTGTTGTGCATCAATTTATCAAAGTCTGGACATCGTCTGGTTGCATATCGCACAGTCTGTACACGATGCATTGTGCTCTCATGGCTTAACACTAGGCATTGCAAAGTATGTACATTGGTTGCACATTGCACGCCAAGTCTATACATTGCCACTTCATGCATTGCACGAAGTCTGCACATTGTGTGCTGCATGCTCACCAAGTCCATACACTGGCTAGTCTGCACAAGTCTGCAATGGCTGTACACTGCTGTCGCATGTACACCAAGTCCACACATCTGTTGACGACATGTCTATGCATTCATCTTCAATATATACACTTTGCTTGATGCATTCTACATTAACACATTAGCATGTCTATACAACGTCTGCATAGTGAACATGAAGTCTGTACAATGGTCGACGGCATGTTAGTGCATTCAGTTTTTGTTGTGCATACTTCACCTTGTGCACACTGCATTACACTTTAGCAAGTCTATACAATGTCTGCACATTACATACTCTAAAGTATGTACAAGGTTTCAACCTTAAACTGATAAGTTTCTTCGACTGACTGATAGGTACCTTGTCGGGAAGATTAAGAATGGCACGTGATCCGAGGATAATAGGAGTGCTAGGATCGTGACACGTGTACAGCAACGAGCCTTGATGCTGCCACGTGATGAAGGTGCTCTAGGCGGGAAATGTGGAAGCCACACGCCCTCTTGCTTGCTGCTGCTATAAAAGGAAGTCTTCTTCCTCAGAAGAAGGCTGATCGAAGAGGCGAAGCTCGAGCAGAAAAAGCTGTAGCAGCAGAGAGCCACCGAGATCCATAGAGAAGAAAAGCAGAGAGAAGAAAAAGAGAAAGAAGAGCAGATTGAGAGAGATGAGTTGAGAGAGTTTATTTGACAGGTTGTTACTCAGACTCTTGGTTCAGATACCATGGCTGAGTTTTGCTCATTGAGAGCTATATTCCCTTCTGGGCTTTCTTGTTTTCGTATGTTTCTGTTTTTGTTTTTCGAACTCTTGTTTTCAAGCTGTGAGTCAGCGTTTGCAGAGGTGCTGCCTCTAGATGGGTCAAGCTATAATCCCCAGCGGTTGCAGTGGAGGATTACACTGGATAGGTGAAGCTGTAATCCTCAGCGGGCGAGACTTGGTCTCGGACAGCAAGCTGTGAAGCTCAGCGGTTGTAGGCTAAGCTATATTGCCCAGCGGTTCAAGCTGTGACTCAGCGGAATCCACACTCTAGTTGGAGTGTGGGGTGGACGTAGATCTCTGGGTTGAGATCGAACCACCTTAAAATTGCTGTCTACTGTGTGATTGTGATGTCAAACCGACCTATGGACCTATTTTGCAAGCATTCAAGTTTTGAGCAGCGGACTCACACTAGCGAGCTCACCCGTATGGCGCACACTTAGTGCCCGATGGCGACTAGGCGATGTTGGAGAGGGTCCGAGGCGGGACCTTGAGACTCCAATGGTTGGAAAGCTTGGGGAGAACCCCGAATGGACCTAGGATGCCCAAATCATGAGCGGCCAACACACCAAGGGTGTGGGTTAAGTGGATGCTCTCACAACTCGCCCGCGGTGGTCACTCAATTTGGTGGCAATTTAAGATCGGACACTCTCTTACCGCCCACGGAGTAACTATAGCAATACTAAGCTAAGCAAGTCCATTACAGCAATGAGAGATGTTCAGGAGCTCACCTAGCCGGCGTGAAGACGCCGACTCCGTTCGGAGACGGGGGCGAGCGGGGAGGTGAGGGTATACACCCGCACGCCGCGTCAGTGTCGCTTCAACCTGAAATGGCAAGATTACACCACTACGCCTCTCGCAGGAGGGGTGATCTTAGGGTGGGTATTAATCTTATTACATCCAATACTACCTCCACGCAGGGAGGGGCCTTCAGCCGGCCAAGCGGGGTGGGGGAGTTATGAAGAAAACCCAACGTTCGGATCGTTGCCGGTTCTGCCAATCTTCAGAGTTGCTGGATAGTAGGGCGGTGATGATGCTGCCAAAAATTCCACAGAGCTCAGAACTTGATGAGACTTGCGCCAAAAGCTTGCCAACGGACCAAGGATGACCTCTGAATTTTTGCTGTGCTTGGTAAAGTCGTTGCTGGCCGGGGCAGAGTCTGGAACCGGACTGATTGGTTCTACCTCTATCTGGGGCAGAACAATGTGGCTGGTTGCAGAGGGTGCCACGATCTCTACCAAGCTCTGATTGAGACGAGACCTGAACCGTTGGAACCGTGGTCGAGTCTTCTTTCTGTCGACACCAACGGCGTGGTCGGCAGATGTCGGAGAAGACCGAGATGATCAGATGAGTAGAGGGGTGTCGGTTCTGGCTTCTGTAAACTGACCTGACACATTGATCTGAATCCCAAAAGGTTCGTCGTGGTCGAGCTTCCACTCTCGCTCTGGTTCCCTGCCTGAGAGGTCCTGCGCAGTCGAGGGAGAATCATTCCTACCGGCAGCTCGGAAATCAGATGTCGACGAAACCACCTTGCCTTGAAAGCTCTCTGGACGACCTTTCCACAGATGTAGGCCTTGACATCAGAAGGACCAGGGAGAGGCCGGATCCGATGCAACTTTCAGGACCCAGCTCTGCTGCCTGCGACCTGCTATCTGAAACTGCAAACCAGCAAGATTAAGGGAATGGGAGAGAGGGTAGCATAGCTTGGGAGTGATGGCTGATGGTTTGTGGAGGGGGGAGGGACGTGGCTAGGATCTTCCAAGAGGTCTAGGGGGGCAGAGATGGGTGGAGGAATAGCTGGAGCTGCAAAGGGTGGTGGGGGGAAGATGGAGGTGCACAAGAGAGATGGTGAGTAGGAGAGGAGGTGGGGGGCAAACTTGGCTGTTGCGGGGACATGGAATTCGACCTAGGGTGGTTTAGGAGGTGGGGAGATGGAAGGGCACAGCCCTAGGGAGAGGGAAATTCAAATTTGGGCTTAGGGAAGAGCCCCTTCAACCTTGGGGAGAGGAAGGGTTGCTTGGGAGAGTGGAAAGGTACCTAGGAGAAGGGGTTTCCACCTAGGGGTTGGAGGGGGAATTGAATGAGTGCATGGGGAAGGGGAAGGGGCCTTAATGAGGGGTGAATGGGGAGGAGAGAGAATGAATTTCGAAATTGGGGTGGGGAGGAGAGAGAGAGGGGGCACAACCCACTTAGAGATAGTGATAGTAAGAGAGAGAGAGAGGGAGATATTGAGAGGGAACTAGAAGGTGTGAAAATTTTATGGATTCATTATTCAAGCATAAGTTGTTACAAATGAGAGAGGGGTGGGACTATTTATAGACTCCACACTTTTCCTAAGACCAAACTGACTCTGACAAACTAACTAATGACGAAACAGCCTAAGGGAGGGGCGCCCCTGGGCCTAGCCCAATGAATTGGGCCCATTAACCTATCAAACCAACATAATGACTCAATACTTAGGAAAATGACTCAACAACCTAGGTACATGACTCAAATAAAGGGAAAATTACATGATATTGACTCAAAAAAAATGTGAAGATTGCATGACTAGACTCAAAAATACATGACTAACATAATGGCGCTTGCTGACGAACAATCCGAGTCCGGAGAAAATGTGGAGGGGCAAGGGATGCCCTCATCATACCCTCGGGGTGGGGAAAACTTGACCTCGTCGAGTATGGGTCCACCAAGGAAGTAGTACATCGAACTGCGGCTCTGGGTGATCCACGATCTCCATACTCAACTCGCGACCATAGTCAGGGAACGGCGCTTCAACTCGACAAAGTGGCTTGGTCATACCCTCATGCTGGCGATAGGATCTTGCTTGCCTGGTATTGCCGCCGTGTGCTCATGTCGGGCTCTCAAGCTATTTGTGGTGGCACTCCGAGGGTGTCTCTCACAAGGGTAGGTGTAAGCTCGAGGCACTCACTAGGATCCACCGCGGTGCCCTTAGAGGGTGCCAGATCCGCCCCATGGGAAGTGGGGTGAATCCCAAAACCCATTTGAAAGTCCAACCCATAAGCTGGGTTGTCAAAGTCACTCAGATCTTGGCAAGGTCCAAGTCCTCGTGCCCTCAGATTGGAGGTGACCCTAAAGTAGAGCCACTCCAAAGCCATCATCACCAAGTTGTCAACTTGGAACTCAAAGTGGTGCTTAGGAGTTTGTGCTCGCTTCTTGTGAATCCCACCGCTTGTTGCTTGATACTTTCTTGAATGCATATGCCATGCACTATGATGCGATGTGAGTTGACAATGTATGGTATGCAAAGGTGGTCCAGGACAACCACATATAGACCTATCATGCATTGATGTTATGAGGACGTTGAATGATTTGGGAGGACCGGGGCATCCATAGGTAGGCATGGTGGTGACAAATGATGGGGGACCCGGACATCCATGTATGCTCCTTTCATGCCTATGACTCATGATGAAAGAGGGTGGACCATTACATCCAAATATGGTCTACTTATGCTTCCTACTTGACATGTGGGTGATGTGGATGAATGTACCCGACGGACTAATCATGCCAAGCGGTGTGATGTGCCAAGACATATGAATTCCTTTCCCAAAGATGATTTCCTCATGTGGGATGGTGGGGTGGCCTTTGAGCTTCCACTCAAAAGGGTCAAAGGGATCTAGGTAGGTGGATATGGGGTGGGGCACTTTCTTGATCTCTAGGCGGGTGTTGCCTAAGGTCATGATTTCTATGGTGTAACCTGGGTCATGGATGAGGTGGGCTTGGCCCAACATGGTGTGTGGGGGTAGGAAAGGGTGGGTGGTGGGTGGGTCACGTGGGTACCCATACTCCCAAAGGAAGGGGTCAAAGGGGTCATGGACTGGGTTTTCTAGAAGAAGAGACTCTATGCCCACATGGTCTTCACACGGTGGGTCCTCCTCTCTCAAGGTACCAAGGTCGTTAGTGGGCCAGTCGATCAAGGTACTTGGGATCTCAATGGAAGTGGGGTGGATCATGATGGGTTTTTCATCCATAGGGAGAATGAGAAGGAGGTCACTAGTGTAGCAACCAATGGTGAAGACCGAGGTGATAGAACCATCACATGGGTGGATTAGACTAAGACTTTTTGGGTGGGCCTTTCCTAAGGTCAATAAGTAAGTTAACCCTAGTTGCCATTCTAAACCCTTGAGGAGATCATCCCAACCTTCTACCTCATAGTAGGATTGTATTGTGGTGTGATAGGAGTAGAGGGGGGCAATTTGGGATGGGTATCCCAACGGTGAGGGAAGTGGGGGTGAGCTAGGAAGGGTGGGTCCTTGTTTGAGCCATTGGAGTATGACTTCATTCATGGTGAAGGTGTGTGGCTTTTGATGATCCGGACTAGGAGAGGTGGGTGGAAGTGGAGGTTCTTGGATTTCCTCTAGGGTAGGTTTTTGTTCGGGACTAGCATCTATTTCCATGTGGATGAGTGTGTGGGTTTCAATTCCTAGTGTTAATGGGTTGGGTAGGTCTAATGCGGGAGAATTGGTGATAGCTGGAGCATGGTGCACTTGGGGTGGTGGGCAAGGGTGGACTTGGATTTGGATAGGAAGGGGAAGTAGAGGAGGCCTTGGTTGGGGAAAGATTGGTGTAGGAAGCGGGAGGTGGGTTGGGTGAGGGGTTTTGGGTTGGGGGGTGATGGCCATTATGGGTTTAGGTGGAGGGGTGGTCATGGGGTCCACTTGGGTTTGAGTGGTGAAGGTTGGATGAGTGGTGGTCCTTATGGAGGGAATCGGGCCGGTTAAGGGTCTCTTGCCCTTGGGATCATTTGGGGTGGAGGTGGGGGTTAAAGGGGCTTGACTAGTGTAGGTTAGGGGAGGGGGTTTTGGTTGGGGTGTGGGGGACCTTATGGGGTTGGGTGAGAAGGTGGAGGCCTTAGATACTTGGGTTTTAGGGGTGAGGTTTTGGTCAGGTGGGGTTGAGGGAGTGGGAGTGCTCCTTGGGCTTTGGTAACCTGGGTAGGAAGGGGACATATATTTTGCCCTAAGTTGCTCCTTCATGTCCTTCCAAGTGGTGATGGGAGTTTCCCTTCTAAGTATCTTTAGCCCGACAATTTGCATCCAATAAGTTTTTGCCCGTTTGGTAAGTTGCATTTTGGCAACCCATGCCTTTTCATCCTCGGACATAGGATACCAAGTGAAGTATTGATCCATTGTAGCTTCCCAATCTAAATATTCTCTAGGAGAGGTACCATCAAAGGTGGGAAGTGGGAAAGGGACCATCCTATCGTCCGTCCTTGGGGCGGGCCTATTTTCTCCAAGTTGGTTGAGTCGGCCCGATATGTTATCAAGCCGCTCATTGGCATAGGTCAAGGCTTTCATGAAGTAGTTGACATGGCCAGGGAAGTTATGGGTGTTAGTGGTAGGCATCTCTTGGTGGCTTGGACTTATGGAGTGGGCCGATTGGTAAGGTCGATATGAGGTGGCCATACTAGGGGACAAGAGTGATGCACTTGAAGACTCTAAATGCATAGACATGCCCTAGGACCAACTTGATAGAGACAAGTTGTGAACTTGCTCTGATACCACTTGATGTAAAACCGACCTATGGACCTATTTTGCAAGCATTCAAGTTTTGAGCAGCGGACTCACACTAGCGAGCTCACCCGTATGGCGCACACTTAGTGCCCGATGGCGACTAGGCGATGTTGGAGAGGGTCCGAGGCGGGACCTTGAGACTCCAATGGTTGGCTAGCTTGGGGAGAACCCCAAATGGACCTAGGATATCCAAATCATGAGCGGCCAACACACCAAGGGTGTGGGTTAAGTGGATGCTCTCACAACTCACCCGCGGTGGTCACTCAATTTGGTGGCAATTTAAGATCGGACACTCTCTTACCGCCGACGGAGTAACTATAGCAATACTAAGCTAAGCAAGTCCATTACAGCAATGAGAGATGTTCAGGAGCTCACCTAGCCGGCGTGAAGATGCCGACTCCGGTCGGAGACAGGGGCGAGCGGGGAGGCGAGGGTATACACCCGCACGCCGCGTCGGTGTCGCTTCAACCTGAAATGGCAAGATTACACCACTACGCCTCTCGCAGGAGGGGTGATCTTAGGGTGGGGATTAATCTTATTACATCCAATACTACCTCCACGCAGGGAGGGGCCTTCAGCCAGCCAAGCGGGGTGGGGGAGTTATGAAGAAAACCCAACGTTCGGATCGTTGCCGGTTCTGCCAATCTTCAGAGTTGCTGGATAGTAGGGCGGTGATGATGTTGCCAAAAATTCCACAGAGCTCAGAACTTGATGAGACTTGCGCCAAAAGCTTGCCAACTGACCAAGGATGACCTCTGAATTTTTTCTGTGCTTGGTAAAGTCGTTGCTGGCCGGGGCAGAGTCTGGAACCGGACTGATTGGTTCTGCCTCTATCTGGTGCAGAAAAATGTGGCTGGTTGCAGAGGGTGCCACGATCTCTACCAAGCTCTGATTGAGACGAGACCTAAACTGTTGGAACCGTGGTCGAGTCTTCTTTCTATCGGCACCAACGGCGTAGTCGGCAGATGTCGGAGAAGACCGGGACGATCAGATGAGTAGAGGGGTGTCGGTTCTGGCTTCTGTAAACTGTCCTGACACATTGATCTGAATCCCAAAAGGTTCGTCGTGGTCGAGCTTCCACTCTTGCTCTGGTTCCCTGCCTGAGAGGTCCTACGCAGTCGAGGGAGAATCGGAGCACCGGCAGCTCGGAACTCAGATGTCGACGAAACAACCTCGCCTTGAAAGCTCTCTGGACGACCTTTCCAGAGATGTAGGCCTTGACACCAGAAGGACTAGGGAGAGGCCAGATCCGATGCAACTTTCAGGACCCAACTTGCTGCCTGCGACCTGCTATCTGAAACTGGAAACCAGCAAGATTAAGGGAATGGGAGAGAGGGTAGCATAGCTTGGGAGTGATGGCTGATGGTTTGTGGAGGGGGGAGGGACGTGGCTAGGATCTTCTAAGTGGTCTAGGGGGGCAGGGATGGGTGGAGGAAGAGCTGGAGCTGCAAAGGGTGGTGGGGGGAAGATGGAGGTGCACAAGAGAGATGGTGAGTAGGAGAGGAGGTGGGGGGCAAACTTGGCTGTTGGGGGGAGATGGAATTCGACCTAGGGTGGTTTAGGAGGTGGGGAGATGGAAGGGCACAGCCCTAGGGAGAGGGAAATTCGAATTTGGGCTTAGGGAAGAGCCCCTTCAACCTTGGGGAGAAGAAGGGTTGCTTGGGAGAGTGGAAAGGTGCCTAGGAGAAGGGGTGTCCACCTAGGGGTTGGAGGAGGAATTGAATGAGTGCATGGGGAAGGGGAAGGGGCCTTAATGAGGGGTGAATGGGGAGGAGAGAGAATGAATTTCGAAATTGGGGTGGGGAGGAGAGAGAGAGGGGGCACAACCCACTTAGAGAGAGTGATAGTAAGAGAGAGAGAGAGAGGGAGATATTGAGAGGGAACTAGAAGGTGTGGAAATTTTTTGGAATCATTATTCAAGCATAAGTTGTTACAAATGAGAGAGGGGTGGGACTATTTATAGACTCCACACTTTTCCTAAGACCAAACTGACCCTGACAAACTAACTAATGACCAAACAGTCTAAGGGAGGGGCGCCCCTGGGCCTAGCCCAATGAATTGGGCCCATTAACCTATCAAACCAACATAATGACTCAATACTTAGGAAAATGACTCAACAACCTAGGTACATGACTCAAATAAAGGGAAAATTACATGATATTGACTCAAAGAAAATGTGAAGATTACATGACTAGACTCAAAAATACATGACTAACATAATGGCGCTTGCTGACGAACAATCCGAGTCCGGAGAAAATGTGGAGGGGCAAGGGATGCCCTCATCAGATTGCCTTGTGGTTCTTGTGATTTCAGTTCAACCGTTCGTATCATAGTAGATGATTGCTTAGGTCCGCAATCACTGTGATCTGCTTTGTTCTGATATTATTATGCTCATTCGTTGTTCATCAGCTGCTCGTTTTAATTCCGCATTAGAGCCTTATATTGGTTTTAATTAGGCCATCGATCTATTCACCCCCCTCTAGATCCACTCTCCGTGGTGATAGAGTGCTTCCATCTAACATAACAGTTGGTATCAGAGCCTAACTCTTCTACAGAGACTTACCACCCGAAGAGGAAAGGCACAGATGGATGCTAGAGGAATGATCGCTGAAGGACACTCAACCACCAAGCCCCCTTTCTTTGATGGATCAAATTATGCATACTGGAAGAACCGTATGCAAGTCTTCTTGAGGGTGAAAGACTATGAGATTTGGAAGGTAGTCAGTAAGGGACCTTATGAGATGTCCCCTAACGAGGATGTCTGGACCAAGGAAGTGATCAGAAGGTCCACTCTGAACTGGAGCGCCATAAATGCTATCCAGTGCTCTCTGCACCCCACAGAATTTTCTCGTGTATCGGCTTGCAGTTCAGCTAAGGAGATGTGGGATGCACTGGAAGTTGTCCATGAAGGGACTTCTCAGGTTAGAGAGACAAAGGTGAATTTCCTAGTGTCAGAGTATGAAGCCTTCAAGATGAAGCCCAACGAGACCATCACGGAGATGTATGCTTGATTGACAATCATTACTAACGGTCTCAGAGGTCTTGAGAAGACACATACAGAATATGATATAGTAAGGAAGATTCTGCGTTCCCTGACTCATGTTTGGCACACCAAAGCTACTGTGATGGAAGAGTCAAGGGATCTGCACAACACCAGGGCAGATGAGTTAATTGGTTCGCTGATGGCGTATGAAATAAATCTGCCAAAGATAGAGGAAGCTGAGAAGAAGAAGAAACCAATTGCTCTGAAAGCTGGTGACAGCAAATCCAGCCAATCTAGCTCTAGTGGATCATCATCCGAGGAGAGCCTGACTGGAGAAGAAATAGAACGTGATGAGTTAGCAATGATCACCAGGGAATTTAGGCGGTTCCTCAGGAAAGAAGGAAGGTAATTCTGCCGAAGGAAACATGGTGGCGGCCGACGGGATACAAGGTACAAATATAATTATGCAAGGAAAACTGAAACTAATGCGTGTTATCAATGCAGGAAGACCGGCCATCTGAAAGCTGATTGTCCAGAGAACCAGAAGCACAAGGACAAGTCCAAGAGAAAGAACACTAAAGGGAAAGCCATGGTGAGTACCTGGAGTGATGAGGATGAAGGTTCCTTGAGCAACAGTTCTGATAGTGAGGAAGAAGCTGAAAAGCCCATTTGTCTTATGGCAACTAGCTCTGAAGGCAGAGAGGAAGACTCAGATGAGGTATCCTCTCGATTCGATAATTTCACTATTGCTGATTGGGTAGATGCCTATCATGAAATAGCTGATAAAGCAGATGATATTAGAAAAGAAAATAGGCATCTAAGAAGAAAGATAAATTCCATGCAAAATGACATAACTCTAACTGATAAAATTGCATGCCTTGAATCAGAGAAAAATAAACTGAAACTCACATGCTCTGAAATAGAAGAAATCAAGCATGAGTTAAGAGCCTCTAATGAAGATAATGAGAGGTTAGAAAAAGAAACTGATGAATGAAAATTGAAAATTAAGAAATATGAGAGTGAGATGAAAATTGTGAGTGAAAAATATGAAGCTGTCCTAAGTGTGAACACCAAACTGAAGAAATCCATTGAAAATATTCAGAAAGATAATGAGGACAAGCTGAAAATTATTGAAAAAATGACCCAAGGTTCAGACAACCTAAATGCTTTGTTAGGGTCAAAAGTAAATTTCAGGAGAGAGGGCCTTGGATTTAATTCTAGTGCAACAAAAAGTTTTGGAATGAAGACCATTTCATTTGTAGCACAAAAAGAGAAAGGACCTCTGATTAACATGAATTCAAAAATTTCTGTGAAAAAAACTGGAAATCTGAAGAAGCCCAGTGCTGAGGAGAAGGGCAAACAAAAGATTAGTGAGCCTAGTAGAGCTGGTACATCCAAGCCAAATTCTAAGGCTCAGTCTCAGGTTAGGGGTCAGCCTACACATGCACATAAACCCCATGTTAAGGTCACCAAGTCTCCACCATCACCTCAATCTCAGAAGAAGACCCAACACACACCTGTGAATAGGTCAGCAGGCTCAAAGGTGCAGGGGAGACAGAATGCATTTAGGAGTCAACCCAACCATTTCTACCAATCTAGAGCCCAGTCCTACTACACTGCACAGTCAACCTATCCAAATAGGTCAGGGTGGACTAGGACTCAGGGAAGGTTTACAGGTCATGGACATCAGGCTACACAGTCTTACAGACCTTACACCAGAAATTGGGTTGGTGGGTATGGCAATTGGACACCTAGGAACCAACATTTCTTCAGCCAGCCCAGAAACTACTATGACCATAATTTTGTGAATGCACCCTAGCCAAAGCATTGGCATAGAAGTAACAACACTGTCAATAATCATGCTGGTGCAAATAAGAAGAAACACAACAAAAAGAAATCTGAAAAATCCATTGAACAGAAATCTTTCAAACAAATGTGGATTCCTAAAAGCTTGCTTTCATGTTTTAATTGCATTTCATCTTCTCCGGAGCCCAATCAGACTTGGGTTCCAAAATTCTCTACCTGATTGTGTGTGCAGGTATGCCTGCCAGCCAAGAACAATCTGTGGTACTTGGATAGTGGCTGCTCCAGGCATATGACAGGAGATAAGGCCAAGTTCTGCATGCTGACAGAGAAACATGGAGGCCTTGTCACCTTTGGTAGCAACACAAAGGGTAAGATTGTCGGGACAGGTAATGTAGGTAAGTGTACTACCTGTTGCATTGAAGATGTCATGCTGGTTGAAGGTTTAGCATATAATTTACTTAGTATCAGCCAGCTATGTGATAAAGGATATAAAGTTCTTTTTGACTCTCATTGCTGTAAAGTTTTTGAACATGATTCTGAAATTGTTAAATTTTCTGGTAAAAGAATAAATAATACTTACATGATAGACTTAGATGATATACAACATTCTAACCTATGCCTTACTACTAGCAGAGAGGACTTAGCATTCTTATGGCATCGTAGGTTAGGCCATGCTAGTTACACAGTATTGCATAAATTGAATAAGCATAGCATGGTTAGAGGACTTCCTGAAGTTTCTTTTAAGAAAGAAAATAAACTCTATGATGCATGTACTCAATCAAAGTTAATTAGAAAGTCATTCAAATCTAGAACAGAAAATATGTCTTCTAAACCCTATGAGCTGATACACATGGACCTCTTTGGACCAACCAGGTCTGTCAGCTTATCAAGGAGGAAGTATGGGTTTGTCATGGTAGATGACTTCTCTAGGTACACTTGGGTATATTTCTTATCACATAAAAGTGATGCATTCACAGAATTTCAGGAGTTCTATCTTAAAATAAACCAGAAAATTGAAAATATTTTAACTGATCATGGAGGTGAGTTTGAAAACTCACAGTTTGATGATTTCTGCAGGACAAATGAAATTCATCATAAGTTCTCCTCACCAAGAACACCCGAGCAGATTGGAGTTGTGGAGAGGAGAAACAGAACCCTAGTGGAGATGGGTCGAACACTCTTGGTTGAAGGTGGTCTGCCAAGGAAGTTCTGGGCTGAAGCTATAAATACTGCCTGTTATGTAATTAACAGAGCTATGGTAAGACCTTCTACCCAGAAAACACCTTATGGGATCATAAAGGGTAAGAAACCTTCAATTGCTCATTTCAAGGTTTTTGGTTGCAAATGCTTTATTCATATAAATGATAAAAGAGACCTTGATAAATTTGAACCTAAAGGTGAACCAGGAATTTTTCTTGATTACTTTGAAAACACCCGGGCATATAGAGTGTATAATCTAAATTCCAAATCTGTTGAAGAATCTCCACACATTATTTTTGATGAATCTTTGGTAAAGACTAATATTGGTCAATGCATGAATGAAGACAATGGTGAAATTCTGAAAGAAGGGAATCCTACAGACAAATCCGAAGATGAGGAAGAAAATGAAGAGCTTATTGGAGAAGAGCCTACAGTTCAGGGGGAGGTAAATGAAAATCATGATGATGAAATTGTCAACATTAGATATCTGAAAGATGATCCTGTAGATAATGTAATTGGTAATTTGCATGACCCTCCTAGGACTAGAGGCCATTTAAGAATTCAAAATGAACTGAATGCATATGCTTTTGTTTCACATGTGGAACCCAAGTCCATTGACTGTGCTCTCAAGGATGTGCATTGGATTAATGCCATGCATGAGGAGCTCAATCAATTTGATAGGAATAAGGTGTGGCACTTGGTCCCACCTCCTGATCGTGAGACAGTCATAGGGACTAAATGGGTCTTCAGGAATAAAATCGATGAATCAGGGAATGTGATTAAGAATAAGGCCAGACTTGTAGCTCAGGGGTATAATCAGAAATTTGGAATAGACTTTGAAGAGTCTTTTGCCCCTGTAGCCAGGTTAGAAGCAATCAGAATTTTATTGGCTTATGCATGTTCCCTAGGAATAAATCTCCAGCAGATGGATGTAAAATCTACTTTTCTGAATGGGGAAATCAGTGAGGATGTGTATGTGAGGCAGCCTCCTGGCTTTGAATGTTTAGACTTCCCCAATCATGTTTATAAACTTCGTAAAACTCTCTATGGTCTTAAGCAAGCTCCTAGATCTTAGTATGACAGGTTGAGTAAATTCCTCACAGATAAGAACTTCACAAGAGGAGTAGTTGATCAAACCTTGTTCACTAAGGTAAGTCATTCAGATATTCTTATTATTCAAATTTATGTGGATGACATTATTTTTGGGTCAACTAACCCTAAACTGTGTGAGGAGTTTTCTCAGATTATGACTAATGAGTTTGAAATGATCTCAATGGGCGAGCTCAATTATTTCTTGTACTGCAGGTGACACGGTCAAAAGATGGAACCTTCATCTCTCAGTCCAAGTACATAAGGGATTTACTGAAGAAATACAAGATAGACAACCTCAAAGAAATAGCTGCTCCAATGGGTACCTCGACCAGCTTAGATGAAGATCCTCAAGGTAAACCAGTGGACCAAAAGCTATATAGAGGTATGATCGGATCCCTTCTATATCTTACAACATCTAGGCCTGATATTCAGTTTGCAGTGTGTTTATGCTCTAGATTTCAGGCTAGTCCTAAAGAGTCACATCTTAAATCTGTGAAAAGGATTTTTAGGTATCTACTAGGCACCCAAGAGCTTGGTCTTTGGTATCCTGCCAAGTGTGAGTTAGAACTTCTAGCCTACACTGATGCAGACTATGCTGGGTGTTGAGTAGAGAGAAAGAGCACTAGTGGCAACTGTCAATTCCTTGGTGGCTGTCTTGTAACTTGGGCATCTAAGAAGTAACACACTGTAACTTTGTCCACAGCTGAAGCTGAATACGTTGCAGCTGGTAATTGTGCAGCCCAAGTACTTTGGATCAAGCACCAACTGGCTGATTATCAAATAAAACTGGAATGTATTCCAATTTTGTGTGATAATACTAGTGCCATATATTTAGCTAAAAATCTTGTTCATCATTCTAGGACTAAGCACATATAGATCAAACACCATTTTCTTAGAGATGCTGTTAATAAAAAGGAAATTGAACTGAACTTCATTGAAACTGAAAAACAAATTGCTGATATCTTTACTAAGCCACTAGGGAATGAAAGGTTCAAATTTCTTAGAAGAGAACTTGGCTTGTGTAAATTTCAGCAAGATGAATAGAATTCAGTTGGTTTGAATATCTCGTTTTAAACCTGTTTGTCTGAATAAAATTTTGTGGTAGTTGAATAATGGATCAAACCTTGCATGCATCACATTCACATTCTTCATGACATATTCATTGCATAACATGCATATCATAACTACATGCATATAGACAGGGGGAGTGTTGTATGTAATTCAGAGAGGGTATCAACTTCATTGCAACTCAAATTCTTGTCTCTCGTGAATTCATTCATTCCTTGACCCAGATGAGTTGAGTCTGACAATATGGCAATATGTTAGTCAGTTCTAATTCTTAAGCAATAGAAAACAGACTTCTTCCTTTATAAGAATTTTAATTGCTTAAAGACTGACTTAATGGTTTAAATTTTATAATCTTTAGAGTTTAAAGATTGCAATCAGAAAATAAGAATGTTGATAATTGATAAAGCTCTCAACCCCTATTTCATTACATGTCAGACAAAGTTAACTGTATCTGAAATCTGAAAACTCACCTGAAATCCTGTTAGAGAAGGCTAAGTATGTGTATTGTTCTTAAACAAGTCATTCTGAAACAAATAAAGGACAACTAAGTAAATATTGAAAATCTTGAAAAATATTTGAAAAATAATATTGGTAGAGCAATGACTGATAAAGCACTGAGAAACTGAGTGATCCATCAAAGAAATAGACAATATTTAAGTCATGAGGTGTATCAGTTATCTCTGTATAAATGATGAAAACAGTAAAGTGGTTTCACTGAGTACCTGGGGGTAACTGGCGTCTGATAAACGTGTACCCTCACACAAAAAGGTGTAAATCAACTTTATTGAAATTGATCATAGGCAGAATGGTTCATTATGTTGAGTATCTAGGGGTACTGGCGTCTGATAAACGTGTACCCTTACGCAAAAAGACAAATGGTGCCTGAATGCCCTTAATAAAATAAAATTAAAAATGCTGTTCCTTCAAAAGAAAATTCAGATATGTCAAACTATTTAATTTCAATACATGACCTGGTATCTCCTAACAATTTTTACTGAGTCTAAGAAAGTAAGATATTTTTGAAACTGAATCTCGCATGCTCAAATGTGATTTTGGTTTATTGCTATTATCATGCACAACAAACTTATCCAATGAATGTAGTGCATGAACTCTGAATTTTATAATCTTTAAACCAAAACTCTATCTGAAAGCAGTTTCTAAATTCATATGACTGAAGACTCTGTGCTTTAGAATGCTTATTCCTTAACTACTTGTTCAGAATGCCAGTCAGATGATTTCTCTTGTTCCTTCCCTTGTAATTTCTTTCCCTCCTCTTTGTTGATGGCAAAGGGGGAGAATATATGTCTGTTGTTGAATTCCAGGGGGAGTGTATGCATCATATTTTAGCAAAGGGGGAGATCTTGTTAGCATGGAGTTAGTTTTCATTTCTTAGCATGCATTCACAGCATCTGCATGACAAATCTGACTAACAAATCATGTTTTTCATCAAAAATACATCTGTATGACAGGATGCTACTATTCTATATGATAGGGTGTTTCCATCATCAAAAAGGGGGAGATTGTTGTGACTCCTCTGTGTTGATGATGTTGACAATAAGCTTTACTTCATTGGCAACAGCTTGTTTTGATTGATTGGCAACTGTTTATGTTTTGATGAAACCGTCTTTATCAGATTGTCTGTGTGTTCCATGCAGTCAGAGTCTATACATCGTCATGCACACACACACAGGTCCACACATTGCACACACACACAAGTCAACACACTCAAAGTCTATACATTGCATTGAAGCATGCACGTAGAGTCTATACATTACTTTGTGTTGTGTTTGTGCATCGTTTAGAACACAAGTCTATACATTCAAATGGCATGTCTGCACGCTGAAGTCTGTACAGCCTATCAGCGTCTCTCTTAGCATTTCTGTGCTATTCAAGTCTGTACATCGGCTTGTTCAAGCAATCATCTCAAGTCTGTACATCCACCAGCTGAACTGAGCAAAGTCTATACATCCGATAGCTCAGTTAGTGGCTAAGTCTGTACAGCCAATGCATTTCATCTCAAGTCTGTACATCCACCAGCTGAACTGAGCAAATTCTATACATCAGTTGATTCGAAGTCTGTACAGAGTTTTTGTCTGTTTGACTAGCTAGTCTATACATCAAATGCAAAGTCTGTACATTAGACTAAGTCTGCATCGGCAAAGTCTATACATCATCCGTCTCACTTAGCGTCTCATGCTAAGTCTATACATCCTTGGCTGTTCAGCGTCTTATGCTGTGTCTCATTCAAGTCTATACATGCACCGTCTCACTTAGCGTCTCATGCATATGCTAAGTCTATACATTGCAACATGCATTGTCTCCAAGTCTGTACAGCGTCTAGTGTCTCATGCAAAGTCTGTACATCGTGCATCTATTGATTCGAAGTCTGTACAACATATGTTCTTCATATATTGTCAAGTCTGAACATTGCACATCATCATGGTTGCCTTGATGCCGTAGAAAGTCTATACATTCTATTATGCTTGAAATTTGATGCCCATCAATAGGGGCGTCCGTTCTGAATCTGACGCCTAGGAAAGAGTCATCTTTTTGTTGTGCATCAATTTATCAAAGTCTAGACATCGTCTGGTTGCATATCGCATAGTCTGTACATGATGCATTGTGCTCTCATGCCTTAACACTAGGCATTGCAAAGTATGTACATTGGTTGCACATTGCACGCCAAGTCTATACATTACTTCTTCATGCATTGCACGAAGTCTGCACATTGTGTGCTGCATGCTCACCAAGTCCATACACTGGCTAGTCTGCACAAGTCTGCAATGTCTATACACTACTGTCGCATGTACACCAAGTCCACACATCTGTTGACGGCACGTTTATGCATTCATCTTCAATGTACACACTTTGCTTGATGCATTCTACATTAACACATTAGCATGTCTGTACAACGTCTGCATAGTGAACATGAAGTCTGTACAATGGTTGACGGCATGTTAGTGCATTTAGTTTTTGTTGTGCATACTTCACCTTATGCACACTGCATTACACTTCAGCAAGTCTATACAATGTCTGCACATTACATACTATAAAGTATGTAAAGGTTTCAACCTTAAATTGATAAGTTTCTTCGACTGACTGATAGGTACCTTGTCGAGAAGATTAAGAATGGCACGTGATCCGAGGATAATAGGAGTGCCACGAATGTGACACATGTACAGCAATGAGCCTGGATGCTGCCACGTGATCAAGGTGCTCTGGGCGGGAAATGTGGAAGCCACATGCCCTCTTGCTTGCTGCTGCTATAAAAGGAAGTCTTCTTCCTCAGAAGAAGGCTGATCGAAGAGGTGAAGCTCGAGCAGAAAAAGCTGTAGCAGCAGAGAGCCACCGAGATCCACAGAGAAGAAAAGCAGAGAGAAGAAAAAGAGAAAGAAGGGAAGATTGAGAGAGATGAGTTGAGAAAGTTTATTTGAGAGGTTGTTACTCAGACTCTTGGTTTAGATACCAGAGCTGAGTTTTGCTCATTGAGAGCTATATTCCCTTCTGGGCTTTCTTATTTTCGTATGTTTCTATTTTTATTTTTCGAACTCTTGTTTTCAAGCTGTGAGTCAGCGTTTGCAGAGGTGCTGCCTCTGGACGGGTCAAGATGTAATCCCCAGCGGTTGCAGTGGAGGATTCCACTGGACAGGTGAAGTTGTAATCCTCAGCGGGCGAGACTTGGTCTCGGACAGCAAGCTGTGAAGCTCAGCGGTTGTAGGCTAAGCTGTATTGCCCAGCGGTTCAAGCTGTGAGTCAGCGGAATCCACACTCTAGTTGGAGTGTTAGGTGGACGTAGATCTCTGGGTTGAGATCGAACCACCTTAAAATTGTTGCCTACTGTGTGATTGCCCTGTGGTTCTTGTGATTTCATTTCAACCGTTCGTATCATAGTAGATGATTGCTTAGGTCCGCAATCACTATGATCTGCTTTGTTCTGATATTATTGTGCTCATTTAGTTGTTCATCAGCTACTCGTTTTAATTCCGCATTAGAGCCTTATATTGGTTTTAATTAGGCCATCGATCTATTCACCCCCCTCTAGATCCACTCTCCATGGTGATAGAGTGCTTCCATCTAACATAACACAGTCAAAGTCTTAATTCTTTAGAAATGGATCACAAATCTGTTAAGATTCATACCATTCAAGGTAGGAAGATAAGGCAGAGAAATGACTCATTAGTGGTGACAAATAGGCAGGTAAGTGTGGATATATTTTTCTCCTCTACTAAAGATCAATGCATTATGAATAGAACAATATGCAATGAACAAATGAAAAACGATCAGAGGAGAACAGAAAACAAATGACCGTGATCGCCACCAGGGTGCCGTACGTGATGAACACGCCGTACCTTGGAAAGGGAGGGGGTACTCGCCTAAGTTGCAGCGCTGGGGAGATGAACGGTTCCTGAAGAACCGCCTACACGATGCACGGTCTTACGATAGACCGCTTGAGTGCGCTGCAGAAGGTGCGGGAGGAACTACTGCTGGATGACGAATGGCTTCCTGTTGACCGCACTAACAGGACGAACGGCCCTATCCGAACCGCACGTACGGTTGAACGGCTTCAATTAAACCGCACAAGTCTACCACGCAGTAAGTTGCAAGGGGTCCAACCTCCACCCTCTCCGGCCGGCCAGAGGGGATGGGCCTCGTGCTGATGATTGCTGACCTGCAAAACAACGTAAGAAACACACAAAGAAAACCTAAATTAGAACTGGACAATGTAGTAAATGTCAAAATAGCAAAAGGTGAACATTAACAAATGGAAAGGAGGATACCTGGGGGGTTTTAAACCCCTAGGGTGACAAAAACGTGGGTGGAGGTGTGCATGGAAATGAGAAAGAAAGGGGGATATAAGGAGGAAGTGATGCATGCAATGAAAAGAAAGTGTTGAAAGCTATGAAACGAAAAGACTCAAAAATCGAACTACTCCCTGAACCGGAGGCTTGTATGGACGTAGAAAGCCTCCCTCCTTGGTGCTAGGTCGCTCAAGAATGCGGCAGGGCTTCGCCGTCGACCAAAATCTCCCCCCCTTTTCAAGTCCGGCCATTAGGGTCTATTTATAGAGCCTAGAAAACCAGCCCCGAAATCAGGGTTTAGAGCCATTTTCGGGACGAGATTATTAAAGATAAATCGTAGATAATATCATTATCTCTCGTCCAGTCGAAACGGCAACTAAAATGGTTAATTATCCACGGAGATATTGACAAAAGAAGTTGGGGATAAAACCATGGATAAAAGGATTAAAATCTGTTGAAATTCAGCAACCGATGGGATGAACGGTCTTACGATAGACCGCTCAACAAATGAGCGGTTCACTTTTGACCGTCCAAGCCCGTCGGTGGAAATTCAGATAATCAGAAAATCAACCCAATTATCGCTCGAACTGACCGAAACGTCCGCCGTTAGACCCTCACAGATGAACGGTTCCTAGGAGACCGTTCCACAGTAGAGCGGCCATTGATCAACCGTTCCAGACCTGTCGGTGATAATTGGATAATTGGATAATTATCTGAACAAACCTCCAAGCGCAGGACTCTGAGAGATGAGCGGTCAGATGCCGTCCGTTCATTGGGTTTGAACGGCCATATCAGGACCGTATAAATGCCTGTCGGTGGTAATTCAGAAAATCACCCAAAATACCCCAAAATATATGGACGGTCCTTATTAAACCGCACATTAGTAGTGCGGCCAGGATGAACCGTACATGCATGTGGACGTTGAAACTCAATGAAAAAGCCCAAAACCACGGCCCAATAAGCCCTGAATCGACCTGGGCCTAACCAAGGAGGGAGGCAACCCATAAATTGGCCCAAAACGATGCCTGAAACAGCCCCAACGAGCTACGAGCAACTCGAGGCATCAACAAAAGGGAGTAAGAGAAACGACTCAACTTATCGGCATAAAACGGGTGTCAACAGATGCCCCTCCTTAACGTCCTCTTTGCAGGGGAGCGAGCGGAGGTGAAGCGGAGGTGACATGGAACATGGAGGTGGAGCGGAAATGCAGCGGAGTGGACCGAAAAAGTGGGCGTTAAGGTAAAATGACACCCGTTTCTACCAACAAGTGATGAGAACATTTCGGAAAACTCTGAATCAAACGTAAGGAACGATTAAACCAAAAGTGACATCGATCTGGAGGAACTAAACTAAATAAAACGAATCGACAAGACCAACCTCATGGGGGACACAATCCCGCGGTCCAATGAGGGGGCCACAAAAGAAAACAGGCTAAAGCGCCAGACAGGGACCTTTCAATCAACCGAACCAGGTGAATCGACCAAAGAAAACCTTCCAATTCGGAGTGGAATTAACTCTCTTACTCAATCACTGAATGCATAATTAACCATCACAGGCGGGGCATTATTCAGACAAATTCAATGGGTCATGGATGCTCAAAAGATGCGTATGATGCATGCTGGGCTAAAATAAAAGAAATTGTGAAAACGAATGCAAAGAAAGATTAAAATATAAAATACTCGAGAATAATATTGCTAAGTTGGGAAAATCAGAGTCAAGATACCATCCGCAACCACAGCGTGCAGGATAGAACCATCCTCCCCATGCTTTCCCAACCTAACGGCCTATCCGAAGATTAAACACGTGAACCTGGATCATCATCATTTTTGTTAAAGGGGAACATCAGATCCTGGAACACGTAGATAACCAACTGGTTCTCGAGATAATATAACATAATACCATATAATAATGCAATAAGGGTGATAGGGATAGAAAGCCATACCTGACTTACCTGTGCAGGTGAAACGGCATCTTTTGGATTTTTATTTTTGGATTTTTTTTATTTTTGGATTTTCATAAGATAAACGTAGCAAAGATAACATAACGACTAACTGAACGATAAACAACATGACATAACATAACGAATGGAAAACAACGCAACAAGACGAACAAGCACAGAGGCACAGGTCATGAACAGACAATACGTATGCATGAACATGGGGGACAAGACAACAATGCGGCGGGACAACACACGGTTGGGACAAGAACATGATGGACCACATGGTTGGGACAACACATGGAACATGGAAGGACGACCATCAACATGTGCAAGACAACCAGCTACATGTGGTGAGGAACAAAGCAACAAGCGTGGGATAACACGGTGGGACATAGTCACGAGACAAGGACAACGGCGGGACAACAGACATGACAAAACATGATCTTCAATCGAAACCCAAGATCAGAATGAAGCAGAACCGCCAGGTTCATAATCGTGAGGCAAAACCCTCTCATAAAGATATGACCATTGCAAAAAAAAAAAAGCTGAGAAGGACATGAGCTTCAAAACAGATCGAGAGATATGATTGAAGGAGAGAACAGATCAAAGATGTGGATATGAGGCAGAGCAAAAAGATATAGCAAGGAATGCTTGAGTACCTACAACCTGCACACTTAGCAAACATATTACGTATCTGTTCTCAAAATAAATAGATAGAAAGGAACAAAAGGATAAATATTTTTAGATTTTTCAATTTTCTTGATTTTTTTTGGATTTTGAAAATATTTCATCATTCATTTTTTTGGATTTTTGACAATATCTTATTTCTTTGGATTTTTGACAATATCTCATTTTTTTTGGATTTTTGACAATATCTCATTTTTTAGATTTTTGACAATAGCAATCTGCAGCACCCAAAGACAGGCTCGAACTACTGGCCAGGGATCGTCGTTCCTACCCCTTTCGTTAAAGGCTTCCCTTAAGCAGGACGTGCATGTGAGGGTGGGTTACCACAACCAACTACTTCGAAGAACGGTGCCCCTACTAAGGCCATACCCGGGATACAACCCAACCTAAGAGGGAGAAACAGAAGAAAAGTTGGAGACAAGCTTCGTGCAGGATGGAGATATCAAGGCTCGAATTCCTTCCAGGGCACTACCCCTCAAAGAGTAGGTCTGTTGCGCTGTGGCTTTGTGTCTTTGATTTTTAGACCCATATTTATCAGGCACGCATGCGACCGGGCTCATGACGTCCCGCGGGGAACTGTACTGCCACTCTTGCCATGCCTTTGATTCGTAATTTTCTTTTGATTTTCATATATGATTTTCATTTGACAGCCCTTATTGGCTAGATATAGCATGAAAGCTCACTTTTTTGAGGGGTCAAGACTGCCCCTATTTGAGACCTCTCTCGTATTAGGGAGCGCCTAGGTTGGTCATCTTATCCATCAATCTCTTGCCCCTACACTTGGCCGAGCAGAGAAGAGAAAAGGCCTTCGTGCATACCCAAAGTATGGCCAAAGCAGCAACGATGTTGCTCAGAGAGATCGGCTATGGCTTGCCGTGAGTGTGTGAAAAATCCATGCTCAAAGGTCACCCTCAACGATCGGGGAAAGAACTAGACTCCCAACGCGGAGCTATCACTGGCCTAAGGATGCTGCAGAAGCGAACTCTTTTTAAATGAACTAAGCAAATTTCTAAAAGTCACTTAACCATGTTGAGGAATAGCATTAGAACCATGTGCAGAAACAATAGAAATAATGGAAATGAAAGCATGTTTCTTTGCTCAAAATAAAGATACCTTTGTAAATCCATGGCGTGGAAACCAGCATCCTAAAGCGATCTCGATCATCGAGCTTTGAGGAGCGCGAGTAGCTTTGTATTCCTTGCTTGTCAGGATAAAGGATGAAAGGAGAGCAAATGATTGGATTCCTCGACACAGAGGAGTGGCAGACATCATACTGGACGAAGAAGGGATAAAAAGAAAGAGAGACGAGGGCTAGAACTCCCTCGTTAAGGCACTGAGGCCCTGATAACAAGGAACCAGATACATAATAAATCAGATTAGCTGAGATCAAGGCGGACTAAAGCCTCAAAAATAGCAAGAAAAAGGGTAAGAACCCTGAAAGGGCGAGGGGGAGAAAACAGAAAGACGACGCAAGGATAGTTGCAAAGATAAGGGAGAAGAGGGGTGATCATCCGACGTGGTCGGAGAAAAGGAATAACGATCACCCGCCAGAGGCGGGGAAGGATATGCATGAACACCCGAAAAGGTCGGGGAAAAGAAATGGAAACCACCCGACAAAGTCGGGGAAGGAGCATAAGGAATCCCCAATAGGGTCGGGGGAAAGAGATGAGAAGTGACATTCGGGCGTATCCGGGGAGAAAAACTAGAAGATGCCCCTAGGTCAGGGGAAGAGGAGGACATAGGCCGATGCCTAGGATGGTGAGAATAGGGAAAGATGGTAGAAATATGGTCAGGTGGCGGAAGGTACACCACCCAAGGATAGGAACTGAGCAGCAGAAAAGATGAATGGATGGAAGAAGGAGAGGAGGAAGGGGACCCCCAAGTCGCAACTGACGGCCCTTGAACTTATGCCGTCGCCTCTTCTTAGCAGCAATCTTCTTGAAACAACTCCGCCTGGCGCAGACTCTGACCTTCGGGCTTCTTAATCTGCAATACTTTCTCAGATAACGGGTCCACCTGGCGGACGACCTGGCCCGTCATGAACATGCAGCTTTATCGAGGCGGTTGCCCCTAGCTGTGCGGTGCTAACCATAGAGGGACATTCCAGAGCAGTCAACTCCTTGGGATGAGCATCAGAAATAGTGGAGTTTTATCATTCGGCACTAGAAGCATAAGATTCGGCAACTCCTCTCGGCAATCGGGCATGAAGCATAACTCCCTTACCAGAAGAGCAGGACAAAACTGAGGGAGAGTAATGCGCGGCGTTGACGTGGCCGATTCACCAATAAACCGAGGAAGATTGCATAAGATGTGCAGAATGTCCTTGGAAGGTGTGGAAGACACGGCCAATTGCCCCTTGAGTGCTGAACTCATTAAACCTTTGGCGGCCGTGTGGGTTAGCACCATCCTGGCGGAAAACTCTTCTGGGCCAGTGAACTGAATAGCAATCAAGCGAGGGGTGATAATAACATCAATCATGAATTCTCCGGCGAGCAAAGAGATTGCCACTGGCCTCGCTTTAGAAGGAACTGGCACCAGTGCTAAGGAACTCTTCTCAGCAACCGTCTTCATAGCAAATGCAGGCTCACTGTCCCTATAACAGCCAGAAACCAGGACTCGGACCGGCATGCGGCAAATGCGATCTTGAAGCTTGTAATGCATAGTCAAAACCTGGCTCGTCACTTTTCCTTCCTGGGGACTAGACCCGAGGGGCACCAAAGGTAGCGGGTACCTGCTCCGCGAAGTGGGAGGTGGTAGAGGGAGGTTAGAAAGAAGAGGTTTGAAGGGCGCGGGTGGCGATGGTGTAAGTGGTGGGGTAATAATGACGATGATGGGCATGGGTGGAGGTAAAGGCAAATGTGGAGGTGTGGGTTTGGGCTCGGGCTCAGAGGATGATGGCGAAAGGGGGAGTGAAGGAAGTGGTGGCGGTGGTGGCAAAGGTGATGAGGGTGGCAAAGGGAGTGATGTGGTTGATGAAGACGGTGAAGGTGAAGGGGATGGAGGTGAAGGTAGGGGTCGGGAAGAAGGAGGAGAGGAATGTAGTGGCGTAGTGGGGGAAGAGGCAGGTGGTTGCGCTCGTCGACGTATCTTCACGACTCGTCGAGAGGCGTTGGGGATAGGTGTGGTGGTGGAAACGGAGGGTGAAAGAGAGGTTGCCCGAGCGGAGGCTGGGGTAGGTAAAGGTTGTGGAGGAGATGGGATGGAGGAAGAAGTAGGTAACGGAGCAGGTATCTTATTAACTGAAGAAACACCAGGGTGCCCCTGGTCTTGAAGTGGAGACGGTTGCCTAGGCGGCACGGCTTGCTGCTGCTGCTGCTTGCTGCTGAGATCCAAAATAACTTGGCGTATGACAGCCCAATCAATCATCCTCTTGTCTTCCAAGCTGTAAATAAACTCCCGGAACTCGGGACAGTCCTCAATCAAATGCCCCTGCTGATGGTGAAATTCACAGAACTAGAGCAAATTCCTGACTGCGGGTCGGCAAGGCACAACCGGAGGGAGCTGCAACACATGGGTGGCCATCAAAGCCCTGAAAAGGTCTGTAAGAGATTCCGGCAATGGAGAGTGAGAAGCCCGCTTCGGGCAAGGTAGATGCCAAGGGGTATGGGAAGGTAGTGGGGATGGTAGCGGAGGTTGCGTAGGTAAGGGGAATTGCGTAGGTGAAGGCGGAGGGCTAATAAGTGAAGGAGATGGAGGTGTGGAGGGAGTGGGAATGTAATGGACGTCATCCACCCGCTGAGGGTGTGACGTTTCCTTGACCAGAAGTGGAGAGGTGTGGGGAAATAAAATAGCGGAGGGCTGACTCGTGGAAGGCTGATATGCGGTGAAGGGCATGGAGGTATAGGGGTGTGTGGGAGTGGAAGGTTGACTCATGGGGGGATATGAGGTGGATGACGGATGGGCGACGTAAGCAGGCATAGAAGGTAGAGGAAATTCGGGGTCAAGGGAAACTAGGAGTTGTTGGCTAATGAAGCGGGCTCGGCTGTAGAGTTGCTGCCATGAAGTGATATCATTCAGGGCTAAGATGCATCTGAGCTCGGGCGTTGCATTAGAAATAACCATCTTGATCTGCTCGCCCTCTGGAATATGCCCCGGGACTTGCGTGGCTAGGCGATGCCAGCGGTCGACAAAGGTCAAGAATTTCTCGTTGGGCTTCATCTTCTCTTGGGCCAGATCAACCACAGAACATCTTGGCCCAATCCGGTCCTGGTACTGCAGAATAAATCTTGCTTGGAAGGCTTGAAAATTCATCATCTGCTCTTACGGTAACGTGAAGAACCAATCCTTGGCCGGGCCCTCTAAAGATAGGCCAAACAAATAGGCCATCAAGTGTTGATCATGCTGGAATTGGGCTGACTCATGCAAGAAATCCTTCAAATGGACGTAGGGGTCACCAATTCCACCATAGCGATGATAAGCCGGAATCTGTGAACGTGGTGGAAGCTCAAGACCGTGAAATGCAAATGGAATATCCAAAGAAGTTTGAGGATTGATTCGGCGTTGCAATTCATCAAGCTGGCGTTGGGCCTGAGCGAACATCTCCTCGGTAGGAAGAGTCCGAGAAGGATATGGGCCACCCCGAGCAAGAGATGATGAATTTAGACTAGGATAATGAGGATGGGCCGAATAAGGGGATCCAGCCTGAGAAGAAGGAAAGCTCATTCCGGGAATGGAGGAATGCATGGGCCTGGAAGAATCGTGTATGTAGGAATGAGAATTAATTGGGCTAGCAGTAGCACGGGCGGGATAAGAAGGCCCGTTAACAGAATAGGGTCCAATGGAGGAATAAGGAGATGGGCCCGCATGGGAAGAGGAATCCACGCGGGGATAAGAAGAGGGAGAAGTAAAGGAATAAGGTACAGGGGAAAAATGCTCCATGGGGGAGAATGGAGACTTTATATAGTGAATTTCAAATGAATACAAGGAGGGAAATGAACGCAGGACAAATGTAGCTAAATGGAGACACACGAAGATGAACTAGACCTAATGAGCCTAATCTGTCAAAAAGATGCAAATGATGACACTGTGCAACATACAATGGAGGAGAGAGATGAGAAAAGAATCAACCAATTACCCAAACAAATTCCAAATGATGTGTGATGATTTTTTTATATGTTCTCTTCTAGGACCTTAGTGGATTAATTAAAATGTGAATTCACTCGACCACAAGGTACCTAAACAGGGTAAGAATGGAAAATTGGCTGACTCGAAAGGACTCTCTCTCTCATGAATTCAGACCCTAGACTGTGGGTGATACGGTACAACCTGCCCGGTGTCCGTGTGGGAATCCATGGCTCACGGGGGCTTACAGAGGTCCTCGGCAAGGTCCCCTAGTCGGCTCCAAGGAATATGGAGACGAGAGGAAACCCTACCTCGGTCGGAATGCAACTACTATGGAGTGTATGATCCTATGTGCACCGGAGTGCATGCAAGGTCTAGCCTAATAAACTAGCAACCAATGATCAGAATAAACATGCAAAGATGAGAACAAGTATGCACAACAACATATAACGAGGGGGAGATCAATAGGCAGCACCAAGGAGAACAAAAACAATATAAGTATGGCAAGCAAAGCAACCTCGGGTGCACTGCGACATCAGAAGGACGGTCTGTGGGAGACCGCACAACAAGCTAGACGGTCTTGGATGGACCGTTCAGGCCACGACGCAGTATCAAAGTGAAATAGATGATCAGAAACTGTTGGAATGAAACCTGGATGTACGTTCTATAGTAACCCGCACAACATATAGAACGAATATGCAAAGACCATATAACGGCAGCCAGAATAGACAGAGACGAGACAGAGACGCACCTGCGCCAAGAGGATAAATGGCCAAAGGGTGACCGCACACAACTTGAACGGTCTGAGACAGACCGCCTATTGCAGCAGAGTCGTAGGGGTCAAGAACCTATCAGAGAGAAGGATAATGCCCTGATAGCCGCCCAAGCCTTGAACAGCTCTGCACGAACCGCTCAACATCCAGGAACAGAAACCAGCGGAAAACCTGAAATCACTCCCAAAACACGGACCTAACAATGCAGAAGGGGGGTCAGCAAGCCACTAACACGATGGGCACTAGGTGTCCCACCGTGATCTCCACAAAAGAGGGGTGTAGATATATTTTTCTCCTCTACTAAAGATCAATGCATTATGAATAGACCAATATGCAATGAACAAATGAAAAACGATCAGAGGAGAATAGAAAACAAATGACCGTGATCGCCACTAGGGTGCCGTACGTGATAAACCCGCCGTACCTTGGAAAGGGAGGGGGTACTCACCTAAGTTGCAGCGCTGGGGAGATGAATGGTTCCTGAAGAACCGCCTACACGATGCACGGTCTTACTATAGACCACCTGAGTGCACTGCAGAAGGTGCGGGAGGAACTACTACTGGATGACGAACGGCTTCCTGTTGACCGCACTAACAGGACGAACGGCCCTATCCGAACCGCACGTATGATTGAACGGCTTCAATTAAACCGCACAAGTCTACCACGTAGTAAGTTGCAAGGGGTCCAACCTCCACCCTCTCCGGCCGGCCAGAGGGGATGGGCCTCGTGCTGATGATTGCTGACCTGCAAAACAACGTAAGAAACACACAAAGAAAACCTAAATTAGAACTGGACAATGTAGTAAATGTCAAAATAGCAAAAGGTGAACATTAACAAATGGAAAGGAGGATACCTGGGGGGTTTTAAACCCCTAGGGTGACAAAAACGTGGGTGGAGGTGTGCATGGAAATGAGAAAGAAAGGGGGGATATAAGGAGGAAGTGATGCATGCAATGAAAAGAAAGTGTTGAAAGCTATGAAACAAAAAGACTCAAAAATCGAACTACTCCCTGAACCGGAGGCTTGTATGGATGTAGAAAGCCTCCCTCCTTGGTGCTAGGTCGCTCAAGAATGCGGCAGGGCTTCGCCGTCGACCAAAATCTCCCCCCCATTTTCAAGTCCGGCCATTAGGGTCTATTTATAGAGCCTAGAAAACCAGCCCCGAAATCAGGGTTTAGAGCCATTTTCGGGACAAGATTATTAAAGATAAATCATAGATAATATCATTATCTCTCGTCCAGTCGAAACGGCAACTAAAATGGTTAATTATCCACGGAGATATTGACAAAAGAAGTTGGGGATAAAACCATGGATAAAAGGATTAAAATCTGTTGAAATTCAGCAACCGATGGGATGAACGGTCTTACGATAGACCGCTCAACAAATGAGCGGTTTACTTTTGACCGTCCAAGCCCGTCGGTGGAAATTCAGATAATCAAAAAATCAACCCAATTATCACTCGAACTGACCGAAACGTCCGCCGTTAGAGCCTCACAGATGAACGGTTCCTAGGAGACCTTTCCTCAGTAGAGCGGCCATTGATCAACCGTTCCATACCTGTCGGTGATAATTGGATAATTGGATAATTATCTGAACAAACCTCCAAGCGCAGGACTCTGAGAGATGAGCGGTCAAATGCCGTCCGTTCATTGGGTTTGAACGGGCATATTTGGACCGTATAAATGCCTGTCGGTGGTAATTCAGAAAATCACCCAAAATACCCCAAAATATATGGACGGTCCTTATTAAACCGCACATGAGTTGCACGACCAGGGATGAACCGTACATGCATGTGGACGTTGAAACTCAATGCAAAAAGTCCAAAGCCATGGCCCAATAAGCCCTGAATCGACCTAGACTTAACCAAGGACGGAGGCAACCCATAAATTGGCCCAAAACATGCCTGAAACAGCGCCAACGAGCGACGGGCAACTCGAGGCATCAACAAAAGGGAGTAAGAGAAACGACTCAACTTATGGGCATAAAACGGGTGTCAACAGTAAGGCTGACAAATAACTCTCTACAGGTGAAAAATAGGTTGTAGTGCTGAATTTGTGTGAAGTGTTGAAGCTGCATGAAGGGGAAGTCCACTTGTGTTTACCCGCTAGCAGAAGAAGCTAAGGCCGACAAATGCACACATAAGGCTGACAAATAGACTGCTATGGGTGACATATACCCTCTTAAGGGTGAAAAATAGGTCTCAACGGAGTCATTAGTGACAGCTCTGAAGGCTATGTTACATGAGACAGGGTGACGGCTTCTGGGTTAATAATGGTGACAAATGGGTCTTCAAGGGAGAAAAATAAATGTTATCTGTGATTAATATCCCGAGAAGAGTTATCAAATGAAGAAAGAAGGGAAATGGAGCAGAGAGAGAAGGGTTCACTACAAGCCATGCAATCAACAGTAAATCACTAGAAGACAATGAGCTACAGTGTTCTACAGTGATCCCTGAAGCCCTCGAAGAAGCCAGAAGAACAATCGAAGGGTTCATTCAAGTCAATATAGACCAGCCAAAGTTTGAATTGGTCAAATTCAACTGGCTCCAACCAACGTTATTTTCATGTTTGGCTTAAGTCAATGTTGACCCAAGTCAAAGTCAACATTAGTCACGGTCAACGCGATCAAGCTCCATAGTCAAACTAAAAAATAGATGAACAAGGGTGACAAATGGCTTTTGGCGTCGGCTAAAGCTAAAGAAGAAAGCAACAAGGGCGACGGCTCAGTATGGATAGTGGAGACAAATGACTGGACAAGGCAGACAAATAGTTGTGTTAGGTTGACAAATGGGTAGCAAGGGTAAATGCGTGGAAAGAAAGAAAGCAGAGTCGACGCATGAAGCTGTGGCGTCGACGCAGCAAGTCAGCAAGGTAGAGAAAGGAGCTGTGGCGATGGCTAAAGGGAAGCTAAGGGTGACAAATAGCTCCCTAAGGCAGACAAATAGCTGGTTAAGGGTATAAAATACCCGATAAGAGTAATAAATAGCTTGCCAGTGCAGAAAAGGGTCAGATACGTGCTGAACACGTGGGATTTCTTCGCACCTTCGACTGTCACATGCCCCAAGGTTGAAAAGGCAAATCATATGGCACGTGATCCAAAGTTACATGGGACCTTTTCATGGCAGAAGATTATTCCCTCCTTTCCAGGTGGGCCAATGCAAAAATAGGACAATCAGATATTTTATCCAAAACCTTTTACGGTACTATGTTCTATAAATGGGTCTTATTTCAAAGAAGAAGCGGCTGCTTGGTGAAGAAGAAAAGGTCATGCACGAGAGAGGAAGAGAATAGAGTTTCTGTGAGGGCTTCCAAGAAAAGAAAAAAAGAGAGGTAGAGAGGCTACAAAAAGAAGAAGAAGAAGAAGAAAAGAGAGAGCTGTGAGAAGAGAAATAGAGTGCTGTCTGTGAAGAAAAAATCAAAGAGGGAGAGATAGGGGGTGAACAAAAGAGAAGCAGCTAGAGTGTGTTGTTCACTTGTTTGACAGTTGGTCTTTGGATCAAATCCAGATCACTATGCTCATCTGAAGCTACATCTTTCATGTTTTCATCTATTGCTTTCATTTTAGTTTTTCTTGTTTTCTTTTGTTTCTTCCATCAAGCTGTTAGTCAACAGAGCAAGCTAAATTTTCATCAACTGTAAGAGGATTTGTTCCTCTGGTTAAGCAAAGCTGTAAGGCTCAGCTGATCGTAAGCTGTGAGGCTCAACTGTGTAGCAAGCTATGAGGCTCAACAGTTCGAGCCGTTAGTCAGCGTAATCCTTACTAGTCTTGTGAAGGGTGGATGTAGGCAGACTGGGTGTTTGGCCGAACCACCTAAAAAATCTCTTGTGTTGTTGGTTTGGTTTTGTGTGTGCTATCCTTTTCATCTATCCCCCTTCATAGATAGCATTCAGGGTTGTTTTGCCTTCGATCTGTTAAATGTTCGATATAGGTTCCAGTTGAAGCTTTTCTTTTATATCGCTTTCAGATTTGTTCAGCAGAAGAGCCGCATGATGTATTTCTCACTTTCCTTTTGTGGGTATTGAGTGCTTGTTGTTTGACATTTGTTCTGTGCAAAGATTCACTCTTATATTGTCGTTAGATCTGTCAGCAAGAGTGCTACTTAACTTTCATTTCATTTCCCTCTAGTGTGCGTTGAGTGCTTAAGTGTTCGACGTATGTTCTATGCAAACTCTTGTCAACATATTATTCAATCTGTTTTAAGATTGGGTAGAGCCAGATTTGTTATTTTTATTTGGGCACCGTTTTTAATCAAGGGATATATTCACCCCCCCTCTATATCCTATCCTTCTGCACATCACTTGGATAAATGAGTAGTGAATATGCACTTTATTTTGCTCACGATATTTTATGTCTCCGCACCAGGTACATAGAGTGCAGCGCCCCACCACTTGCTGCGGGTATGTTTATTTAAATTCTTAGATAAATGAGTAGTGAATATGCACTTTATTTTGCTCACGATATTTTATGTTTACAGGTTCGAGTGCCTCTACATCAGGTCTACAGAGTACACCGCTTATATCACATTCTACTACTATGTTTATTTAAATTCTTAGTTAAATGATGAAAATTCTATATGTTTACTTGTTGAATAAATTCTTTTTTTAATAATGAGCTAAATTTTGATTAACTACTTCTATTTTACTTGTAACAGCTACGTCGGGCACACCACCTGCGATAGTTGGCTCGTCTGCCCACCCGGGCACACAACTGACAGATGATGTTGTTAGCCATCATGACGGCGAGAAGGTGGTGTTGCAAGAGGGACGCAAGCCATGTTGGGTCTATGGGTAAATATTTAAACTCATGAATTATGTTCGTTATCTATCCATCAACAATATAATTGTTGGCTATCATTTTAACATTTGTAATTGCAGGGATAAAGTAGAGCCCAGTGACGCTTCTCGTTTTATTACTAATATTATTGAGCGACATGTGACCGACCCATATAAGTCATTTCGACAGTTTCCTCAGGATATCCGCTATCGATTGTACGACGAGTTCCTGGTATACAATTTAATCTTTTAAATTACATATTTCCCAACTCCGCAATTTCAATTAACTAACTTATAAAATTTGAATTCTTGACAGCAAGGATATCAATTTGTGAGGCGAGCTGACGCCGGACGAGCTCGACATGCATGGGAGGCCATAACAACTGTAAATTATAAGCATCAATTACATAGCTGTCGGGACCGTGCCAAGGCTCTAACCATGGCGAGCGAGGACCGTGGCCTTTGGAAGGCACACGGCCCCACATGGATGAGGAGGCAGCACTGGGAGGACCTCTGTGATAGATGGGTCGAGTCTAATTGGATGGCCAAATCCGCAAAAGTCAAAGCCGCACGTGTGTTACATCTAGACGTGCAACTCCATACTTCTGCATCTGTTTCCTTCGCGACCTAGAAGGAGAGATTTGTAAGTAATAATGTTAATTTTATTATATTTTATTTCATCTATGTCCTTATTTATTCTTTATAACATGTATAACAGGAAAAGAAGAGGGGTGGTACGGTCTCGTACCGTAATTTATTTGCTACGAGGAACGCATCGAGGCACGGTCTCGTATAGTTCATCAAAAGAAGGGCTGTGCTGTGCATCGAGGAACGCATTACTCGGGCGGTTGCTACCCTCCTCTCCCAGGCGGGGATTTTGACTCAGGTAGCACCCTCAAGCATAGCACAGCCCTCTCATGTGAGTATTTAATTTAACTTTTAATTTCGTACACTTTAGAGTTATAACATTACTACTTAGTTCAAAGAATTCAGCTTTGAGAGTCAAAGAAATCATCTTCATGTTATCTACTTTCGAATTTAGAAATTCAAAAAGATATTTAATTAGATTTATTATTAATTATTTTTATTTAAATCTATTTAATATTAATTTTTTGTAATGTAGGATCCTCCTACAGCTGGTGATGGTGGAGATGCTACGAAGGACGAATGGGGATAATGCAGTGGATATCTCTTGATTTTTTTAATGATATTATGAAAAAATGACACACTTGAATTAGTGTAACTGTAGCTTTTTTTATTCATTGAGTTATGTGTTGTGGACGTTCTTTATTATAATGTTCGACGGATTTTATCCTATTGTGTGTTGTATAACCTGTTTATTGCTTGTTTTTTGTTGAGTTGTGTACATTGTTTAGTATATAATTGTAGCTTTAAATAGGTTTTTAAAATTTCAAAAAATATATAAAAAATGTGGAGAAAGTTTTTGACGGAATTTTGACGTATTTTTGACCAACGAACGCTTCGTCGGAACTAATTTGAACCACAGGTTTCCGACGTCTAAATTATTTGTCGCAAATAAGATGAAACTTTCCGACGTATTTTCGACCAACTAACGCTTCGCCGGAACTAATTTGACCCACAGGTTTCCGATGTATAAATTATCCGTCTCACATACGTCGAAATGTTTCGACGTCTTTTCGACCAACTAACGCTTCGTCAGAACTAATTTGACCCACAGATTTCCAACGTCTAAATTATCAGTCTCAAATACGTCAAAATGTTCCGACGTATTTTCGACCAACTAACGCTTCGTCGGAACTAATTTGACCCACAGGTTTCCGATGTCTAAATTATCCGTCTCAAATACGTCGTAAATTAACGACGTATTTTCGACCAAATTAACTTTCATCAGATATAATTTAACCCACAAGTTTCCGAAGAAATACTTTTTATGTCGCAAATAAGTTGGTAATTTTGACTATAATTTTCTGATGGAATGGGTTTTAGTCGCAAATACGTCGAAAAGTTTAAACGTATTTGAAACCAAATTATGTATCGTCACAAATATTAATTAATTTTTTTATTATTAATTACCTACATAAATACCGATGAAAAATTTGACAGTTTCTTTTCGTCGGTAATTACTGATGAATTTGCGACGCAAATGTATTACATCGGAAATTAGCGACCTAATTGTGTCGACGTCCATATTTCGTCGGAAATACGTCACAAATCCGTCGAAAATGCACTTTCCAATGTATTTCCGATGGATTTGCAATGGAATATGGATGTCAGAAAAACTTATTTTCCTTGTAGTGTTGGCTAGTGTACAGCAGTGTGAGTTCTCCCCGTGTTTTTGCTGCAATTACAGCACATTTCTTTTCCTTATTTGTGTGTGTGTGGGGGGGGGGGGGGTTCATCCCCGTGAGGAGCTTGCTCCTCGTGTGTGTGTATGTGGGGCGTCATCCCCGTGTGGTGCTACATTTGGAACATGTGGTAAAGCCTCACCGGGTTTGGTGAGGGGTGGATGTAGGTCTGTAGGTTTGCAGACTGAACCACCTTAAAAATCCTCTTGTGCAGTGGTGTGTCCTTGTGTGATTGCTTCCATTTCTTCTATCTCTATTTCACAGGGACTTATAGGTTCTGTTTCTGCATTTCTGTTATGTCCGAACACTGCACATATTGTGAGCCATTCACCGTTTACCAGCATTCTTGCTATTTGAACAAAGGGTCACACTCACACCTAAGAAAGCACTCTGTTAATTGGAATCTCCGCATGTAGATCTTAGGTGCTTGTGATCATTCCACTACATGTGTCTTCTAAGACCTTGAAAATTCAGGTCCATAGCTTTTAATGGCTCCTTGTTTGTATCATCTTCTATATTGTTATATCCGCTATGTGCTCAAACAAGAAGCTTACCTGGTCAAATAAGTTTTAAGAGGGCATATTTTTTAAAGGATCCATTCACTCCCCCCTCTAGATCTAGTTGCACCCAAGCAAGGGACCCAACAAGTGGTATCAGAGCTAAGCTCTGTGTACCTAAGATCCAACGATCTTTAGAGGTGATCCTAGGACAACCTGTTTTGATTTTTGTTGGCGAATAGTTTTCAATGAATTTCTTTATCTATTTTAAGTACGCCATCTGTTTTGGCAAATTGTGCAGTGTTAATACCTTTTTGAGTTGCTCAAGGCACAGTGTGATAATAAATTCTTTGCTTGATAAACTATGATATGTGCCTTTCACATAGTTTGATTTTTCAGCTCTCTTCAATTATGTCTACATTTGAGAATTCTCTTGTTCATAGTTTATCTTGATTAAATTGAGATTTACATTCTACTTTAATTTAAAATTTATTTGATAGACTATGACTTGAAAAGGATCTGATGATCTGGTATATCAAATAGTGATCAGCAGAAAGGCAGACTAAGTCTGCTTGGAGATCTCACTATGCGTGAGGTGATCTTCGGATCTAAGTTCTCTGCTAAGTACCGGATCTCAGTAAAATTAAATGTCTGGCTCATGAGGGAAATAACTTTATCTTGAGATTTAAAAATGTGCTTATTGCCAATCAATCTGTAATGTATCATGATTGATTTTGATGTTGGTAAACCCTCAGTGTTCATTGATTGATATACCTATTTATATGAAGAAGCCAGAATTGCCTTTAGTTCTAATCATTCTTTATTTGTCTAATACTGACTCTCATGTCACATCCTGGTTAGACAAACGTCATGCACTGTCCTCCCTATTTTTGATCTTGGGAGAGACTACAATTTCTTGTAAAGGTCAATTGATGAGTAAATGCATGATAAATTATGCTTGAATATGAATATGTGAATATTCTGTTTTTGAATGAAGCTCATGCTAAAAAATCAACATTTTGTTGAGGTTTCTTTATGGCTAGTTCTTGTTTCTTAACTCAGCTCCTGCTCAGTTCTGAAATCAATGACCCACCTAGTTAAAGGAGGAGGCAGCAGGAAATGTGTAAGACTGTGCATATTGTTCAACCCAGTTCAAAAAGGGACTTCTAAAATTGGTTAAGCATGATTCGAACCTATGCTTCTTCTCCCATTTATATTTTCCCCATTTATTCATTAAGGGAGATAGTAATAAAATTCTTGTAGTTTGTTCTTGTGAAATGACATTCATCCATACTGCATTTCAGGTACAGATTGCAATTTTCATTCAAACAAGGGCATGTCTGCATATTGCATGTCAAGCATAGAATGAAACTTGTATGTTGCACACATGACTGCAAAAGATATAAGATTTTGTGTGTGCATGTTTCGAGGTATGTTTTGCATGTTGCATCCTCCTAAGTGTGCTTGCATGCTGTTGGGTCCCATAGTGCAAGAATACGGATCTAGAGGGGGGGTGAATATATCCTTCTACTAAAAACTATGTCCAATTAAAAACACAAACTAGCACACAGCAGAATTTACAAGATTGATCATATTGAGGAATTTAATCTAAACAGGTTTAAACTTAATTCACTCAATCTCACCGAGCTCACACGATTGCATAACAGAAAGGATACTGAAACACACAATCACAAGGAACAAACCACAAGACACAGGGATTTTTAAGGTGGTTCGGGACCACGACGGGCTCCCTACATCCGCCCCTCACCAAATCGGTGAGGCTTCACTACACGCTACAAAAAGTAGCAACGCGGGGACGAACCCCAGCACCACACATGCTGCTTCCACAGCAAACCACACACGAGGCCTTGCCTCAAATTGCTGCCACAACAGAACGCATGCACACACACACACACACACACACACACACACACACACACACACACACACACACCGCTGGGGAACACACCCCGCACTAAATACCTCACACGGAGACACAACTCCGTCCACACACACGTAGGACAATGCCTACACAACTACACGAGAGAAAACTCCCAACCACACACGCGGATATACTCCGCACAAATCGATACACATATGACAACACACACACTCGGAGACCCCTATCTCTGAACACCCACACAAAGTATTCTCTCAAATGTATATGAATCAAAGATAAATATATGCTATGACCCCCCAAACAAATTCTATAGATGAAAACTAGAAAGATGCATCAAGTAAAAGGCCCCCCCCTTCTTCAACAATATCTGATTCTCCTTGGCTCGTTGACGGATGATCATGATTTAGACATCATATTCTTCCTCTCCTCGAGCCGATCCTCTTTTCCTTCAAATCCTAGCTCCAATCAAACCTTCATACATCAGAAAAATGATTAGCCTCATAAACCCCTCTCCTCTCAACCTTGTGGCCGCACTCCTCCTTCTTCTTCTGCAAGAGAATGGAAAGCATTAGCTTATCTTGTTGCTTAGGATGAAAAACGCATCACTAATAAGAGGGTAGTAAATAGATGGACAAAAGAACATGTATATATATATTGCACCTCTTAAGTAATCATTCAAAACCTTCTGCAATCTCAAACAAAAGACACAGAAGTGAAAGATCAAGATAACTCCCTCAGATTTTCAATGAAATGCTTCTGCAGGATGAGAAACCGTTCTTGAAGAAAGATGATCGATTCTTGCATGGACAATGCTTGTATCTTTATTTTCCATGTAGCTTGTAGTAGATGGTGGTTTGGTGACTTGAAACCTCCTTCTTCCCTTCACATACAAGCTCAGAACCACATGGAAGAAGCCCTTGGAGCAACTACTGCGACCCCGCACACACAAGAGTTAGAACCACAGAAAATATTTCAGATTTCAACACTTGATTAGGGTTTGCAACCCAAGAGATGGTTTTATATATTTAGAATGGTCAAGGAACACTGCAGGGACCAGATCCATGAATTAGGGAGAGATTTAGGGCAGTTGGAATGGATTGGTTGGACTTTCGAAGCAAGGACATGAAAGTCATCTTTCACGGTTCTGCATAGGTGTCGACACCTTGTGCATTCCAGTACACAAAAACCCAAAATAGAAGATCTGGACACTAGGTGTCGACACCAGGTGTTGACACCTGGTGTTCTGGCTTGCTGCCAGAACCAGGTTCAGTTAGGTGTCGACACCTAGTGTCGACACCTCCTGGGCTTAGCTTCTGAAAATGAGTTCTGGATGCAGGTGTCGACGCCTGGTGTCGACACTTGTACCCACAAAAAGCCCAGAGACCCATTAAGCTAAAAATGAAAGCTCCAACTTCACCGTGAGTTTTGGGATAATGAAAGAAGGTTGTGGGGAGTTCTTCCAACCTGCAAAACATAAAGAGAAAATTAGTTTTGGTTTAATGTTAATCTCACAAATCAACCCATTTCATTTCACCTTCTCTGATAGAACCATAAGTACTTGTGAAAGAGTTTCAAGCATCTGTCACCATTGCATGATGCAACTAATTTGGAGTTAGGTAACAATCCACTCAAACCAATTTTTAGTCACATTGCAAGCAAGCCACACATGTGTTGAATGCTTTGTTCAAGAATATGAAATCCAGTCCCTTTAAACAAGATTTAGCCAGGTTAAGTAACATGGTTAGAAGTCACTTCTAAAACACCATGATAGATTTGCTTGGCCATCTAAAGCACTTGAGAACCCATTTACGTACCCAACTCAAGGTTAGAAGAGTATCACCATGGATTCCAATATAAATTCTTACCTTGGAGTAATATTAACCTGCACTTTCTGGGAATGAACTCATAAGCAAGTTAATATTAAACCAACGAATCTGAAGATCCCAACTTCAACCCAATTCAGCCACAAACCATTTCATAGCATTGAAGCCATATGATCAGAATGACAAGGAACCATCATTTATACATTCATGATATGCAAGAACCAGAGGAAGTCTTCAACTCCTCATGGGAATGAATTTGTTATGCATTTACACAACACAAAGCCATGCAATCAATTTCAAATCTATAAGGACTTAACCATTCCACTATAGTGCTTCTCAATTTAGTTGAGCAACCTGCAAGGTAAGATTACAATATGTGAGTACAAGAAGCAGCATCAAACAAACATAATATATTGTAATCATCAAAACCATGATCAAAGATAGAGAGGGAGTGCACGAGCCAATTAATCTCCCCCTTTTTGATGATGATAATATATTGTGGCTATCCAGGCCATCCAACTTTCTCTCTCCCTTTGACATTATCAAAAATGGGGGACAAGAGAAACAACCAAGTATGCAAATGCTCACAAGTTTCATCAATTGGAAATAGTGTATGGCATGAACAAGAATGTGCAAGCAAACAAGCACTCAAACACCCATAGTAAGGTATTGACTCACGCAAGTCCCTAGGACTTAAGCAGATAAGATCACATGCAAAGCTCCCCCTTTGACATTGACACATCAGATGATTGGCTTTGATTTTCAAATTTTTAGATTTTTAGTTTTCATGTGAAATGCATGAACCAAGATGTATGAAAATGATGACACATGAAATGCATACAATGTAATCAAGCAGATATCTATAGATACATGCAACATAACTACCCCATTTTATTTACAGTGAGGGGATAGGTGTACGAAAAGTGCAGGTGAGTCAGTAAGATCAGAGTGCTCATGATTACACCAAGAGGAGTGTGCAGATAGATAGGAGAAACGTACAGCAAGTCATGCAGTTAATCAAATTTTCAGAATACATATCAAATCAAATTACCATGTGTAAGTGAGTAACATGAGAATGAATTCTAGTCATATGGATAGCCAGATTTTCAAGTAAACATAATAGTAATTGCACAAACTGCATTTATATCTAGAGAACAACGTATTAAAGGCTTCACTCTGCCTCAATGAAACATATCATCAGAATTTTTCACATTGACAATCTGAATTTTTCTATGAATGATCAGGTTCAAATAATTCCTTTTTACGTGAGAAGACACATAGAGCTCATGCCAGAAGCTCCGGTTACTCAGAATACTGAACCATTTCACTTCTTTTTGAACAGAGGTACTTTCGTCAACACTATTCAGAAATGAACCACATCACGTCTCAGGTGACATGTGCCCAATTTACTCAGTGAGACTAAGCATTGCTCTCCCTTTCATTTCATCCATTTTTTTTGTATGCGGAGGCAGGCAACTTTTTCCTCAACTGTCTCTTTGTCATTCATGCAGCAAGTTGAATTACTTTAGAGTGTTGAAATAAAATTCTTATATGCTTATGAATAACACTCAATTTCACATTAGAGTGCATGAGGTGTGCGAATTTGATTTAACATATATGAAGAAAATTTAACTCAAAACAAGATAGTGCAGCTCCCCCTATGTAAATGCAATAAGTATAAAATGCTCTCCCTAAGAGTTTGACATGAAGCATACTTATTAAGACTCAGATGTAACTTTATATAGCAATGGAGTGTTCGGTCTTAGAAGTTTCAAGGAAGGGGCTTTAGCATATATTAACATGCAAGCATACAATAGAGATATGCAAATATGCAGTGCAGAATGTAAAGATATGTAATTTCAGTTCTTGAAATGTTGGCCCCAAAGAAATGATACCATTGTAAGAAGTATGCATTTGGCATTCATGCAACATGAAATGTTCAAATGATGCATTTCAAAATATGCACTATATGCATGCTGAAAATGCCAACTATGCAACACGACACACGATGAGCTTCATCTCCCAAAAACATATGTGAATGATATGCAGAGAATGATATGCAAATATGCAATGTGATGCACGATTTCAAATGCACATGACAACACTATATGCATCAAATGTAACTAATGCATGAGATGCAAATTTTTTTTTTTAATTGTGAGAACATAATTTTATTTTGAAAAGAGAATTCAAAAATTTATTCAAAGCATCAAAATCATCACATGTGAACTTTTCTTTGAAAATATTTTTACTTTTATCCAAAAGGATGAGTAGCACATTGGTAAGGACCACGGAACATTGATCAAATTCAATCCTCAAAATGTTCAGCCACAGAATAACATCATCATGCTGAGAGAATGGAAAAATATCAATCTTAAAATTTTCAGCTTGCAAGACTCCACCTTAATCAATGCATGATTTCAGAATATTCATTTAAGTTTGATGCCATATGCATAGATGATTCATGGTATCGAGCGGAGGCACATTCTCACGCATGGTGATAGCTTTCAGACAGGGTTGACCTGCCCTTCCACATGTCACCATTTTATATACTATGTAATCATTTAAATGATGATCGAAAAAATACAATGCAATCTCATATGACATCGGGGGTTTAGCAAACACATGGGCATTGAATAACAATTTAAAATTCACTGTCTGTCAAAAGATGGCACTGGCATCAAGCCCATAGAGCTTTAGCCAAATAATTTATTTTCTCACCTTTGCATTGAGTTACCTTTATTAACATCCTCAAATTCTTCACTTTATTCTGCTTGCTGTAATCTTCATCAACAAGCTCCAAATCTCAATGGAAGTAGATCAAATCTGGTATTGAAGTCCTCTTGAGCTCCTTTCTTTCTCTCCTACAAGAAATATAATGATATTAACCAAAAGAAATGGAAGTAGATCAAATCTGGCATTGAAATTCTCTTGAGCTCCTTTCTTTCTCTCCATTATTTCAAGGGTTGATGGTCATAATCAAACATGCACTGTAAAGAGCTCAATTCATGTCAATATTAAGCCAATGCATATTGAAGAAACTAACTTCAAGGCTTTTCATCACATATGACTCTCTCTCTCAACCTGCAGTATCAGAAACTCAATTTCATATCAATCTCAATTCAATACAAGTGAGAAAGCCAATTTCAGTGCTTTTCTTCCACAAGACGATCTCCTATGAGCTGCAAGAATGTATGATGAGTTGTAACTATCAATACAAGTGATTCACTCAAGCTGACATGAGTTCAAAGTTCAGTTCAGAAATTTCAAGTTTAGTCCAACAATGTAAAGAGTCAAGTCTATGCATATAAAGCACAAGACTAAACACATGAAGAATTAAGGTCTGTCCATGTGTAGCACAGGTTGATACACATGAAACACACAAGACTGCCTCTTCAAAGAAATCAGTATCAACTCAGGGACAAGCCCATGTTCAGTAAGGCATCACACCAGAACTGGCCAAGTCAACGTAAAGCCTTCCTCTTGGCCTCAAGGTAATCCTGCAACAAGAGTTCTCATTCAATAGATTTGGGTACCCAAACCTTCTTGGGTCCCGAATGGTTAGTTGCACCTCTAGTGGGTGCCTTCCACAGTCTTTGGGCATGCATATCATCAAAATACATTAAGGAGCAATCATGCATGGTATGCCCAAACTCACCACAATAATGACAACAACCAAAAGACTTCAGATTTTTCTTGTAAGAATGAGCATGGAATTTATATGGGTTTGTAGAGATGTTATCATTTTTCAAACTAAAGTAATTATTCACCATGTGACTGAACCTTCCACAATGAAAACAGTTCAATGGCGCAAATCTTTCAAATGGTCTTCTTGCATGAACATAAGAGTTATCAAAATTTCTTTTTTTGTTCAAAAACTGTCTTGGCTTTGTGAAGCCATTCATTTTGTTGCATGCTTCTAGATCTTCAGATTTCATCAAAGGGCAATCATGCATCATATGACCAAGTTCACCACAATAAAAATATGAGATTTTCTTTGTGGATGCATATGTGTGTGCAACATGATTTTTCTTGGCATTCATCGTGACACCAACAACATTTTTAGCCTTTTGATGCAGATTTTGTTTCTTTTTCAGATTTTCATTTGATCTCTTTGTTGTTTGAGGAGCAGATTGATTTGGAGACCCATTTGATGTGCTGGCTATGTTTGAACTATGGACAAATGATGTATAGACTTTATTTTCAAAATTCTTTTTGTTCACAGGATTATAGCCCAGCCCCTCTCTTTGGAAATTCAACTTAGTCCCCAATATCTTGTTCAAATTTTCTTTCCCATTTACAAACTTAGATAAGGATGCATTCAAGTCAATAATTTCATATTCAAGAGATGTAATGTGCAATTCATAGTTAGCTATTTCTTGTTCAAGCACAAGCATTTTATCAGATTCATCAACAATCACATATTTCTCTTTTTCAAGATTTTTCAATCTACTTTCAAGCAGGGAGATCTGAATTAACATCACATTATTCTCCTTTTTAAGTTCTTCATTTTCATTTACAAGTTTATCATTCATAATCAATTCATTGCAAATATCATGATCAATAGAGTTTGATTCCATTTTGTTTCTTATATCTTTTTCAGTTTTCTCCAATTGATTGATTTTGTTCTTGAGGGTAACATTTTCATTTCTCAAACAAGCAATGGTTTCTTTGTGACATTCAACATCATGCTCTAAAAGTTCATTCAAGTTATCAAGCTCAGAACATTTATCACAAGATCCATTTTCATGCTGCATGTTTTCCGATTTCTTTTTTAATTTTTTATTTTCTGACTTGATTTTCTTATATTATTTTTTCAACTCATCATAAGCATCAACAAGATCATCAAGAGTAAATTCTTCAGAATCAGAATTTACCTCTTTTACATTTTCATCGCTTTGTTGATCAACATCATCGACCATGAGACATTCTTGTCTTTCCTTCTCTTGAGCTTTGATCAACTGGTCCATAAACTCCTTTGCCGTCCTACACGAAGATACAAATGGAAACTTGTTAGTACTTACAGAAGCTTTCAATAAACTAAAAGTAGTAACATTATCATGATGCATCATTTTATCCTGATTAGACCACTTGGTCTCATCTAAAGGTAATATGTGTGGACCATGATAAATCAGTTTCCAAAGGCTATGATTAATAGAATTGATCACCACACACAGCTTGCCTAGCCATGAATTAAATTCCGAACCAGTAAAGATTGGCAAACAATTCATTGAGATATGTTCAGTAGAAAAATTCATGATTGTAGAATGCACTAGGATCACTCTATAGATCGCAAGATCTAGGGACAACAGAGCCTCGCTCTGATACCAATTGTTGGGTCTCGTGGTGCAAGAATACGGATCTAGAGGGGGAGTGAATAGATCCTTCTACTAAAAACTATGTCCAATTAAAAACACAAACTAGCACACAGCGGAATTTACAAGATTGATCATATTGAGGAATTTAATCTAAATAGGTTTAAACTTAATTCACTCATTCTCACCGAGCTCACACGATTGCATAACAAAAAGGATACTGAAACACATAATCACAAGGAACAAACCACAAGACACGGGGATTTTTAAGGTGGTTCGGGACCACAACGGGCTCCCTACGTCCACCCCTCACCAAACCGGTGAGGCTTCACTACACGATACAAAAAGTAGCAACATGAGGACGAACCCCAACACCACACACACTGCTTCCGCAGCAAACCACACACGAGGCCTTGCCTCAAATTGCTGCCACAACAGTACGCACACACACAGACACACACACACACCGCTGGGGAACACACCCCGCACTAAATACCTCACATAGAGACACAACTCCGTCCACACACACGTAGGACAATGCCTACACAATCACACGGGAGAAAACTCCCAACCACACACGTGGATATACTCCGCACAAATTGACACACATATGACAACACACACACTCGGAGACCCCTTTCTCCGAACACCCACACAAAGTATTCTCTCAAATGTATATGAATCAAAGACAAATATATGATATGACCCCCCAAACAAATTCTATAGATGAAAACTAGAAAGATGCATCAAGTAAAAGGCTCCCCCTTCTTCAACAAAATCTGATTCTCCTTGGCTTGTTGACGGATGATCATGATTTAGACATCATCTTCTTCCTCTTCTCGAGCCGATCATCTTTTCCTTCAAATCCTCGCTCCAATCAAACCTTCATACATCAGAAAAATGATTAGCCTCATAAACCCCTCTCCTCTCAACCTTGTGGCCGCACTCCTCCTTCTTCTTCTGCAAGAGAATGGAAAGCATTAGCTCATCTTGTTGCTTAGGATGAAAAATGCAGCACTAATAAGAGGGCAGTAAATAGATGGACAAAAGAACATGTATATATATATTGCACCTCTTAGGTAATCATTCAAAACCTTCTGCAATATCAAACAAAAGACACAGAAGTGAAAGATCAAGATAACTCTCTCAGATTTTCAATGAAATGCTTCTGCAGGATGAGAAACCGTTCTTGAAGAAAGATGATCAATTCTTGCATGGACGATGCTTGTATCTTTATTTTCCACGTAGCTTCTAGTAGATGGTGGTTTGGTGACTTGAAACCTCCTTCTTCCCTTCACATACAAGCTCAGAACAACGTGGAAGAAGCCCTTGGAGCAACTACTGCGACCCTGCACACACAAGAGTTAGAACCACAGAAAATATTTCAGATTTCAACACTTGATTAGGGTTTGCGACCCAAGAGATGGTTTTATATATTTAGAATGGTCAAGGAACACTCCAGGGACCAGATCCATGAATTAGGGAGAGATTTAGGGCAGTTGGAATGGATTGGTTGGACTTTCGAAGCAAGGACATGAAAGTCATCTTTCACGGCTCTGCATAGGTGTCGACACCTGGTGTCGACACCTTGTGCATTCCAGTACACAAAAACCCAAAACAAAAGATATGGACACTAGGTGTCGACACCAGGTGTCGACACCTGGTGTTCTGGCTTGCTGCCAGAACCAGGTTCAGGTAGGTGTCGACACCTGGTGTCGACACCTCCTGGGCTTAGCTTCTGAAAATGAGTTCTGGATGCAGGTGTCGACTCTTGGTGTCGACACCCGGTGTCGACACTTGCACCCACAAAAAGCCCAGAGACCCATTAAGCAAAAAATGAAAGCTCCAACTTCACCGTGAGTTTTGGGATGATGAAAGAAGGTTGTGAGGAGTTCTTCCAACCTGTAAAACATAAAGAGAAAATTAGTTTTACTTCAATGTTAATCTCACAAACCAACCCATTTCATTTCACCTTCTCTGATAGAACCATAAGTACTTGTGAAAGAGTTTCAAGCATCAGTCACCATTGCATGATGCAACTAATTTGGAGTTAGGTAACAATCCACTCAAACCAATTTTTAGTCACATTGCAAGCAAGCCACACATGTGTTGAATGCTTTGTTCAAGAATATGAAATCCAATCCTTTTAAACAAGATTTATCCAAGTTAAGTAACATGGTTAGAAGTCACTTCTAAAACACCATGATAGATTTGCTTGGCCATCTAAAGCACTTGAGAACCCATTTACCCAACTCAAGATTCGAACAGTATCACCATGGATTCCAATATAAATTCTTACCTTGGAGTAATATTAACCTGCACTTTCTAGGAATGAACTCATAAGCAAGTTAATATTAAACCAACGAATCCGAAGATCCCAACTTAAACCCAATTCATCCACAAACCATTTCACAACATTGAAGCCATATGATCAGAATGACAAGGAACCATCATTTATACATTCACGATATGCAAGAACCAGAGGAAGTCTTCAACTCTTCATGGGAATGAATTTGCTATGCATTTACACAACACAAAGCCATGCAATCAATTTCAAATCTATAAGGACTTAACCATTCCACTGTAGTGCTTCTCAATTTAGTTGAGCAACCTGCAAGGTAAGATTGCAATATGTGAGTACAAGACGCAGCATCAAACGAACACAATATATTGTAATCATCAAAACAATGATCAAAGATAGAGAGGGAGTGCACGAGCCAAATACATGCCATGACTTCATGGTATATAAAATGATGACAAGAAGAAGGTCGGGTCTACCCTATCCAAGAGCTATCACCATGCGAGAGAATGTGCCTCCGCCTAGTACCATGAGTCAGTTGTACATGTTTGTCAAAACTTCATTGAGTATTCAAATGATCATGGACATAGATAGGTTTAATCATATGCATGTTTCCTTTCAGAACCAACTGCATAACATCCACATCTAAAAACTCAAAAAGAATATTTGAAATTCATGTATACATTTAGTGGGAGTTAAAATGCTTAAATTTCTACATTTAAGTTGCATGTTTTGATGTTGTTGTTAGAATGCATTTGTTTTGATCCTAAATTGTAATAAACGAGATTTTTGTTCAAACAGAAAGTCTATTTTTAAAAAACTCTTCTGTCTAATACCTGTGCGTCGACGCACTGCTGGACCTGCCTCGACCCAACAGTTTTAATTGATCAAACTCTGCATTCTGTCAGAACCTCCTGAGTCGACACACTGATCAGTATGCGTCAACCCATCAGCTCAATGTGATCAATTTTTTTATCTGTTCGAAGCCGATCTGTAATCTTCAATGGTTATTTGTGCTTATATGCCTTAAAACCAATCTGAATGCAAGAAAGACGAGAACCTTGCAGGTGTACCTTGAAGATAAGAAGCATGAAGCAATCTCTCAATCCAAGAAGTCAAGGTGCACAGGCCATGCTGGAAGTTGTGAGTTTCCTCAAGGATAAAATGAAGAACTTCCATGCAAAAACTCAGGTGCTATCCTTCTCAACTCCTATAGAACAAATTTTGTATTGATGACTATAGCATTTGAAAGTTTTAGATTGTGGATTGCATGAGAAAACTGATGTTTGACTGAATGTGTATGGGCCTGGATGCATGAAAATCAATCTACATTGCATTTTATATGTCATACTGCATGTAGTATCAAACTGAGGGGGAGTCTTCATTATAGTCATTTTTTACCCCTTCAGTGCATCATCATGTCATGACTTTCTGGTATATAAAATGGTCATGTATGGAAGGACTATATTAGGTCTGTCTGAAAGCCATCACTATGCGTGAGAAAAATTCTCCTCCAAGTACCAAAGGCCAAACACTTAATACATCCTAGGCTGCATTATTTAGAATCCCATGTTTTCATCTATTTTACTCTGCATTGTCAAATACTTTTTCAGTGCACTTAGACATAAGCATGCTAGCTAGAGTCAAGCATTTTAGCTTGTTAAAATGAATGGCCAGATTGAGGGGGAGTAATTAAAGATTTGATTTGCACACTTGCACGTGTCATATCTAAATTCAAGCATGCCATGTTTTTTGAAAATCCCATAAAGATCATTTGAACTTGATGCATACATGTGGGGGAAGCAAGTGTGTTTTAAATTTTCACATTATGTCTTTAGAATGCATATGTGCTATTTTAAAACTGTAATAACTTGATTTCTGTTGATGATTCTTTTGTGTGAGAGTAGTGCGTCGATGCCATGTCCTCTCTGCGTCGACGCAATAGTTCAAATTTGATGATCCTATTCATTGTTTCAATTCTTCTTCTAACTGGAACTGTGATCATTCCTTCTCCATGTTCATAACTTCCATCTTTCTATCATACTTCAATCATTGAATATCATTTCTTGAAGGGGAACTTTCTTGTGCAAATCTGACTGAGTTCATACACTCAGGGGGAGCCTAAACTTAATGTTTTCCTTTTAGAGCTCCTATCCAATTTTTCAGACCAACCCCAAATTGAATTGATTGTTTGGAGTATATAAACCTTAAATCTAGGTTTAAGGGTCTTGAAAATGACCATCTCAATGTATGGGATAGACTTAAAACAGACATAAAGAAATGTGATCTCACCTCTTCCTAAAATCAGAAAATTGAGAGTATTGAGGTTACCCTGGTTAAAGAACTTTTCACTGAGTATTGATTTTAAACATTGAAAATGGTCTGATAAATTTGAAGGGTAATTGCCTAAGAAGATTAAAGATGAATCTGCAGAGCAATGTCTTTGACCAACTGAGAATCTATGGACCCTTCACCAAAGAAGTGATGGGAACCAAGTCATGAAGTAAGGGTCTAGTTACCTCTATTTAAAAATTATTGAGAAAATTTAAAACAAAAGGTAGAGCAATGGTTGAAGCTCATTGAGAAATCATGTCCCTTCATCCTCGAAGTGACATGGACTACATCATGATATGACAAAGCCACCTCTGTTCATGATTGAGACAGGATGATGAGTGCAACTCTAAGTAACTAGGGAGTCTGGCATCTGATCAATGTGTCTCCTCATGCCAAAGGAGCAATATCCATCTGACTGTTCTTAAAAAATGGGCTAATTATGACAACAATTAGTTTCAAATGTAAAATCAGATTTTGGCAAGAAAGAAAATGAATTTCAAAGGGCTGACCCTTAAAAGAATTCTACACCACAAGATGTTTATCTTCAATACTAGTTAAAATTCACTACAAGAAAATTGGCCTTTACCTACGTTTAAGAAACGTAGGTATAGGTCCAAAAAATGTAGGTAAAGCCTTTAGCCACGTTTGCTTGCCACGCTTTCAAAGCCTGGTGCTTGTTCGCGTGACTATAGGTTATACCTACGTTTCTAGGTATAGTTCAACCTATCTCTATACTTTCAAAGCGTAGGAATAGTCCAACAAAAAGCGTAGGTAGATATTGACCTATACCTACACTTTCAAAGCATAGGAATAATCCAACAAAAACGTAGGTTAAATACATATATACACATGCATATAAGAGGCTATACCTACATTTATATAAACATATGTATTACCTTTCGCCACATAGTAGAAGAAACGTTTGAATAAGTATTAGCATCACTTATTAAAAAACGTAGGAAAATGATTTAACGTCAGTTAATAAAAACTGTAGGAATATGTTTTCTTTTTTAAAAAAAATCCTATTAGTATATGTGCTCTCATCACCTATAATAATACATCCATTCATGTTCACATTCATTGATTGTCTCACTCACATCCATGTTCATCCACACAAAATAGACATTCATGTATTCGCATGTATTCATGCATCCAAAACATACATTCATGTACTCACATATTCATCCACAAAGAACATACATTAATTTACTCACAGATACTGATTCTTGAACCACAATGAAAAAAATATGACAAAAGGTAATTGTTCCCATCAATTATACATAAGTCAAGGTCAATTAAAAATGATTAACATCCTGCATAAATTAAAAAGGTAGAAAAAATATTGAAGAATGAACATCTACATCACCTTGCCCCTAAGGCATAAGGCATCCTTTACCTCCACTCCACCTGATACAAATTTCCTTCTTCAAGTTAATGGCAACGGTTGAAGTGGAGTTTTTATGCTTTCCCCTTGTAAAACCCAAAAGAAAAAAACAAAAAGCCATACACTCACATTTTTCCAATATTGGAATGCCAAGGCTTCTTTACATATTGCTTGATAAGCAGATGCTCGAGGAGAGCTTTAAAAAAAAACTTGCATCTGATCTGTGTTGCTATAATATCAACCGTACTCTATTATGAAACTACATATCATTTACAAATAGGGAATTGTGGGTAAGAGAGATAGAATAACTGATAATTCAAAATGGCTAAGAGAAAATAAGAAATATTCTCACTTCAAATAATGTTGTGCCTCATGAAGATGTTGAAACTCTAGTTTTGACCTTTCCTTATCAAATATAACCTGTATTTAGAGAAATTGTGGGTAAGAGAGAAGAAAAAATGTGAGAGATAAATTCTATGAAAAACTAGTTGGGGTTATAGATGGATGGATATTATATATTTGGCAACCAAACAAGAATTGAAATATTACCTTTATTAAAGTATGGATGGATGGATATAACAATAGGTGGTCCAATGAATGGTTGATCATGGATACATGCAATATTTTCCATTATAGTAATGTCTATGCAAATACCTGACTTTTAGCCAGCTTATCTACATGCCCACAGTTCCAATATGTGACATGTTATAAGTGACAAGTCCGTAAGCCAACCGTGATCATGTAGATATAATGACCAAAACTACTTTGGATACATGGTCAACATATTTCGGTGCGACCATATTCAGTGGAAATCCTCAGTGGGACATTGTCTCCATCTGCACAAATATACAACACAATTCAAGTATTGAAATGGTAAGCATGAATGAATGAGAAATTAAAGCTTAAATGAGAATTCTGTATACTTGATGTCACTGTAATCTTTGCAATTCAAGCTTAAATGGTGAGCATTTGGCACTAGAGGGAGGTCGGAGGCAATAGCTTGCACTGAAAATCACCTGTACATTTGTAACACTAAATACAATCTTCAAACTTCAAGGAGTCTTCTAATTCAGTGAATATAACAACCCCTATATTTCACTAATGCATTCATGCAAAACCTTTCTCAAAAATGCATTTATTAAAAACTAGATGATTACAAAATGACTAAAACAATCCTAATCAAGAAAACTATGTTCTGCATAATGGACACCAAGGAGTCTTCTAATTCAGTGACTGTTTCGTGACAAACAAAAGAGAATTTCCTCTAACCTTTATGGTTATAAGCTTCATGTATGGAAGCTATGAGTCGGTTTGCTAGCCTTATTGATTGCTAACACTGTTTACTGAGAAATTCTAGCAAAACTTGCCCACCTTGTTTGAATTCAATTGTCTAATATTTTCCCATCCATTTACACTTTCAGACATATTAGAGTACAAGTTTCCAACTTCCAAAAAAATGCTTCAGTGCTTTTGGGCCAACTAATTAATCTACGATGTCTGAGCACATTAGGAAATTCAGAGACATAATATTGATGATGGTGACCACAATTGTTTGTGATGGTTCTCAAACACTTGTTAGCTGCGCATCTCAGAAGTCAATGAGAAAATAAAATTTATCCATGTGCATAATATAACAGAAATGTAGCTATCCATTCATGAAAATGTTATCATAAAGAAAACTTCACAAAACTAAAATGAACTCATTTTAGTGAAAAGACTAGTGATGAATGACTTAACTGCCAAGCATTGAGCTAGCCCCTAGATGGAATAGGTGCAAACACTGAGGCTCAATGACATATATGAGAGGCAAAGAATTAATGAAACACCATGTGGTGGAAGAACAGACAAATATATAAATGAGCAGGGAAGCCTTGTCGCCTGGGTACGCGTGGAAACTTCAACCAGAAAATAGATGATAGCTTAAAAATGTGCAGCCAAAATTATTTTAATATCAACAGGGAACAAGGACAAGAGATGATCATGGACTTCATGGACCATAAATTGTCAATCAGAAGTCAACTTTTATTTAGGAAGAATAGAAGATGATCATGGACTTCATGTACCCTTTCACTTTCGAATGCAATAGAAACTTGGATATCTGGGTCTCAGCCTTTCTGATATAAGCAGACATTGCCCAGAGAATAAAGGCAACAAAAAGAATAATTCCAACGAACTCTGCAGCTGAGACAACACCAAAAGGTCCATCCACTAGCACTGGAAAGGTCTGCAGACGAAACCTTAGAAATTTTGGAGCCTTCTTCTTGGTCAATGAATGAATACTTTTTAGCTAAAGATGGATAACAGGGTAGAAACCAATCTAAAATCAACGTGTGTAGATTATACAAATTAGTCTTCGGAGTTCTCACCCTACTATGCTACACCATTTGATTCAATTCAAACGGGGAAAGAGAAACTCAAAGTACTGGCAGAATTTCCTAGATTCTTACTGATCATTCTCTTCCGAGAAGGCGGGCACATATGCATATGCCACAAGTGCAATCACCAGAACAGGTATGTTGAAGACCAAAAATAAGTTGCCTACAAAATACAGAGACAAACGTAGCCTGTCAACATAACCCTGTCACTGGAGCAAGAAGGAAGGGGGAGAAAGCCTACACCTGTGATCCCAAAAATAGTCTCTTGGGTTGCTCCAACCAACTTCTCGAACCAACTCTGCATGAAATCACTCGGGAAGAAAAAAATGATACCCACCTAGTTGATGAAAATGATCCACATCAAACCTTTGAGTACCCATCTTCCCAGACAGATTGAAAGGTGGGGTCTCTTGAGATTGCCAGGCTCTTCTGCTCGGTTTGAAAGAAGTGGAATAGAAGCCGAGATGTCACCTATGGTTTCTAGACCAATTTCAAGAACACAGAACCCCGAGTATCGCTTGTTTGCTTTCTCTCCGAGAGATGGCGGAATCTTATAGTAGTACAACACTCCTCCATTCCTCTGAACATCTCCAAGGATTGACAAACTTGACAGTCAACCAAATGAACATTGCACAACTATCTTTTCAAAATGTCACCCAGAAACTAAATTCTGATGCAGATATAATGATGTATAATTACAGAGCTTGATATACCAATAAATTTAGAAAGAAAATGTAAAAATGAATATCTTAGTGCATGTTAGCATAGTGGAAAAATTAAGAGGCATAATATTGATGATGGTGACTATAATTGATTGTGATGGTTCTCAAACACTTGTTAGTTGTGCATCCCAGAAGTCAATGAGAAAATAAAATTTCATCCATGTGCATAATATAACAGAAATGTAGCTATCCATTCATGGAAAAGTTATCATGAAGAAAACTTCACAAAACTAAAATGGACTCATTTTAGTGAAAAGACCAGTGATGAATGACTCAACTTCCAAGCATTGAGCTAGCCCCAAGATGGAATAGGTGCAAACATTGAGGCTCAGTGACATATATGAGAGGTAAAGAATTAATGAAACACCATGTGGTGGAAGAACAGATAAAGATATAAATGAGCAGGGAAGCCTTGTCGCCTGTCTACACGTGGAAACTTCAACCAGAAAATAGATGATAGCTTAAAAATGTGCAGCCAAAATTATTTTAATATCAACAGGGAACAAGGACAGGAGATGATCATGGACTTCATGGACCATAAATTGTCAATCAGAAGTCAACTTTTATTTAGGAAGAATAGAAGATGATCATGGACTTCATGTACCCTTTCACTTTCGAATGCAATGGAAACTTGGATATCTGGGTCTCAACCTTTATGATATAAGCAGACATTGCCCAGAGAATAAAGGCAACAAAAAGAATAATGCCAATGAACTCTACAGCTGAGACAACACGAAAAGGTCCATCCACCAGCACTGGAAAGGTCTGCAGACGAAACCTTTGAAATTTTGGAGCCTTCTACTTGGTCAATGAATGAATACTTTTTAGCTAAAGATGGATAACAGGGTAGAAACCAATCTAAAGTCAACGTGTGTAGATTATGCAAATTAGTCTTCGGAGTTCTCACCCTGCTATGCTACACCATTTGATTCAATTCAAACGGGGAAAGAGAAACTCAAAGTACTGACAGAATTTCCTAGATTCTTATTTATCATTCTCTTCCGAGAAGGCGGGCACATATGCATATGCCACAAGTGCAATCACCAGAACAGGTATGCTGAAGACCAAAAATAAGATGCCTACAAAATACAGAGACAAACGTAGCTTGTCAGCATAACCCTGCCACTGGAGCAAGAAGGAAGGGGGAGAAAGCCTACACCTGTGATCCCAAAAATAGTCCCTTGGGTTGGTCCAACCAACTTCTCGAACCAACTCTGCATTAAATCACTCGGGAAGAAGAAAATGATACCCACCCAGGTGATGAAAATGATCCACATCAAACCTTTGAGTACCCATCTTCCCAGACAGATTGAAAGGTGGGGTCTCTTGAGATTGCCAGGCTCTTCTGCTCGGTTTGAAAGAAGTCGAATAGAAGCCGAGATGTCACCTATGGTTTCTAGACCAATTTCAAGAACACAGAACCCCGAGTATCGCTTGTTTGCTTTCTCTCCGAGAGATGGCGGAATCTTATAGTAGTACAACACTCCTCCATTCCTATGAACATCTCCAAGGATTGACAAACTTGACAGTCAACCAAATGAACATTGCACAACTATCTTTTCAAAATGTCACCTAGAAATTGAATCTTGATCTAGATATAATGATGTATAATTACAGAGCTTGATATACCAATAAAGTTAGAAAGAAAATGCAAAAATGAATATCTTAGTGCATGTTAGCATAGTGGTAAAATTTAGAGAAACTTAATCAGGCAACATCACCTAAGCCACATGATTAGATGTTGAGCTATGGAGAAGAAAGATGACCATCATATAAATACTACGACACCATGGAAGGGCATTTGCAAAAGAACTTGCAATAAAATAAATAAACAAATTAATGTAAACAAAAGGTTCTCAATGAGTTGAAAGCTCTACAGATTTAGTCATGCCCAGATGATGAAGACTTAAGACAGACATGTCAAAGGTTGGCATCATATTTGGAGTAAGCGCAATTAAAGCTAGATGCTTATGCATTTAGGATTCTATCATCTTCTCTCCCTCAAAAGCCTCAACATCTGACCAGGTGCTGATGAGAAATGCAGAGAACATAAGGGATTAAAGAGGAGTTTAAGAAATATTAGTGTGCAAACAGCCCAATTAGCGTAATCATAGACATAGCAACATGCTAAATTTTGATGAAGCTCTCTATTCAATGAGCTAAAACTTCAGGAGTAGAAAAAAGGGAGTTAGAGAAAAATCTCACTCTGCAGATGAATATCATTGCAATAACAAAGTAGTAATTCCAATTTTGGAAAACCCTATAGCTTAGATTATCTACCAAACTAAAGATCAACATCCAAAAATCTACTGCCAAATAGAGAAAACAAGACTCATATGAAAACGACTCAGGCGAGCACAGCTTTAGAAATCAACAAGGCAAAACATCAGAAGTTCCAACCAATAGACTTGATATGACAAACACAAGTAAACATGGGGAAGCATATGGAGGTGCATATGAATATGATGATCAAATTTTATTTTGCTTTGTTGTGTAGCAGTGCAGTAAAGTGATGGAAGCAAGTTCTCCTAAAGTGACCAACCAATAAAATGGAGAATAAAGCAACATGTATTCAAATCAAGACCAGAAAAATTAATAACAACAAAGCATAGTAACATCAATGCATAGTTACCAAGATAGAAGGAGAGCAAGAAGCAAAGAGTGAAGCAAAAGTGATGACACTTTGAATTACATATTTATCATTCACCAAGATTACTAGTTGACAACAGATGTCATAAAAAATATGCAATTTTTTATTTTCCACTGAAGTCGGTGGATATGAGCCATTACAAACATGAATTGTGCACCAAGAAAGGGAATATTGATCTTAAGCTTGGATTTTGCACGGGGAAGCCAGCGCACATGGTTTCATCAAATCCCTTGTCAAAGTTGTTCTTTAAGATTTATGAGATCTTTCTAAATTCCCTCCCTATTTCTATTGTTTTTGTCCTCTATAACTTCTTTGTGCAAACATTTATAATAGGTTTTCATGCACATCTAGCTTACCTTTCCATGATACCACAGAAGCTTCTCATCATGGCCATGGTGATGCATGTACTTGACAAAGTCCAACCACATAACGAAGATCTACAATGAAAGGAGAGATCATAAACAATTAACATAAATAAGGAATATTACAAAATATTCACATTTGGTTAACCAACTCTTCATAGAATAAGCACTTGAACTTACTCAATGGAGCACAAAATAGAGTTTAAACATCAACATTGGTCCGATAACCCATGTAAGCCCTACTAGCAACGCAGGCGTCACCATCCAATAGGCTGTAGATGTTAACAAATGTTTCTTCCCATTCGGAAGGAATAGGTCACAGCCAGGGTCAAAGTGAGAGCATGTCTTCCTGGGACTCCTTGACCACTAATGAACAGTCCAAGAAGAAATGTCAGATAAATTCCATGAACCATACATATCATCATTTTTGAATACCTTCACATGATAAATTCCAGAGTTTTTGAATGACGATGGTCCGTGTTCTGAACAAACAAATCTTTCTACATGCGAAAACACTACACTCAACTAGAAGGTTAGATACAAATGGTAAGCTCTTTCATGTGTGGACGGCAGATGCTGCCTATAAACATTACCATTATCCAGAGAGAAATGTTAGAGCCACTCATCTACCTATGCTCTGTTGTGATCCCACAAAGGTCATCACCCGGTGCTGAAGAAATGAATGGGAACACTAGAATATGTGATCAATCAAAAAGAAATCAAAAATAACTTTAGTATGGACACAAATTGCTCAACCAGGAGGGAAAATAACACAAGCTATCAGCATTCACATTCGCATCAATAATGATATGTACTTACAGAACAAATTAACTAGGCATAACTTGTCCAAACTAACAGACATTGTAATTAAAGCTCCAACAAGCCAGTAAGAAGGGCAATGCATATAAGACGGTCTCTTGTTTAAAAACCATTTAGGCACCATATAAATGTGAAAGCTAGTGCTCCAAATAATGATAATTAGGAAGAACTGGCACAACATTGTGATCGCAATGTCGATGTACAACTGAACTAATCAACAAAGAAACTCCCTATTTTGGAAAATTTGTGCTCATCAGTCCAACTCTTTGCAACATCCAAGGGCACAAAAACTAAAGAGAAGAGGAACTCATTACAAACGAGACAGGAAAACACAGGGAATTCAACCATCTGATGAGAATTTGATCAACGTTAGCAACACAACCAAAGAAATTGGCCAGAGGGTTCACACTTTCTGTTTGGAAGATCACCTGCATGTGGAAGAACAAGACCTACAGGGAGTCCACCAAATCGGAGATAACCATGCCAAACTCAGAGAGAGAGAGAGAGTTGGCCTTCTTTTTTCTACATGGATCCAGCACAGCCCATCGCTTCCCTTCTCCTTCCGCCACTCTTCTTCTCCGGTGGAAGGAGACGTTAGAACATCGGACTAGAGCTGTCGCCCCGGCAAAACCGAAGATGGAGCCGGCCTCATGGGAGGAAAATCCTTCAGATTTCTATCACCACCATAGAAAAGAGAGATAGAGATAGATAGACAGACAGAGAGGATGGGGGATTTTTTTTACAAGAGGCGAGGAGATAAAAAGCACATAAGAGGAGAAGAGGAAGGGAGAGCCAACTTGCACCTAGTCAGATGCGAGCTTCGAACACCGCCTGGACCTGTATGGAGGGTTCGCACTCATCATCTAGAGGAAGTCCTCCTTGATCTCGTCCCTTGAGAGGGATACCCATAGATCCACCTTCTTCTTCTTCCTTCTACCCTCCTTGATCTCGACCCTAGACCATAGTGACCAGCCCAGAGCGCCTCCCCTGGGTCGGGATTCCTCATCCCTCGCCTCTGCTGTTTCGCCTGGCCCTCTGGAAGATAGATCCGGCGATGACACCGGCGGCGGCGCCGACGGGCCCTCCTCTTTGTCCTCCGACGGGTAGGTTAGTCGGATCGGCCCCCTTGGACGACCTGACGGCTTCTTCATGTTCCCAGAGCTCAAGGGTTTCCTCCAGAAGCACCAACTGCAGCAGATAAAGAAGAACGAAGGGCATCGGGAAGAAGGTGGATGGGATTTTTGTAGGGTTTCATCCAAGAGATCGGAACGGGAGATCACCGAAGACGGAGAAGAGGGAGCTCACCGGTCGACGGGGTTTTTGTGGGGAAGAAGATGGTCGAGATGGGGAAGAGGCGGGGCGGCTAAAAAAGGGGGGGGAATGAAAAGTATCGGGCGCCCAAATATGATGTACAATGGCGCCAACAAAGTCACATGAAATTCCTACGTTTTTATTTTTTTTATTTTTTTTCAATCAACTTATTGTTACATGTTAGAAAAAGTGAAACAATTTCTAAGCTCTATTCCCACGTTTATAAAAAAAATGTTGTCATATATTATCTTTTCCTACATTTATTTTAAAACCGTTGGAATAACATGACCATATAGCTATGCTATAATAAAACGTAGGAAATTTACCAACGTTAATTTAAAAACGTCAGAATCTGTTGCTTATACCTGCATTTTTCAAAAGCGTAGGTAAAATTCGTTGTTATAGGCCAGTTTCTTGTAGTGATTCTTTCTAAGGATGTCTCCGGAAATCATTAAAAAAAATGAACAGGAATGAGGGCGAGGCTTTTGATCTTAATTGATCTGTTTCAGTTCCATTAAATATACTAGAACATATTTTCTAGGCTCTAACACTTAGATTTCAGGTTTATAAACTTTGAACCATTACTGCATATAATGGTCTTGAACAATGCTGCTCTAAAGGGACAAATGAAAACCCCTTATGTGTGAGCCTGGTTTGATGCCTCACTCTTAAGAGCTCTTCAATCCACTACAATTCTTTACTTCAGCTCCTGTTTTAGCATGCATAAGTTTCACATCTTGTACATCTCCTACCTTGCCTTGTATTCAAATCCTTGATGGTCTCACAGGAGGAGATAACATGAAGTCATTATCTTGTGGAGCCCTTGGGTTCATGCTAGTCTATCATTGGTATCAGGTTCTTTTCATGCATGTAGTTCGATTGCTTTTATTAATTCCATGCATTGCATAGAAAACACTAAAAAATCGAAAAACCAGCAAACTTTAAAAAAATGTCCATGTATACTGCTGCTCCAGAACTCATGGCATGTAACAAAGAAAAGGAGGACCCAACAAAAAGAGGGACCCAAGCCTGTTGCTGAATTATGTGGTATGTTTATGCCAAGGAAGGGACCCAACAAGCTGTCTATCTGCTCACTTGCTTACTTTTGACATTTAAATTTTAATAATCTCATGCAACCCCATGTGCTCATATTCTTATTTTGTAATTGGCTTTAATCTAAGCCCTCTTTGCTGATGGCAAAGGGGGAGAGATGTTTTGATGAGTCATCATCTATTCAAAGGGAGAGAGATGTTTTAATGAGTCATTGTCTATTTCATGATTACATTCTTTTTAGAGGTGACTCATAATGACGCATAGTTGCCATCATCAAAAAGGGGGAGAATGTTGTGCATGTGTGGTACATGCATGATTCTATGGTTTTGATGATGTCTGAGTATGATTCATTCTAATTCTATTGAATTTGATTCAACTATGCTTTAATGTGCATGAGCAAGCAAACAACAAAGCCATTAGCATGCCTCAGCAATGTTGAAGAACTCTACACCCGTGGGTCCCGAGCACTCGTCCCTCGCTTATGCCACCCGCGGGTGGGGGGCATTTGTTGACATCTAAAAATTACTGCACGGCAGGCATGCCCCAGCAGCCAAAGAATAGCTGATTGAGAGTGGAAAGGCCGAACAAACCCTACATCTCATCTGATCAGGACAAAAACACACCTGGTGGTCCGCCACCTGATGAGGAGACTTCCCGAGCTGAAGAAATATCCCTGGTCCCTGAAAACAGGGTGTCGAAGGCAATATCAACATAAAACTCGAGTGACCTAACTGGGGCACACATTGTGCCAGAAAGGTCCGTAGGAGGCCGAAAAGCTGCCCAATGGGGGGAAAAACACTTTGAGTGATTGCTCACTCGATGAAGACACTATCCACGTGCATGGAGTAGGCCTAAGGACACAATTCATAGTTTCGAAGGCCGAATCAGGATGAAACCTGAGTAATCTGATGCAGATTCGGCACGTGTCGGAAACCACTAGTAATTGCAAACTGAAGCTCGAGAGCCTCGAAATAAACACCCCAGAAGTGGTTCATCAAAACCAGGGCTGTATTGGATGTCAAGCGCCTGTCTGAGCCAGTTCAGAGTCGACGAGGCACAGAAGAATATAGATTTTACCAAAATACCCCCTCTTGCCTTTGAATCGGTGTAAGGTGCTCCAAAGGAGCATGAACCGACAGGTCAGGGGGCAATCCCCCTTGAATCGGCGCAAGCAGGGCCCCTGGCCACTTGAAACGGTGCGCATGAAAGCCTCCTATGGGCCATGAACCGACGTAGACAAGCCCAATCTCCCCCTTCTTGTTCTTGAACCGATGTGCCCTCCCCTTCACCTTGATCTGGCGTGCCCTCAATGCCAGTGAATCGGCACAGCCTACACCTTCTCGCCTAGGCCCTGAATCGGCGCAGGAAGAAGCATCCCATCCTTCACGCGGTACTCTGTTTCTGGAGCTCCTCAGGTGGAGCAATAGGAACAAGAAATGGAGGGCATTTAATGCCTCTCCCCCTACTGCGATTGCTTCCCCCCGCCTCTCCTTCGCTTAAACCTTGAAGAAGAAGATCAATCAGGAACCGCCTGGTCCATCAGCAGCTCCTCCCTCGGCTCCTACCCATGTGCTTCCTATTGAAGAGTTTTCTCCTCAGTCTCCTGAGGGTGGCCTCCAGTTTCCTCAGATCATCCAGGTGCTCACTATCCCCGGGCTCAAGCCTTCTGCGAGGTTGCATGACTTTACGGCTGACCATGTGGCCTTCGTGGGCCCCTCTGACCAGGATTGCTCACGGCCGGTTTCGAGGACGGATGGCAGTGCCCCTGGGCGATCTCATCAGTGCTCTAACTCTACTTCCACTTCACGGGATTGTGACTTCTGATGTTCACTCTCCACTCCTGTGTTGCCTTTGGGTTCTCCTTCTCGTTGTTTGTGGCCCCTTTCATCATAAGTTTGGGTGCCTTATGCTTCCCCCTATTCCTCATCTCTTTCATGTAACTTCTTGCTTCCATTAATGAAAACGCTTGCCTGTTGGCCCGAGGTGGAACATCCACCTCCTTTCGCAATGAAGGGGTGAATGGGAATCCTTGTCTTACCTTGCAAGTATTGCCTCCGAGTTAAAAAAAGTACCCCTCCGTGGAGAGTTTATCCTCAAGGTAAGGTTTGGGCCTGGAAGCGATCAAGCCCCGTCGCATGAGCACTTAATGCTCGTGCGTCTGTCTCACGCTCAGATTGACAACGCACTGGTAGCGGGCATTGACGACCGGCCGGCCAATCTGACAGCAGCGAAGCCCCGGGGTATTCTGCAGAACATCCTATCCTCGGACACCTCCCTATCCTGCACGAACGGATGGTCGACAGCGTAATAGTAAGCCGATCACCTTTTCCTGCGGACGAAGAAGGAATGGCTTCTACCCCATCTTATTTCTTTAGCTTTGGTGGCTCTTCCCATGGCTGTTGACGTGCGCTACCGTGTTTTGTAAAGATGCAACACATCCTCTATAGAGATGACTACTGGCCTCTCACTCTCATCCATGAGTTGTGAGGGCTCGGTCACCTCTTGCAAACCCGTGTTAGGAAAAGTCACATTACGGTCTTCATAATCTTTCTACCCGAGGTTTTAGCCCGCTCAAACCACCTTCGCATCTCTGGGGGTTGTCTCCTCATGGCATGATCCCTGGAAGCTTATCCCGTAGAAGGCTGGATGTTAATGGCTACAAAGCCAGCAACACTTAAAAATGCACGCCCTCGGAATTAGAAACTCGACAACCCACGGGTTTTATGGAGCCCCTCGAAGGCTGGCCCTCGAGGTTCCCCGCCCAAGTTGGGATGATTGGGTGACTGTTCTTGGTTTACCTAAGATTTCAGGAGCCATCTCGGTGTTCCCCTGGATGAGTTTCCAATTTTTACACCCTACAAACCCCGGGTCCGGGGGAGATGCTGTCGGATTCACGTAGAAAACTTGAACTAACAATTGAACGAAAGAATAGTAACATACAGAATTACGGGCTGTGATTTAATATGAGAATGGCGATACAAAATTACAGAATAAGGAACAGACTCAAGGCAACTAAATCTGCTATCAAACTTGGAACTGTACATGTGCATTTGCATAAACATCTCCACTTAACCCTCACGAGCTAAGAACAAGCCCCTCTGCACTTTTAAGCTCAAATGCATGTTGAGCTGCAACTTTTTCCTGTCCATCAAGATATAGTATCACACCATATGTGGACTTATACAAAAAAATCTCTGAGAACCCTTCTCTGGTCGTTGCCTGCGTCGACCCTAGGGAGCCCCGGCGTCGACCCCAAGCCCAGCTTGATTGTGGAACAAGCCCCTGCGTCGACCCTAGAGAGCCCCTGCGTCTGTAGACACGCCATTCTTGACGTCTCCTGAGAAAGTCTCATATTACTATACAATGCCCCGCGACGGCTTACGCATTTCGAATCTCTTAAATACTTCCTTTTCTTGGGTCTTCTTCTGCCTTTTCCGGCATCCGGAATCGTCTCGTCACGGCATTCGGACGGCATGAACACAAGTCAGACGCATCAGGAGGTTCCGGAATCAAGAAGGGTGTCTGCCAGGCGACCGCCAACGCCTGAACTGAGGACCCGGGTGGGTCTTAATGGGGGCGTCCAGGCCCCTGGATGCCCCCATTTTTTTAATTTATTTTATTTGTTTTTCAGAGCCCAAAAATAAATAAAAAATATATATTAATGGAGGCGTCCAGGACCCTGGACGCCTCCATAAAAACTAATATAAAAAAATATGTAAAATGCCAGTTGGCATAAAAGACAAAACATAAATAAAAAATATATATTAATGGAGGCGTCCAGGCCCTGGACGCCTCCATAAAAACAAGTATAAAAATTAAAATGCCAGCTTTGGCATAAAAACAAAACAAAATAATAAAAAATAATATATTTATGGAGGCGTCCAGGCCCCTGGACGCCTCCATCAACTCCCTCACGGGCGCCGCCCACCGAACGACGGTTTGTCGTGTGTGAAAAAATCCAAATTATGGAGACGTCCAGCCCGCTGGACGCGCCCATTTCAAAATCACGAGGCGCCGCTCACAAAACCACGCGTTGTGCCAAACCGCGTGCGGCCGTCGGTGGTGTTCGGTGGACCTGTTAGGAGGCGTCCGGGGCCCTGGACGCCTCCACAAAAATATTCCGAAAAAATTAATAAAAATAGAATAAAATATTAGTTCGGCCCTGATGGAGGTGTCCAGGGTCCTGGACGCCTCCACCCTCCGGAGCCCTATAAATAGAGGCCCACCCCCTCAGTTCTGGGAGAGCTTCGAAGAGATCCGATAGGCTGCCGGAGCCCAGAGGCTACCGGAGTCATTTTCTAACCCGTGGGGTCTTTTGTAGGTGGAGGTTCTGCCGGCTTCTCGGGTGCCCACGCTCGCGAGAGGAAGGTCGTCTTCATCCACCGCGCTTCCACGCCATCCCTACGCTGCCGGAGCTCCGCCGGATTTCACCATCGGCACATCCAATAAGCCAATCCTTTCCTTTTCTTCTTAGTTCTTTTGCATTCATCATCTCGCATCATCTATCCCCCTTCATAAGGGCGCCTCTTCTTATATACTTCTTGCATCCATCATCTCATTTTCCTCCTACTCGAGTCCGAGAGGGGTTTAAAAGACAACACCAACCAGGTGTGTGTCTTGCCATCATTTCGTTATTTTTATCGCAAGGATTTGAATACTACACCTTCATCTTTCTAATCCACTCGTTACTTGTTTGTCGTTGTTTTGCAAGGGTACCCAAGGAAAGCCCTCTCCGTCGGCCGGCCGAAGGGGGAGGAAGAAGCAACCCGCCATCTCCCGCTCTTGAGGTAGGCGCGATCACTTTCTTTATTTTGGGGTCTTTCGGCCCCTGGCGATCACATCTTGTTCTCGAGGCCGCGGCGAGTCACTTCCCCAATGGCCGTTTAAATTCCCGTTCTTATACTCTCTTTATATTCTGTTGTATTCTGCTCATATTCTCGAGGCCGCGGCGAGTCACTTCCCCAATGGCCGTTTAAATTCCCGTTCTTATATGTTATATTCTTATCTATTCATATTCTCGAGGCCGCGGCGAGTCACTTCCCAATGACCGTTTAAATTCCCGTTCTTATATATTATATTCTTATCTATTCATGTTCTCGAGGCCGCGGCGAGTCACTTCCCCAATGGCCGTTTAAATTCCCGCTCTTTATATTCTCCTTATATTCTGTTATATTCTTATCTGCTCATATTCTCGAGGCCGCGGCGAGTCACTTCCCCAATGGCCGTTTCAATTCTTGCTATTTAATTTCTGCACCATTCCCGTCCCCCCGAGGTCGCGGCGAGTCACTTCCCGCTATGGCCGTTTAACCCCCATATCTTGCTATATTACATTTGTCCCGCTCGCCCCGCCGGAGCAATCTCCCGTGGTGGCCCCTTCTCTTTTCTCTTATTTCTGTGTTGCAGCAAACAAAAAGAAGGAGCCCGCGCGCTCCGCGTCCTCTTCGCACCCCCAACCGCGTGACATCGCTCACAGATTGGCGATCACGGTGGGACCTCTACTGCTTCCTTTCGGCTACCCTTGCAAGTTCGGCACCATCCGTGCCTCTCCACCTTGGCGCCCGCGCGCGCCCCCGTTCTGCTCACGGCAGCACTGTCAGTTGTGATTGGTTGTTTGTTTATTATATGTCTGTTATTTCTGTTATTTTCCCACCCCATATCTCTGTCAGCATTTCATTGCATGCATCCATCCCTCTTTTCTATCCTTTTTTCATTTTTTTGAGGATCACCCTTTCCCGGTGAAGGAAGGACTCTCCGTTTGAGAATTCCTCTCAACGGACTAGAATCTCCTCCACTGGGACCTCCGTAAGTCCCCGACATCGAAGAATCTCCTCTTCGTTCACTGGGCTGGTTGTACCATTGAAGTTCCCCGGAGTTAGTCATTTCATTCGTGGTGAGACGAGAGACCCTAGCTGACACGGCGGTGAAACAAAAATAAACTAGGGTCCCTATTTTGTGTGAACTTCGGATCTCGCTAAAAACACAAAAAAAATCATCAAAATCAAAACACAAAAAAAGGCGTAAAGGCATCCACTTGTTTGATAATCTCTGCTACCTGCTTGCTAGTGTATGTTTTTACGTTCTGGGAAAACTGTGAGCATGGCTCACGAGTCTTTTGAGGAGAACCACCCTAGTCGTGGTTTGTCAGCCGACCCGCGAGTCTATGCTATGGACTCGGGTCCTTCTCATGAGCCCTCGCATGAGGTGCAGGTTATTGCCGGGGACACATCCCCACCACAGGATATCTCTTCCTTACTGGGCGTCCTCGCCAACACGGAGCTTACCTCTGAACAGCTCCGGGCCTTCCAGGCCATTCTAAAGGGAAATCTGTTTCCCCCACGCCCCAGGAATCAACTCCGGCCATCGCACCTCTCCAAGAGTCCGTGCAGGCCATTCCATCTCCTTCATTGGCGCAAGCCATCCAGTCTCCCTCGCTTCAAGGACAAGCGAGCCAACAACCACCCTCATTCCAGTTCCCGTCACAATCTCAAACTCCCGTTGTTCCCCACACACCGCTTCAGCCAGGGCCAACTGTCGGCGGTCCGACAGCTCCCTCTCATTCCGGGTTCCCCCCTCAAGTCTCCGGGAGACAGTTTCTCCCCCAGTGGCAAGTGCCACCTTCACCTCCAGAGGAGCTCGCCCAATCGCTCCTCAATAGGTTCAATCGCATGGACGAGCAGTTTCAAAATCTGAGAAGGATGGTGGACGTGAAAGCCACCCCGGAGGTTGCTTTGCCAATCCTTCCCGTCATTCATCTTCCTCCCTCCGAAATGCCCACGTACCGCAGATACAATGGTACCGGCAACCCCTTCATTCACCTCAAGGATTTCATGTATGAATCCTCCTATTGGCAAAACGATCAGAGGTCCCTGGCATACCTCTTTCGGAGATCATTGGATGGTCCCGCGCTTGAGTGGTTCTATTCCTTGGAGCCCCGCGAGGCCGAGAATTTTGAAATAGTCCAGAGAAGGTTCTTGCAGAAATATAGGGATAGGGTCGGTCCCTCACTCTCCATTACCGACCTAGTGGCCGAAAAGATGAAGCCCGACGAGGATTTTGTCCGCTATGCTGATAGATGGAGGTCTCTGGCGGAAAGAATAAGGGATACCCTCTCTGAGCCCGAACAAGTGAAGATGATTGTGTCTAATGCAACCCCACAGTTCAGACACGTCCTGGCCATGAATAAACTTACTACAATGGAGGAACTCTATGAAAGGGCCCGATACATCCAAACCCAGTTAAAAGACTCCCCCATTATGAACATGTTTGAGTCGTCGAAGCCCAAAGTGGTCAGAAAGACAGGCGCTGGTGTCCCGGGCGGAGCCACAGAAGGGGTCGTGACAAATGAGCAAGTGGGTGCGGTCAACAATGCCAACTATGCAGTCAACCCAAGGCCTCCACAAATGCCCCGACTTCCCCTCCAACCAGGTCCTTTCCCTCTTCGTCCTCCACCCCAAAATAATCCACCCCAGGATAATATGCCTCCATTACGTCAACCCCAGCAACAACAACCACAACCTCAGCAACAACAACCACCGCTTCAGTACAACCAAGTTCCACCCCCGGGGAACTATGGTCCCCAACAGCAACAAAGGAGGCCGCTCGGTCCCAAGAGAGCCTACTATCCACCATTGCCAGAAACCTTAGCAGACATTTTTAATGCCCTCATGGCATCAAACCAACTCGCCCTACCCAGAGAAAGGCCCGTGTGGCCCCCAAATGTTGATACCTCCAAATACTGCGTCTACCACAGGCAGCCAGGACACACAGTAGATTACTGCTTCCATTTCAAAGATTACATCCACGATATGAATGATGAACATCAAATAGATTGGGATGAAATGAGACGATACGTCACGGCTCTCAAGGCTAGGAGACCTCCTCATAGGCCACAGCAGCAGTTACAACAGCAGCAGCAGCAGCAACCACAACAACAACAACAGCCTCAGCAGGCCCCACAACAACAGCCCGACATGGGCATAATCCAGAATCCATTACCGGAGCACCAACAGCCCAATCATCAGGTTAACCCCATCTCCTCCTTCCCGGAAGTCGGGAGAGAGCAGGTGTGGCACCAGGAAAGTACCTCCATTCTTTCTACCGCCAATCCTATCATCACGCAACACCCTTGCCTTGCCCGGGTAGCACCTCTCTCTCATCAACCCGCGTTAGTATCGCCTTCACCATTTCCACTACCATTACGCCCTCTCATCCGTACCCCGATCTCCTATCAACCGACACTCTCCACTACGCCTTCACACCCTCTCATCTTCTCTCACTCCCCCACTTTACCATCCACCTCTACCACATTTACCCCTACGCCTTCTAAACCCCTTATCATCCGTCAACCATACATAACCCCGTCTTTCTCCACCGTATCACCACTAATGCCTTCAAAACCACTCATTACCCATCACCCACCTCAAAATCATTGCCCGCTTCAAGCCCTACCCACTTCTACTTCGTCTCCACCTCCACCTTCCAGACCCCTTATCCTTCATAATCCGCGCGATATCCCCTCTACCTCCACCATGCCTCCACCTAACAAACCCCTCATCAGAATCCCTGCTCCCGTCATCACCCCTGCTTCATCAACCATTCCTCAACCACTACCCCTCAAATCCCTGTTAAAACCCACTGCTACCCCCACAGAGGTACAAAAGCCGCAGGCAATGGTGCTCCGGAGTGGAAGGATTTTCCACAGGGTTTTCCCCCACAACAGTCAGAATCCTGAGCAGTCTCAGCCAGAGAAGGATGATGGAGAACAACCAGAAAGAGCTATCCCTGGAACACAATATGATCTATTGAAACACTTGGACAAGACACCTGCTCGGATCTCCATCATGGAGCTACTTCAAAGATCTACATCCCACCAGACGGCCTTGATGGAATATCTTCAAAAAGTCATGGTTAATGAGGACCTCCCCGTGGAGAAGATTTCGACCGTCCTGACCCCAACAGACACACAACCGGCCATCATGTTCCACAACTACGAGCTCGCTCCCAAGGAAGCTCGGAAATATGCATTGTGCATTTCAATAAAAATCAATGGGGTATCCATAAACCCATGTCTTGTGGACACGGGTGCGTCCATAAATGTGATCTCCATGAGCACTCTTCAGTTGTGTGGGATTGACGAGGAACGAATAAGACCTTCCTCGATCACGGTCACGGCCTATGACAATAGCAAAAGGCCACCGCAGGGGATGATTATTCTGAAGGCAGAACTAGGCCCCATGTCAATTCCCACGGAATTCCATGTCCTCGACATGGACCCCACATTCAAGGCTATACTGGGTCGCCCTTACATCGAAGCCATGGACGCTGTGCCTTCCACCAACCATCAGTGCATGAAGTTTCCTTACAATGGGAGAATTATTAAAGTGGTCAGTACACCTGTCCTTCACACAGTGGATGCTATCAACACCTCTCTGCCCTCTGTTTGGCCGTCTCATCGGCCCATATTGTCACTACTGGACGTACGTGATTCATCTCACGTTCCACTAGCACCAAAGGAGCCGGTCAGGACAACCGCAACATCATGTCTCCCTTTTCACTCCAAAGGTTGGGAGATTATGAGGAACATCGGCTACCAACAGGGTAAAGGTCTGGGCGCACAGTTACAGGGTAGGCTCAAACCGCCAAAGGAAATTAGGCCGAACCGCAGGTTTGGCCTAGGCTTCAAAGGACCGTTCAAGGCGGATTGGAAGCCCCTCACATGGACTCTATCAAACCACTTCAACAGAGGGCCCGTTGTTCAGATGGGAGATCACCCACGAGAAGCATATGGGGGATCACATGCTGTATATTTGGCTGAAAAATGTCCGAGGATCACCAAAAGAGGCAAGATCAAAGATCCGGAATGCGAGTGGACAAATGGTTCGACATACGGGACATTTCCGTTGCACTGGAAAGGATGTTCTCGTCTCCGCAGCTTGAAGGACCACCATTGATCTCCGAAATACCAGAGAATATTACCACTCTTGCCAAGGTTCCAAACTATCCTCGTCCTCGCCAGAAGGACCCTGTCATCGACGGAGCTTCATCCGTCCTCAACATTGCCGTCGATGGCTCATTAGCCGCCATCTTCTCCATCCACTCATCTCAGCCTTTGCTGATATCTTCTTCCTGGGCCAGACAATTGTCTGATGATCTTCCCAGGTCCCCTTCTTTGCTTACATACCTACGCGGGCTTTTCAACCCGCGCCAGGTCTTCAACCATGATCTGCTCTATGAGCCTCACAATCCTCTAGCCATAACCACTTTTCTCTCTCCTCCAATCTCTTTTCACTGCTTTGTCATTAAAAATGAAAACGAAAAAAAAACGTCAATTTTCAAACTCCCAACAACACATCTTCGTTGAGGAAACCTCCTACATCTCCCACGGGTGCGTACCGCCCTGCGGACCACCCGTCCAAGGTCCGATGAGCGACCTTTTCTACCCCTCCTCTGAGGGGTCTTCTCCTGTACATTCTACACCATCCTCTTCGTCTTCCTCTTCTTCTGTAAATATTGTCAGTCAATCTAGGAATGATAGGCCAAGGGTAGTACCTAGGAAGAAATCCAAGGGTAGGCAGATCCCTCGTCGATTCCTTCTGGATTTAGCCGCCAGGTGTCAGGCCCTTCTTGCCATCCCCCAGTTGTTAGAAAATCCCATCCAGCTACCGAAATAGAATGTGAGGGCGACTGTGCATTTGATGAAGGGTATGGAGTCTACGAGATCACGGATGAAGAATGCCCCACTGAAGATGAGGGTGAAGAATATGAGGATGCGGCGGGCGCATACGCTAGTGGAATGAGGAGATTCGACGAGCCGTCAACCGCCGTAGAAGAATCCACCAAAGAAGTCAACTTGGGAACTGAGGAAGACCCTAGGATCATCCTCATAAGTGACAACCTACCACCCTCTGAAGAAGAGGCATTAATTGAGGTTCTCAAGGAATATAAGGACACGTTTGCATGGAGCTACGAGGATATGTCGGGTCTAGATTCAACCTTGGTCGAACACCGTTTAACCCTAAAACCAGGGTCCGTCTCGGTAAAACAAAGGTTAAGGCGTTTCCACCCTCAGATGGCTTTGAAAATGAAAGAAGAGGTCGATAAGCTCCACAAAGCCAGGTTCATTAGAGTCGTCCTTTATCCTCAATGGGTGGCGAACATTGTCCCGGTCATGAAGAAAGATGGGAAAGTCAGGATTTGCATCGACTTCCGGGACCTTAACCGCGCGTGTCCAAAGGATGATTTTCCCTTGCCTCACATTGATGTGTTGATCGATAACACGGCAGGCTACGAAACCCTCTCATTCATGGATGGATTTTCAGGATACAATCAAATTCGTTTGGCAGAAGAGGATCAGGAAAAGACGTCATTCACTACCCTTGGGGAACATACTGTTACGTGGTCATGCCGTTTGGGTTAAAGAATGCTGGAGCTACTTACCAAAGAGCTATGATGGCCATATTTCATGACATGATGCACATATATCTGGAAGTGTATGTGGATGACTTATTGGTGAAATCAAGGACCAGGATGGAACATCCAGAAGTTTTGGCTAAGGTCTTGCAGAGGTCAAGGGAGTTCCAATTGAAAATGAACCCGAAAAAGTGTGTGTTTGGTGTGTCGTCGGGTAAATTGCTGGGGTTCATTGTGAGTAAAAGAGGGATCGAGATAGATCCCGACAAAGCCAAGGCTATCAGGGATATGCCGCCTCCCAAGAATTTGAGGGAAGTCTGAGGTTTAATCGGGAGGTTGCAGTTTATTCGTCGGTTTGTGTCCCAACATTCACAAAGGTGTAGACCTCTCTACGAGTTGACCAAGCCAGGAGTAGAATTCCACTGGAATTCTAAATGTCAGAAAGCTTTTGAAGGGTTGAAGGAATATCTGGCTAGTCCACCCGTTCTCATTCCACCAAACCAGAAAAACCTCTGATCCTTTACGTCTCAGTCTTGGATGACTCCGTGGGAGCCGTCCTCGCACAAGCTGATGAAGAAGGCAAGGAACGGGCAACCTATTACTTGTCCAAACTTCTCAATCCCTGTGAGCAGAAGTACACCGTCATGGAGAAAACCTGTGCTGCCCTCGTTTGGGTAGTGCAGAAATTGAAGCACTACTTCTTGGCTCATGAGGTCCACTTGATTGCTCGAATGAATCCTATCAAATTCCTTCTGGAGAAAGCCGTCCTTACGGATAGGCTAGCACGCTGGCAAAGTTTTCTCTCTCAGTTCGACATCACCTACATCCAGCAAAAGGTGATTAAAGGCTATGCCATAGCCGAGCATCTCGCTCACCATCCTCTTCCCAAGTTCGATCCCGTCCAATCAGAGTTTCCAGATGAGGAACTAATGTCCGTCAACCAATCAGATGAGCCAATGTGGACGCTATATTTTGATGGAGCTCTGAATTCTCAAGGGAGAGGAATCGGCGTCGCCCTCCTGTCGCCAGAAGGCCTCACATTCCCATTGGCATACCAGCTCAAATTTCCAGTCACCAACAATATAGCCGAATATGAAGCTCTTCTAGCTGGCCTAGAACTCGCTCATTCTTTTCGTATCACTGAGTTGCGAGTCGTAGGTGATAGTCAACTCATCCTTCGCCAGGTGCTCACTAAATATCGCACTCGCGATCCCAAACTCAAGCCATACCAAGAACTCACTGCTGCCTTTGCCAAACTGTTCGCCAAACTGATCTTTGTTCATGTCCCTCGTCATCAGAATATTCTCGCCGATGCCCTCGCCTCGTTGGCATCATCCATAAGGTTCCCTCTAGGAAGATGGTTTAAGTCCATTTCCATCTACAAACTTCACGCCCCTGCAATCGATGATGCTTCCTACGTAAATATCAAAGACAGGATAGCAAGAAAGATCCTGCAGGAAGATATCCTTGAGAAGAGGGAGATCATGTTGGCAGAGGCCGAAGAAGAACTGGCTGATGAAGAGAAACCATGGTTCTATGAAATTGTCAAATACTGCCAAGATCAGTCTTATCCTGAAGGGGCCACCACAGAGGACAAGAAAGCCATAAGAAGGGTGGCTCAGAAATATACTTTGGTTGGAGGTCTACTCTATAGGAGGAGCCTTACTGGTATTCTGTTAAGATGTCTTGGTGACGATGAGGTTTGGAAATGTGTAGAGGAGACGCACTCGGGTGTGTGCGGTGGCCACGTGAATAGTCAGATGCTCGCCAAGAAGATCATTCGCAAGGCTTTTACTGGCCCACTATGGAAGAGGATTGTGCTGTCTATGTCCGTAGGTGTGTCAAGTGTCAACTTCACGCCGATAAAATCCATTCACCATCTTCCTCACTTCATCCAATATCCTCCCCGTGGCCTTTCTCCATGTGGGCATTCGACATCATTGGTCCCCTAGGTGATCCCAATTCCCTCACCAAGCAGAAATCTTTCATCCTTACTGCGACGGAATACTTCACCAAATGGGCCGAAGCTGAAGCTTACGCGGAAATCAAGGCGTCAACAGTCTGCAAGTTCATCATGAAGAACATCCTCGCCAGATTCGGCGTCCCAAGCACGATCGTCACCGACAATGGGCCACAGTTCATTTCTCAGGACCTACAGGACCTCTGCAAAAGGTACGCAATTGCATTGCATCATTCATCGCCTTATTACCCACAAGGTAACGGCCAAGCGGAGGCCACCAATAAAACATTGCTCAAAATCATCAAAAAAACCTGCGAGTCTAGTAAGTTTTCAGACTGGCCAGAAAAGCTTATCGAAGCCCTATGGGCCTATCGCACTTCAATCCGTACCCCCACCGGGCAGACTCCATTTGCCCTTACTTATGGTATGGAAGCGGTAGTCCCGTACGAGACTCTGATCCCTTCTCTCAGGGTACAATTGGACGAGGAATTTCCCCTCGACGATCGTCGTAATTCACTCCTCGCCCAGTTGGAACTCTTGGATGAGAAGCGGCTGGCCGCTGCCGAACACGCGCGTGTGTATCAAAATAGACTCGCTCGCTTTTACCAAAAGAAAGTCGTTGAGAGAAAATTCAAAGTCGGTGAGATGGTCGTAAAAAGAATTTTTGTCAAACCTGGAGGGCCGCGTTCTAAGCTCCAACCCAATTGGGAAGGACCATTTGTAATTCAAGCCGTGTACCCTGGCAACGCCTACAAGCTAATCAACGCCGAAGGGACCGAGTTATCCCACCCTTGGAATGGGCTTTCTCTTAAGAAATACTACCCTTAGCACAAAATAAACAAAAAAAAATGATGAAAAGATAAAAAAACATCAAAAATAAAGAAATACCAAAAACCACTAAAAATATGGAAGATTCAAAATGCCGATGCCTGGCAGTCACCATGTAGTTAAGTCCCTGCATCTAACCTTCATGTTAGGATAGGGCCCATTAAGGCTTGGTAGGCACCGGGTCTTGGTTTGCCAGAACCGTGGAGATCCCTGTCCGGCCACGTCGGCCTATGCTCGCTCGAAGGAAGCTAACATATGCTCACTTATGTATTTTATTCAAAAAAGGTCGGTAGCATCACCTACGGTGGAGCGTCACCCAGAAGATCTCCGGAAGCTGTAATCTTTATTCTTTTCTCTTCGACCAAATGAGACAGTCGGCGCCCTTAAAACGCTGAGCATGAGAAACCGAAACTCAAACCCCAAAGGCAAGAGTAGGATCCATTTCCTCGAGCATCGATCAGAGCACGAGAAGAGGGCAGTGTCCCCGCAGGCATACGAAAAGGGAGCCCACAAACGTCAAACGACTTTATCTCCCTCACAAAAAGAAATACAAAGTCAAAATCAAGAGAAAAGCCTGGTCGTGACCGTGCCTGTTGCGATAAACGGAACCCCTCAAAGCAAAAGTCTGAATCCACAAAAGGGGGCCGTGGAATGTAAATGCTCGAGATTTGGTCCGAAGTTGTCCGAAAGGAAAGAGTTAATGGGCCCTTATTCGCTCGCCGGGTTAACGGCTTTGCCGGTCCTCTCAGGAGGTTTATCCCCTACGCTCTTCCTTCTTCCTCTAAAGATGAACGTTCGATGGAGTTTCTGAAGGGTGAAAACTGCCCAGGGTCTACGACCTTATTTTAATATACACATATGGTTGCCTACTTTGAAAAGCAAAAGCTATCGCTGCGAAGGAGTCTCCGTGTTTCTGGCTGGTCAAGACCCCTGTTTACCACCTTGATGTCTTCTTGTTTAACCTCGGGCTTAGGCCAATGCAAGCGCGTCACCTATGGGTGCGACGGCGTCTGATTCCGGGTCAGCGTCGCGCGGTTGGTCGTTAGGGTTCCAGGGTGTTCCATCATATACCATCTAGAGTTGTGAGGAAATAGACCCGGGTCGGGCAAATCTTTTACCTCAAACACCTTTTGGGTGAATCCCTGTGGTCGGAAGCGACTGGGAGCCTAAGCATGGCATGACGGTATTGTCATCAGGGTAAGTCTTAGCCGGCGGGATCATCATTCGAGGGGTCTAGAGGCCCAAATCAACCTAGATGTGCACTTAGGATACCTGGGAGGTTAGTAAGAAACCCCTGTTCTCACGAAGGTTAGGTGCCATTTGGGTGCTTGCCGGGCGTTAGCAATAAAAAAAATTGAGATGATAAAACAACAAAAATGGAAAAGAGAAAATGTACATATTTGCAAGTAAAAAAATCTTTTTTATAAAATAAAAAAATACCAAAATAAAAAAAAGAAAACAAATCAATTTTGCATGATTATATTTGCGTGCAGCATCTCACTTTAATACCGCTTGCATTCGTGTGCTTGCCTGTCGCATTTATCATCACCACTTCTTTCCCTTGCCTTCGTTAAATAAAGGCTTGGCCCCTTGACCAGTTATCAAGGACCGTCACAGTGACCATTTGCTTATTGAGCAAGGGGCCAAGTCAGAACAGAAATTCTGATTTGTTTATTTCAGTGATGTGTGCAGGGATTCAGGCAACAGAAGCAAAGGTGAAAACCAAACAAACCAAACCTTGTGTTTTATTTCAAAAAATCAAAAAATCACATCAAGTTCCGCCCTCTCTCTCTGCATTACTCATCCCACTACTCTCCGGGCAAAACACTCTCAAAGGTGCTACCCAACTACGAAAAGCGGTACTCCTACCGCTCTGTACTCCTCTTCCTATTCCCGCATCCCGGCGTTGATCTACGGAAGCAGCAGAGAAGCTACCAACACGAAAGCCACGCTCTCGTGCTCTTCGGTAGCGCTCCTCACCATCTCTCAGCCACTGTTCAGCAAGACCAAGGCTGATTCAGAGTTCGAATAGTTGGGCCTCCATGGCCCTTCGTTCCTCCCTTTCAGACAATCTGTTGGCTCTTTCTCTCTCTGCGTCTCTTTCTCTCTCTGCACGTTCTCTCTCGCGGTCTTCCCTCTCCAACTGGAGAGTGATCCTCAGTTCCACGACATCCCTAGAGGAGTCATCATCAGATGACACCGCAGTTCCCTCTCCAGTTATGCTATCCTAGCCTCCTTCTGCGCAGCCTTGGCAAGCGCTTCTTCCGTCTCCTTTTCCTGCCAAGTGTACCATCTCAGATACGCGATAAGGCGTAAACCAAGAGAACTCAACACTGAAACTTTTACCTGTATACAGAGCATCCCTTCTGCCTCCACAGCACGCTGCGTGGCATGAGCAAGTTGCTCATGAAGCAAGTCAAGTTCTGAGGTGGGAATCCACAAGCTGGAAGAGGCACCACCCACTCCCATCGCTGGGGAAGCCGCGCCAATCTGGGCATGCTACGACCGCCTGAATTAGCAGCCAACATCTGGAATCTGGGATTTTATTAGGAACGTACTGTACACCTACCAAGGTGCTCGTAGCTCCGCGGGCATCACCCAACTGTTGTTCCATCTCTGCCAAGCGAGTTCGTAAATTCGCTATCATGGCATCCCTGACATCCTACAGCCTTACAAGTCAGCATTTTCACCAGAAAACCAAGAAAAGGAGAAAGAAGAGAAGAGAAAAGAGGAAACCTACCTCCACAAGTCCCCGGGGTTGGAACCGCTCTGCGTACTTTGTCTATATAGACGCAAGTAGTCCTCGCTATCCCGCGCCTGTGATTCTACAATCGTGCCACCCCGTTGCCAGTCATCATACTGTTCGGGAATCGCACGTGCCAGTCAATGCAGGTCGCCGGTCCCCGCGTCTTTCACCCGACACGAGGTGGCGCAGCTGAATCCACCCATTCTTGAGCCAGTCCTAAAGTCCTCATAACTAATCGTAGCCGAAGCAGCTTGATTTCATTCAGGCAGTGCATCCACAGTTCCCGTCCGAACCGGGCACGACTTGCTAGAACCCACGGCTGGTCGGCATCGACCATGTCTGAGTAGGGCCTCCAGTTTACCATCGCTGCAGGGAACTCCTGTAGCTCCCGCCTTAGCACCATCAGTTGGTAGGTTAGGGGTGCCGCACTCATGATGGGTTCCCATCACCTGACTAACGGCCCCACCACGGGTCGCCAATGCCGAGCTCTCCCCATAGGGAGGTAATAATAGCTCCACAGCTGCTCGGCACAGGTCATCAGTACCTTGCAAAAACACAAAAAAATACAAAACAAGCAAAACCAAAAAATACCTGGATGAATGGTGTGAAACCACTCACAGTCATCTGACGATCCGTTTCTTGGAATAGGCCTGCAAACAAGTGTGCCAGCATGGCGGCTCCCCAAGCATAATACCCTACTCTTTCAAGGTCTGACAGTAGCTCCAGGAAGCAACATTGGATACCGTCCCCTCTCGAGCTCAGTACCAATCTCCCCAAAAGGAAGAGGAGAAATCTCCTCAAATCTATGTTGCATCTTTCCCAGTCGCCGAAATCTGTGCAGTACACGGCACGACATCCTATTTCCATCCTTTCCATGAACTCTTCTGAGGATTCATCGTCCCGCCGACGAGTGTCGGTGAGCCCTAATGCATCCATGAGGGACGCCCTAGCTACCGACCTAATTTTCCGACCATCTAGGTCCAAACCGAATAACTTCTTGGCACCTTCTCTGTAGTCCGCGTAAGTGACTCCGGTCACTGCCTCGCCCTCTACCTTCAGGCTTGTGATCCGGACCACATCCTCCAAGCTGGGCACCATGTGCCCCCAGGGCATCAGGAATGCCCGACTCACTGGGTCCCATCTCTCACACAAGGCTTGGATCAGGACCAGGTCGAGCTGGATCGGCTCGATCCGAAGGAAGGTACCAAATCTCATCACGTCTAGCCTCACCTTCTGAAAATCTGGGAGGCCCCTATACGCTGCTACTACCAACTCCCATAAGATTTGTGATTTCATCACAACCTACACATACAAGGAATGGGGGTGAGGTTTGGTCAGAAGAAAGGAAGAAAGAATGGAAAAAAGGGCAAGAAAACTTGGCTTACGAGTTGTGATTGGGCCCTTTCGCTGAAGTGCCCTTCAAGGTCTGAAAGCCTCCTGGAACTACTACCACTGGACCTGCTTCTCTTCGAGGAATGGGAAGATTCGCCCTCCATCCAACTCTCAGAATTTTGAACTCCTCCTCTCCCGTGAGAACTTGTGCTCCTCGAGTTAGTCCTTGATATACCTGGGAAGATAAAAGGGACAAGAATTTATAGAAATAGAAGGAGTGCGGGCCAAGATTGCCTCCATCACCTTTAATGATAGCCCTCGCAATGAGGCACCTGTCATGCGGTCCTGTGTGTCGCTTCACCGCTCGCACGGGGTGATTGACTGGATGAAGAATATGACAACTAGCCCCCTATGTTGTCTAGGGATACCCTATCATGATTTGGAGGACGTCCACAAAATTTGACACAACGTTCGGGAAAGGGGCTAGGGTCGTCATTATTGACTTCGACGGCAGATTCCCGTGGAAAATGGTCACAACAAGACGCGATTCTCCGCTCGGGGCGGAGTCTCGGCAGACCCATCACATGGGAACAGTGCAAAGGAAAGGAAGTGTAGGGAAGAAGGAACGCACAAGAGAACAAACAAGCAGCAGAAAATCAAATCATTCCATTCATAATTCTACATAAGCTGTCACAAACACTACAATCATAGAGAGGTGGCGGGTCCACTAGCTCGCCAGCTCTTGCCATTATTTCCATGCTCGTCCCTCTAGGCGTCCCTCTCCTCTCCCCCGAGGTGAGGGTCCCTCAGAAGCCTCCGGGATCCCCGTGCAGTAGCACCTGCCTCGCCTCTTGGCGTTTGCTCCGCAGTAGTGACTCGCTGCTCCTCCCCTGGCGTGGCGAAGAAGCCACTAGCGGCAAAGCGACCGGACTGGCGGAGTCGCTCCCCGAACTCTCGCGCTCTCTCGTAGCGCGTCTCCATCCCTCCTAGCCTCTGCACGACGGCCTGAAGGCCCAGCTGGAGTTCCCTCACTTGGGCCTCCAAGGCCCTCCTCTCGGTCTGATCTCGCTGTCGCTCGGACCTTCTCTCGGCTTTCTCCCTCTCTGCCTCTCTCCTCATCATCTGCAGAAGAACCCTTAACTCCAGGATGTCTGGAGAAGGCCTCTCCTCACCACGATGCCACAGCTCCGCTACAGTCGCCACCTAGGCGTCACGCTCCTCTTCCGCCCGGGTCGCGCGGGCCACCGCACCGGCAAGTTGCTCCCGGAGGGAGGCAATCTCGAGAAAAGGGGCCGAGGAGCTGGAAGATGTGCCACCAATCATCCCCGCCGTCGCTGTCTACTGGGCACGCTGGAACAAAATAAATAGCGACCGTCAGTGAAACTCCAAATCTGAAGATAAAAGTGCGGCACGTAACTTACCAGAAGCGACAGCTCATGCTGAGCGACGGCCAGCTGCCGCCTAGTCTCTGATAGTTGGGCGCGCGAGCCACCGACCCCACGCGTGTCCCCAGCTTGGGGAAGCCCCGCATAACTCTCTCTCTGCCGCCGCAGGAAGTCGGCGCTGTCCTGCACCAATACACTCCCTTGATATCCGGGGAGACGTACGTGCCAGTCCTCGAGCCTCGCCTTGCCGCGACTCTCCCTCCTGACGCGGCTCGGCTCGTCCGCACTCGCCCACTCATCGGCCAGGCCCAGGGTCCTCGCCATGTCCTGCACCAAGAAAGAAGGGCCTCGCATCATAACAGAGAACGCGTCCCCTGTCTAGGACGCATCCATCATTTAAGTGCAACACTCGCCGAACCCTTTCCCCCCTTCCGCGGATCGCTTCAAAACTCAAAATGAATTAAAAGAGGAAAAGATCGGAGGACCTACCAGACCGTGTTCACCTCCCTCCGCGACATCGGGCCCCTCGGGTCCCTCGGGGGCCCGAAGCGGCCCTTCCTCCTCCATAGACGCCGTTTCGTGCTCTGGCACGTCCCTCCTCGGGCGAGGAGTTCCTCATCCCTCTCCACCTTCACCATGATCGGGCCCACCGAACTCCATCAATGAAAAGAGGAGGAAGACGAAAAAGGGGCAAGCGAGTTTTGGCGGAAGGTGGGCTCGTTTGTGGGTAAGGCACGGGAGAAGAAAGGCCACCCGACGCTTTAAATTTGAATTCAAGGACTAAGACGCGTCCTCGTGCCTGGACGCGCCCAAAAGGGGGAGAAAGGAAACAGAATCCCCCCGTGCAAAGCGTAATTCCCCGCTGTTCAGGGTAAGGTCTCGTGGAGCGTGCCTCGAAGGACAACTCAGTGCCAAGAAGAAAGTGTGGGAGAGAGAAAAGTACACACAACACAAGAAAGCCATTTTTATTTCATATAATAGCCGAAAGTACATCATACAGTGAGAAGGGTGACGTGTACAAGCAACACTCTAACTCTCACCATCACCCTCCTGGTCATCTCTCTCCTCCCTCCTCTGCCGGGGATCCCTAGGGGGCCTCTGCGAACCCTGAGAAGCCGTGCTCGCCTCGCCCTGCGGTGGCACTCCAGCCTCAAAGGTGCGACGACGCTCCTCGGCCGAAGAAACCAGATAGCTGCCCATGAAAAATCCTTTACTCCCTTTCTTTCTCTATGGTCTCCCTATCCCTCTCCCTCTCTCTCTCCACGGTCTCCCTATCCCTCTCCCTCTCCTCTCTCTCCCTCATCGCCTCTCTCCTCGACAGCTCGAGGGCGATCCTCAGATCCACTATGTCGCGAGGAAGCTCCTCAGCCTCCCATCGCCGCTCCTCCTCTAGCTCCGCAATCCGGGCGTCACGCTCTGCCACCCAGGCATCGCACTCTTGCTCAGCACGAACAGCACGGGCCAGGGCCTCCCGAATCTCGGCCACCTATCAAAGCACGCATGCACCGTAAGAGAACAATGATAGAAGGAAAGCAGCTAGAAGAGGGTCAGGGCCAAGCAAGCACTCACTCGAGCCTCGCGGTCACGCTCGGCCTCCTCAGCCCGAGCCACAGCATACACCAGCTGCTCCTGGAGGGCAGAAACCTCCGGAGGAGGGCCCCGCGAACTGGAACCCGCTCCACCAGCCGTCCCGGCTGTCGCTATCTACGAAAAACCTGTCACGCCCCGAACAAGGCGGAAATATCGGGACGTACAGTTAGGGACACGCTGGCAAGAGAGAGAACTAATCTAAAATAATACACAAGTGCTACAAGATGGAAATACTAAATGATCATTAACAAGCCACCACTGATACAATAACCTCATGTTCAACTTACTACAACTGGAATAACAACCACTAAAACTCAATAACATGACTGAGACTAAATGCTCTCCAAAACACAACTAAAAGTAAGATAACACACTACTAACACACTGGAGCTGATATACTCAAGACATCACTCCTGCCCTTCCCCATCGGTAAGTGCGTCACCTGAACAGCCTGGAAAAGGGGGAAAACACAACTATGAGCTGACGCTCAGTAGGAAATAACAGACAGGTATAAGTGATTAACAGTTTAATTACATTTTAAAATGTCATGCTACAAATGATAAAAACAATAAAAAGATAACGATGATATCACGAAACAGAATTCAAAGATCTTGCAAGGTCAAGAAATATAATGAATAGAATAGTAAGACAAGAATTTACTACAGGAGATAACGATAAAAAGTTGGCCATATCAAGACAATTCAAGTCATGTCAAGCACGTATGTAATTTCATTTCCACGTCCAAGTAATAAGCAAGTAAAGTAACCACAAGTAGAGTATAGAACAGTGAAGAGTGGAAAGTGAAAAGTAGTAGAAAGTAATGTAGAGAGTAGTGGAGAGAGTAGTGGACAGTCCTAGATTTAACACATGTCAAGTACTGGTGCCAAATGCCACACCTAGTCATTCACCTCCCCGGGGGTACACGTAGTGTTCGGGCGCTCTTCCCAGGACCAGACCGAGCCCTTAATTGTTTGCCAGGCATTGATTTCTTTGGATCAAAGATCCCACGAATCTAGACTTCCACAGTTTATGGCCAGAATTCCAAGGTTTAAACTAAGTAGCAATAACAACTTCACGTAGGAAAGAGATTCATTTCCAGAATTTCAAGGTAAGTATAATCATCAAGGAGATCGAAACCAAGTCACAACAAGAGTTAATCGTGCTGCGCTACTGTAAAACAGCAGCAATCAAACAAGCTAATCAACATATTAATCCTAATCACCAAGTTAAGATATCATGATTAACCATTATCATTTGTATTAAGACAATTGCCAAGAAGCTGATTCAAGATGATAAGGCAAAGAACAACTCCCACAGGAGTGAAATAGAATGCATTAACAGAGATTTAGTTACACCATTAACCACTAATTATGTGGGTTTCTATTTAATCTTGTATGCATTGAAATGAAGATGATAAACGGTGTGTTTTTACACTAAGTTTGCATGTATGGACCAATGTTAATTGAAACTAAAAAGGGTACATGAATAGGTCATTAGTTCCTCAAAAATGTAGTTTTCAATGTGATTAGGTTGAATGGATTGATTCCCCAATGATCCGGATTGATCCCCGGGTCAAAAACATCATTAATGGGGTCATACAGGGCATGGGTCGACCCCTGGCATTCCAGGAGCCTTCCTGGGTGTGGGTCGACCCATTGGGTCGACCCCTCAAAAAAAAAGCTTCATGGGTCGACCCAATGGGTCGACCCCCTTCACTGGGTGCATGGGTCGACCCCATGGGTCGACCCCTACACTTCCCGAAGCGACTGGTGATTCCGTAAACCATGAAAACTCAATGATTTGGGGTCTAAATGAGTTGGGATTTTAACCAAATGCTCTAGGGTTCTTAATATACATACTAAGGTCATAAAACAAGAGATTGAAACAAGAAATTTGCTGAAAACTCAATCGAATCACAACCTATTTATGATGAATACATGAAGAACCTAGTTCTTGACATGCGTCTACTAAAACGTAGATTTCTCTCAATATACACAACGGAATTTGGGGCTTTTTATATCAAAAGAAAGCTAACTTAATGATGAATCCAACCATATACTATAAGCCATATGTGGATCAAGTTATCTAATCCAAAAACAGCCCGAAAATCAAGCTTCTACTTGAAGAACATAATATACATCAAATTCTAGACATGCTCTTACTAAAAATCAAAATTCTCCAAGTATGCTCAATGAAATTTGGGGCTTCCTACGTTAAATGAAAGCTAACAACATGCTGATTACATCATGTAAGTTAATTAGAGTTTGGTTGTTAGATCCTACCTCAAATCGGAGAGAGAAAACTCAAACCCTAGGATGAAGAACACTTGGACAGCACCTCACAAAAAGCTCGATTTCTCCACGGACACCTAATGAAAATTGGGGCTTTTGCCACCAATGGATAGAGCTCGATGAGAGGAACAATTTGCTATACTCATGATCAAGATTTGGTTGAGAATTCCTACCTCAATCGATGGATCAAAGAAGGATGAAGGAAAGCCAACGGCCTGCTGACCCACCTCCACAAATCGAGCTAGATCTCTCCAGATCTGAAACTTCAGCGAACCCCACAGCAGCCAAATGAAAGAAGACTCGTAGGGCTTCATTTTGATAGCTCATAGAGCTTCTGGAGCCTTCGGAATTGGGAGTATTCGCTGCTGCAAGCTACGTGTTTAGAAACGGCGCCGAAATCCTTGACTTGACCAAACTATGTCGGCAGCACGTTTTGGGGCTAGGTTTACCTCAAATTGATTGAGGGTAAATGTTCCTTACATTGTGGCCTTCCATTTGCCCTTGATTTCAGATCATTTGGTCGAGTATTGAGGTCGAATTTCGTGTTTTAAACTAAGGGTTAGGTATGGGTCAAAAGTGTGCACTTTTGGGTTTAAACTCTAAATAGATCTTACCACGGATTTACAATGGCCTAATGCCAGAAGGAAAAGTTGTTATCTACATCGACCTAAATCTATTTACTATTTTTACAGATTTTTCTAAGGTAGTCGGATTATTACTTATACTATTCCGTAAATAGTTAAATGTTAAGTTCGGAAAACTAAGTTCACTAATTCGGCATAATAAATGATTTTCTTAGGCTTAAATGTAGAAGACAAAGTTGCTAAACAAAATTAATTCTACAAGATGTGATTTTTGGGGATTTTTAGAAAATAGTAGAAAAATGACTTATTCTATTAATTAATTAATTAATCTAATTAATTTGGATAATTCTCATTAATTCGAATAACTTCAAATAAATTCAAATAATTACAAATAACTTTCTAAATAAATTTCTAAAGAATTTGGGGTCTTACACCCTCCCCTACTTAAAGGAATTTGGTCCTCCAAATTCACTGCACTAAAACTGAGAGTAGAAAAAGATCGCTCACCTAGAATAGATCGGGATACCGCTTTCGCATAGTCTCTTCAGACTCCCATGTAGCTTCTTCGGTCCCACGCCGACTCCACTGAATCTTGACCATCGGTATCGAACGATTCCGGAGTTGCTGTTGCTTCCGGTCCAGAATCTTGACAGGTCTTTCCTCATAGGTCAAATCTTCCTTCAGTTCAAAATCCACCTGCTGAATGATATGAGTGGGATCGTACACATATTTCCGCAACATAGACACATGGAAAACATTATGTACGCCAGACAAATGCGGTGGTAAAGCCAGTCTGTATGCCACCTCTCCCACTCTATCTAGAATCTCGAATGGACCAATGTACCTCGGACTCAGCTTGCCATGAATGCCAAATCTTCGGATCCCTCTCGTTGGAGAGACCTTTAAGAACACATGCTCGCCAACCTGAAATTCCAATGCTCTTCTCCTGTTGTCGGCATAACTCTTCTGTCTTGACTGGGCTACTTGTAACCGGTCTCGGATAACACGGATGTTCTGTGATGATTCCGAAACAAGATCTGGTCCAAGCCACTGTTTCTCACCTACCTCGTCCCAACACAACGGGGAACGACAACTTCTACCATATAGTGCTTCAAAAGGAGCCATCTGAATGCTAGACTGATAGCTGTTATTGTAAGCGAATTCAATTAATGCCAAATGCTCACTCCAATTACCACCGAAATCAATCATGCAAGCTCGCAACATATCTTCCACTATCTGATTGGTTCTTTCAGTCTGTCCATCTGTCTGTGGATGAAAAGCAGTACTGAAATTCAGACGAGTACCCAAAGACTCTTGCAGTCCCTTCCAGAAATGTGAAGTAAATCTGGGGTCTCGATCAGATACTATATTCACTGGATACCATGCAATCTCACCACTTCCTTTATATACAAGGCAGCCAATACATCAATCGTCCACTTGGACTTAATTGGTAAGAAATGAGCCGACTTTGTCAATCGATCGACAATCACCCATATCGCATCAAATCCACCACGAGTCCTAGGTAGACCCATAATGAAATCCATGCCAATGCTTTCCCACTTCCATTGGGGTATGTCGAGTGGTTTCAATTTCCCTGCTGGTCTGAAATGTTCGGCCTTAACTTGCTGACATACCAAACATCTGCTCACAAAATCTGCAACTTCTCTTTTCATATTCGGCCACCAAAAGGACCTTTTCAAATCTCGGTACATCTTAGTGCCTCCAGGATGAATGGTATATCTGGATCTATGAGCTTCCTCAAGAATTTTGTTCTTTATTGTAGCCTCATCCGGAACACAAGTTCTGCCTTTAAATAATAATCTACCATCATCGGCCAACATGAAGTCAGGTCTGCTGCTCAAGCTTCCCTTGATCTCTACCAACTCGGGGTCATTATCTTGCAAGGACTTGATCTCTATCAATAATTCAGGTTTAAGTTGAATCTGAGCAATCAAGATCCGATCATTGTCAATATTAAGATCCAGACTAGATAATTGTTCCAACAACCTCCATTCTTGTAACATGAGACTTGACAATCTAGCTACCGGCTTCCGGCTTAATGCATCTGCCACAACATTACCTTTGCCAGGATGATACTCAATCGAGAAGTCGAAGTCTTTCAAGTACTCCAACCATCTCCGCTGCCTCATGTTGAGTTCCTTCTGAGAAAATAAATACTTCAAACTCTTATGATCTGAGAACACTGTAAAGGTTTCTCCATACAAGTAATGCCTCCATATCTTCAAAGCAAACACGACTGCAGCAAGTTCCAAATCATGAACAGGATAATTATCTTCGTGCTTCCTCAACTGTCTAGAGGAATAGGCAATCACCTTCCCATGCTGCATGAGTACACAGCCTAAGCCAATACCTGATGCATCAGTATAAACAACAAATCCTCCTTCACCAGAAGGTAAAGCCAAAACAGGTGCAGTAGTCAAACACTCCTTCAGAGTCTGAAAGCTTCGCTGACAATCATCTGACCAATCAAACTTATTCTCCTTGCGGGTTAATCTTGTCATAGGTACTGCAATCTTGGAGAAATCTTGAATAAATCTTCGATAATAACCTGCCAGGCCTAGAAAACTTCTAACTTCTGTCACACTGGTAGGCTGTTCCCAATTCTTCACTGCCTCAACCTTCGAAGGATCAACAGAAATACCGTTCTTCGTAATGATATGTCCTAGAAAGGACACCTCTTGCAGCCAGAATTCACACTTACTGAACTTAGCATATAGTTGATGATCTCTCAACAATTGCAATGCCATTCTCAGATGTTCAGCATGTTCCTCCTCATTCTTAGAATAAATCAGGATGTCATCAATAAAGACCACGACCCATTGATCAAGATAGGGCCGAAATGCATCGTTCATCAACTGCATGAAAGCCGCTGGTGCATTCGTTAGACCAAAAGGCATAACGACAAACTTCAAAATGACCATACCTGCTGCGGAAAGCCGTTTTATAAATATCCTCTTCCTTAATCCGCAACTGGTGATATCCAGATCGAAGATCGATCTTAGAGAAATATTGAGCTCCCGCTATCTGGTCAAATAACTCGTCAATCCTCGGCAAGGGATATTTGTTCTTGACAGTCTGCTGGTTTAATTGCCGATAATCAATGCACAGCCTCATCGAACCATCTTTCTTCCTGACAAATAGTACAGGGGCTCCCCACGGAGAAGTACTAGGACGAATAAAACCCTTCTCAAGTAATTCCATCAGTTGCTGCTTCAGTTCCCTCAGTTCCGCAGGAGACATACGATAAGGAGCCTTAGAAATAGGAGCTGTGCCAGGAATAAGATCAATAGAAAAGATAACTTCCCGCTCAGGCGGAAGTCCTGGTAGTTCTTCTGGAAAGACATCAGGAAAATCTCGGACAACAGGAATGTCCTTGATCTCCATCTGCTGCTCAGGAGTTGCACAAACAAAGGCTAGAAAAGCCTCACACCCATGCCTCAAAAGCTTATCAGCTCGAAGAGCCGAGATGAGCGGTACGGAGTTATGGTGCTTGACTCCCGTAAAAGATAAACCAGAATGTCCAGTAAAAGTCACTGAGCTAGAACTACAGTGAACATTGGCCTCATACTTGGCCAACCAATCTGCTCCTAGGATTACATCATAATCCTTCATGTCCATGCAGACCAAATCTGCTGGAAAGTTCTGTTCACCAATCATAACCTTACTAGAAGGATAGAAATACTGGATTGTTGATCTAGTGCCAATAGGGGTTGAAATCTCTAACGGAGTATTCATCAAAACAGGTTCCACAACTAATGACTTAGCAAATCTCCGAGAAATAAATGAATGTGTTGCACCAGTATCAAAGAGAGCAAATGCGGGCTTATCGATTATAGTAAGGGTACCTTCGACGAGTCCGCCATCATCAGAAATCCCAGTTTCATCTTCATGTAAAGCTTGAAGCTTGCCTTGTGGTTTCTTGAAGACTAGAGGTTTTGCCGGTGTAGCTTGTTCCGATATGAGAGGACAATTGGGGATACGGTGCTCCTTGCTTCCACATCGCAAACAGGCGCCTTGCTTGCGCCAGCACTCCTCTATCTTGTGACCCGGACGATCACAATAGTTGCACACGCCCTTGAATGGAACAATAGGGCCAGGCTTCTTGTCTTCATGCCTCGGCATCTTGCCCTTCCACGATCCGGACCCGCTCCACGAACCAGGTCCACTAACAGGCCTCTTCTTGGTATACCCGGGTTTGACACTCCCGGAACCCGTAGGTAATTCTTTCTTGGTGCCTTTCCCACGGATTCTCTCCGTCATCTCAAGAGTATCCTCTAGAACTTGCGCTTTCCTTACCATCTCAGAATAAGTGGAAATCTCCATCGGTGCCAATTGGTTGATATAATGAAGCTTCAATCCATTGAGAAAGCGCTTCGCCTTCATCTTCTCGGTGGAAATGAGATGAGTAGCATAACGAGAAAGCCGTGCAAATTGAGCCTCATACTCTGCCACGGACAAACCTCGCTGTTTCAAGGCCGCGAACTCTGCCGCTTTCTTCTCTTGCACTCTATCAGAAAAATACTTGCTGTTGAAGAGTTCTTCGAACTCTTCCCACATAACTTGCCGATCACCGAGAGTTGCCTTGATAGAATCCCACCAAGTACGTGCATCATGTTCCAGTTGAAATGTGGACAAAAGGACACGCTCCTGGTTGGTGCATTGCATAACTTCAAAGATTCTCCCCATCTCATCTAGCCAGTGCTCGGCTTGGTCAGGGTCAGTCGAACCAGCGAATCTAGGCGGGTTCATTCCGCGGAAGTTCCGGTATAGATCACCGGTGCCATGCGGTGCCGCTCCTGCCTGAGCTACTTGCTGAAGGGCCTGAGTAAGGCCTTGAACCGTACGCTGTAGGTTCCTCCATTCAGCACGATCAGCTGCCATCTACACGAGAAATAGATTACTTAGGTTTAATCAAGATAAATAATTACACGATTAAGAAACGATCTTAACCCAAGTTTCTACCCATTCTCACCAGGTCAGGTCCTAGACTTTTACAAGGTTAGGGATCTAATGCACCTAGACACGACCAAAAACTCGGTACCTGGCGGAGGTAATCGGTCCGAAGACCACTCGCGCAAGTGTGCGACCTTCCCGATAGGCGTAGCCTAACGTTCGGACAACACCTTTTGATATACCGATTATTGGGATGCAATGCAAGAAAACCTAAAACTTAGGAAACCTAGGAATGTGAAACCTAGGCTCTGATACCAACTAAACTGTCACGCCCCGAACAAGGCGGAAATATCGGGACGTACAGTTAGGGACACGCTGGCAAGAGAGAGAACTAATCTAAAATAATACACAAGTGCTACAAGATGGAAATACTAAATGATCATTAACAAACCACAACTGATACAATAACCTCAAGTTCAACTTAATACAACTGGAATAATCAACCACTAAAACTCAATAACATGACTGAGACTAAAAGCTCTCCAAAACACAACTAAAGAAAGATAACACTACTAACACACTAGAACTGATACACTCAAGACATCACTCCTGCCCTTCCCCATCGGTAAGCGCGTCACCTGAAAAGCCTGGAAAAGGGGGAAAACACAACTATGAGCTGACGCTCAGTAGGAAATAACAGACAGGTATAAGTGATTAACAGTTTAATTACATTTTAAAATGTCATGCTACAAATGATAAAAACAATAAAAAGATAACGGTGATATCACGAAACAAAATTCAAAGATCTTGCAAGGTCAAGAAATATAATGAATAGAATAGTAAGACAAGAATTTACTACAGGAGATAACGATAAAAAGTTGGCCATATCAAGACAATTCAAGTCATGTCAAGCACGTATGTAATTTCATTTCCACGTCCAAGTAATAAGCAAGTAAAGTAACCACAAGTAGAGTATAGAACAGTGAAGAGTGGAAAGTGAAAAGTAGTAGAAAGTAATGTAGAGAGTAGTGGAGAGAGTAGTGGACAGTCCTAGATTTAACACATGTCAAGTACTGGTGCCAAATGCCACACCTAGTCATTCACCTCCCCGGGGGTACACGTAGTGTTCGGGCGCTCTTCCCAGGACCAGACCGAGCCCTTAATTGTTTGCCAGGCATTGATTTCTTTGGATCAAAGATCCCACGAATCTAGACTTCCACAGTTTATGGCCAGAATTCCAAGGTTTAAACTAAGTAGCAATAACAACTTCACGTAGGAAAGAGATTCATTTCCAGAATTTCAAGGTAAGTATAATCATCAAGGAGATCGAAACCAAGTCACAACAAGAGTTAATCGTGCTGCGCTACTGTAAAACAGCAGCAATCAAACAAGCTAATCAACATATTAATCCTAATCACCAAGTTAAGATATCATGATTAACCATTATCATTTGCATTAAGACAATTGCCAAGAAGCTGATTCAAGATGATAAGGTAAAGAACAACTCCCACAGGAGTGAAATAGAATGCATTAACAGAGATTTAGTTACACCATTAACCACTAATTATGTGGGTTTCTATTTAATCTTGTATGCATTGAAATGAAGATGATAAACGGTGTGTTTTTACACTAAGTTTGCATGTATGGACCAATGTTAATTGAAACTAAAAAGGGTACATGAATAGGTCATTAGTTCCTCAAAAATGTAGTTTTCAATGTGATTAGGTTGAATGGATTGATTCCCCAATGATCCGGATTGATCCCCGGGTCAAAAACATCATTAATGGGGTCATACAGGGCATGGGTCGACCCCTGGCATTCCAGGAGCCTTCCTGGGTGTGGGTCGACCCATTGGGTCGACCCCTCAAAAAAAAAGCTTCATGGGTCGACCCATTGGGTCGACCCCCTTCACTGGGTGCATGGGTCGACCCCATGGGTCGACCCCTACACTTCCCGAAGCGACGGGTGATTCTGTAAACCATGAAAACTCAATGATTTGGGGTCTAAATGAGTTGGGATTTTAACCAAATGCTCTAGGGTTCTTAATATACATACTAAGGTCATAAAACAAGAGATTGAAACAAGAAATTTGCTGAAAACTCAATCGAATCACAACCTATTTATGATGAATACATGAAGAACCTAGTTCTTGACATGCGTCTACTAAAACGTAGATTTCTCTCAATATACACAACGGAATTTGGGACTTTTTATATCAAAAGAAAGCTAACTTAATGATGAATCCAACCATATACTATAAGCCATATGAGGATCAAGTTATCTAATCCAAAAACAGCCCGAAAATCAAGCTTCTACTTGAAGAACATAATATACATCAAATTCTAGACATGCTCTTACTAAAAATCAAAATTCTCCAAGTATGCTCAATGAAATTTGGGGCTTCCTACGTTAAATGAAAGCTAACAACATGCTGATTACATCATGTAAGTTAATTAGAGTTTGGTTGTTAGATCCTACCTCAAATCGGAGAGAGAAAACTCAAACCCTAGGATGAAGAACACTTGGACAGCACCTCACAAAAAGCTCGATTTCTCCACGGACACCTAATGAAAATTGGGGCTTTTGCCACCAATGGATAGAGCTCGATGAGAGGAATAATTTGCTATACTCATGATCAAGATTTGGTTGAGAATTCCTACCTCAATCGATGGATCAAAGAAGGATGAAGGAAAGCCAACGGCCTGCTGACCCACCTCCACAAATCGAGCTAGATCTCTCCAGATCTGAAACTTCAGCGAACCCCACAGTAGCCAAATGAAAGAAGACTCGTAGGGCTTCATTTTGATAGCTCATAGAGCTTCTGGAGCCTTCGGAATTGGGAGTATTCGCTGCTGCAAGCTACGTGTTTAGAAACGGCGCCGAAATCCTTGACTTGACCAAACTATGTCGGCAGCACGTTTTGGGGCTAGGTTTACCTCAAATTGATTGAGGGTAAATGTTCCTTACATTGTGGCCTTCCATTTGCCCTTGATTTCAGATCATTTGGTCGAGTATTGAGGTCGAATTTCGTGTTTTAAACTAAGGGTTAGGTATGGGTCAAAAGTGTGCACTTTTGGGTTTAAACTCTAAATAGATCTTACCACGGATTTACAATGGCCTAATGCCAGAAGGAAAAGTTGTTATCTACATCGACCTAAATCTATTTACTCTTTTTACAGATTTTTCTAAGGTAGTCGGATTATTACTTATACTATTCCGTAAATAGTTAAATGTTAAGTTCGGCAAACTAAGTTCACTAATTCGGCATAATAAATGATTTTCTTAGGCTTAAATGTAGAAGACAAAGTTGCTAAACAAAATTAATTCTACAAGATGTGATTTTTGGGGATTTTTAGAAAATAGTAGAAAAATGACTTATTCTATTAATTAATTAATTAATCTAATTAATTTGGATAATTCTCATTAATTCGAATAACTTCAAATAAATTCCAAATAATTCCAAATAATTTTCTAAATAAATTTCTAAAGAATTTGGGGTCTTACACATGTTGTCACGAGCATCCTGCATTGCACATAAGTTAGTGCCACATGCATATACATATAGAAGGGTGAAGCAGTCTCATTTCACTTACCCCTGCCATACCACCCAAGGAGAGGCGGTCCCCGTACGTAGCTCGGTACCGTCTCATGTAGTCTGTGCTGTCCTGTACATGGGACACCACTGGGACCCCGCCCTGCTTCCAGTCCTGGTACTGTGCTGGGAAGCGCGTGCGCCAGTCCACAATCTTTGCCTTCCCCTTGGTCTTCCGCCCGATGCGGGCCGGCTCATCTACATCAACCCACTCCTGGGCTAGCCCCAACGTCCTCATAACCAGCCTCAGCCGAAGCGGCTCGATCTCGTTCAGGTAATGGACCCACACGTCCCGCCTGAAACGAGGAAGACCCGCTACAACCCAAGGCTGGCTAGCGTCGCCCATGCCCAGGTAGGGTCTCCACACCACCTGCATCACCATACATACATCATGATAGTTACCATTCAGTCACATGCATAAAAAACAAAAAAATCATACGCATCATACCATGGCCTCGGGATACTCGCTCAGCTCCCGACGAAGTGACGCCAGCTGGTAGCTGTGTGGTGCCGCTACCACGATCGGCCTCCACTGTCGCGCTAGAGGAACGACTCTCCTGTTCCCCTGCCTGGCCCTCCCCATAGGAAGTAGTAATAGCTCCACACCTGCATCCATCATACATCATTAGTACAATAATTGCATATTTAACTGTGGGAATGTATAAATAAAATGTTTACCTGGAGAAAAGGTGCGAAGCCGCTGACTGTCATCTCCTTCTCCGAAGTCTGGGAGAGATCAGCAATCAAATGGGCAAGCAGAGCCGCTCCCCACGCGTAGTGTCCCACTCTGTCCAGATCCGCCAAGATCCCGAGGAAACGGCAGTGGATGCCATCCCCCTTCATCCCCAGCAGAAGGCGGCCCAGGAAGAAGAAAAGAAACCTCCGAAGGTCTAGATCCACCAGCTCCCTCTCGCTCGGATCCTAGGTGAAAGCTGCACGGGCATCTCCCTCCAATCGTGCCAGAAACTCCGCTCCAGTCTCGCTAACCCGCTGGCGCGGGTCAACGAATCCAAGCGCCTCCATGATCTCCACTCGGCCAACTACCCTGCTGTCTCTATCAGTCACGCTCGTCTCTAACCACAGTAGGTCCAGGGCACTCTCTCGGTAGTCGGGGTAGGTGACACCACTCACAGCCTCTCCGTCCACCCGTAGCCCGGTGATCCGAGCCACGTCCTCTAGTGTCGGCACCATGTGCCCCCAGGGCATCAGAAACGCCCGGCTCGGTGCGTGCCACCGCTCTCTCATTGCCTGGATAAGAGGAAGGTCGAGCCGAAAGGGCTCGATCCTGAGGAAGGCTCCAAAGCCCATGGCGTCCACACGCGCCCTCTGAAAGTCTGGCAGCCCACGGTATGCTGCCACCACTAGGGACCAGCTGATCCGGCCCTTCATCATGCCCTGCACACCACAAAACCAACAAAGAACACATCAGCATCATGAATAATATTAAGCAATAACACTATATATTCTACTTATTTATTTTATGTTATCTTATCTTCAAAAAAATTTAGGATTTTTGTGGAGGCGTCCAGTACATTGGACGCCTCCTCTCTATTTTCCTTATTTTCTTTATAGAAAAACCCCAAAAAAATATATTAATAATATATATATTATTATGGAGGCGTCCCAGGTCCTGGGCGCCTCCTTTTTTTAATTCTTTTATTATTATTATTTACAAAAAAAATAAATAAATTAAAAAAAGGAACAAAAAAGAAAATGTGGAGGCGTCCAGGCCCCTGGACGCCTCCTTCCCTCACACCCGGCGTTCTTCACACAGCCTCTCGTCCGCCCTTTTAACCCAGTGAACCAATAGAATGGAGGTCTAAGGGGCTTACCGGATCGTGCTCGTCCTCTACTGCGTCGCCAGCGTCCACTGCAGCCTCCAAGGCCAAAGGAAGAGCCTCCTCACCCGCGGTAATCTCCTCCGCCGCAGCAGCCTCCTCTACATCATCCCTCAGCCTCCTCGGACGACGAGCCTGTCGTTTCCGCTTCTCTGGACCCTGGCTCGATCCTCCTCGCTCCATTGGGACTAAGAATGGGTCGTCTGGGGTGACTGGGTCGTCAGAATGAACAGTACAAATGAGCTGGGGGTGAGGCCCCCCCTAATATATATAAGATCCACTGTTATTGGGGCGTCCAGGCGCCTGGACGCCCCCACACTTTTTATTTTTTTCAAAAAAATTCAAAAAAGTAGGGGCGTCCAAGCGCCTGGACACCCCCAAAAAATAAAAAAAATAAAAATTTTAAAAATCAAAATTAGGGGCGTCTAGAACCCTGGACGCCCCCATGATAAAAAATTTTCAAATATATATATATATATATGTATATAATAAAAAAAAGCATCTTAGATAAATGTATATAATCCAAAGCACAAAATAAAAACACAAAGAAAAAGAAAAATCACCAAAAAAATAATAATTAAGGGGACGAGGGTCCAAAACATCCAAATGTCAGATTTTATTCCATCAGAAAAGTAGAGTGAACTACATCAGGGGCTTAGGCGCCTTAGGCCTTAACTTCCCCAGTTCGGTTACATAAGCCCTCCACAGCTCACATTCTTCCCCCACGTGCGCTAAGGCCTTTCCCATAACACTTGTCTTCCAGGGTGCTTTGACGGCCTTCGCTTCCTTCGCATCCGCTTCAGTACCCAACTCTCTCTTCTTCAAAGGAACGATGCCAATCGATAGTGGGAACGAATGGCGTGGAATGCCGACTTGGAGGCAGCATCGATGTGCGTTATAAAGGACAAACTCGGTCGCGCCGATCAGTTGAAGATCAACTTCGGGGGAAGGCCTCATGAGGAGATCAAGCGAAAGCAAACATGCCGGTGCGCAAGTAAAGAAGCCTTGTATCACGGTGCGGAAGTGAGACCGCCAGTCTTCATGTTCCTTCAGCCACGGAACGCGGTTCACTATAGTACCACCGAACCCTAACACATCGGCTATGTGATGAAGAGGGCTTTGTTGGAAGAGCTTCGAAGCGGTTGGCATTCCCTCACGGTGATCAAACTTGAAATGCAAATCCAGCCAGCAACTCAGGACAAGTGCGCAACCAAAAGGAGGCTTACCCATGCTCGAGGCAGTAAGGCCACTATACAGGTAGGCGAGGACAGCGGGTCTCACCCTCTTTCCACGCCAGATCCTGCAGATAGCACTCAGTTGGTCTTCCTCCACCATGTTGTCGGTATAAGCAAACAAGAGAGCACCCGCCAGACAAATGGTGAACCCCTTCATGATTCCCTCCAAATAGTCATCGTCTGGTGACCCTCTTAGGGCGTCCATGACCCACTCCGCAAGTTTTTGGAGATCGATCCCCTTTTGAGTACGGACCTTTCTGGCTGCGTCGGGCGGCATGAAGCTTCCAAGAACGCTTTCGGAAGTCCCCCGTGTCAGCATCCGCATAGCCTTCACCTTCCCGTCACTCTTGAATTTCTTCAATCCGAGCAGAAGTTCCACCTCCTCGAGGAGGATGGTCACCTCGAAGGTCGGGAAGATAAAAGTGTGGGTCTGGGGATGCCAGATCTCCACTAGTGCGCCCATAGCCGCCCAGTCCATACGAATCTTCTCATAGTGTTTGGCGTGAATAAGGAGCCCCTGCAGATGCCACTTCGAGAGTATGGCCCTCATGTCGATGGAGATGTTGGAAGTTAGCTTTGAAAGCCATGGCAGTTTGGAAAACTTCCTCGGGCCTGGGAAGAGTGGATATGGCTGGAAGAGAAAAGAAAGAAGAAGAAAGGAAGGAAGTAAGAAGAAGGTTCACGTGGAGAAATTTGAAATGAATCAGCTTACCATATGTGACATGATCGTCCCACTCAAATGACCCTCGAGATCGGAGAGTCGCCTGATCTCGCTGCTAGGCCTGCTCCTCTTCATAACGCGGGAAGACTCTCCTTCCATCCTGAAAATCTCTAGATTCTCCTCTCTTTCCTCTCCTGAGCTTCCAAAACCTACCTTGGTGCTTTTCAATGAACTAGCCTAAGGGGAGTTCTTATAGGAAGGGAAGATCGCTACAGGACGGAACATGTCACATCGGTGGTCATTGTCAAGATTTTGTCTGGATCTCCTTTGTACTGTGGTGCGATTCTCCTGTGATTCTGCTACTTTCTGATGTTGCTAACCTTTGCTAGTCTGTGCAGGTTTTACTAACGGACGTCTTTGTCCTGTCTCCTGTCCCACCTTTCAATGGTTGGTCTCACCATGTCATGCATCATAGTATACGATACCTACGCTACTAGAACATGTCAAGGACCTTGCGGCCCGAACAAATCTGGGATTTGAGTTCCCCTTCAACAAAAACAGTGATGATCCCGGAAGAATTTGGGTTGTACGGATAGGCCGTTAACTTGTGGTAGCATGGGGACGACGGTTCCATTCAGTGAGTTGGTGCGTGGATAAACGGGCCCCAGCCCAGTGTCGGCTCACCGGATCGGTATCCTAACCCGTTCTTAACAAGTTGACAATATTATCCTTGGCTATTTTCTATTTTAGTTTGTTTTAAATTTTTATTTTAACCCAGCATGCATTCATATAGGACTTTGATTTATTGTGGAAGATCATTCAAGTGATTCGATTGTGAAAGCCGTTGTGTTTCAATTCCTACAAATATGAGATATTCCACTCCAAATGAAATAACTGAGTTTCCTTGAAACGGCCCTACGCTGCTCTTCCAAAAGTGACCCTTGTTTGGACAGACCCTCAGATATTTCTTTACTTTTTACCTTGTTTGACCCACCTTGGCTGCAGCACTTCCACATTGGCTGGTAACCGCTCCCAAAGGTGAAACCTGCAGGTTTATGACCCAGGTACTTCCACACCGAGAAGTTGGTCTCCTTTATTTTCGTGCCTGAGTGCACATTTCACCCTCCTTTATTTGATCTCCGTCCAAGCAACCGTCAAGACTTGAAAGACCTCCTTCAAGGTCGCCTCATTGAAACTTCAGGAAAAATTCCAAACAGTACGTCAGAAGCGTGTCTCATCACACCTTGGCATCAACTTATCAGTCCGCTCCCACTTCATTTCACTCCACTTCGATACCATTCCACTACGTGTCGCTCTCTTGCAAAGCAGACGCCAAGGCGGGGCAGCTGTAGACACGCCATTCTTGACGTCTCCTGAGAAAGTCTCATATTACTATACAACGCCCCGCGATGGCTTACGCATTTCGAATCTCTTAAATACTTCCTTTTCTTGGGTCTTCTTCTACCTTTTCCGGCATCCGGAATCGTCTCGTCACGGCATTCGGACGGCATCAACACAAGTCAGACGCATCAGGAGGTTCCGGAATCAAGAAGGGTGTCTGCCAGGCGGCCGCCAACGCCTGAACTGAGGACCCGGGTGGGTCTTAATGGGGGCGTCCAGGCCCCTGGACGCCCCCATTCTTTTAATTTATTTTATTTGTTTTTCAGAGCCCAAAAATAAATAAAAAATATATATTAATGGAGGCGTCCAGGACCCTGGACGCCTCCATAAAAACTAATATAAAAAAATATGTAAAATGCCAGTTGGCATAAAAGACAAAACATAAATAAAATATATATATTAATGGAGGCGTCCAGGCCCCTGGACGCCTCCATAAAAACAAGTATAAAAATTAAAATGTCAGCTTTGGCATAAAAACAAAACAAAATAATAAAAAATAATATATTTATGGAGGCGTCCAGGCCCCTGGACGCCTCCATCAACTCCCTCACGGGCGCCGCCCACCGAACGACGGTTTGTCGTGTGTGAAAAAATCCAAATTATGGAGACGTCCAGCCCGCTGGACGCGCCCATTTCAAAATCACGAGGCGCCGCTCACAAAACCACACATTGTGTCAAACCGCGTGCGGCCGTCGGTGGTGTTCGGTGGACCTGTTAGGGGCGTCCGGGGCCCTGGACGTCTCCACAAAAATATTCCGAAAAAATTAATAAAAATAGAATAAAATATTAGTTCGGCCCTGATGGAGGTGTCCAGGGTCATGGACGCCTCCACCCTCCGGAGCCCTATAAATAGAGCCCCCCCCCCCTCAGTTCTGGGAGAGCTTCGAAGAGATCCGATAGGCTGCCGGAGCCCAGAGGCTACCGGAGTCATTTTCTAACCCGTGGGATCTTTTGTAGGTGGAGGTTCTGCCAGCTTCTCGGGTGCCCACGCTCGCGAGAGGAAGGTCGTCTTCATCCACCGCGCTTCCACTCCATCCCTACGCTGCCGGAGCTCCGCCGGATTTCACCATCGACACATCCAATAAGCCAATCCTTTCCTTTTCTTCTTAGTTCTTTTGCATTCATCATCTCGCATCATCTATCCCCCTTCATAAGGGCGCCTCTTCTTATATACTTCTTACATCCATCATCTCATTTTCCTCCTACTCGAGTCCGAGAGGGGTTTAAAAGACAACACCAACCAGGTGTGTGTCTTGCCATCATTTCGTTATTTTTATCGCAAGGATTTGAATACTACACCTTCATCTTTCTAATCCACTCGTTACTTGTTTGTCGTTGTTTTGCAAGGGTACCCAAGGAAAGCCCTCTCCGTCGGCCGGTCGAAGGGGGAGGAAGAAGCAACCCGCCATCTCCCGCTCTTGAGGTAGGCGCGATCACTTTCTTTATTTTGGGGTCTTTCGGCCCCTGGCGATCACATCTTGTTCTCGAGGCCACGGCGAGTCACTTCCCCAATGGCCGTTTAAATTCCCGTTCTTATACTCTCTTTATATTCTGTTGTATTCTGCTCATATTCTCGAGGCCGCGGCGAGTCACTTCCCCAATGGCCGTTTAAATTCCCGTTCCTATATGTTATATTCTTATCTATTCATATTCTCGAGGCCGCGGCGAGTCACTTCCCCAATGGCCGTTTAAATTCCCGTTCTTATATATTATATTCTTATCTATTCATGTTCTCGAGGCCGCGGCGAGTCACTTCCCCAATGGCCGTTTAAATTCCCGCTCTTTATATTCTCCTTATATTCTGTTATATCCTTATCTGCTCATATTCTCGAGGCCGCGGCGAGTCACTTCCCCAATGGCCGTTTCAATTCTTGCTATTTAATTTCTGCACCATTCCTATCCCCCCGAGATCGCGGCGAGTCACTTCCCGCTATGGCCGTTTAACCCCCATATCTTGCTATATTACATTTGTCCCGCTCGCCCCGCCGGAGCAATCTCCCGTGGTGGCCCCTTCTCTTTTCTCTTATTTCTATGTTGCAACAAACAAAAAGAAGGAGCCCGCGCGCTCCGCGTCCTCTTCGCACCCCGAACCGCGTGACGTCGCTCATAGCGTCGACCTCTCCTTCCCCAGTTGCTCCCTGCCTTGACTCCACAGCCAACCCCCTACGTCGACCTCGTGTGTACACATCAAACTCCATCTAACTTCCTACTGCATTTGCATGAACAAACGTAAGCAAAGAATGAAAGAGTTCCATGGGTTTATCCCAAAAAAAAGAAAAGCATAGGCATATCCGGTGCATTGAGCCATAAGCATCACAAATGCACAATAGGCCCTACATGGCACGGAGTCAACCCATAGGGTCGACTCTCCCTAATCCCAGCTCTATCTGGCCCAGTATGAACCCCCTTGCGTCGACCCCTCCGTACATGCTGCGTAGACTCCTTCAACACCCTGTGAATCGACGCGCACGCGCCACCCTCCTCATTCCGTTTCACCTTCTCACTACGTCAATCCACTCCCCCCTCTCACTAACATCTCTCTCTACGTTTTCCTCTCTCCTCCCTGCTAATTCACCTTATCACCTTCTTCCTCTCTCTCACCGTGCCGTTTCACAACCTCTTCCTCGTATCTCCTGGCACTGGTTCACACTACCCTCTCCCCATCTCCCTCTCACACACACACGCCGATCCATCCCTCTCATCTCTCCCCTCTTAAGCAAAAAAAAAGGAGGAAAAGAAGCAAATCAAAGTAAAAGAAAAATAGGAAACAAATAGAAGAAAACAACGAAACAATAACAAAAGTGATGAATGATTAGACAAAAAAATGGCAAATGAGTGAATAAACAAAGGATCAAAAGAATAACAAAAGGGATAATAGATGAACGATAATAATAATAATAAATGAATAATAATATCTACAACTAGATCAAAAAATTGCATGTGCGCATCTAAACAAAATTAAATAACAAAAAAACAACATAATAAAGTCCGTTCCTCCCCCTCGTTCCCCCGAGACCTGGTGCAAAGGGAATATCAATGTTTCCCCGCTAAGTCAGATTTGGCACCCAGAACCATCTCGATATGGACACAATCCGACATTGACCGGGCTGATAGCTCAATAAACAAGACTCGCCCCCACTGGGATTTGATCCTGCTCCCTTATCAAACTTGCCATATAATCGGCAAACATTTGCATGGGTTTATCATTGTTTCACCACGCTTTCAATACGGACTTCCGTCCGAGCATGAAATGGTCGATAGGCGACCGACACAATTTTAAACGTTCACACCCCAATATGGGGGCATTCTAACGTAATTCAAGATCTCTGTTATCTCATTTCTATTAAAGTTAATCTTAGGCCATAGGGCCCCTTTTCCCGGTGATCAATCAAGGGTTTTCCCCTCTCCGAGGGGATGTAATTAACGTCATGGCCTTTACGGCATGACGGGTTTTAGTCCCGACACAAAATTCACAATCGTCTTACCAGTCAGACGGAGCGTACCCATGGCCTCTTGGAAGCCTGAATAAATTATCACATTTGTGGCTAGCATGCCCACCCACCAAATAAACCAAAGAAATGAATAAACAAATGAATAAACAAATGAATAAAATAAAAGAGATGTCCCAAAAAGTGCGTCCACAAGAACCAAACGATGAACTAAACTGACAAAGACCACAGGTAAGTAGCAAGCAGCATAATGGGCACTAGGCGTGTAATGCCCTGGGTTTTTCAGATATTGTTCGGACCAGGATCTGTGGGTTTCGGATCGCTTTCGTGGGTCCCGGATTGAGTTTTACGGTTTACGTGTGTTTTTGTCTGTCGGACCTTCGGAATCCCGTGTAGGGTGAACCGTTGCATTCTCCGACTCTGAGACGTTGCAGGCATGTTGTGCATTTTTTGAGGATCAGGGAGGTGATTTTTCCCCATTTTCTATATTTTTGGAATTTCTGAATTTTCTATATGTTAACCCCTTTTCTCTCTCTCTCCTCTCATTTCTCACTCTCTCCCTCTCTCTTCTCACACTCTCTCTTCTCTCCCTCTCTTCTCTAGCGGCCGACGGAGTGAGGTGGGGGCGAGGTGGGGATGGCACGGGCGAGGAACAGGAGAGGATCGAGGCAGTGGAGGCGTAACGAAGCTCGGCCGCGAGTTCGGGGTGCCGTGACGTTCGTGCGGCATTTTCTTGGCGGATCGGCATCCTCGACGTGTGAAATCTTCGATGGAGGTAGAGGGACAGATACTTAACCCCTGTACTTCATTTCCCGTGAGTTTGGTAGCTCGAGGTGAGCCGAGTCCGCTGGGGTGTAAATGCTTGATTTTGGGGTGTGAGCCAGATCAAGTGTTTCGATCGCGTTTCTGGGGTTTAAATGGGTCCTCTCGGTGGTAGAGAGGTTGGGGATTAGTTTCCCCTTCACATGGGGTTGAACGGGGCATGGAATGGGGTTTTTCTGTGGATTCGCTATTTTTGGTTTCGGGTCGAGAATGCACCCACCACAGTGGCCACGTTCTTCATTAAGGCGACGTACCGTGCCACCGCGTTCATCGAGGAAGATGAACAGTAAGGTAGTTTGGGTCGCAGTCGTCGTCCCTATCTCGTTCATCCGTTGACGTGACTGGGGGACCCGTCGCGTTATTTCGTAGTCGTGCCTTCGGCTATGGTCGCGTTCATGGTAGACGCGCTCAAGGCTCAGGTCGGGACAAGGCAGGGTCCCACCCAGGGTGGTGGTCACGTTCATGGATGATCGCGACCAAGGTCCTAGCCGCGTTAATGAACGCGCCCATGGTGGGCGGTGCGTTCATGCCTTGTGGGCCCGGGTGTGTTGAACACGGATGGTCATGTTCCGCTTGGCCCGTGAGTGTCCCAGACACCCGTGGGTTCCGTGACCATGTTTCTAGGTGTCTGGAGGTACCGTGTTACCTCGATTGGCATGCCCGTGGGTCTTGGGGGTCCGGGTTACCCCGCGTGTTATGGGCTTCTGTGATTTCGCTAGATTGAGTCGCCATGAGTGCGGTGGGCCTTCCCCGCACGGTGTGGGTTTCCCCGGAAAGTGGTTTCTGAGTGGGCCATGGGTGTGGCCTTGGACGGTGAGTCCAGTCGCCCAGCCTAGGGCTGGAGGTTTCCCGTGTGTCCCTTGGACGAGGGATTACCTCGGCGGCTTGTGACCTACCTTGAGAATCATGCTACCGTGCTTTCAGACCTAAGGATTAGGCTAGATTAACGGCGTTGTGCCGTCATGTACGATGGTCTTGATCCCGAGTCTTGTGACTCAAGGACCATTGGATTTAGTAGGTCTAGTGGGCTGTTCAGAGTCCGGTGGCATCGTGCCACCTATTACTCTGTGTTACTCGCGATGGGTGCATGCGTGACTTTCCATGTTCACATTTAGTGACTTCCCACTTGTCGTAGCCTTCTTACAGCATGCGTGTGCTGACCCATTCGGGAGTGGTGGAGCAGCTTACTCGAGAGAGACAGTTTTTAGGCTTGTTGCCATAGGGCCACTTCGCGCAGCCTGAGTCTGGGCTTTGGGGAAGAACCAGCTAGAGGATCGGACCTAGGGCACATGGTCTGTGTGTGCACAAGTAGTTTGGGGCGTCGGACCTGCACTGAAGAGCGGGACCCCAACTAGTCCTTGTTCGGGGTACTGGTTACTATGGTGTCTCTGCCTCTGCCTGGGGCGTCATAGAGAGACACCTGAGGCTGTGGAATAAGTCATCAGTGGATGCATCCGGCCATGCTTCTTGGTGGCCAGGTACTCCCGTCACGTGACGTGAGATTCTCATGACTCGAGGTTCCGTTTCTCGTCTGTGAGACGTGGTTTTTGTCGTAGTTCTGGGTGTGTTCCCGAGGTTGAAGTCGGGGGTTCCGATGAGAGTCACCGAGGGTTTTCCTAGGTAGTGTCTGGTCCATGACCGAGTTGTCGTGATGTTTCTTCTGGTAGCGTAGCCAGGGTTTCTCTCATTAGTTTGGTGGTTCCCCAACTATGTGCTCAGGGCGTGTTTTCAGGTACAGTAGGAGTAGCTGTAGTGCCGAGTTTGTACTGACCATCGGTTTGCTGTTCCTGTTGTCGTTGCTACATCCGTCACCACCTTTGTTTACGGTTGGGGTTCCGCGGGACCCCTACTGAACTAGTGAGAGGAGGCTCACCCCTACTTTTCAGGTGAGACAGTTCTTCCTCGAGGTTCGAGGGTGCTACACGGAGGTTCTTAGTTGCATGCTCGTCGGGCCGAGTGGTCACTCAGTTTTGGGTATGTTTCCTATCTTAGACTGTACTATTTTTGGACTGGACTCTGTAGTCAGATTATTTATTTCTATTAATTGTTGAATTATCCTGCTCTATTTCCTATTTCATTGTGTCTCCACACTCCTTTTAGCCCTTCCGAGCTCTCCCGGCTCGTGGGCGGCGGGCCAAAATTTGAATGGTATCGGGTTCTTCCCGGTATCCTGATCTTGGGTCGTTATAGTTGGTATCAGAGCGTGGTTGTGGAAGCACATGGGAATTCGAGATATTGTAGTGATCAGAGTCCGTAAGGTCCAATACAGTCGGCAACTAGCATAGGGTTTTGCCCTTGTTTTCTGTTTAGTTTCTCGCTTGAGAGCTTGAGGGCGCTGCGTTGGTGCTGTAAAGGCGGTTGCTGTTTCGTCGGAGTGCCGGTGTGGGGCCCAAGGGACGTGATAGAGAGATTTCTTCCCGATGGGTGGTGGCCCCCGTTGTGCAGCGTTGGGCAGAGGTTGTCGGTAGGTGCGGATCTGTGGTGCTACGTTTGAGGAATTTGTAGCGAGGTCAGGTGGCTGGCAATGATTGTTCATGGTTAAGTGACTGTGAGCGTGCTCTGAGGGAGTTGTTATTGAGTTTGGCCACTCCAGTTTGAGGTTATCTAGCCCCTAAGGTTTGAGGTCGTGGTTCGAGGTGGCAGAACGGATGTTCTGGTCGAGAATTGTGCTCAGGTGAGAGGAGGATCATCTGTTGAGCTGCTGAATGTCGAGCCTGGTTTTCTTGTCATACTTTGTGGCATCAGAAATGACGTGTTGATTTCGGTTATTTTCACAAGTTTCGAGGCAAGATTGGGCAGAGATGTCCTAGTAAGTTCTTACTCCTGTGTTTTTGCATGTGAACGGGTTATGTTCACCCTAGAATTGGTTTGAGATGTGAAGGTTCCGCGGTGAGTTCGGGACTCCAGGACGAGCGTTGGCGGTTGCTGATTATGGCTCGTGTTGCGGCTCTTGGCATGGCGTGTTGCAGTTCGAGGAATTGCAATGGTAAGCTGGGAGATGCTGCGAGTGTGATCCGACGGGACACTTGGTGAGTGTTGTCGGAGGTGCTGAACTGACGAAAGTGATGGGTTTCTCGGTGCTGGAAGGTGTTGTTCCCAACATGTGCAAGGTTTGAGGTCCGGTCGAGCGTAGAGACCTTCCGTTGGTCGGAGGTATATTGAGCTTTCCATTGGTTCGGAGAGATCGTGTTTTGCTAAAGTTCATCATCTTGCATTATGTGTTCGGATTGGTTGTCCTCTCTTGTGTGCCATGAAGTCCGTGCGAGACATGTCCTGTAGTTGGGAAGGTGGTTGCAGTTGAGAAGTCGTGCCCGTTTCCCAGATGTTTAAGGGTGTTGGCACTGTTCCGGAAGGACGAGTGCCAGTTGGGCGGTGTTCGTGAGAATTTGAGGATGGTGTTGTGGTTGTCGATGTGTTGAGGATCGGAGCCTGAGGAGTAGCAAAAGATCATCGAGATGGCGGATCCCGAGTCATCTGTGTTGGCTGTGCATGTGGATCAGAGTGCACAGCGGAAGTGATGTGACACAATAATGGGAATGCAGCAAGACACTATGCTCCCTCGGACTTAGTTCGCAAAACACAACTCAAGGTTTGAGATTTCTTTGAAATTGGACCGAACCACCGTGCACACCCGTAACCCGTGGTGACTCGATGATGCCGAGTCGAGGTGGTGGAGAAAGACCCTTGCTGGTAGAGGGCCAGCACAACTAAGGTTCACCCTCTCAAAGGTATGATGCCCACAATCAAGGGCGGCCGAGTGCCTTGGGGGCACTAGGTCACTCATTCACTATTGCCACGACGACCACACCAGAGTCGGTGGGTCCGGGAACAAGCACTCTCTTACCGACCAGCGGACAAGTTGTACGGATATGAAACGAACAGAAGTAAATGGAGCAAGGGCAAAAGCTCACTTGGTTGGTTTGAAGAAACCAACCCCGGTCGGAGATGATGGGCGAGCGGGGAAGTGTGGGTTCCCCGCACACTGCGCCGGTGAAGCTTGAACCATGTTTAAGTATTTACAAGCACTACACCTCACACAGGAGGGTGGACTTGGGGTGGGGATGTTGATATACACGCAAACACTACCTCCACGCAGGGAGGGGCGGTAAGCCGGCCAGGCGGGGAAGGGAGATTCGCCGAAATCGCGAAAGGAGACGCCGATGTCGAATCTGCCTGCTTTCTATGGGGGATGACTGATAGTCACTGTTGAGGTCGTAACTCCCGGTCTAGAATTTTGCCGATCATGAGACCAGCGAGGGACTCTTCGTAACTGGGGCAGGGATGCCTCAGAATTATGTTGAATTCTTCTGATGTTGTTGCTGGCCGTGGTGGAGGTTCGAACAGCGTGATAGAATCTGGGACTGGCAGCTTCTGATTTCACACAGCAGGTTGCAGAGAGTGTCACGATCGTTTCTGGACTCCGAATCATGAACCGCCAGAGTTTCTGGAACCGTGGACGAGCCCTCTTCACAAAACAACTGACAGGGAAGCCGTATGATGTCAGAGAGGACTGGGGGACTCAGAATAGTGGAGGCAGGTTGTTGCAGACTGTGGGAGGCAGACCCGCGTAGCCGAGGGAGAAAAATGGTAACTTCGGCCCACGGACGTGGAACGAAGCTCTGCTTCTTGATTCTGAACGTCCACTGGACGGGGGAGAACTTTGTAGAAGGGCTCAAGGCCGAATTCTTCCGTGGTCCGTCGTGGTACAGGCTCTAACCTGGTTCAGGTACTCTGCAGGGTTGACTCTGCGCCGTCGGGGGAGATCGGTCCTCCCGGACAACCCCGGACTCAGAATGGGGCGGGATCACCTCGCCTGCGAAGCTGATTGGACGACCTTTCCAGAAATGTGTGATACGACTTCAGATGTTACTGTATGACTCCGTGGTTGCTTCTGCAAGTCGACCCTTTCTGCTACACTCGAACTGAGAGCTGTAATTTGACGAAGATGGGGGGGGGAAAGGGGGTTTATGGGAGGGGAAGTGAGGTGGATGGGTATGGGGATGACCCTTGGCTGTGATGGGGTCTGGGAGGGGGTGTTCCAAGAAGTGGTAGGGGGAGAATGAGGCCTGGAAGGAGGTGTTTGCAGTGGCATGTTACGAAATTGGGCTTGGAGGGAAAGGGGGAAGGTGAGGGGGCACAAGTGGGTGGGGGGGGAATGGTTTCCCTCCTTTGGATTTGGAATGGGTTTAATGGAAAGGGATTAATGGTAGCCTAGAGAATGGGAAGGGTTGCCTTGGGGAGGGGAAGAGGTGTTTGGGAGAATGGATTCCCCCTTGGGAAGGTGAAAGGGTGAATGGGGAAGGGGAAAGGTGTCTAGGAGAATTGTATTCCACCTAGGAGGTTGGGGGGGAGTAAATGGGAGGTATAGGGAAGGGAGAGGGGTTTAATGAGGAGTGAATGAGGAGGAGAGAGAGAGAATTTTGAAATTTTGGGGGGAAGAGAGAGAAAGTGGCGCCCTAGAGAGAGAGAGTAAGAGAGAGAGAGAGAGAGAAGAAGAGAGAGAGAGAGCTAGAGAGAAAGAGAGAGCTGCACTAATACTTGGCAAATTCTATCAATACATCATTAGCTTCAACTGGTGGGATTGGGGTCCTATTTATAGGAATCCCACAATTCAACATAAGTCCCTGACTTTTGGACTAATGACAACTAACCAAGGGGGAAAGGGGCGCCCCTGGGCCAAGCCCATATAACTCGGCCCATTAACCAATCTAACTGACATAATGATAATAAACTTAGGTAGATGACTCATTAACCTAGGGACTTGACTCAAAAAAAAGAAAAATTACAATGATATGACTCCAGAAAAAATATGAAAATTACATAACTCGACTCAAGAAATCAAGACGAACACGATGGCGATCATCGGGACCCATGGAGAAATGGGAAGTGATAAGCGATGTCCCCATCATACTCCCGGGGTGCAGAGAACTCGACTCTGTCGAGTAAGGGTCCACCCTAATGCCCTCCGATAGGTCAGGATCCAGCTGCTGGAGATCGTCCCGAATCACCCAGGCGTCAACCGAAGGTGGTCGTCCCTTCCACCTAACCAGATATCGCCCATACGCCTTGCTCCGTGTGGTGGTGATCTGTTCATCTAATATCCGCTCCACTTGATCACGCTGGTTTCTCTAGCCAGATGGAGCTCTCGTTGGTGTGGGGGTTCTCTCAAGGGGTGGGATAGGCTGGATCTCCTAACTGGGTGTCACCGTGGGACCCTTGTAGGGCACCAGGTCAGCCACATTGAAAGTGGGGCTTACTCCGTACCCTTCGGGGAGGTCGAACACATAAGCATTTGTGTCAAGGCGCCTCAATACCTGAAAGGAGCCTGCTCCACGAGACCTCAGTTTTGAGACAATCTCAGTCCTTACCATCACAAAATCACCGACATGGATTTCTTGGTGGCGACAGTGGGAATCGGCTAATTCCTTAAGAACCTTGCTGCTCTTGTTGTTGTGTTTGCGAATGTTACCATGCAATGTCATGAATGATGATCCTATAGGGATGAAGGGAGGGCCTGGACAACCAAATTCAGCCCTATCAAGTGTTAGTTTGGTTTTGACAGACTTAGGAGGACCAGGGCATCCATGAGTTGACCTATCATGCTTAGAAACCATGTGGACCTTGGGGCACTTAGGTGGACCGGGGTAGCCATAAGTGGCCCTATCATGCATGAGACGGATGAAGAGTGGGGGAAGACCAACTTGTCCAAATGTAAACCTATCGTGCACTGGACCTAGTGTGTGAGTGACACAAATGATGTGACTAGCCTGACCACATGATGCGAAAGGTTGTGATACATGGATTCCTATCAAGATGGTCCCATCTCTGAGATTTGGGGGTTTCCACTCATGGGGATCAAAGCGGTTCTTGGGATGGGTCACTCCCTTATTTCCAAGGTTGATGTCACCCTTGGCATTGACTCTCATAGTGTGGGTGGAATTTCGGAATGGGTGGGTTAGGACTGACATGGTGGGTGAGGGTAGGAGGGAGTGGGTGGTAAGTGATGAGTACTTGGAAGCCCATAGGGAGTGGCCAAACAGATCAAGATGGGTTAAGGGGTGAGTGACGTGGAGGGGGGTTTCAATCCAAGTGATCGCCCTAGGGTCCCTAGCACACATAGGGAAGTGGAAGTCATGACCCTGGTGGGACCCGATGTAATGCTCCTTGTAGGAGGGTAAGGGGGTGATGTAAGACTCATTAGGCTCGGGTAGAAATAATAGGAGTTTACTCATGCAAGGACCCTTGGTGTAAATGGAGGTGATGGTCCCGATGGAGGGGTGTGAGAAACTAAGGCACCCCATGTGGCTTGCTTCTAAGGCCCACATGTTTGTCACCTCTATTTGCCAAAGTATACTCTTAATCAAGTCCCTCATGGCTCCCACAAAGGAGAACGATTGGTAGGTTGTGTGGAATGGAGGAGTGGGCAAAATTGGGTAATGATTCTCCATAGGGGGGTGCATGATGTGGAGGAGGAGGTTTTGCTTAAGCCACTCAATGAGGGGTTCCCCTAAAATCACAGTTCTTATGGAAGGATGGGTGGGGGGACTTGGTTGGTCATCTGGCAACTCTAGGGGGAGGATGTTCTTAGTTAGGCTCGTTGTGGTCTCTTTGGATAAAGAGGAGCCTTCTTGACCTAACCCTTGGCATTGGGCTTCATATTCTTCCTCCCAATCTAGGGGAGCCTCATATTCCTCAATCACATTCTTATCCTTTTGGGGTGTGGGGGTTTTGCTCTCCAAGGGAATGGGAAGGTCTTTTGTGGATGGGGTGATGAAGGTTGGGGCATGGTGCACCCGGGGTGGTGAGGGTGTTCGAACTTGGGTTGGGTTTGGGAGTGGAAGAAGTGGAGACCTAAGTTGGGGTAGGATTGGGGTTGGTAGTGGAAGATGGGTGGGTCGAGGAGGACTGGGTTGATTGATTCTGGGAGGTGTGTCCCTTTTAGGGGAAGATGGAAGGGTAGTGGTGGGGACCGTGGAAGCTTGTGGGGTGTGGGTTTGATGGAGAATTTTAGGTTGGGTGATGGCCGTCATGGGCCTAGGTGGAGTGAGGGTGGGGGCCACTTTGGTTTGAATGGTGGTGGTGATCGGGATAGGAATCATTTTGGGGTGGTGGAGTTTGGGCCTTAAGGGAGGTCTTGGGTTGACTGGGAGAGAAAGGTGGAGTGGGAGTGCTCCTTGGGTTATTGTTCTCAAGGTAGGAGTGGGAGGGTTGGGGAGTGAAGATCTTCCTGATCTCAACCCTTATCTCTTCCAATAAATCTAGGGGTCCTTTGGGTGGTGGGGTTTGGGTCCTAATGGAGGTCTTGGGTTGACTGGGAGGAAACGGGGGAGTGGGAGTGCTCTTCGGGTTATGGTCCTCACGGTAGGAGTGGGAGGGTCGGGGGGCGTAGATCTTCCTAAGCTCACTTTTCATCTCTTCCCATGATCCTATGGGTTCTTGCCTCCAAATCCTCCTTAAGCTCACTATGCGTTTCCACTCCTTCTTGGCTTGTCCCCGAAGTCGCCCTGTGGCCCTGCGGACTCTAGCGTGTCCATAGACCCTAGTCCTATCAAAGTGTTTTGTCATGAAAGTCTCCCACCTAACATAATCACTAGCATGTGACCCATCAAAGGTGATACTCTCATCTATAAGGATGTCCGAAAATGGGTGGTCGATCGGACCTTTGTGGAGGGCCGAGTGGGGCCAAAGAGAGGTAGCCATGTTGATGAACCGAATGACTCTAAATGCTTATGCGCCCTAGGACAAGACTTAGTAGAGACAAGTCTAGAACTTGCTCTGATACCAAGTTGATGTGACACAATAATGGGAATGCAGCAAGACACTATGCTCCCTCGGACTTAGTTCGCAAAACACAACTCAAGGTTTGAGATTTCTTTGAAATTGGACCGAACCACCGTGCACACCCGTAACCCGTGGTGACTCGATGATGCCGAGTTGAGGTGGTGGAGAAAGACCCTTGCTGGTAGAGGGCCAGCACAACTAAGGTTCACCCTCCCGAAGGTATGATGCCCACAATCAAGGGCGACCGGGTGCCTTGGGGGCACTAGGTCACTCATTCACTATTGCTACGGCGACCACACAAGAGTCGGTGGGTCCGGGAATAAGCACTCTCTTACCGACCAGCGGACAAGCTGTACGGATATGAAACGAACAGAAGTAAATGGAGCAAGAGCAGAAGCTCACCTGGTTGGTTTGAAGAAACCAACCCCGGTCGGAGACGATGGGCGAGCGGGGAAGTGTGGGTTCCCCGCACACTGCGCCGGTGAAGCTTGAACCCTATTTAAGTAATTACAAGCACTACACCTCACACAGGAGGGTGGACTTGGGGTGGGGATGTTGATTTACACGCAAAAACTACCTACACGTAGGGAGGGGCAGTAAGCCGGCCAGGCAGGGAAGGGAGATTCGCCGAAATCGCGAAAGGAGACGCCGATGTCGAATCTGCCTGCTTTCTGTGGGGGATGACTAACAGTCACTGTTGAGGTCGTAACTCCCGGTTTGGAATTTTTCCGATGATGAGAGCGAGGAACTCTTCGTAACTAGGGCAGGGATGCCTCAGAATTATGTTGAATTCTTCTGATGTCATTGCTGGCCGTGGTGGAGGTTCGAACAGCGCAACAGAATCTGGGACTGGCAGCTTCTGATCTCACACAGCAGGTTGCAGAGAGTGTCCCGATCGCTTCTGGACTCTGAATCACGAACCGCCGGAGTTTGTGGAACCGTGGACGAGCCCTCTTCACAGAAAAACTGACGGGGAAGCCGTCTGATGTCGGAGAGGACTGGGGGACTCAGAATAGTGGAGGCAGGTCGTTGTAGACTGTGGGAGGCAGACCCGCGCAGCCGAGGGAGAAAAATGGTAACTTCGACCCACGAACGTGGAACGAAGCTCCGCTTCTTGATTCTGAACTTCGAATGGACGAGGGAGAACTTTGTAGAAGAGCTCGAGGCCGAATTCTTCCGTGGTCCATCGTGGTACAGGCTCTAACCTGGTTCAGGTACTCTGCAGGGGTGACTCTGCGCCGTCGGGGGAGATCGGTCCTCCCGAACAACCCCGGACTCAAGATGGGGCGGGATCCCTCGCCTGCGAAGCTGATTGGACGACCTTTCCAGAAATGTATGATACGACTTCAGATGTTTCTGTATGACTCTGTGGTTGCTTCTTCAAGTCGACCCTTTCTGCTACACTCGAACTGAGAGCTGTAGTTTGAAGAAGATGGGGGGGAAAGGGGGTTTATGGGAGGGGAAGTGAGGTGGATGGGTATGGGGATGACCCTTGGCTGTGATGGGGTCTGTGAGGGGGTGTTCTAAGAAGTGGGAGGGGGAGAATGAGGCCTGGAAGGAGGTGTTTGCAGTGGCTGAGAGGGGAGTTGCGAAATTGGGCTTGGAGGGAAAGGGGGAAGGTGAGGGGGCACAAGTGGGTGGGGGGGGAATGATTTCCCTCCTTTGGATTTGGAATGAGTTTAATGGAAAGGGATTAATGGTAGCCTAGAGAATGGGAAGGGTTGCCTTGGGGAGGGGAAGAGGTGTTTGGGAGAATGGATTCCCCCTTGGGAAGGTGAAAGGGTGAATGGGGAAGGGGAAAGGTGTCTAGGAGAATGGTATTCCACCTAGGAGGTTGGGGGGGAGTAAATGGGAGGTATAGGGAAGGGAGAGGGGTTTAATGAGGAGTGAATGAGGAGGAGAGAGAGAGAATTTTGAAATTTTGGGGGGAAGAGAGAGAAAGTGGCACCCTAGAGAGAGAGAGTAAGAGAGAGAGAGAGAAGAAGAGAGAGAGAGAGAGCTAGAGAGAAAGAGAGAGGTGCACTAATGCTTGGCAAATTCTATCAATACTACATTAGCTTCAACTGGTGGGATTGGGGTCCTATTTATAGGAATCCCACAATTCAACATAAGTCCCTGACTTTTGGACTAATGACAACTAACCAAGGGGGAAAGGGGCGCCCCTGGGCCAAGCCCATATAACTGGGCCCATTAACCAATCTAACTGACATAATGATAATAAACTTTGGTAGATGACTCATTAACCTAGGGACTTGACTCAAAAAAAAGAAAAATTACAATGATATGACTCCAGAAAAAATATGAAAATTACAGAACTCGACTCAAGAAATCAAGACGAACACGATGGCGATCATCGGGACCCATGGAGAAATGGGAAGTGGTAAGCGATGTCCCTATCAGGAAGCCTTGTGGGCCCCTAACCCACAGGTTCTGGATTGTAGCGTTGGTTGCTACGGGCGGATTTCTGAGGATGTGTTGAGCATTGGAGGATTGGTGACTCGGTGTGAGACGTGTTGTTGCCGTGCCATTGCTAAGAGATATTGTGGTTCGTGGCACTCGCAGGATGGAGAATTGGGGAAATATGTGGGCAAGTTCGCGGCATGAGTACCCTGTTCGTGTGTTAGAGGTTGTGTTCACGGACGAGATCATGTTCTGGAGAAGTGATCTCTGAGAGATTATGGGTCCCAGTTGGTAGCTGCGAGCGGCTGGTAAGGCTAGCCGAGTGGTCGACCATGGTAAGATGTGTATTGTCGGGGGACCCATGTGCATTGGTCGTGGCGTCGTCGACCAGGTTGTCGTGATAGCATGCGGCACATGGTTTCCTTGGAGCTGTGTGCCATGAATTGCTCAGGTTGTGTCCCGTGGCTCTGTGGTAAGAGTGGATCTGGGATTGTCCAGCGTCCATTTGGAGTAATTGAGATGAGATAGGATTTGATGAGACAGGATGTTGGACAATGCCTGTGTGTGGAGGTCCGTGATGGGACATTGACGTGGAATGGTGATCCTTGGTCTGTGACAAGCATGAGAGGATTTCTCTATAAGTCTGAGTCGAGTGAGGTGAGGACCGAAGACTCCAGAATCTTGTCAGTTGGTTCCACCGTGCTCCCCTGAGAAGGTAGAGTTCGCGTGAGGATCGATCTAGACATGGTGTATGAGTGAGGATCGGCTCGAGATTTGGTGTTGGTTTGTGTAGAAGTCAACGGATGACCTATTGAGGTTTGGAATGTGCTCTTCAGACCTGGTGAAGGATCAGGAAAGAAGGAAGAAGCTTAGTAAGTCAAGGTTTCCCGTTGACGCGTATCTGGTGACCGGTGTGTGACCTTTCACAGATAGAAGATGCTAGTGGTTGTGCATCGAGAAGGGTGAGAGTTGTGTGCAAGTGAGGCCTTTGGTGGCCATTTCCGTGATGTGCCTTCTTCCGGATGGGACTTGGGCCTTATCGAAGTTTGAGTTCTGATAGAGTTGGTCCCGTGTTGTTGTTGGCATTCGGCTTGCAAGGAGTGAGATGGTCCATGGCGTGAAGCCGGTGCATTTGTGGCAGTCACCTGGTAGAGAGGCTAATGTTCGGTTGGTCCGCCGAGCATGGGTTTGAATCGGTGGCTATTTTTCGTAACGAGGATTGCATCTCCTCGGTGAGCGAGATTGTGGCAGCGGTGCCGTGCTTGGATTTCATTGTGGCTGAGGTAATGCCAGACTTGTGCTTTTGTGTTATGCCTGCTCTGATGATCGATGTGTACTGTGTGTAGAGCGAGGTGTTGATCATGACTATGGTCTGGCGATGTCCCTCAAGATCTGTATTTTCCATGAGAATCGAGGTTTTCTTTGGCTGGAGCTCTAACAGCATTGTCAGTTGGTTCGGGGTGTTCTCACCATGTGGCTTGGTGCTAATCCTAAATTTTGAGGATGAAATTTCTTTAAAGGGGGAGGGCTATAATGCCCCGGGTTTTTTTGATATTGTTCGAACCAGGATCCGTGGGTTTCGGATCGCTTTCGTGGGTTCCGGATTGGGTTTTATGGTTTACGCGTGTTTTTGTCTGTCGGACCAACGGAACCCCGTGTAGGGTGAACCGTTGTGTTCTCTGACTCCGAAACGTTGTAGGCATGTTGTGCATTTTTTGAGGATCAGGGAGGTGATTTTTCCCTATTTTTTGGAATTTTTAGATTTTCTATATGTTAACCCCTTTTCTCTCTCTCTCCTCTGATTTCTCACTCTCTCCCTCTCTCTTCTCACGCTCTCTCTTCTCTCCCTCTCTTCTCCGACGGCTGACGGAGAGAGGCGGGGCTGAGGCAGGGACGGCGCGGGCAAGGACGGGCAAGGATCAAGGCGGTGGAGGCACGACGAAACTCGGCCGAGAGTCTGGGGCGTCGCGACATTCATGCGGCATTTTCTTGGCGGATCGGTGTCTTCGGTGGAGGTAGGGGGAAGGATCCTTAACCGCTGTACTTCATTTCCCATGAGTTTGGTAGCCTGAGGCGAGCCGAGTGTGCTTATTTCTCCGCCGGGGTGTAAATGCTTGATTTTGGGGTGTGATCCGGATTGGGTGTTTTGATAGCGTTTCTGGGGTTTAAATGGGTCCTCTCGGTGCTAGAGAGGTTGGGGACTCATTTCCCCTTGTTTTCCCCTTAACATGGGTGTGAACGGGGTGTGAAATGGGTTTTTTCTGCAGATTCGCTGCTTTCAGTTTCGAGTCGAGAACGCGCCTGTCACGTCCCGAGCTTTTAATACAGCGGAAGGAATCTTGGGAACGTAAACAGTTGGCTAGTATGCCTCAAGCGAGCAATATAACCAGAGCGCTAACACATTCACACATAAGAAATGAGTGCACAATATTTGGACAAAAATCTAACTTTTATTGATAACAATAATCAAACTTACAATGATATTGGACTCAATCCACTAGACTCAAATAAATTGAAAAATACATAGACTCAACTGGACTTATGACCCCACTAAGTCTTCTCTCGATTTTTAATCACTCTCGGATCCATCACTTGAATAGTCTGAATCCGACCTGCTAGAATATCCTGAAAAAGATTGGAAAAGTAGGGAATGAGCACACATGCGTAGTAGGTATCTTCGTTTCAACATGAAGGCAGTATTTAAGTAATTAACATTTTAGCTCTAGAGTAAAGATACATGAAATACGGTAAAATATGCGGTGTAAAACCAAAGTAACACAAGTGACATGATACGATTAAGAATGAGAATTGAGAACATGATTGAGCAAGTATATAGCAAGAATGTAAGTTTGACCTTTCATGAACAAGAATGTACTTTTTCATAATCATAAAGGCTATGCATAAGAAAGTCATGTAACGAGAATGTAGTAGCAAGCATGTAATCTCACAAGAATGCCTCATGAGTATTCGTGGATATTCGTGGATTTCACCAGTTTATAAAAAAAGTAATCCTAGCGTAATGCGACGCCAGTATTCATCATACCCCATGGTTTATAGTATATTTCCGGCTCTCTGCCGAGGGGACTAGAGTGGAGCCCTTGGACACTGCCCGTGCCTGCTCTTGCATCTTCAAGTTATATATCAAGCTACTTCCACGATAATATAAATAATTCAGCCAATAATGTCAATTCCAAACAAAGTTTACATGACAATGTAGCCAAGGTATAGAACGCATCAAAACTCGATCATGAGAATCCAAAGAGGATTTAGAAAGGACATTATGCTATGGCGATATTCCGGCAACATAATGGTATATTAAATAAGTTCCATAACTTATCAATGACTTATTAAAAAGATTTTTAGATTCCAGATGATCAAGAGACCATCTAAGAATAGAATTAGAACAACCCTTGGGTGTAACCCCGGGCTAGAAACATGACAGAGAATGGCGGTCATGTACAGGACGGTTTCATAACTTAGCAGTCTGTACAGGGCCATTTCTAGAACAATAGTGGTCAGATACAGGTCGCAAACAGTAGTTTGGTGGTCCAGGAAAAACTGCAACTAGACAGAGTCGACCAGAAAGAACAAAGAGTCGACACTTAGGAAATTCTGGAGCATGGCGGTCTCAGGGGTGGCCGCTGCATGTCAAAAATGGTCTGATCAAGGCCGCTACAAGACAGTGACGGTCCCTAGATGGCCGCAATAAACTAGAGTATAGAAATGAAACCACTGGTCAAGTGAGTGCATTCTAGACAATTTGGGCTTTAAGAGTACAACCAGCTCAGTGTCCTAGTGAGAATCCCAGGCTCGCGGAGTCTTACGGAGGCCTTGAAACATGATCCCCTAGTCTGACAGAAAGAATATCCGGCGGAGAGGTTCACAAGTCCAAGAGATGTGCCTACAAGTGAAACGTGTGTCTAATGATCGTATACCGGAGTATACGCCATGTACTTATGAAGAATGACTCAAGAGATGAGAGTGAAACAGTGAAATAATGAAACATATGGAGAAAACACCATATGAACTAAGTCCACAATATAGAAATCATTTAATTACAAAATAATAATATTTTGGCATGAAATTACATAATAGTCAAAAATAAAGTCTTAACCATGCTCATGCTAAATCTGGGTATTTAACAGGAAAATAAAACATGATTTTGAGTGACAAATAATATAATTATAGGGTTACTAATATGTAATGTTCCACTAGGCTTGAACTAGTTCTCAGAACCAGAAACGGTCAGGGACTAGCTGCCAGAAAGAAAGAAACGACCTTGTGATAGACCGCACTAAAAGGGGTAAAACGGTCTTTCATTAGAGCGCATTTATTCCTTGCGGTCCTGGTAAGGCCGCCTCCTGTCTTCAGACAGAAGCTATAAATGACGAAAATAAAATTTTAAACTAGGGCATACTATGCATGTAAATCAATGAAACCCGTATCTAATCATGCTAGAAGGGAGCCAAGTCATAAATATGCATGTGTAAATGTGTAATACCCAAGAATTTACATTTTTATCTTATTAAGGCTATTTTGATGCATGAAGAATGAACTATATCCGCAATCTCAATAAAACATGAAATTCTCTACATATAATGCATGAAAACAACTAGAAGTAGAGGGCTTTTATTCCTAACTTCATGTTTGATCCAATCATGAGATAACCTACCTCTAGACAGAGCTCTGAACTTCAAATTTTTGGCTGGAACTCGACCCTAATTCCTATTTGTCCCGAACTGAATCAGCAACTTCGTGGCCTTCTAACTTCTGATCCTCTTCACCTATGACCACGAAACTTAGATGGTAAGAAGAGGGTACTAAAAGAAACAAATAATTCTAAAGAACCCATATCCAATTACCTCATTTATGGCTTCTAATTCACTGATCAATCTGGCCCGGTCGCACAATCCCCTGGGTTTCTTGCACCAAACCAGCGTCTTTGGAAGCCTTGTCCACCCCGATGGCTCGATCTCCTAATGTGAAATTCAGAGAGAAGTTAGACCTTACTATCATAAACAAATTATTCTAAAGAACTTACCTCTAATTCAGCCTCTTTACCTTAGTTCCATGCGAGCCAAAAGCAAGGATCGCGCAGGTGAGACTTAAGGTCTATTTATAGGGTTTAGCTAGGGTTTTGAGGATTTGAAAGAACCTAGAGTCCTAATTGGGAGTAGAGTTAATCCCTAGAGGGTTCTAGAGAGTCATCCTTGCTAGGTAACTTCGATCCAAGGGGGTTTGATCGCCAAAAATCCTAGCTTTTCACGTTTCTTTGTTGTTCGGATCTACCTGTTAATAGCGGTCACAAGAGGACCATTTTTGGACATCATGCGGTCTCGCGATAGACCGTTTTTATCCTAAAGCGCCGAATTTTGAATTGATTCAAACTCTTTTGTCATTTATCCTCTATTTATCCTATAAGTAGTAGATTTATCTCCTAATTCCATAAATATACCAATTTAAGCTTCTAGAACATGGGCCAGGGTCCAAAACTGTAATTTGGGCCAAGTGTGCTTATTTAAATGGGCACAATCCTCTTTAATTAGTATAGGGCCTTAATAATTAGATTTAATTAACCATAATTCATTTAATAGCCCATTTAGTCCATCTAAATGCTTAATAATTATATTTTAATCCTGAACAATTTCTAGAAAATTCTCGGGCATTACATCCTCCCCCACTTAAAAAGAACTTGGTCCCCAAATTCATTGCAATATGATTAACTAAGGAGAGTGTACTTATATTCAAATATCTCTGGAAATCTTTTGTGCATGGCTTCTTCAATTTCCCATGTTGCTTCATGTGGCCATAATTTGGTCCATTGGACTTTGACCATGGGAATGGTTTTATTCTGAAGTTGCCGTACTTCCCGTTCAACTATTCTAATTGGCTTTTGCTCATACGTTAAGTCCTTCTTAATCTCTAGACTATCATAGGTTATGACATGGAATGGATCAGAGACATACTTTTTGAGCATTGAGACGTGAAATACATCATGGACTCCAGCTAATTGAGGGGGCAAAGCTATTTGATATGCGACTTCACCAACCCTTTCGAGAATTTCAAAGGGGCCAATGAATCTTGGAGTGAGTTTACCTTTGATACCGAATCTTCGAATACCTCGACCCAGAGAAACCTTAAGGAATACATGGTCTCCTACTTGAAATTCCAAGTCGCGCCTTCTGTTATCAGCATATGATTTCTGCCTATCTTGAGCCATATGAAGTCTCTCCCGATTAAGTTTTATCTTCTTGGTAGTATCCCTGATGATGTCAGGTCCGAAAAATTGCCTTTCTCCTACTTCATTCCAACATATCGGCGAGCGATAGCTTCTTCCATATAGAGCCTCGAACGGAGCCATTTGCATGCTAGCCTTGTAGCTATTGTTGTATGAGAATTCCACTAGAGGCAAGTGGCCGTGTCAACTTCCTCCAAAGTCAATAGCATAAGTCCTGAGCATATCTTCCACCACATGATTTGTCCTTTTAGTCTGGCCATCAATTTGTGGATGGAAAGTAGTGCTAAAGTTGAGTCGGGTCCCTAATGAATGCTGTAGACCCTTCTAGAACTGTGATGTGACCCGAGGGTCTTGGTCAGATATAATGGTGACAGGGACACCATGTAGTTTAACAATTTCCCTCATGTATAGTGCTGCTAATACATCCATAGACCATCGACTTTTGATTTGTAGAAAATGTGCAGATTTAGTCAATCAGTCTATAATCACTCATATACCATCGTGTCCACCTCTTGTCTTAGGTAAACCCATGTTGAAATCCATCCCTATACTTTCTCATTTCCACTCGGGAATATCCAAGGGATGTAGTTTACCGGTGGGCTTTAAATGTTCTGCTTTTACTTGCTGACAAGTGAGACAACGAGGTACATAGTCCGCTACTTCTCTCTTCATGTTGGGCCTCCAGAAGTTTCTTTTAAGTCTTGGTACATCTTGGTAGCACCAGAGTGAATAGCATACCTTGATTTATGAGCTTCTTCCATGATCAATTTCTTAGTGTCGACGTGATTCGGCACACAGATTTGATCCTTAAATAATAGTCTTCCATCCATTGAAATGGAGAATTCTGGCCTTTGATCAATATTCGCCTTGATCTCCATCAATGTGGGGTCATTTCTTGTAATTTGACTAGGTCTTCAATCAATGTAGGTTATGACCTTATATTAGCAATCATACACCCTTCCTCTTCTTTATCCACATCGAGATTCAAACGAGCAAAATCCCCAATAAGATAAGTCATACCTTTCCTGAGGCTTGCTTGAGTTGCCATGGGTCTTCTTCTAAGAGCTTCAGCTACAACATTTGCTTTGCCTGGATGGTATTGGATAGTAAAGTCAAAGTCTTTGAGATACTCCAACCATCTGTGTTGCCTCATGTTCAATTCCTTTTAGGTGAAGCGGTATTTCAGACTCTTGTGATCTGAAAATATAGTGAATTTCTCTCCATAAAGGTAGTGTTGCCAAATTTTCAAGGTGAATATAACCGCAGCTAGTTCCAGATCATGCACAGGGTAGTTTTCTTTCATGACACTTCAACTGCCTTGATGAATAGAAAATTACCTTTCCATTTTACATCAGAACGCATCCCAAGCCAATGCCAGATGCATTGGTATAGACTTCAAAGCCGCCACCTTCAATAGGTAGTGCCAAGATAGGGGCTGTAGTAAGATGATCTTTAAGAGTTAGGAAACTTTTTTCGCAATCCTTCAACCATATAAAATAGTTCTCATTTCTTGTAAGTCTAGTCAAAGGAACAGCGATTTTTAAGAAATCCTTGATGAATCGCCTATAATAACCAGCCAGATCCAGAAAACTTTTAACTTCTGACACGGTCATCGGTCGGCTCCAATTCTTAACTGCTTCTACCTTAGAAGGATCGACATCGATACCTTCCTTTGAAATAATATGGCCAAGGAAAGAGACCTCCTTTAGCCCGAACTCGCACATGCTAAGCTTTACGTAGAGTTGATGCTCTCTTAGTGTTTACAAGGCTATTCTTAAGTGTTCTTCATGTTCCTCCTTAGTCTTGGAGTATATCAGAATATCATCAATGAAGACGACCACAAATCTGTCGAGATAAGGCCTGAAGACATTATTCATAAGTTGCATAAATGTTACCGGGGGATTAGTTAACCCGAACGGTATTACCACAAAATCATAGAGCCCATATCTGCTCCGCAAGCAATCTTGTACATGTCTTCGTCTTTGATCTTGAGCTGATGATAACCTGACCTGAGGTTTATTTTGGAGAAATATTCCGCTACCGAAATTTGATCAAAGAGCTCATCGATACGCGACAACGAATATTTATTCTTGATAGTGAGTTGATTTAGTCACCGGTAGTCGATGCATAGCCTGAGAGATTCATCCTTCTTCTTGATGAATAAAACTGGCACACCCCAAGGGGATGTGCTAGGTCGAATGAAGCCCTTGTCTAATAACTCATGAAGTTGCTTCTTCAATTCTTTGAGTTCTGTAAGGGACATCCTGTAGGGAGCTATTGAAACAAGTGCTACTCCGGGAACGAGTTCAATAGAGAAGTTTACTTCTCTTTCGGGTGGTAAACCGGGTAAATCCGATGGAAACACATCGGGAAACTCATTCACAATAGGAATATCTTATAAGGTGATCTCCTTGGACTCGATAATGATTACGGAGGCAAGAAAAGCTTCACATCCTTGCAAAATGAGTTTCTAAGCATGGAGAGATGAAATAATGGTAGGATGCTTCCTATATTTGATACCAAGGAAGGAAAATCGTGGAAGACCTGATTTCTGAAAAGAGATTATCCTATTGCGGCAATTTATATAGGCGTCATGGTCTACAACTCAATCTACACCTAGGATAGCATCGTAGCCTTCCATGTCAAGGCAAACGACATTTGTAGGGAGATTATGACCTTCTACCATTACCTCACTATCGGGATAGTGGGTTGTAAGTTTAGTTCTAGGACCTAAATGTGTGGTGATAGCTAGGTCCGATGGTAAAGGAGTTGATGAAACTGACAAGATTTTTGTAAAAGCAGTAGATATAAAAGAATGAGAAGCACCAGTATCAAACAACACAAATATAGGATGGGAATAGATGTGAATAGTACCTTCCATTAGCCCATCATCCTTGGGCGCTTCCTTATCATCCAGAACAGCGTTAAGACGAGCCTGTCGCTTGCATCCACCGCTGGAGGATTGATCATTCATAAGGGGGCAATCAGACATGCGGTGCTCCTGACTGCCACATCGTAAGCACGCCCCTAGGCTTTTCCAGGATTCTTCGACCGGGTGGCCGAATTTATCGCAGAACGTGCAAGCCGCCATGACTTGCTTATCTTCTTCTTTAACCTTCTTGTTCTTGTGGTAGCCACAACCACTACCGTTCCAGGATCTCTTCTTGTTGTCTCGAGGGTTGTAAGTGATGCTAAATTTTTCCTCTCTTCTTCCTCGCCGATCAGACTTTCGGCTTGGCTCCTTCCCTTTGCCCTTGAGTTTCTCGACCTTCTCCAAGGTCCTTCCATATAGATGGGATCGTTGGACCATCTTCACATAGGTCCGGATATTTTGCGAGCCAAGTTGTTGAACGAAGATGGGTCGTAACCCGTCAATGAAACGATTAGCTTTGAGAAGATCTGTGCTCACTAAATGTTGAGCATAGAGTGCCAGGCGAGAGAATTATAATTCACACTCCGCCACCGTCATCATGCCTTGCCGTAGCAATGCGAAATCTGCCGCCTTCCTCTCCTTTACATGTTCGGAGAAGTACTTTGCTTGGAAGAGTGTGAGAAATCCCTCCCAAGTGTGTGGTGCGTCTGCAGGCGATACTGGAATGACTTCCACCAAGTACGTGCATCTTTATTGAGTTGGAACGTGGCGAGATAAACCTTCTCTTGGTCGGCACACTGCATGACTTCGAATATGCGGTTCATTTCATCTATCTAGTTCTCAGCTTCATCTGGGTTGGACAAACCATAAAATCGCGAAGGGTTTAGACTCTAAAAGTTGCGGTGCAGATCACCAGCACCAGCTCTTGCGCCAGCTTGGGCCATATTTTGTAAGGCTTGGGTGAGACCCACAACAATTTGTTGCATTCCTCCCAATCAACACGGTGAGCCATTGTAAGAATGAGGTACCTGAGAAGAGTAATAGATTTGTTAATTCCTATGGAATTAAAGGGAGTTAAATTTTTTTTTAGAGATAAGTTTTTAAATAACTATCACATTCCAGCTCTACCCAAATCTCACATAGGTGGGAAATTCTTTCCTTAGTTCATAGGTGTGGGTCCTTAAGCCTTGGACTTTAGCCTATGACATGACATTTTCCTATTAATAAGTGCATCCTTAGACCTAGGCTCTGATAACACTATAAAGCAGATGGAATCTCGGGAACGTGAACAGTCGTCTAGTATGTCTCAATCGAGCAATATAACTAGAGCGCTAACACATTCACACATAAGAAATGAATGCACAATATTTGGATAAAAATCTAACTTTTATTGATAACAATAATCAAACTTACAATGATACTGGACTCAATCCACTAGACTCAAATAAAGGGAGAAATACATAGACTCGACTAGACTTATGACTCCACTAAGTCTTCTCTCAATCTTTAATCACTCCCGGATCCATCACTTGAATAGTCTGAATTCGACCCGCTAGAATTTCCTGAAAAAGATTGGAAAAGTAGGGAATGAGCACACATGCCCAGTATGTATCTTCGTATCAACATGATGGTAATATTTAAGTAATTAACATTTTAGCTCTAGAGTAAAGATACATGAAATATGGTAAAATATGCGGTGTAAAACCAAAGTAACATAAGTGACATGATACGATTAAGAATGAGAATTGAGAACATGATTGAGTAAGTATATAGCAAGAATGTAAGTTTGGCCTTCCATGAACAAGAATGTACTTTTTCATAACCATAAAGGCTATGCACTAGAAAGTCATGTAACGAGAATGCACTAGCAAGCATGTAATGTCACAAGAATGCCTCGTGAGTATTCGTGGATATTCGTGGATTTCACTAGTTTATAAAAAAGTACTCCCAGCGTAATGTGATGCCAGTGTTCATCATACCCCTTGGTTTATAGTATGTTTCCGGCTCTCTGTCGAGGGGACTTGAGTGGAGCCCTTGGACACTGTCCGTGCTCGCTCTTGCATCTTCAAGTTATAAATCAAGTTACTTCCACGATAATATAAATAATTCGCCAAGAATGTCAATTCCAAACAAAGTTTACATGACAATGTAGCCAAGGTATAGAACGCATCAAAACTAGATCATGAGAATCCAAAGAGGTTTTAGAAAGGACATTATGCTATGGCGGTATTCCGGCAGCATAATGGTATATTAATTAAGTTCCATAACTTATCAACGACTTATTAAACAGATTTTTAGATTCCAGATGATCAAGATACCATCTAAGAATAGAATTAGAACAACCCTTGGGTCAAACCCCGGGTTAGAAACATGATAGAGAATGGCGGTCATGTACAGAACCGTTTCATAACTTAGCGGTCTGTACAGGGCCATTTCTAGAACAATAGCGGTCAGATACAGGCCGCAAACAATAGTTTGGTGGTCCAGGAAAAATCGCTACTAGACAGAGTCGACCAAAAAGAACAGAGAGTCGACACTTAGGAAATTCTGGAGCATGGAGGTCTCAGGGGTGGCCGCTGCATGTCAAAAATGGTCTGATCAAGGCCGCTATCAGATAGTGACGGTCCCTAGATGGCCGCAATAAAACAGGGTGCAGAAATGAAACCACTAGTCAAGTGAGTGCATTCTAGACAATTTGGGCTTTAAGGGTACAACCAGCTCGGCGTCCTAGTGGGAATCTCAGGCTCGCAGAGTCTTACAAAAATCTTAAAACATGATCTCCCAGTCCAACAGAAGGAATATCCAGTAGAGAGGTTCACAAGTCCAAGAGATGTGCCTATATGTGCAACGTCTTTCTAATGCTCGCATACCGGAGTATACGCCATGTACTTATGCAGAATGACTCAAGAGATGAGAGTGAAACAGTGAAATAATGAAACATACGGAGAAAACACCATATGAACTAAGTCCACAATATAGAAATCATTTAATTACAAAATAATAATATTTTGGCATGAAATTACATAATAGTCAAAAATAAAGTCTTAACCATGCTCATGCTAAATCTGGGTATTTAACAGGAAAATAAAACATGATTTTGAGTGACAAATAATATAATTATAGGGTTACTAATATGTAATGTTCCACTAGGCTTGGAATAGTTCTTAGAACCCGAAACGGTCAGGGACTAGTCGCCAGAAAGAAAGAAACGATCTTGTGATAGACTGCTCTGAAAGGGGTAAAACGGTCTTTCATTAGACCACATTTATTCCTTGCGGTCTTGGTAAGGCCGCCTCCTATCTTCAGACAGAAGCTATAAATGACGAAAATAAAAATTTAAACTAGGGCATACTATGCATGAAAATCAATGAAACCCATATCTAATCATGCTAGAAGGGATCCAAGTCATAAATATGCATGGGTAAATGTGTATTACCCAAGAATTTACATTTTTATCTTATTAAGGCTATTTTGATGCATGAAGAATGAACTATGTCACGTCCCAAGCCTTTATTACAGCAGAAGACTCGATCGAGGAACGCGAACAGTCGGCATGGTAAGCCTCTTACATGCAAGAACGATCAGAGCGCAAGACAATGACACATAATGCAATTGCACAATATTACTCAAACTTCAACTTATTTCATTAATAATCAAGTATTCAAGTACAACCACTAATTCAACTCCATCATACTAGACTCAATAACTAGGAAAATTACATAGACTCAATCTAAACAATGTAGAATTTCCTAAGTCTTCACTCTCAATTTGACATGACTTTCATTCGCTTTCGGACCCGCTACTTGTATAACCCGATTCCGAATTTGTATCACTTCCATCTCCTGAAAAGGTTGAAAATAGGTAATGAGCACACTTGTCCAGTAGTTATCTTCGCATCAACATGATTAGCACTATTAAAGTAATTAATATTTTTGCTCTAAAGAATTTAGGTAAAATCATGCGAACACGATCAATCATGCGAATAACCAAAGTAACAAAGATGATCGTTTAAGATAGAATGAGAGCAAGTATGAACTAGCAAGAACATAACAAGAACATGATATTGGCCTTTCATGAACAAGAACGTAACGAGAATGTACTAGCAAGCCACATAATCATCACTCCAGCATCTTTTGCTTATGAGCAAGTACTTCGTGAATTTCTGTGGAATATCAAGCAATCAAGCAAGAAAGTCATGTACGTGTATCGTGGATTTTAACTTATTTATAAAGAAAGTACTCCCAGCACAATGCGATGCCAGTAGCATCATACCCCATAGTTTATAATAGTATGTTTCAGGCAATCAGCCGAGGGGACTAATATAGAGCCCTTGAACACAATCAGTGCTCGATCGCATCTTCAAGTATAAATCAAGCTATTTCCACGCATGTAACAATAATGTATGGCCAAGAATGTAATAAATTCAATAAGCTCATGATAATAATAATCAATGAATGAATGCTTCAATTTAGAATATGAGAGATCAAGAATGAATTAAGACAATATTATGCTTATGGAAATAAATCGACAGCATAATAGTACATTTCTTTAACTTCTACTCATTATATTATGTTTCTTGATCGATATGATAAGTCCTAGACTATTATCAAGCCACCTAGGAACTTAGAATATCAACCCTTGAGTCAAACCTCGGGTTAATGTACTCAAGAACTGTAACGGTCTAATACTGGGCCGTTACATTCAAGTGACGCTCCAATGTTGGGCCGTTAAAATGATCTGAATCTAGAACGAAGAATTGGATCCAGTTAAACGTGACGGTCATATATTGGGCTGTGATATGGGCCTGACGGTCCAATGTAGATCTGTTACATTGCTAGAACCGGAAAACATCGATAGTATAATCTACTAAATGGGCTTTAATGGTACAACCAACTCGGCGTCCTAGTGGGAATCCCAAGCTCGTGGAGAATTACGGAGGCCTTGACATTAGATTTCCTAGTCCATTGGAAGAAATATCCAATAGAGAGGTCCTCATGTTCAAGAATTATGTTCCTATACTATAAAGTGTGAACTAATGGACAACATACCAGAATATGTGCCATGCAATTAAAGAAAATGACTCTATTGATAGAGAGAGAATGTGCAGCAACGTGAAACCAAGATAAAACTCCATCCATACATCATGGAAAAATCATGATTTAGAATACAAAACTATAGAATTTTGAGACATGAAATTAACATAACTTAAAATAACTTAAGATACCTTAATCATGCAATTTCTATTATGAATCAGTAACTAAACTTAAAGTCATGATAACATGTCCAAACATAGCTATCTAAGCTTATTTATAAGTAAACTTAACTGGTTACCATTCTGCCTCGGGCTGACAGAACACAGGGGTGTGACGGTCTAACAAGAGCGCGTCATAGTACCTGTGACGGTTTATCGAGGGGCCGTTACAGTAGTGTAACGCTCCTGTTATGGTGCGTCAGAGACAACAGAGTAATTAAAATGCAATAGAGGGTGTGACGGCTTATCGTAAGGCCGTTACAGTGTTGTGACGGTCCTATCTCAATCCGTCAGAGCTTCTGCAGACAGTAATAGATAAAAAGATTTAAGGTTTCAACTTACATCATGTCTGGAAATCGTATATACACTTCCACATGATAGAATGAAGGCTAAGCTAATAGTATGCATGGGTTTTCTATGAATTTGACAAGAAAGTTCCTTTTTAACTTAATTAGGGCTAAGAGTATACATGTATGCATGACCTACTAAAACATGAAATCCATGATTTATAGTGCATGAAATCAAACACAATCAGAGGGCATTTATCCCTAACGAGATGTTTTTGCCAATCATTAGATGACCTACCTTTTAACTGAGCTTTAACTTTCCAATTTATGACTGTAAGACACACCCTAATCTCTCCTTTCCTGGGATTTTTCAGCAACTTCACGTTGCCCTATCTCCTCAGCCTCTTGACCTAAGGATGTAAAATTTGGAGGGTAAGAAGATGAAACAAAGGGGAACAAAAAGTTCTAAATAACAGAACTCTAATTACCTCGTTTAGACATCCTAATCTCTTGATCTTCAGGGGACTTGTGTTCAGTTTCTAGGGTTGCTAAGGTCCGACCAGCAACTTTGGAAGCTTCAATCTCCTTGTTTGGTTGATCTCCTTGCACGAAATTTGGAAAACTGTTAGACCTTAGTATTAGAAATAAAAAGTTTCAAAGGACTTACCTGAAATTCTACCTCCTTACCTTGATTCTTCATGAGTCAAAAATAAGGGTCGCTTAGTTCAGAACTGGGTCCTATTTATAGAGATTTGGCTAGGGTTCAAGGATTAGATTGATTCTAGAGTCCTTAGTTGGTCAAAACCTGATCCCTAAGAGTCTCTAGTAACCTAACATGTTCTCTCAATTAGGTCTATTGCAGATAGGATCCCAAAGATTCAATCTTTTTTGCAAGTTCTTCAACTCACGGAACTGTCAGGGTGTAACGCATCAGGACTAGTGCGTTACATGGCTGTAGCGGTCGCCCGATAGACCGTTACACCAACGTGTGCAGAGTTTCAATTTAATAAAACTCCTTTATTCGTTTATCCTTCTAATTATCTAGATAAATGAGTATTTATCTTTAAAATTCGTAGATAGGCTAAATAACCTTCTAGAATATGGGCCAAACTTAATGGGCTTGGTCCTTAAACCTTTTGAGTCTTAATTGAATAGGCTAGGCTAATTATTTAACACCATTGGGTCTTATAACCCATTTATTAGTTCAATAATCAATTTATTAATATATTTATCTCTTATAATATTCAAAAAATTCTATTTATAATCCAAAAATTATTTATATAAATTTTGGGACACTACACCCTCCCCCACTTAAAAGAATTTGGTCCCCAAATTCAATACATGGATTGTGGAGAGTGTACTTATAGTTGAATAATTCTAGGAATCTTTTTCGCATATCTTCTTCGGTTTCCCATGTTGCTTCATATGACCATGTTTTCTTCCATTGTATCTTGACCATAGGAATAACTTTATTCCTTAGTTGACGTACCTCCCATTCCAGAATCTTTATTAGTGTTTGCTCGTACGTCATGTCCTTCTGAATTTCTAAATTATCATTAGTGATAACATGGTCAATGTCATATATATACCTTTTCAGCATAGAGACGTGGAATACGTCATGAACTCCTGCTAATTGTGGAGGTAAAGTCAGTCTATAAGCCACCTCATCGACCCTTTCAAGAATTTCAAATGGGCCAATGAATCTTGGAGTTAGCTTTCCTTTAATGTCAAATCTTCGAATACCACGACCCGGAGAAACTTTCAGATACACATGATCTCCCACCTGAAACTCCAAGTCACGTCTTTGATTGTCAGCATAAGATTTCTACCTATCTTGTGCCCTCTTCATTCTTTCTTGAATGAGCTTGATCTTCTCTGAAGAATCCCTTATAAGATCGGGGCCTAGGAATTGCTTTCCCCCTATTTCGTTCCAACATATTGGTGATCTACAGCTTTTTCCATATAACGCTTCAAAGGGTGCCATTTGTATGCTAGCTTGATAACTGTTGTTATATGCAAATTCTACCAGAGGCAAGTGATCATACCAACATCCTCCAAAATTGATAGCACAAGCCCTGAGCATATCTTCAACTACTTGATTTGTTCTTTCAGTCTGACCATCAGTTTGTGGGTGAAATACTGTACTAAAATTCAATCTAGTCCCTAGTGAGTTTTGTAGACCCTTCCAGAAATGTGATGTGAATCGAGTATCTCTATCAGATACAATAGTGATAGGGACACCATGTAATTTGACAATTTCTTTTATGTATATTGCTGCTAGAATATCCGCAGACCATCGACTTTTGATTGGTATGAAATGTGCAGATTTAGTCAATCAGTCTATGATTACCCATATGCCATCGTGTCCTCCTCTGGTCTTAGGTAAACCCATGATGAAATCCATCCCTATACTCTCCTACTTCCATTCAGGAATATTCAAAGGATTTATTTTACATGCGGGCCTAAAATACTCTGCATTTACTTGTTGACAAGTAAGACAGCAAGACACGAAATCGGCTATTTCTATCTTCATATTGGGCCACCAGAAATTTCTTTTAAGATCTTGATATATCTTTGTACCACCTGGATGAATGGTGTACTTGAAATTATGTGCTTCTTCTAGGATCAATTTCTTCGTATCTTCATGATCCGGTACACATACTCGGCCCTTGAATAACAATCTTCTGTCATTGGAAACAGAGAAATTCGGTCTTTGTTCAATATTGGCTTTAATCTCTAGTAGTACGGGATCATCATTTTGTAGCTTGGCCAGATCCTCTATCAATGTAGGTTGAGCTCGGATATTAGCTATGAAACAATCTTCTTTCTTTATGTCAATATGTAAGTTCAATTGAGCAAATTGAGGAATAAGGTTAGTCATACTAATCATAAGACTTGATAGCATTCCCATTAGTTTCCTACTGAGTGCATCTGGTACAGCATTCACCTTGCCAGGATGATATTGAATAGCAAAATCAAAGTCCTTGAGATATTCTAACCATCTCCACTGCCTCATATTTAACTCCTTTTTAGAAAATAAGTATTTTAAGCTTTTGTGGTCCGAATAGACCGTGAATTTCTCTCCATAGAGATAATGACGCCAAATTTTCATGGCGAAGATAATAGCTGCTAGTTCTAAATCATGCACGGGATAATTTTCCTCGTGACGTTTCAATTGTCTTGAAGAATAGCGGATTACATTTCCATTCTGCATGAGGACACATCCTAAGCCAATACTAGACACATCTGTATATACTTCGAATCCACCACCTTCCATTGGTAGTGATAGAATAGGAGCTGTAGTAAGATGATTCTTAACCGTTTGAAAACTTTTTTCACATTCCTCTGACCAGATAAAAGGATTTTCTTTTCTTGTGAGTCTAGTTAAAGGAACTGCAATCTTTGAGAAGTCCTTAATGAATCTCCTATAGTAACCAGCTAGACCCAGAAAGCTTCTCACTTCTGATACAGTCGTTGGCCGGCTCTAATTTCTGACAGCTTCCACTTTCAAAGGATCCACATCGATACCTTCCTTGGAAATAATGTGGCCTAGGAATGAAACTTTTTTGAGCCAGAATTCGTATTTGTTAAGCTTTGCATAAAGTTTATCTTCCCTAAGTGTTTGCAAAGCTATCCTCAGATGTTCTTCATGTTTCTCTTTTATCTTGGAATATATCAAGATGTCATCGATAAAGACGATGATGAATTGGTCTCGATGTGGTTGAAAAACATTGTTCATAAGTTGCATAAATGTTGCTGGGGCATTAGTTAACCCGAACGGCATTACCATGAATTCATAGTGGCCATAACAACTCCGAAAAGTTGATTTATAAATGTCTTCTTCTTTAATTCTAAGCTGATGACATCCTGATCTGAGGTCAATCTTGGAGAAATACTCTACTCCCGAAAGTTGATCGAAGAGCTCATCAATACGCGGTAACAGATACTTATTTTTTATTGTAAGTTGATTCAGTCGCCGGTAGTCTATACATAGCCTGAGAGAGCCATCCTTCTTCTTGACAAAAAGAACCGGCGCACCCCAAGGGGATGTGCTAGGTCTAATAAAACCCTTGTCTAGTAGTTCCTGCAACTGTCTCTTTAGTTCCTTGAGTTCTGTGGGGGACATCCTATAAGGGGCTATAGAAACAGGTGCTGCTCTAGGAATGAGTTCAATAGTGAAGTTCACTTCCCTTTCGGGCGGTAAACTGGGTAATTCGGATGGAAATACATCTGGGAACTCATTTACAATAGGGATGTCTTCTATGATGATTTTCTTGGACTTCGTAATAATGATAGAAGCAAGAAAAGCGTCACATCCTTACGAGATAAGTTTACAAGCGTGAAGAGAAGATATGATAGTAGGGTGTTTCTTGTATTTGATGCCAAGGAAAGAAAATTTTGGAAGACCGGGTTTTCGGAAGGATTTAATCTTGTTTCGGCAGTTGATATAAGCATCATGATCTCCAAGCGAATCTACCCTTAAAATGACATCATAACCTTTCATGTTAAGGCATACTAAATTTGTGGGGAGATTATGACCTTCTACTATCACTTCTCTATCAGGATAATAGTCAGTAAGCTTTGTTCCAGAACCTATGGGTGTGGTAATAGCAATATCTGAAGGTAAGGGAACTGATGCAATTGGTAATGTTTTTGCGAAAGTAGTAGAGATAAAAGAATGAGATGCACCAGTATCAAATAGCACAAATGCAGGACGAGGGCAAATTTGAAGAGTACCTTCCATAAGCCCACCATCCCTAGGCGCTTCCTTTTCTTCTAAAACGGCATTGAGGCGAGCCTGCCTCCTACGTCCTCCACCAGACGATTGGTCTTTCATAACGGGGCAATCTGGCATGCGATGCTCCCTGCTTCCACAACGTAAACATGCGCCGAGGCGCTTCCAACATTCCTCAGCCGAATGGCCAAATTTTGCGCAAAATGTGCAAGCTGTAGCAACTTGCTCCTTCTCTTCTTTGACTTTCTTTTGCTTATGGGAACTTCCACCATTCCCATTCCTAGATCTTTTTTTTACTATCATGGCTTTTGTAGGGCTCCGTGATGCTGAACTTTTCTTTCTTATAACGTCGATCTGAGCGTCGGCTAGACTCTTCTCTTTTGCCTTTCAATTTCTCAACCTTCTCTAAGGTCCTTTCAAATAAATATGCCCGCTGAACCATCTCCGCATAGGTGCGGATATTTTGGGTCCCGAGCTGCTGAATAAAATCGGGACATAACCCGTCCATAAATGAATTAGCCTTTAATAGATCGGTACTGATTAGGTGCGGTGCATAAGGTGCTAGCCTTGAGAATTGCAGTTCATATTCTGTCACTGTCATTATTCCTTGTCGAAGAGAGGTGAACTCCATAGCCTTTCTTTCTTTCACATGCTCAGAGAAATACTTGGCACGGAACAAGGTAAAAAAAGCATCCCATGTATGAGGTGCATCGGCCGGAGGTGCCGGAACTGACTTCCACCATGTACGGGCATCCTTGTTGAGTTGAAAAGTTGCAAGACGCACCTTCTCTTGATCGGTGCATTGGATGACGTCAAATATACGGTTCATCTCATCAATCCAATTTTATGCTTCGTCCGGATTAGAAGAACCATAGAAACGCGGAGGGTTTAAACTCCAGAAATTGTGATGTAAGTCGCCAGCCCTTGCCCCTGCGCCAGCTCGCGCCATGGTTTGTAATGCCTAAGTAAGGCCGGCAACTGTTTGTTGCATGCCATTCTAATCTACGTGATTAGCCATGGTAATAATAAGGTACCTGAGAGAAATATAACAACTTGTTATTTCTCATGAAATTGGAAGAAAATAAATCTTAAAGCTGATTAACTATCCTATCCTGGGCTCTACCCAATTCTCACATGGGCATGGAAATTGCTTCCTTAGTTTATAGGTAGGGGTCCTTAACCTTGGACTTATCCTACGACATGACTCTTCTCCCTAAGTCCCGAGACTTAGGCTCTTATACCAACTTAACTGTCACGCCCCGAGCCTTTATTACAACAGAAGACTCGCTCGAGGAACGCGAACAGCTGGCATGGTAAGCCTCTTACATGCAAGAATGATCAGAGCGCAAGCCAATCACACATAATGCAATTGCACAATATTACTCAAACTTCAACTTATTTCATTAATAATCAAGTATTCAAGTACAACCACTAATTCAACTTCCATCATACTAGACTCAATAACTAGGAAAATTACATAGACTCAATCTAAACAATGTAAACTTTCCTAAGTCTTCACTCTCAATTTGACATGACTTTCATTCGCTCTCGGACCCGCTACTTGTATAACTCAAATCCGAATTTGTATCACTTCCATCTCCTGAAAAGATTGAAAATAGGTAATGAGCACACTTGCCCAGTAGGTATCTTCGCATCAACATGATTAGCACTATTAAAGTAATTAACATTTTAACTTTAAAGAATTTAGGTAAAATCGTGCGAACGCGATCAATCATGCGAATAACCAAAGTAACAAAGATGATCGTTTAAGATAGAATGACAGCAAGTATGAACTAGTAAGAACGTAACAAGAACATGATATTGGCCTTTCATGAACAAGAACGTAACGAGAATGTACTAGCAAGCCACATAATCATCACTCCAGTATCTTTTGCTTATGAGCAAGTACTTCATGAATTTCTATGGAATATCAAGCAATCAAGCAAGAAAGTCATGTACGTGTATCATGAATTTTCACTTATTTATAAAGAAAGTACTTCCAGTGCAATGCGACGCCAGTAGCATCATACCCCATGGTTTATAATAGTATGTTTCCGGTAATCAGCCGAGGGGACTAGCATAGAGCCCTTGAACACAATCAGTGCTCGATCGCATCTTCAAGTATAAATCAAGCTATTTCCACGCATGTAACAATAAAGTATGACCAAGAATGTAATAAATTCAATAAGCTCATGATAACAATAATCAATGAATGAACGCTTCAATTTAGAATATGAGAGATCAAGAATGAACTAAGACAATGTTATGCTTATGGAAACAAACTGGTAGCATAACAATACATTTCTTTAACTTCTATTCATTATATTAAGTTTCTTGATCGATATGATAAGTCCTAGATCATTATCAAGCCACCTAGGAACTTAGAATATCAACCCTTGGGTCAAACCTCGGGTTAATGTACTCAAGAACTATAACGGTCTAATACTGGGCTGTTACATTCAAGTGACGCTCCAGCGTTGGGCCGTTAAAATGATCTGAATCCAGAACCAAGAATTGGATCCAGTTAAACGTGACGGTCATATATTGGGCCGTTATATGGGCCTGACGGTCCAATGTAGATCCGTTACATTGTTAGAATCGAAAAACATCGATAGTGTAATCTACTAAATGGGCTTCAATGGTACAACCAACTCGGCGTCCTAGTGGGAATCCCAGGCTCGCGGAGAATTACGGAGGCCTTGAAACAAGATTTCCTAGTCCTTTGGAAGGAATATCCAATAGAGAGGTCCTCATATTTAAGAATAATGTTCCTATAGTACAAAGTGTGAACTAATGGATAACATACAGGAATATGTGCCTTGTAATTAAAGAAAATGACTCTATTGATAGAGAGAGAATGTGCAGCAATGTGAAACCAAGATAAAACTCCGTCCATACATCATGGAAAAATCATGATTTAGAATACAAAACTATAGAATTTTGGCACATGAAATTAACATAACTTAAAATAACTTAAGATACCTTAATCATGCAATTTCTATTATGAATCAGTAACTAAACGTAAAGTCATGATAACAGGTCCAAACTTAGCTATCTAAGCTTATTTATAAGTAAACTTAACTGGTTACCATTCTGCCTCGGGCTGACAGAACATAGGGGTCTGACGGTCTAACAAGAGCGCGTCACAATACCTGTGACGGTTTATTGAGGGGCCGTTACAGTAGTGTAATGCTCCTGTTATGGTGCGTCAGAGATAACAGAGCAATTAAAATGCAACAGAGGGTGTGGCGGCTTATCGTAAGGCTGTTACAGTGTTGTGACGGTCCTATCTCAATCCGTCAGAGCTTCTGCTGATAGCAATAGATAAAAAGATCTAAGGTTTCAACTTACATCATGTCTGGAAATCGTATATAAACTTCCACATGATAGAATGAAGGATAAGCTAATAGTATGCATGGGTTTTCTGTGAATTTGACAAGAAAGTTCCTTTTTAACTTAATTAGGGCTAAGAATATACATGTATGAATGACCTACTAAAACATGAAATCCATTATTTATAGTGCATGAAATCAAAAACAATCAGAGAGTTTTTATCCCTAACGAGATATTTTTGCTAATCATGAGATGACCTACCTTTTAACTGAGCTTTAACTTTCTAATTTATGACTGCAAGACACACCCTAATCTCTCCTTTCCTGGGATTTTTCAGCAACTTCACGTTGCCCTAGCTCCTCAGCCTCTTGACCTAAGGACGTGAAATTTGGAGGGTAAGAAGATGAAACAAAGGGGAACAAAAAGTTTGAAATAATCGAACTCTAATTACCTCGTTTAGACGTCCTAATCTCTTAATCTTCAGGGGACTTGCGTTCAGTTTCCTGGGTTGCTAAGGTCCGACCAGCAACTTTGGAAGCTTCAATCTTCTTGTTTGGTTGATCTCCTAGCACGAAATTTGGAGAGCTGTTAGACCTTAGTATTAGAAATAAAAAGTTCCAAAGGACTTATCCAAAATTCTACCTCCTTACCTTGATTCTTCACGAGCCAAAAGTAAGGGTCGCTCAGTTCAGAACTGTGTCCTGTTTATAGAGATTTGGCTAGGGTTCAAGGATTAGATCGATTCTAGAGTCCTTAGTTGGTCAAAACCTGATCCCTAAGAGTCTCTAGTAACCTAACATGTTCTCCCATCTAGGTCTCTTGCAGATAGGATCCCAAAGATTCAATCTTTTTTACAAGTTCTTGAACTCACAGAACTGTCAGGGTGTAACGCATCAGGACTAGTGCGTTACATGGCTGTAGCGGTCGCCCGATAGACCGTTACACCAACGTGTGCAGAGTTTCAATTTAATAAAACTCTTTTATTCATTTATCCTTCTAATTATCTATATAAAAGAGTATTTATCTTTAAAATTCGTGGATAGGCTAAATAACCTTCTAGAATATGGGCCAAACTTAATGGGCTTGGTCCTTAAACCTTTTGAGTCTTAATTGAATAGGCTAGGCTAATTATTTAACACCATTGGGTCTTATAACCCATTTATTAGTTCAATAATCGATTTATTAATCTATTTAGCCCTTATAATATTCAGAAAATTCCCCCAAATTCAATACATGGATTGTGGATAGTAATAAACTAAGCAAGTATGATAAAATAAAGAGATGAAAGGGAAGAGAGAAGTGACCGTGATCGCCACCAAGGTTCAGTAATGCCAACAATGGTAAAATGAACCATTGAAAATGCCAAGGACCCTGGAAAATAAGAAATCCAGCCAAGGAACAAAGGGGGGGGCTGACTAGAACGGGTCGCGGTCGTGCCTACGATCGTGACTTGATGGACGTGGTCTCTAATAGAGCAATGACCTTTAGAAGATGTTCGAGAGTAAGTTCTCATCCTCCTTCTGCCTTAGCCGGCCAAAGAGGAAGGGCCTCATGCTGAATTGCTACTGAAACCGACGAAGAAATGTGAGAAAACACAAAGAAACACCCACTTAGGCTATAAATTAAGCATAGAATCTGAAAGAAGGAGATGAAGAACACATAAAAGGAGGGACCTTTACCTAGGGGGTTGGTTGGTTTTTAACCCCTCTTTGAGGAGCCAGAAGATGTTAGGTGGGTGTGTGCTATGCAGTGATTAATGCAAACTCGAAATATGAAAGCTAATATGCAAGAGAACTATGAAGAACACAAGAGAGAACTATGAAAAAAAACATAGAACCAGGAAGAACACCAAGAAAAACAGCGTGGGGAGAGGATGGCATGCAAATCCCTGGTTGAAGATGAGTCCAAAATGCAGTAGCACTTCGTGGCCAACTCCAGATGTCCTCCTCCCTCGAGCTCTAGGCCATGAGGAGGTATTTATAGACCCTAGAAGCCCTAGATCGGAGTTGGAGGATAAATCCTAGAAAATAGAGTTCTAGGGTGATAAATTGATGAAAACTCGATTGGATAATGACCCTAAGACCTTCAGAAACCTTCTAGGATCGAAACAAGCCCTTATCATTGATGAGAAATGGGACTCTAGGGCCCCCCAATCAGAGAATCAGAGCTCGGTCAAGAACATGACTCTTCTGATATCGCGGTCGATCGCACGATCGCCTTCTTGATGAACACGGTTTAATGCCCAATCCCGATCAGGACAAAGAAGAAAGCCAACACCCAGTTGACAAACTTAGGCTTCCAGCGGGTTATCGGTCGACCGACCCAAGGTTCCAGTCGACAGACCACAGCTTTCGATCGACAGGATCAAGCTTATTACAACCTAATAGGTCGACAGGATCAATGACAGGCGCGACCCATAGTGCAACCGCGACCTGATGAACACGACCGATCGTCCAACCGCGACCTTGCCTTGCTGGCTAGACCACTGGGCTTTGGAAACAAATGGTGAAAATAGGCCCAAAAAATCCATCAAGAAACAACCCAATGACCAAGGTCAATTCGGGACATCAATAAAGCGGATAAGAAATCGACCCAACTTGCGGGCAATAAAATGGGTGTCTACAGTTGGCTGCCTTCTACCCTCCTTCCCAGGACGACTTCCATCTATTCCCCAAACCCCCAAAAATCAAAATAAAAACCTAAATTTACTCTCCAACTCACCTGTGGGCGTGATGTCTCTCCCATTTCCCCTTGATCCTGGGCCGATGGGGATCCCTCTCCACCTTCATCAGAGGCGCCAGCCTCTTCCTCGGTGCTCGCCTCATCTCCTTTGGAGTGGTCCGAGCCACTCCCATTCCTACTGCCCTCACTTCTTGAAGAACCCACAAACGTTCCCTCCACCATTTGGGAGGGTGAGCTGGCCACCTCTCTAGAAGAGCCTGATACCATCTTGGTGTCAGTGGAGCCTTCTTCGAAGTCATCACGGTCGATGAGCACTCTCCATGGCCCCATGTCATTGAAGGAAGTCAAAAGAGGGTGGGCAAGAGTGAAAGGAGGAAGAAGAGGAGAAGGTGGTGGCGTTGGTGGGTTTCCGGGGTGAAAGAAGATGTGGCCACCCTGTTTGAAATCCCATCATTTTTATAAGCCCGTTGGTCTAGGTGCCCAAAGGCTTGGCTGTCTATTTGAGACTAAGGCTGCCAGGGCCCTGGCCGCCTTCCTCCCAGAACCCTTATGCAGTTTTCTGTTAAAAAAACAAACCAAAACAAATAAAACACAATATATATATATAATGCTTTAAGTCTAATGTTGCATGAAACATTCATGGACAGTAGGCCAAATTTCATTTAAATAATTTACATAGGCAATCAATTCATCCCAATGTTCCTCCACATCTAGTCGTGTTCTCAACGAAACCATGTATCGCCTCCAAACCCATTCTATCTTTAAGAGTCACTTTTTGTCTTCCTCGGTTCCCAAAAGGCACCGAATAATCAAAGCTCTCGACTTGGCGCGCGTTCCAAACTCGAAACTCCAAGTGCCGATACATCATCAGAACAAAAATGAAATGCTCCTCTGGCAAAAAGTTGAGGTATTCATGCAAGTCATCTCTAGTCTTTAGATATGTTGTCATGCATTTCACTTGATCTTCAAGACTGAAGATGGCCCTCGCTAGATACAGAGTGCTCTTTTCGAAGATACGGGAGGCAGTAGTCACCGTGTCATCGAAGTCAAAACACAAGTGGATCTCCAACCATAATTGCAGTAGGCAAGGGCTGCCCATTGCGCTTCCTCCCATGCTCATCTGAGTTAGTCCACAGTAAAAGTGGGCAAGAACAGCCTGGGAAAGTGATTGCCCTTACCACAGGAGGGATAGCAATCCCACATGCTCTCATGTCAACACCTCTCCTGATGTTGGGAAAAGCAGCGCCCTGCTAAGGCACTGTTGACAATAAAAATATTCATAATACTTCCTGACTTCTGCTTCTGCAGGTCGTAAGTTCTGATCGGGTGCTCCTGTGTCGACAAATAAGAAAAGAAAGAAAAGAAGAAAAAGAATGGTGGAAGCCGAACAAAAGATGAGACCAAAGAAAAGAAGAAAAGAAAAGATGCTCGGCTCCAACGGACGGTCGCTAAAGCAAGGCCCGCATGCTCGAGCCAAACACATACGAAATTTTGATTAAGGCCATTCATCGGGCCGAGAGCTTCGTCAATGCCCCGTCAAGGTCTTTCAAGGACCACGACGAGGGGAACGGCTAACGGTGGCTTCCGGAACCATCTCCGAACCCATCGGCTAGCCCGCGTCGGGCGAACAAGCTAAACCTAAGCACAAAAGGTTATCGGCGCCCCTTAACCCAGCGCCGCAAAATCTGGCGTGCCAAAATGATTCGGGGGCATTTGTTCCCGGCGCCACTGAATCCGGCGCGCCCTCCATGGCGCCGGATTAACTTGTTGCTATAAAAGCAACACTTGTTCGACCCACTGCGGGGACACTAGAGATAGCAGAAGGGGGAAGGAGCTCGAGGCCACCAATCAAAGCAAGGAGTGCGAGGGTTCTTGGGGAGGAAGTATCTTCGCTTGAGAGTTTTCCTGCGGCTGCCGCTCTATTCTTTCTGAAGTCTCTAACACCGAAGAAGAAGATCCTCTATTTCGTCATCCGTCTAGGTGGGTCGCCGTGGTTTCTGGCCGATCCCCCTTTGCTTGGTTTTCCCCTTTCGTCATAATGTAAATGGGAGAGGGGGGAGAGGTGATGATATGAGCCTACTCCCCCCCCCCCTTTTCACCATATCTGTTACTCACTACCTCTCCCTGCAACCTCTTCTTTAATTCGATGTTAACGATGACCGGGCGGCAATGCCAGCGTCAATGTATGCAATTTGTACAGCTTTCCTTATTCGTGGAATCAATTTTGTGCACGACTGCACTAATGAGGCAAGGGGATTAACGTTGTTTTCCATCTCTGCATCATCTCTTCTTCTCCCCCCTGCGTTTTCTTCTTGCGGCCAGTGAGATGGCGCCGTGCAACAGTGCCGGCGTCGGAATGGGTGATATGCATATGTGCATCCCTACTTACTGTGCTTAAAAAGGATGAATGAACTGTGGTTGTGCTCGGCGCCGTCTCTAACTTCCCCATTTACTCATATTCTCTCCGCCTGTGCGTTTAATAGTTTCCCTGAACATATCATCTCCGTACCCATCTTCTCTGATGCCGGATATGCCCTGGTACACCATGGGCTACAGTAATTTCCCCTCTCCCTGGGGTTCTTTCTTTTATGGAGTATCGAAGGATGTGTACATGTATGTCTTACTAGTCGACCCTGGGCCTATCCTCTTTCCCCCCTTCTATTTCTAATCATAAACAGGAGGAGATGAGGTCGCCCCTATAAGCTTGATGCTTGGCTTCTCCGCATCATTGTCCTCCGAGCGTTAGCTCGGTGATCGCTCTGTTAACCTGCTAATCCCTCTCTCTCTCTCTCTATATATATACCTGTAGATATCATGATCAGTTTTCCGACTGAGTATGAGTTGCATCCGCACCGTGTTACCGTTCTTTTAAGGAGATTCGGTGACCGGGGAGTGGGGAACATTCCCCGATGTTCCATTGTGATAACACTCTATCCACAGGGGACCGTCCAGTAGTGACGAATCTCCTATAGATTAATGAGTGAACAGTAAATGGGTTAATCCTGAAATCTCAAATCGACAGTCCCTAATGGACTTTGTGGTGGCCGTCGGTTGCGTGCCCCTCGTAGGCTAGCCCGTGGGGCTTCCTTCCCTCTACCGGTCGTCCCGATTCGAGTGTTGTGTCGAGTCGGGTTACGTGCCCCTCGCAGGCTAGCCCTCTGGGTTTTCGCTCCCATAATGAGTCGCCTCATTCGTTCACTCTCGCCCAGGGACCTGGTGCCCCTAGTAGGCTAGCCCTCGGGATTTTCCTATTCGTTTGGGTTTGCCGGCTGCCGTTGTGCCACCCAGCTCTTAGGGGTTGCTCCGTCATGTGAGTATTCCCCATTTCTCCCCGACAATCCTCTGGGATGGGGAGATGCTGCCAAAATTTTGGCTCGAATAATCTAATGAATTGCTCAACCGTATTAACGTAATAGATCGGCTCGATTCAGAACAATCATCGCGCTCGAGTACGAACCTCGCGAGAGCCTGTGCCTTGGCCTATGGAAGTCCCGGAGCCAAACTGGCGGACAATTGACTCAATAAAGCTCCAAAATCCTTTAAAACATTTTTAATAAACCCAAAAATAACTAATAAAACCTCAGATTCCACGAAATTGGGCTAAACCGGCGCCGTCGGCACCCGGCACGCCCTAAAGCGGTGCGCCCTATTCCGACGCACCCCAAGGGTTGCCGTGCTGTTTTAACCCGCCCCTCTTCACCTATGCTTCGTGGCACCGTTTTAGGCCATTTCCTACGGTTGCCGTGCCATTTCAAGCTCTTTTCCTACACGTACTGCACCGGTTTCAGCCTGATTCACGTCATCGCACCGTTTTAACTTTCTCCTCACCTTCGGGGTGATTTATAGTTCCAATAATGAAACCAAATAAACTCGGTCATCGATAAAAAAGAATGAAAAGGGTTCGTTTAAGCTTGATTTAGTTATTTTTATGGTTTCATCATCATCGTTTATGCTTAAACATATATGTCATGTTAATGCATGTCCAATTGCACGGACCCCCGGTATATCAAATGGCATTAGCGGAAAGCCGGGCCATGCCCGATGGAAAGCTCCTACCATGCGTGAGGGTGGTCTTCGGACTTAAGTCCTTCGCCACGTACCAAGGGTTCCGCCCTAATAAACCATGCATGGTATAATATCTTGCATGATCATTCACATCCTTTGCATTCTCTCCCGGCTTCGACGGCCCATTATCTCGGTAATTAATCAAAGGTTTTCCCTCCTCGCGGGAGATGTAATTAACACCATAGCCTTTATGGTATGGCGGACTGCTGGTCCCGACCGAATCTCACTCTCACCTGACACGGGTCAGAATGAGCGCATAATAAACTTGTCACTTACGTGACTGGCATGCCTGCGTGTTCAATCAGTCAGTTAATTATCAGTTAATTAATTGGTTGATCGACATGTAAATAAACCAAAATAAATCCCCTTTTTACACGGACATGATCTCGTCGAAATAGTCTCACACGCCTGGTGGGACTGCACGTCACCTTTCATCTCTTTGCCGAGATACTTGGGCTTCGAGGCCCTCCCAAAGGTTGCTGATTGTCGGTTAGTTTATCTTGGCAGGCGAACGATGATGATAACAATTGGACTGACTGGCGTCGACTTCAGCCCTTCGATCATTTTCAGTCATGCGCAAGGGTACCTGGCAGTGCCCACGGTGTTCGGCAACTTCCCTGCTGCTGTTGGCTTCCCCAACATCTTGGGGTTAGCCTTTGTGGATATGCTGGAAGTGGAACCCTCGGAGCCCATCGAGGGAGCTACGAAGAAGATGGAGCTCTGAAGGCTCGATGCTGCCACGACTCGCTCAAGAGTCCAACCTTGGTCGCTAGCTGCCTGGTGCACCATGCCGTCCCTGGGGCCCACCCCAATGCTGCTAACAAGTCCGGAGGTCACCAGCGCAAGCAGGTCCATAGGAGCACTGCTGTGGTTACCGGATCCTTGTCTCAGTCCGGTAAATCCATGATGGTTGGCGGTTTGCGCGTCTTTCTCAATGGACGCGACGCACGAATAGTCCTAGACTGGGTCGTCCCCGACGTCCCTGTCCACAATTCGTACCAAGCCCTCGCCGTAAGGAGGGCGGAAAGAGAAGGAGCCGACCGCTATGGCCAAAAGAAGTTGGCCCCAAGGCCAAGAAAGTTCAAGCAGGTGTGGATCCCCAAGTGGGTCCAACCTGCTCAGCAAACACCACCAGTTCATCGCCGTTCTGTATGCGACGAAGTGGAGGGAAGGAAGGAAAGGGGCCTGGCCTCGAAAGAAGAGGAGATGGTTGCGGATCTTCCGCACTGTGGAAGCTTCCGGGCCTGCACCAGCCAAGCCAACGTCCCTGCTATGGGATGAAGATTTCAGCAACCTGCCGATCGGGCTCGGGTTGCTTATATTCCTCCTGCGGGAGGTCGACAATTGTCCCCCATACTGCATCAAGAACGGGGTCGAGAAGAGATGACCTACATGGTCAAGAATTACTTTCGGGGGCTAGGCAACTCCTCGCTTGGACAGTAGCGGTTGATGCAAGCAGTTGCGGCCAATGAAGGCTACTGCCCGTTAATGGCAGTTCAAGAAGACGCATGAGAAGAGATGATGGTGTTGTCGGTCGACGACAATGGCTACGACCTAGGCTTTGACAACGAAGCCGATTAAACCGCCCCTCGGCGCGAAGAAGAAACAAGAAGAATTTCTGTGTTCGAGAGGTTGACCTTCCCGGATCAGGCTAAAAGGAGGGTCCATCGATAGAAAAAAAGAATGCAAGTTCTCACCTGCAATATGACAGGGGTAATGGGCATACCTAACACCCTGTCAAATGAATAAGAAGAGCCGGTTGAGATTGCTGGAAGAAAAGACCTGATGACAAGATGGGACAAAGCTGAGGCTGAGCTACTGCAAGCCGCAACGGGCAAGCAGCTTGCTGAAGAAAACATCACTAGTGTCACCACCAGAATAGTGGCATCTGAGCAAGAAGGAGCATCTCCGCCTCCTTCGATTGAAGGTCCTTTGGGTAACACACTCGAGGGCATCATTAATAAAATAGCTATGGACCCTGCCGTCCTGATGGCACTACAAAAGTACCAGCAAGAGATAGAACTACTGAAGAGATAACTAAATGAAAAGGCAGAACATGCTATGGTGCCCGAGGAGCCGAGGGCACGAGCTGAGCCGTCACGGGAAGGTTCCGACCCCACAGGTGCTCCTTCATTGGCTGTTCTACAATCTGCAGATAAGAGCTGGGCTACTCCCCAGCATTATTCCCAGTGGCTCCAGCCAACACGGCCAATGCCCCTTCAGATGCAGCGGCAAGCTCCCCTGTTGGAGCCTTTGCCATCCAATGCTATGACTTCGGCCGCACTATCGATGCAGCCCGCTCACCTCTACCCTCAACCAGTAGATCCAGTTATGATGAACAAGTTGATGGTGGAGCAGATGATTGAGGCAAGGCTGGCAAAGGGGGGTGGTGATGATTACGCCCCCTTCGACATATATGAAGTGCCATATCCAGCCTACCATGCTGCGAAAAGACTACCATGCGGCGTCAATAAACTCCCAAAATTTGACAAATACAACGGGCAGGGCTCCCCGAAAGAGCATGTTGCACAATATATAGCCGTCATGGGTGACTTCGCAGCGGACGAGTCATACCTACTGAAGTTCTTTGGGTCTTCACTGACAGGACCTACCTTCGAATGGTATTCCAACTTATCGATCGGGTCTATCAAGGACTGGCATGATATGCAGCAGAAATTCAATGAAAGATTCCACGTCATCGATGCAGAGGTGACCGTGGCTGAACTACTGGCAGCCAAACAAAGAGATAATGAAATGGCTGCAGAATATATCAAGAGATGGGAGGAGCTCAACATGAGGTGTCGGCGTCCTCCGCTTCCAGAAGATGCAATACAAATATGCAAACAAAATCTGAAGAAGGAGATTCTGGAAAATATGATCGGAATAGAAATTCGGTCATTTGACCGATTAAGTGATATTGCCATAGAGGTTGAAGATTTCTTCACGAGATTCCCCTCCATTTCTGCTGACTCAAGTCATGAAGCCAGGTAGGTTAATAAATGACCAATACTAAAAGCGGTTCATGCTGTCAGCCTCACGGTGAAAAGGCACAAATGGGTGCACAATCCTCCTTCCAATGAGCCTATTGAATGTTGAGAAAGGCCTCTCTGGCAAAATAAAGAAAAGAAGATCTATGCTTTCCCAAGGGACAAGACTCGAGCACTATTCGAGTGGGCAGCCAAATATAACAATATTACTCTTCCGAAGCCAAAAGGCATGATGATCTCAGGAGAAGAGATGACCCTTGCTTCTGCCATTATCATCAAATCCTCGGACATTCTATTGAGGACTGCCAAATATTCAAGGACATCGTCCAAGGCTTAATCAAAAGGGGCGAGCTGCAAATGGGGGAGTATAGTGTCGATCCCCCGTGCCCTCATGCAATGTCTACTCTGGGGGTATCAATTAATATGATATCCATATATCGACAATTGCCCAAGGATGTGTCAGAGGCTTGTAGCCAGCGCACCAATGAAGATTGTGCCCTAGCGCTTGAAGAAAAGCAAAGAAATTGGCAAGCATCGTCAATAAAGAAAAGATCAGCATCCCTTCCAACTCCGAGAGTCCAGGTTAGTGGAGCCATGGACCGGCCTACTCTGCCTCTTGCAGTCTCTGCCCGCCTGCAAACAGCCTCTCCAATGGCCATCAAAAGGCCAATCAACAGTAAAAAGAAGAAACAAACCCCGTCGCGGGGACTTGAAGAAGCTAGCTCAGCCATGGAGCGGCCACAAGCTATTATAAGTGGGCTTGATAAGTATGAGTAGCTCAAGAGTCAACCTATGCAGCTCAAGAAGCGTGCCCCTCAAGGACACAATAGGTCTCACGGGCTAACAAACAGAATTAAAGAAAAGGTAAGGGTGTTCGACGCACCGAGCGACCCACTGTAGGGGTAGATGCAAGCCATATGGGAAAAGGAAAATGAGAATACAAAAGCTAAAATAAGATATGTTGCTCACTCTTGCAACATGCTGTCAGCACCGTCCAATTTGGCTCAAGCAGCTGATGAAGAAGATGAAGAAATTTCCTTCATGCCAAAAGGAGCAAATCAGGCTAAAGCTTCTGCCTCCCACCATGCTGCCGAATCCGGGAGAATACCAAGACACCCACCAGCCAACAAGGGGACACAATACCGTGTTCCTCCTAGGCTCGAAGGCATAAAACCCAGGGAGTTCATCTCGAAGAAATCGGGCACGTCCAGCAATAATGACGGGATGCCACTCACCCCAGTCAAACCGGAGGCACAAGATAGCACTCCCGGTCCCTCCTGGAAGGGTCCCGCTGTGATGGCACTGCTACACCAGAAGCAGCATGAAATCGAAATGCTGCAAAGGTAGCTGAGTGAAATGAATCTAAGTCCACCTATGCTGCAACTAGCAGGACATCTGTTGCATCCCTACGATTTTGATGATGTCTCACACTATAAATAAATCTTCTATCTCTAGAATAATTCATGCTTCAACATGTAGGACTTTGCAGTTCATATGGTTGTCAGATAAAATTGCACTACTTGATCATGTCTACACACTGTCTGCATTGTTTGTACACCGATGGGTCGACCCTCCACCACTGATGGGTCGACGCCTCCTTACTCTCCAAGTCCATACAATGAATTTCATATTCAAAGTATGTACATTGATCTTCACCTGAAGTCCATACATTGAACTTAATATTCAAAGTCTGTACACCCTCCGCTAAGCCTTCAGAGTTTGTACAGCCATTCCTTGAGTTCAAGTCCATACAACGGCACTGTAGATTGCATCTGAAGTGTATACAACCTTTCAAGGGGTCAAGTCTATACATTCTCCCATTCATTTCAAAGTCTACACATCGCCCTTCATCTTCCAAGTCTATACACTCTGTTGAACCACAAGTCTATACATCATCTGCCATCTCAAAGTCAATACACTATCCCTCGTCTCACACATCATGACCCAAAGTCTATACAGCCTCTAGTCACTGTACAAGTCCACACACTGGCTGCACTGCACAAGTCTATAGTCTGGCTTGGGCATCCAAGTCTAGACATTAATTCACTATTCATGCCTTGATTCGAAGTCTGTACAGCGAGCGGCATTCTTCAAAGTCTGTACAGCCAGGGAGACCATTAAGTCTATACACTCAATCACTGTAGCTTGCACGGGGTGAAGTCTGAACATTGGCATGAGTTTTCCAAGTCTGTACATCCTTCTGTTGAAAGTCCAAGTCTGTACATCGGACTGGTTGAGCATGTCTGTACAGCGTTTGCATTTTCAGTAAGTCTATACATTGGGATTTCTACCTACGTTTTGAACTGAACTGAGTAAGTCTATACATTCCTCATATCTTTTACCTACGCTCAGTTCAGTAAGTCTATACATTGGGAACTTTACTGACGTTGCTTTGCCAAAGTCTACACACTGTGAACCTTCAAGTCTGAACAGACTTCACTTGCTCAAGTCTGTACGTTGTCCAGCTCTTTGGGAAGTCTACACATCACTAAGTCTAGACACTCAGTTATCCTTCAACCCTATACACTCGATATCACCTGCAAGTCTATACACTCTCAAGCTGTTCATACTTGCCTATATGTTGTTTTCAAGAGTATACACTCTCTCATTTGAAACACTTGCTTAACTGCTATTTCTATGTCTACACATTCGATGCCTTCAAGCATTGTTCTCTTCGAAGTCTATACATCAACGTCTATACATTGAAGTCCATACAGTGCATACTGTTGTGCTTCAAGTCTACACACTGCTCCTCTTCATTACAAGTTTTTACACTCATTCTCCTTCACACGACCAACTCCATACATCCATTGTCTTGACTGCTGAATGAAGTCTACACATTGAGATCACATGAACACTTCAAGTCCATACACTGAGCTCGCATGAAGAAATTCAACTCTATACACTCTCACACTGTGACACACTCGCCTATTTGGCATCCCTGAGTCTATACACTCGAGGGCCTCATACACTTCACAGAAGTCCACACATTACATCTATTGTGCTCAATGCATTATTCAGATAGTCTATACACTGAGGTCACATGAAGACTCACAAGTCTATACACTCCCTTAGTGTACACACTTACTCATCTGCTATCCTAAAGTATATACATTCCTATCTGACTGAACTAACTAATCACATTCTTTGTCTCTGCCTGTAGATGATTCAGGTCAATGATTGGACACGTGAACCGAGGATGATGCCTGGCACGTGATCCGAGAATGCTATGGAAAGGGAGGGAACGAGACTCCCTCGTGTGAAGGCCTGAAACTCAGGTCGAATGCCATATAAAAAGTGCCTTCTACGATCAGATGGATAGAACTAGAGAGAAAGCTAAAGAGCAGAATTCCTGAGCAGAAGAAGAAAAGAGAGAGAGCCTCCATGTTCCAGAAAGAAGATAGAGAGAAAAGATTAGAGAGCATTGCTGTAAGAAAAAAGTCTGAGTAAGAGAGAAGAGTCCAATTTGCTTCTTCGGAAGCTACATTTGTATTTGATTTTTCTGAAACGATTTGTGTTCATCGTTGGTCTTGTTTACATTTCTATTTTTCCTTTTATTTCTTCATATATCTCATCTCGAGTTGTTACCCTCCGGTGTTTGGAGGAAGGGAGAGTTACTCCGGTTCCCCTCTGGGCTGCAGAGGAAGAGAGATCTGTGATCTCTGGTTTTTGCCAGTGATGGGTTGTCATTAGCAAGTTCCCTCCGGGTTGGAGGAAGGGAGAGGCATCTCCGGTTCTAGTCTTGTAGGTAGCAGGTCCAGGTGTCAAGCTGTGTGGCAGCACATTGTTCGCAGACTGAGTCTGCAGTTTTCTAGCAGTGGCTAGTGGAATCCTCACTCTAGTTGGAGTGAGGGGTGGATGTAGATTGTGGACTACAATCGAACCACCTTAAAATCTCTTATCTCCTCTGTGACTTGGTATTATCGTTGTGCTTTCCTTCTGTTCGGTATTATGTTTGTGTGTGGACGGGCTCTTCCAATCACACCTTATTATCATGTCTTAGTTTCTCACTAGGTTAGCTACATTATTTAGCCTTATCTGAAGGGTTATATTTCGAAGTATTGAGTTTCCGCTGAAGTTGTTCAAATTGGGAGTGATCTCTTCATCCCCCCCTTCTATATCACTCTTCACTGCGCTAACATTTGGTATCAGAGCAGGTTTGCATCATGTGGATGAACAGTCCGGGAAATGCTAATGGTCCTAGAAGCTTCATGGCTGAAGGTCAATCCATTAGTCACCCTCCATTTTTTGATGGTAATAATTATCTCTTTTGGAAGAATAGGATGGAAGTGTTTATCAGAGCACAGAGCCACAAGCTGTGGAGGGTAATCACAGTTGGCCCGTATGATCTGCCACCGAACGAGGACGCGTGGACAGATGACCATGTCTAGTTATCTTCACTCAACTGGACGGCGCTGAACATCATCCAGTGTGCTGTTCACCCAAAGGAATATGCCCGTATATCTGCCTACAGGACTGTCAAGCGAATGTGGGATGAGCTGCAATTAATCTACGAAGGTACAGCTCAAGTGAAAGCCTCGAAGGTAAACCTCTACACCTCTAAGTATGAACTGTTTAGGATGAATGCAGAGGAGAATATTATTGAAATGTATGCCAGGCTGTCCTTGATCACGAACACACTTAAGGGACTAGGGAAGGATCTAGCTGAGGCAGACATAGTCAGGAAAATTCTTAGATCCTTATCCCCAGCATGGCACACTAAGGCCATCGTGATTGAAGAGTCAAAAGATCTGACGACCCTGATAGTGAATGAACTCATAGGATCCCTCATGACCTATGAGATGAATTTCAAAGGAGGTGGTGAAGGAAGTGATAGGAAGGCTAAGAATGTAGCTCTCAAGGCATCCCGCAACAAGAGTAGCAGTAGCAGCAGCAGCAGCAGCAGTAGCGATGAGTCTGATGGCTTCTCAGATCTCGACCAGAAGGAGCAGGCAATGCTCACTCGTCAGTTCAGTAAATTTCTAAGGAGAAAGGGGAAGACCTTTAGGAGGAAAAAGCCATACTCCTTTAACAAGAATGTTGAATCTACCAATTATAGGGATAGAAATCCTAAGAGACTGACCTGTTATCATTGTAACAAACAGGGACACATGAAAGGCGAATGCCCAGATCTTCAGAAGAAGGGTCCCTACTTCCAGAAGAAGAACACAAAAGTGCAGAAGAAGAAAAAGCCACAAGCGATGGTCTGCACATGGAGTGAGGAGGAAGAAGATCCTGAAGATACTTCCTCAGAGGAGCATGAAGAAGGAATTTTCCTTATGGCAAACAGTGAAGAGGAGGTAACCAATGTTTTTAAAAATTTTACGTTTGATGACTGGGAAGATGCTTATGCTGAGTTATTAGATAAATTCAATTCTCTTAGTAAAGAGCATAGGGTTCTGAAAAGAAATTTTAATACTAATATTGAAGAACAAACCCAGGTCTGTGAGGAAAATCAGAAACTAAAAGAGCAACTAGAAGAAATGACCTCACTAAGAAGAGAAAATGATAAGCTCAAGGGAGAAAACCAAGAAAGTCAGAATCGGCTCAATGAACTCAAAATAAGAATTGAAGAAAGCTTGAATGAAAGTAGAGTGAACTCAGAAAAATATGAAGCTGTTAAGAAAGTCAATGGTGAACTTCTAAAAAACTTTGAGTCCCTTCAAAAGGAGCTGGAAGACAAACATAAAGTTTTTGAAAACTTTGTCCAAGGAAAATCTAGTCTGGATGCTATATTGGGGGCTAGAAATAACTTCAATAAGGAGGGTCTAGGCTACGACCCAACTAACAAAAGACCCTTACAATTCAAAATCATTACCTTCTGCCTAGAGAAGGGAAAAGAAAAGCTGGATACACCATCCAGCTCAAACAGCAGTAAAGGAACTCAAGGTCAGAAGGAAAGTACTAAAAACAGTGCTGGTCAACCATTTAAAATGGGAATGAATTCTGTGAAGAATTTCACTAAGCCTACCAATCAGAACATAAATGGTAAATGGACCAAGCAAGTGGATCAGAAGAAAAGTTGGAATTACTATAATTAGATGGGTCCAAAGAGGACCTACTGGAGAAATGATCATCATCTTCAAAAATCTGTTGATCAACAAACTTACAGAAGATATCCTAGGAGTGGCAAGCCTAATGAATGGAATAGAACTTACTTCTCCAGACCAGCTGTACTTAATTTAAATAAACCAGAGATAAAGGTGCCAGGGAAATCCATGCTGAAGCAAATTTGGATTCCTAAACAATTGATTAGAGATTTGAATAATGTCCTTGGGCCCAACTCATCTTGGGTTCCAAATCACTCTACTTGATGTTATTTGTGTAGGTCGGCCTGGCAGTTGAATGTTGTGCCCCTGTGGTTATTTGAGTTTCATATGGTCACTTGGGTCATTCGACATCATTCTATGGTCATATGTGTTCTGTGATATTCTTGGTTTTGATAATGGCTAAACACTATTCGTCATTGTTGCTTTTCACTCTTATATGACTGACATATGTTCTGTTGTGTTTATGACAGATATGCACATGAAAGCTCAATGTTGCGCCCTCGCACGTGGATCGACCTGCGCGGTCAGGTCGCGGGGATCAAGGGGGCAGCGCCCCTTGCGGGGGTTTCCGGGGGCGGAGCCCCCGGAACAAAAATTTGCTTGAAGACTCAGTAATAAAACTTCAAGACAATCAAGGTCGATGCCACAGACATGAACGGGCGGCTAACGGACTCAAGCGATGGATCTGGTGCGGCCAACGGACCAACCCGGGGTGACCCGGGCTCTGCCCAGCTGGCGGTCGACCGCCAGCACAGGGGCGGTCGACCGCCCCAGCCAGGGACCGCCCAGCTGCAGGTCTGGCAGCTGGCGGTCGACCGCCAGCCAGTGGCGGTCGACCGGAATTCCCAGGGGCCATTCGTCTACGGCCTTTTACAATGGCGGTCGACCGCCAGGAGCTGCCGGTCGACCGCCAGCCCCGAGCCTTCATTTTTGACTTTGTTTCCAACTTCGAAAAGAGCCATTCAACCTTGATTTCTTTAATCCAAATGTCACCTAATCACCCACAAGTTGTGGATCTGGTCTGAGGCTTGTCTATAGACCATTCAAGGTCTATAAAACCAACACATGAGGGGATGAAAACCCTAATGCTTCAAGCCTTCAAGGGAGATCAAGGGAGCCCATTTTTGAGCTACTGTAGCACCTCCGTGAACAGTGTTTCGGGAGGAAGTTCTTCATCCATCCAAGGTGATTCAAGCTCAGATCTGAAGCCAAGCAACCTCCTACAAAGCAAGAAGCAATCAAGGGCATGAAGGGTGATCAAAGGAAACCAGTTTGATTCAAGTTCTTCAAGGGAAATCATCTTCATCCATTCAAGTTCTTTCAAGTTCATTCAAGGTGATATTTCAAGCATTCAAACTCCTGGAAGCTAAAGAAGCAATCAAGATTCAAGGTAGCTTCATCATCTCCTTCATTCATTCAAAGAAGTTCAAAGAGAAGATCAAGAGAGAAGAATTGAAGGAAGAGGTACTGTTCACGTGAACAGTACTCCGTGAAGAATATTCATCCAATCAAGGGTGAATCAAGAAGATTGAGTTGAAGCTAAGAGGAGCCTTGTTGCTGATCAACATTCCATACAAGGGCCAATTCATTTTCACTCATAACTCAATCTCTTGTTTTAGTTCATTCACATCTTGTTTCATTTTCATTATTGTTTAAACATTGAAAGTGTGATTCATCCCTACCGGTGGTTAGTAGGAAGGCAATTGGAGGGTGTTCCAATTTGCGGTTGACGTCCCTACCAGGTGGTGAGTAGGAAGGCAATCGGTGGTTTCCGATTTGCGGTTTGGTGCGCTGCACAAGTGAAGCCTCACCGGGTTTTGGTGAGGGGTGGACGTAGGGCTGAGGATTCATTCCGAACCACCTTAAAAATCCTGTCTAGTGTGGTTTGCTTGTGTGATTGATTCATTCTAGATGCATGCTTAGGATCAAATTATTATATATCTTGCTTATCTTGCTAAGTGAATCATAGCATTCTTGGAAGCTAGTTTCTATTCCGCTGCAATTCATTTTAACTAGCTGTTTAGAGGGCCGCATTGCAAAAAGTGGGGCTGATCTATTCACCCCTCCCCTCTAGATCCGCTGTCCACTACACAACACTGAAGACAACAAGTGGTACCTCGACAGTGGCTGCTCCAGGCACATGACAGGTGACCGATCCAAGTTCATCAAGATAGAGATGAAGGTTGGGGGTCTGGTCAAGTTTGGAGGAAAGAATAAAGGTAAGATTATTGGAGTTGGTACAGTGGGTAAGTCTTCCACAAACTCCATTGAAAAGGTTCTACCTGTGGAAGGTCTTCAACACAACCTGATTAGCATTAGTCAGTTATGTGACAAGGGTCACAGGGTTGTGTTTGATGATAACTCATGCAAAATCTTTGAAATAAATTCTGATGTCGTTAAGTTTGTAGCCAACAGGATTAATAATGTCTACATGGTAGACCTAAATGAGGAATCTGAATCTAATATTTGTTTATCTGCCAACTCTGAAAATGATGCTTTTGAATGGCATAGACGTCTAGGACATGCTAGCTTTACTACTTTAAATAAATTGGTCAAGCATGATTTAGTGAGAGGCACGCCTAGAATAAAATTCAAATCTATTTCAAAATCATGTGATGCATGTGCTCTAGGCAAACTGACCAGGAACTCTTTCAAATTAAGATCTAAGCCATTGTCCTCTAGACCAATGGAACTCCTCCATATGGACCTCTTTGGTCCTACTAGAACTCAGAGTCTTAATGGGAACATGTTTGGCTATGTCATCATAGATGACTTCTCTAGATATTCATGGATCTTTTTCTTAGCAAATAAAAGTGATGCATTTCAAAAGTTTAATCTACTTTTCAATAAGGTCAAACAAGAAGGAAAATACAAGATCTGTTCTATTCAATCTAATCATGGAGGTGAGTTTGAAAACTCCATGTTTTCTGATCTTTATGAAAGAGAGGGACTAACACACAGATTTTCTTCTCCCAGGACACCTGAACAGAATGGAATTGTGGAGAGAAGAAATAGAACTGTGGTGGAGATGGCCCGAACCATGCTAATTGGAAGTCAATTACCAAGGAGGTTTTGGAAAGAGGCTGCCAATACAGCAACTTACATAATCAACAGGGCCATGGTAAGACCCATTCACAAGAAAATATCCTATGATCTTCTAAAAGGTAAGAAACCAAACTTGTTTCATTTCAGAATTTTTGGAGCAAAATGTTTTATTCACAATAATGACAAGAAAGATTTAGACAAGTTTGAAGCTAAAAGCTCCCCTGGAATATTTTTGGGATATTCAGAAGTGTCTAGGGCATATAGAGTCTTCAACATAACAGACAAAAAGGTTGAAGAGTCTCCACACATTATTTTTAGTGAAAAGAAAGGTGTTTCTAACAATGAAAATCTTGACAGGGATTCCAATCTTGATGGGGAATTCCTAGAAGACCAAGAAGAAGAGAACACTCAGCCAAGTGGAACAGCAAATCCTCCCAACCAGGAAGAGCCAAGAGAAGAAGGTGAGTCTTCAATAAATGTTAGATTTCTTAAAGATCATCCGATAGATAATGTCATAGGCAATCCTGAAGATCCTCTACGGACTAGGTCCCATTTTAGGAATGTGAATAATGAAGACTTAATGTCTTTAGTCTCACAAATTGAACCCAAATCAATAGAAGAGGCCTTGGCTGATCAAGCTTGGGTCAATGCCATGAGTGAGGAATTAGGCCAGTTCGAAAGAAATAATGTCTGGGAACTTGTTCCAAGACCAGACAATGTCAATATCATAGGAACTAAGTGGGTGTTCAAAAATAAAATGAATGTAGATGGAATCATTTCTAGGAATAAGGCCAGATTAGTAGCCAAGGGCTACTGTCAGGAATTTGGTGTAGATTTCGATGAATCCTATGCACCTGTTACTAGGATGGAGGCTATAAGACTATTGCTTGCTTTTACATGCTCAAAGAACATAAAACTCCAACAAATGGATGTTAAAAGTGCCTTTTTAAATGGAGTCATTAAGGAAGAGGTTTTTGTTGAACAACCCCCTGGATTTCAATTTTCTCCTCAACCTGACCAAGTTTTCAGGTTAAACAAAGCCTTGTATGGTCTAAAGCAGGCTCCAAGAGCGTGGTATGAAATATTGACTGAATTTCTGATCAGCAAGGGCTACAATAGAGGTAAAGTAGATCAAACTTTATTTACCAAAGGTATAAATAAAGATCTCCTCATAGTTCAGGTATATGTAGATGACATTGTGTTTGGATCAACTAAGCATGAACTGTGTGTTGAATTCTCTAAAATGATGTCTGCTGAATTTGAGATGAGTTTGGTTGGTGAACTAAAGTACTTCCTTGGCTTGCAGGTACAATAGCTAGAGGATGGGTGCTTCATCAACCAGACCAAATACACAATGGAACTGTTCAAGAGGTTTGGTATGGAAAACCTGAAGCACATTACCACACCCATGGGTACCAATACCTCACTAGATGCAGATGAGACAAGTAAAGAAATAAATGCCAAGCTCTATCGAGGTATGATTGGATCTCTTCTTTACCTAACAGCTTCCAGACCTGATATACAATTCAGTGTAGGAATGTGTGCAAGGTATCAGTCTAGACCTACTGAATTACATTTAGCTACAGTGAAAAGAATTTTTAGATATTTGTCAGCTACTCATTCTCTTGGTTTATGGTTTCCTACATCACACACATTTGACTTAGTTGCATACACAGATGCTGATTATACAGGATGTAAACTAGACAGGAAAAGCACTAGTGGTCATTGTGAATTTTTGGGTGGGTGTTTAGTGTCTTGGGGTTCCAAGAAACAACATTCTGTGGCCCTCTCCACTGCAGAAGCTGAATATGTGACTGCAGGGAGTTGTGGAACACAAGTCATTTGGATTAAACACCAGCTTCAGGACTACCAAGTAGACTTGGGATGCACACCTATCTATTGTGATAATACCAGTGCCATTAATCTTGTCAAAAATCCTGTTTTGCATTCACGCACCAAACACATAGAGATAAGGCATCATTTCATAAGAGATGAGGTTTCTAAAAACAATTTTGAACTGATTCATGTAGGCATAGATAATCAGATTGCTGACATCTTCACTAAACCTCTGGATAATGAAAAATTCACAACACTAAGACGAGAATTAGGCTTATACAAATTGTCTTAACTGTGTAGCATGTTCTTTTTGTGAGGGGGAGTTCAGTTGGTTAGCTTTCAGAAAAGCTGTGAGTGAGGGGGAGCTGGTTGAGCTGTGAGAAGAAGTGTTCTTTGACAAAATTCAAAAAGATTGACCATATGTATGTCTTTGCTGGTTTTCATGACAGATCTAGTGTGGTTCTCTCAGACAGTAGAATGTCACTTAATTCTTAAGTCTATAAGTCAGTGATACTAAAGTCCAGTTAGAATCTTTCCTCTGGTATTCCTTCAGAGAACTGGATTAATTGTAAAAAGTATATCTTCCTACATTGTCAATGATTCTAGTTCAGGCCAAAACCTGTAGGTCTTGATATCTGACCCAATCACCTTGAAATCTAGACTTCAAGATTCACTTAAAGTAATAGTCCTTCTGGTATTGTTTTCAATCATTCCATCTCTTCAACACAAGGGCTTAATTAAACAAACGTGTCTTGTTTTGTACATTGAGAAACTGGGGGCTTTATCAATGAAATGAATATTTCTCCTATGTCATGAGGTGTCAAATACTTAAAATGAATGAAAAAGACATGACAGAGCAATGGTGACTTGCTGGTGAGTAACTGGGAACTCTGGCCTCTAATCAAGGTGTTTCCTCATGTCAAAAGCCACAGTTACTAACTCTGCTCCTTTTTTTAAAAAAAGGGGGGGAAGTAATGAGGTACTCACTCTGAGTAACTGGGGATTCAGGCCTCTAATCAAGGTGTCTCCCTAATGTCAAAAGAGTGAATTACTAACTTACTCATTGATCTTCTTGAAAATCATATCAAAAAAAAAATTCTTTGTAGTTGTGCAACTAATGGATTGCTTGTCTTCAATACCTTGAGAACACCTCTTTGACTTTGTCTCTTGTTGTCTTTTTGGATTGTTGACAGCTCAGCAATATCTGGCCATACTTGTTAATTCCTTCTCTAAATCATACTCCATGTATGCTGATAAACTTTTCTATCATTCTATTTCTCTAGTGTGTACTGGAGTTCAAGAATCTTCACTTGAGTTTAGCACCTCACTTACTTTCTTAAGACTTGCTTGTGCCTTTCTGCCCTAAGAAGTTACTGTACTTTTTCTTCATGTCTCCAGCACTTTCATATATTCTGCATTTCCTTTTGCTGATGTCAAAGGGGGAGAAGGTTTTTGCAATATCAGTAGATCATTTATTGTTCATGAGCTAAGGGGGAGATTACCTTGTCATGTGATGGCTTTATCTGAGAATGGGTTGTAAGGGAGCTGAGAGGGAGTGGTTTTGGAGAGAGAAGTGATTCTGCAGTAGTGCTTAATTTGGCTGTGCTTTTACTTGCCTTGAATTTGCTTTGATTGTTAAAACTGTAGTTAATTTCTTGTTAAGATTTGATATTGTTTGATTCATAGTGTTGCCATCATCAAAAAGGGGGAGATTGTTGCATCCCTACGGTTTTGATGATGTCTCACACTATAAATCAATCTTCTATCTCTAGAATAATTCATGCTTCATCATCTAGGACTGTGCAGTTCATATGGCTGTCAGATAAAATTGCACTACTTGATCATGTCTACACACTGTCTGCATTGTCTGTACACTGATGGGTCGACCCTCCACCACTGATGGGTCGACGCCTCCTTACTCTCCAAGTCCATACAATGAATTTCATATTCCAAGTATGTACATTGGTCTTCACCTGAAGTCCATACATTGAACTTAATATTCAAAGTCTGTACACCCTCCGCTAAGCCTTTAGAGTCTGTACAGCCATCCATTGAGTTCAAGTCCATACAACGGCACTGTAGATTGCATCTGAAGTGTATACAACCTTTCAAGGGGTCAAGTCTATACATTCTCCCATTCATTTCAAAGTCTACACATCGCCCTTCATCTTCCAAGTCTATACACTCTATTGAACCACAAGTCTATACATCGTCTGCCATCTCAAAGTCAATACACTGTCCCTCGTCTCACACACCATGACCCAAAGTCTGTATAGCCTCTAGTCACTGTACAAGTCCACACACTGGCTGCACTGCACAAGTCTATACACTGGCTTGGACATCCAAGTCTAGACATTGATTCACTATTCATGCCTTGATTCGAAGTCCGTACAGCGAGCGGCATTCTTCAAAGTCTGTACAGCCAGGGAGACCATTAAGTCTATACACTCAATCACTGTAGCTTGCATGGGGTGAAGTCTGAACATTGGCATGAGTTTTCCAAGTCTGTACATCCTTCTGTTGAAAGTCCAAGTCTGTACATCGGACTGGTTGAGCATGTCTGTACAGCGTTTGCATTTTTAGTAAGTCTATACATTGGGATTTCTACCTACGTTCTGAACTGAACTGAGTAAGTCTATACATTCCTCATATCTTTTACCTACGCTCAGTTCAGTAAGTCTGTACACTGGGAACTTTACTGACGTTGCTTTGCCAAAGTCTACACACTGTGAACCTTCAAGTCTGAACAGACTTCACTTGCTCAAGTCTGTACGTTGTCCAGCTCTTTGGGAAGTCTACACATCACTAAGTCTAGACACTCAGTTATCCTTCAACCCTATACACTCGATATCACCTGCAAGTCTATACACTCTCAAGCTGTTCATACTTGCCTATATGCTATTTTCAAGAGAATACACTCTCTCATTTGAAACACTTGCTTAACTGCTGTTTCTATGTCTACACATTCAATGCCTTCAAGCATTGTTCTCTTCGAAGTCTAAACATCAACGTCTATACATTAAAGTCCATACAGTGCATACTGTTGTGCTTCAAGTCTACACACTGCTCCTCTTCATTACAAGTCTTTACACTCATTCTCCTTCACACGACCAACTCCATACATCCATTGTCTTGACTGCTGAATGAAGTCTACACATTGAGATCGCATGAACACTTCAAGTCCATACACTGAGCTCGCATGAAGAACTTCAACTCTATACACTCTCACACTGTGACACACTTGCCTATTTGGCATCCCTGCGTCTATACACTCGAGGGCCTCATACACTTCACAGAAGTCCACACATTTCATCTGTTGTGTTAAATGCATTATTCAGCTAGTCTATACACTGAGGTCACATGAGGACTCACAAGTCTATACACTCCCTCAGTGTACACACTTACACATCTGCTATCCTAAAGTATATACATTCCTATCTGACTGAACTAACTAATCACATTCTTTGTCTCTGCCTGCAGATGATTCAAGTCAATGATTGGACACGTGAACCAAGGATGATGCCTGGCACGTGATCCGAGAATGCTCTGGAAAGGGAGGGAACGAGACTCCCTCGTGTGAAGGCCTGAAACTCAGGTCGAATGCCATATAAAAAGTGCCTTCTGCGATCAGATGGACAGAACTGGAGAGAAAGCTAAAGAGCAGAATTCCTGAGCAGAAGAAGAAAAGAGAGAGAGCCTCCACGTTCCAGAAAGAAGATAGAGAGAAAAGATTAGAGAGCATTGCTGTGAGAGAAAAGTCTGAGTGAGAGAGAAGAGTCCAATTTGCTTCTTCGGAAGCTACATTTGTATTTGATTTTTCTGAAACGATTTGTGTTCATCGTTGGTCTTGTTTACATTTCTGTTTTTCCTTTTATTTCTTCATATATCTCATCTCGAGTTGTTACCCTCCGGTGTTTGGAGGAAGGGAGAGTTACTCCGGTTTTCCTCTGGGCTGCAGAGGCAGAGAGATCTGTGATCTCTGGTTTTTTCCAGTGACGGGTTGTCATTAGCAGGTTCCCTCCGGGTTGGAGGAAGGGAGAGGCATCTTTGGTTCTGGTCTTGCAGGTAGCAGGTCCAGGTGTCAAGCTGTGTGGTAGCACATTGTTCGCAGACTGAGTTTGCAGTTTTCTAGCAGTGGCTAGTGGAATCCTCACTCTAGTTGGAGTGAGGGGTGGATGTAGATTGTGGACTACAATCGAACCACCTTAAACTCTCTTGTCTCCTCTGTGGCTTGGTATTATCGTTGTGCTTTCCTTCTATTCGGTATTGTGTTTGTGTGTGGACAGGCTCTTCCAATCGCACCTTATTATCCTGTCTTAGTTTCTCACTAGGTTAGCTACATTATTTAGCCTTATCTGAAGGGTTATATTTCGAAGTAGTGAGTTTCCGCTGAAGTTGTTCAAATTGGGAGTGATCTATTCATCCCCCCCTTCTATATCACTCTTCGCTGCGCTAGCAACTTCTACATGAGGCGACACAAGGTAGTGCTAACTCACCTGTAGCTTCAACACGGCTAGCCATGCCCCGAATAGTACATGATGATACGGGGGGCACCCTCCCTCAACCACTCAAACATACAATCCCCCGGGCATGCCAGGGGGCAACTAAAGCATCTTCGTCAAAGGTGCAAATAAGGCCGTGCATGCAGGCAGACAAGCCAAGGGCGGAACAAACCGTGGCTATGAAGATGGCTGAAGGGGAAATCATCGAGGCCGAATTACAAGCAGCCAAACAGAAAGATAATGAGTCTATCATGGACTACATAAGAAGGTGGTGGAATCTCCGTGAAAGGTGCAGACATCTGCCGAGCTACGGGGACTCTGTTCAAATCTGCAAAGAAAATTTGAGAATAGAAATTCTACGATGGGTCATTGACATTGAAGTCACGACCGTTGAATAGCTAAGTGATGTCGCAGCCAATACCGAAGCAGTTCTGGCAAGGCTTTGCTCGGCCTCTACGCCCTCGAGCCAGGAGAATAAACCAATCAACAAACCTCCGGCACAAGAAGAAGTTTGTGCCTCAAGTTTTGAAGCCTTCGAGCAACAGAAGAAGAAAATGAAAGAGGCATCTTCCGCCGATTCGGCAAAACAAGGGCCCTCATTAAGGGACAAAATGATGAAATCATACTCCTTCCCAAAGGACAAGACTAGGGCACTTTTTCAATGGGCCCGTGAATGCAGGAAAGTAGTGCTTCCAGAGCCAAAGAAGTTAGGCGATGCCGAAAGAAAAGACGATCCACGCTTCTGTCCTTATCACCAAATGTTGGGGCATCCCATTGAGGATTGCTATGTGTTTAAGGACATTATTGAAGGCCTGATCAGAAAAGGTGAACTACAGATGGCCGAGTATAAGGTGGACCCACCGTGCCCTCATCAAATATCTGTCCTCAAAAAAGGTGGACCCCCCCCGAGGCGTCACCACCTCAACTGCTCCTCACAAATCTGGCTGAAGCCGATGTCTAGCAAGCCCGCATAGCTTGAATGCGGATGCTTGCCAACAAAAGATGAATGTCAAATGAAGCAAAAAAAAAGAAAAAAAAGAAAAAATGAGCAAAAAAAGAGAGGGCAAATGAAATTTGCCTATACACATATTGGGCTCCACCCACTGAATCATCTCTCAGAAAGTTGGATCCTTCCAAAAAAAAAGAAAAAATAGAGATTAAAATAAAGGAGGCCTTGATGGCTACATCTACCAAAAGAGATATCACTCCCCCTCATGTCTTGGTTCGTGCCAAATAAGAAACTACTATTGTGGGGTTGGCGTGGTGGAGCGAACCACTTATCCCCTCTCTGAGCGGGTGAGCTCTCTCCTATGCACCCACTTTGGTCTATTTAAAAATAAATAGATGAAGGGTAGTGGCTTTGCACTACCATGCACTATCAGCGTCATCCGAGCTGTCCGTTCAAAAAAAAAAGAGAAGCATGAATACAAAAAAAGGGGGGGAAAGGAACTTATAAGGTCAGCAAGGCCTCCCCATCCTTCCCATGGGCAGAAGACTCCTTAGTAGGATTGCATGGTGAATGCCCAAGGAATAATGAAATGACTACATCATTTGTGGAGGTAGGAGGACCCTGCAACTGCAGCTTCTAAGAACAAGCATCAGGAGGAGGACACTTGGCGTAAGCGCCGGAGGCCCGAACCGAAGCTATTTGGAGCATCTCCTAAAGAAATCAATGACAAAAGAAGATAGCTGTTGATCTGATGTATAGTTGTCACTGAATACTCCCAGGGGGATCATGTTAATCAACAGCCCCACCGACACTAAAGAACTTTCATTGGCCGCTAGGCCTCCCATTTCAAATATGGGTCCAAACCATGTTGGGGGATGAAAAGAACAGGTCCTGTCGAGCTGTCTGCACCCTCAGCTCCTTTCTCCTCATCAAGCCAACAAATAAGAGCATTTCAATTTTTAGTGGCCTGTCTCAGTACCCCTGGTCCCACCGGAATCCATGGTGCCATGTCATCTCCCCTTCCTATGGGCTGCTCCCCACTAGTCCCATCAGGACTAGCCCTCCACCCTTGATCTGGGACCTACGCTCCCAGCCAATGCATTCTCATGGCCTTTCGGCATTCAGCCGCAACAATACCATATTTGTCCCAAGGGACTCTCCTATCACTGCTGGTTCGGATTCCTTGCCCAATATCGGCCCAATAGAATATCCTTTCCCTTGGCATAAGGTGCTCTGCCCCTGTCGAGCTCGATAATTCACCCATCAGTCCCGTCGGACTGTATCCATAAAGCTTTCCCTTGAATGGAGGTGCTCCCTCTAGCCAAACTTGAAAATTATCTTCTGTCCCATCCAGCCGAGTCCACAAAATCTTTTCCTTGGCCTGAGGTGATCCACCCTCGCTGAGCCCCAAAATTACCCTTTGTCCCACTGGGACGAGATTCATAAAACACTTTTCCCTGGTCGGAGGCACTCCGCCCTCGCCAAGCCCGCCGGGCTCTTGGAAAATATCCCCCACCGTAGATGAGTCTGCGTCAGGGAGCCCAAAAAAAAGAAAAAAATAAACAACAACAAAAAAATAAACAAACAAAAAAATGAAGAAAAGAAATTGACAATCTAAAATAAGCATAATGAGTCAATAAACACAATAAATTTAATAAACTCAACGAACTCGACAAAATCAATAAATCCTATAAATCTAATGAGCTCAATAAACCTAACAAATTCAATAACCCCAATCAACCCAATAGATCAAAACAAACCAGCAAACTCAATAAATCAATAAACCCCAAAAAAAATTTATAGTAAATTCAATAAATCAATAAACTCAATAAATCAACAAAGTTAACAAACCTGATAAACCCAATAAAACCAAACAAATCAATAAACCAAATGGAATCGATAAAATTCAACCGACCTAATAAACCCAACGAGTCAATCGACTCATCAAATCAATGAACTCAATAGATCAAATAAACCCCAACAAACTCAATTAATAGATCCGATGAATTTAATAAACTTAGCAAAACCAATAAACCAATAAATTCAATAGACTAAACAAATTCAATAAACTCAACCAATCCAAACTAATAAATCAATAAAAGACCTCTTCGCTTTGTCTCAGAACTTCTGTCTGGGCAAGGTTTGGTGATCCCGTCATCTCCACGGGTCAACGCCCATATTCTATCCTGGCTCAGACCTCACGTCTGTGCCAGGTTGGTTGACCCTGAGGTGACGTCGGGTCGACATCTGCATTTATATGATCTTCCCTTGCTTCTGACCTTCCATCGGAGTAGAGTCCGTTGACTCCGACATTTCGTCGGGTTGACATCTATGTGTAGCCCTAGGTCTGGGCCTCTCATATGTCTGCATTCTAGTTAATCCTCGCCCCCAAATCTTCTGTTGGGGCAGGGCCCATTGACTTTGACAGGACGTCGAGTCGACGCCTATTTTATATTTTGCCCTTGGCTTAGGCCTCACGCGTCTTCCAAGTTCGTTGGCTCCGACACGACGTCGAGTCAACAACCACATCCTACATCCTTTCCTTGGCTTAGGCCTCACGCCTCTGCCAAGTTCGTTGGCTCCGACACGACGTCGGGTCAACACCCATATTCGAGATTATACTCTTGGCTTAGGCCTCACGCCTCTGCCAAGTTTGCTGGCTTTGACATGACGTCGAGTCAACACCTATCCTACATTATGCCCTTGTATTAGACCTCACGTCTCTGCCAAGTTCGTTGGCTCCGACAGGACGTCGAGTCAACACATATCCTATATTCTTCCCTTGGCTTAGGTCTTACGTGTCTGCCAAGTTCGTTGGCCTCGACAGGACGTTGAGTCAACATTTATACCCTATATGCTACCCTTTGCTTAGGCCTTACGCCTTCACCAAGTACGTTGGCTCCGACACGACATCGGGTCAACAACCACATCCTACATTCTTTCCTTGGCCTAGGCCTCACACCTTTCCCAAGTTGGTTGACTTTGTCAAGTCAACAACCATATTCTGCCCTGGCCCAGACCCTTTGTCTCTGCCAGGTTGGTCATTTTCAACATAACGTCGAGATGAAAATGGTGTTTATTTCTGCCCTTGTTCTGGACATACCATCTATGCAAGGTTTGTTGTGTTGAAGTTAGATGGAAGGCTCTATCACCACAGGATGTGGATCTAGAGGGGGGGGGTGAATAGATTAACTGGCTATTTTAAAAATTAGGCCTAGAATCAAATGCGGAATTAGATGAACACTAAACGAACACAACCAATGCACCGAATGAAACACACAAGATCTGCTGAACAAGCAATCAAACACACGAGAGGCACAAGGCTTTTAGGTGGTTCGGTCAATCCGACCTATGTCCACCCCACATTCAACTCGAATGTGGATTACTGCTGATACACAGCTTCAATCTGCTAGGCTCTACAGCTTGCCAACAACGGCTGGGGCTTACAGCTTATCCCGACCAGAGGAGCACCCTCTGCAACAGCTGAGCATCACAGCTTGCTCTGCTGGGCACTACAGCTTAGCCGACCAGAGGAACACCTCTGCAACCCGCTGCCTCACAGCTTGAAACCGCTGACTAACAGCTTGATAGAACAAGAGTTTTCAAAGAGAAAATAGCAAGACTGAAAACAAACAAAACACACAATCGAATGGAAGAAAACCAAAACGACTGTAGCTCAAAGTTGAGCAATATCAGCTCTGGTAACTGGACCAAGAGACTGATTCACAAGCTCTCACAATAACTCTCTCAACTCATCTCCTCTCTCCTTCTTCTTCTCTCCTTTTCTTCTTCTCTGCTTTTCTTCTCTCACAGTGGATCTCGGTGGCTGCTGCTTCAGACTGGATGTATATACTTCGCCAACTTCGATCAGCCTTTACAGAAGATGAAGACTGATATATATATCAGCAGTAGGTGGATAAGGGCGCGTGGCTTCCACGTTTTCCCGCCCAAGGAATTCTCCAGATTCGAGGTGCTTCCATCCACGTGGCAGCATCTGGTCACCTCGTCCTCCGGGGATCACGAGCCATGTCAGCAATCTCAGTAGAGAATCCCTGTCAGACAGAGTATCGGATGATCAGATTAAATAACAACTCTGTATAGACTTATCAGAAGAACTGTGTTGAATAGACTTCATATAAGTGAAAGCTATGTACAGACTTGCTGTATGAAGCAACCGCTGTACAAACTTAGGTGATATGAAGACTGTCAATGTATAGACTAAGTGAAGATCAATGCAATGTGTAGACTTCATAAATGAAGATGCAATGTGTCGACTTCAGTGAGACTCAAATGAATACAAGTGATGTATAGACTTTGCCAGGGCATGCACAATGCAATGCGTTGACGCTTCACTACATGCCAATGCACTGCGTTGACGCAATCCAATTGTGACTTTGCCAGGGCATGCACAATGCAATGCGTTGACGCTTCACTACAAGCCAATGCACTGCGTTGACGCAATACAATGTGACTTTGAAGGCTGTGAACAACAAGGCATGCTGTACAGACTTTGATATAAAGCATGTAATGCAATATGGACAATGTATACACTTAGCCTTTGAGGAACGATATAGAGACTTAGAACGTGAAGACAGGCTGTATATACTTGAAGAATAAGCTAGTGTATAGACTTGAAACATCTGAACCAATGTACAGACTTGTAGATGCAAAGCCAATGTACAGACTTGTAGATGTGAAGCCAATGTACATGCTTTGAGCTTCAAAGCACAATGTGCAGACTTTACCACTGTATAGACTTGAGGCTCTGAACGTAGGTAAAGACTGGCAGTCCAATGCATAGACTTTCAGAAAGAACGTCTGTATAGACTTGAAAGATCAAGACGCTAAGGAAGATGGACAATGTACAGACTTGCTGTAATAGTCTGATGTACAGACTTCATGAAACTCTAGACACTGAATGTTGTACATACTTAGCCCATGCAATGAGACGCTAAATGAGACGGTGAATGAGACGCTAGACTCTGTACAGACTTTGCCCAAAGCCTGAGATGCTAACAAAGACGGACGATGTTCAGACTTGCTGAAAGACCGATGTACAGACTTTGCCCAAATGCATGAGACGCTAACTAAGACGCTGGACTCTGTACAGACTTGAGCGATGTATGGGCTTAGCTTCGTGCAAGCTACAGTCCAATGTATGGACTTTGAAGTTCAACTGGTGAGTGTACAGACTTCACCAATGAGACGCTCACTGTACAGACTTTGCCTTAGACTCTAAATGAGACGGACAATGTATAGACTGGGCCAATGCACTGTGGATGTATGGACTTTGACGCCTGCATGCTATGCAATGCACACACTTGGTGACTTCGCATGTTGTGCAATGTGCAACCAGTGTATGGACTTATCGTGCCTACACAGGGCGTTGTACACACTTGCTGCCTGATGCTCATGTGCAGACTTTGATGCCCAATAGCGATGTATAAACTTTGAGACTTTGAGTGTGTGCTCTGTGTGAAAATAAGATAAAATGCATATTACACACAGACAATCTGATAAAATAATTTCATCAAAACATAAACAGTGTTGCCAATCAATCAAAACAATGTGTTGCCATATGAAGTAAGTTACATGTCAACACCATCAACACATAGGAGTCACAATAATCTCCCCCTTTTTGATGATGACAACCCCCTATCATGTAGAGTAGCAACATCCTGTCATACAGATGCAATTTTTGATGAAGGACATGATTTGTTATTCAGATTGTTATGAAGATGCATGTAGATGCTATGAATGACATGCTGCATGCTACAAAATGTAAGCAACTCCCTGCTAACAAAAATTTCCCCCTTTGCCATACCATGATGCAGATGCATACACTCCCCTTGAATCAGAATTCTCCCCCTGAACTGAATATTCTCCCCCTTTGCCATCAACAAATAGGAGGGAAAGTGAGTGCAAGTGAAGGAAAAAGAAAGTTCAGCTGACTGGCATTCCTAGTAAGTAGTTCAGAAATTAAGCAGCTAAAGCACAGAACCTTCAGTTATATGAACTAAGAAACGGCTTAGAAATTGAAATTCTGGTTTAAAGGTTTAAATGAGAGTTCATGCACTACATTCATTGGATAAGGTAGATGTGCATGATAAAACAATAAACCAGAGTCATATTTACATGAGAGATTCAGTTTCAGAATATCTTACTTTCATAGACTCAGTAAAATGTGTTAAGAGAAACTATGTCATGTATTGAAATTAAACAATTGACATCCATGAAATTTCTTTGAAGGAACAGCATTTTTCAGTATTATTTCATTTAGGGCATTCAGGTACCAAAAGTCTTTTTGCGTAAGGGTATACGTTTATCAGACGCCAATACCCCTAGATACTCAACATGATGGACCATCTTGCCTATGATCAGATTCAGTAGAATTGATTGACACCTTTTTGTGTGAGGGTACACGTTTATTAGACGCCAGTTACCCCCAGGTACTCAGTGAAAACAACCTACTGTTTTGATCATTTTATACAGAGATAGCTGATACACCTCATGACATGAGTGGTGTCCATTTTTTTTATGGATCACTCAGTTTCTCAGTGATTTACCAGTCATTGCTCTGTCAATGCTATTTTTAAATGATTTTCAATATTTTTCAATATCTTTCTTAGCTGCCCTTTATTTGTTTCAGAATGACTTGTTTAAGGACAATACACATACCTAGCTTCTCTAACATGATTTCAGATGAGTTTTCAGATTTCAGATATAATTAGCTTTGTCTAACATGAAATAAGATAAGGTTGAGAGCTTTATCAATTTTAGCATCCTTATTTACTGATTGTAGTCTTTCAACTCTAAAGATTATAAATTTAAACCATTAAGTCAGTCTTTAAGCAATTAAAGTTCTTATGAAAGAAGAAATCTGTTTTCTATAGCTTAAGATTAGAACTGACTAAAAGATTGCCATAATGTCAGACTCAATCATTCAGAGTCAAGAATTGAATAGACAACGTTGACGCTGGGAGTTCAAGGCATCTACGCATCAGTTGAAGAGGCAACAGTATAAGACACTGAGATAGTGTCAGTGCGTTGACTCCATGCAATTGCAGCGTCAACTCATCAGAATAAAGAGACACAGATATTCATAAATCTAGTTCACTGCGTCAACGCCACATTATAGCAGCGTCAACACAGCAGTTCACCTTGAAATTACTGACAAGACTCCCCCTATCTATATGCATGCAATTTTTGCAAAAGATGACAGATCAGATGATTTTTTTGAAGTTCATGCTTACTCAGACTATCTTATTGTGCAGTATGACCCATGCAGAAATATAGACATATCATGCATCTAGACATATATATGCGATGATGATCATGAGTGCAAATAAAAATATGAGAGTCATGCATTATCATAAGTCTGTTGCACAATGTTTATTCAATCTATCAACAGCAAGTCCAAATCAGAAGTTTATTCAAAGCAGCTCAAAAATTTTATTCAAGTCAACAAAAAGTTCATTCATTATGCTGAAATTTACACAAGCCAAGTTCTCTTCTAAAAAATTTAAAATTTTCATTTCCAAGTGGCTTAGTAAAGATATCAGCAACTTGTTTGTCTGTTTTAATGAAGTCCAGTTCAATTTCCTTTTTGTTCACAGCATCTCTCAGAAAATGATGTTTTATTTCTATGTGCTTAGTCCTAGAATGATGAACAGGATTTTTAGCAAGGCATATGGCACTAGTATTATCACATAGAATTGGAATACATTCCAGTTTTATCTGATAATCATCTAGTTGGTGCTTAATCAAAGTACTTGGGCAGCACAATTACCTGCTGCAACATATTCAGCCTCAGCTGTAGACAAGGCTACAGTGTGTTGCTTCTTAGATGCCCAAGATACTAGACAGCCACCAAGGAATTGACAGTAGCCACTAGTACTTTTTCTATCTACTCGACACCCAGCATAATCAGCATCAGTGTAAGCTAGAAGCTCTAACTCACACCTAGCAGGATACCATAATCCTAGCTCTTGGGTGCCTAGCAGATATCTAAAAATCCTTTTCACTGCTTTAAAATGATTTTCTTTAGGACTGGCCTGAAACCTAGCACATAATCCTACAGCGAATTGAATATCAGGCCTAGATGCTGTTAAGTAGAGAAGGGATCCGATCATACCTCTGTATAACTTCTGGTCAAATGGGTTACCTTTAGTGTCTTCATCCAAGCTTGTAGAGGTACCCATTGGAGAAGCTATCTCTTTAAGGTTATCCATCTTGTATTTCTTGAGTAGATCCCTTGTGTACTTGGACTGAGTGATAAACATTCCATCCTTTGTTTGTGTAACCTGCAGTCCAAGAAACAATTTGAGCTCACCCATTGAGCTCATTTCAAACTCATTAGTCATTGTTTTAGAAAATTCCTCACACAATTTGGGGTTAGTTGACCCAAAAATGATATCATCCACATAAATCTGTACAATAAGAATTTCAGAATGACTCACCTTTGTAAACAAGGTCTGATCAACTACTCCTCTAGTGAAATTTTGATCAGTGAGAAACTTGCTCAACCTGTCGTACCAAGCTCTGGGAGCTTGCTTAAGACCATAGAGAGCTTTATTTAATTTGTAAACATGATTAGGAAAATCTAGACATTCAAATCCAGGGGGCTGTCTAACATAGACATCCTCATTAATTTCCCCATTCAAGAATGCAGATTTTACATTCATCTGCTGGAGGATTATACCTTGGGAACATGCATAAGCTAATAAAATTCTAACAGCTTCTAATCTGGCTACAGGGGCAAATGACTCTGCAAAGTCAATACCAAACTCCAGTTGTACCCCTGAGCAACAAGTATGGCTTTATTTTTAACAATATTCTCTAATTCATCAGATTTATTCCTGAAGACCCACCTAGTCCCTATGACTGTTCCATGATCAGAAGGTGGGATCAAGTGCCACACCTTGTTCCTGTCGAACTGATTAAGCTCCTCATGCATGGCATTAATCCAATGCATATCCTTGAGGGCACAGTCAATGGACTTGGGTTCAATTTGAGAGACAAGAGCATATGCATTTAATTCATGTTGAATTCTCAGGTGGCCTCTAGTCCTAGGGGGGTCATGCAGATTTCCAATTACATTATCTTCAGGATGATCTTTAAGATATCTAATGTTAACAATTGAATTGTCATGTGTTTGATTTACCTCCCCCTGAACTGTAGGCTCCTCTTCATTAAGTTCTGTATGTCCTTCTTCATCCTCGGATTTATCTGCAGGATCTCCTTCCTTCAAGATTTCACCATTGTCTTCATTCCTGCATTGACCAACGTTAGAATTTACCAAGGATTCATCAAAAACTATGTGTGGAGATTCTTCAATAGTTTTAGAGTTCAAATTGTACACTCTACATGCTCGAGTGTTTTCAGAATAACCAAGAAAGATTCCTGGTTCACCTTTAGGTTCAAATTTATCAAGGTCTCTTTTATTATTTATATGAATAAAATATTTGCAACCAAAAACCTTGAAATGAGCAATAGAAGGTTTCTTACCCTTTAAGATCTCATATGGTGTTTGCTGGGTAGAAGGTCTTACCATGACTCTGTTAATTACATAACAGGCAGTGTTCACTGCTTCAGCCTAAAATTTCCTTGGTAGACCACCTTCAACAAGAAGTGTACGACCCATCTCCACTAGGGTTCTGTTCCTTCTCTCCACAACCCCATTCTGCTCAGGTGTCCTTGGTGAGGAGTACCTATGGTTGATTCCATTTGACCTGCAGAGTTCATCAAACTGTGAGTTTTCAAACTCACCTCCATGATCAGTCAAAATGTTTTCAATTTTCTGATTTATTTTAACATAGAACTCCTGAAATTCTGAGAAGGCATCACTCTTATTAGATAAGAAATAAACCCAAGTATACCTAGAAAAGTCATCTACCATGACAAACCCATACCTCCTTCCTGATAAGCTGACAGATCTGGTTGGCCCAAAAAGATCCATGTGTATCAGCTCATAGGGTTTTGAAGACAGATTTTCAGTTCTAGACTTAAATGACTTTCTAGTTATCTTTGATTGAGTGCATGCATCACAGATTTTATTTTCTTTCTTGAAGGAGACTTCAGGAAGTCCTGTAACCATGCTATGCTTGTTTAGTTTGTGCAAAATGGTATAACCGGCATGGCCTAATCTACGATGCCATAAAAATGCTAAATCTTCTCTGTTGGCAGTAAGACATAGGTTAGAATGCTGAATATCATCTAGATTTATCATGTATGTGTTATTTATTCTTTTTCCAGAGAATTTTACAAGTTCTGAATCAGGTTCAAAAACCTTGCAGCATTGAGAATCAAATAAAATCTTATGACCCTTATCACACAACTGGCTGATACTAAGTAAATTGTAAGCTAACCCTTCAACCAGCATAACATCATCAATGCAGTAGGTAGAACACTTACCTACCATACCTGATCCAATGATCCTACCCTTTGTGTTGCTTCCAAAGGTGACAAGGCCTCCTAGCATTTCACTTAGCATACAAAACTTGGCCTTATCTCCTGTCATATGCCTGGAGCAGCCACTGTCCAAGTACCACAAGTTGCTCTTGGCTGCCAGGCATACCTGCACACACAATTAGGGCAAAGAGTTTGGAACCCAAGTCTGATTGGGCTCCAATGAAGATGAAAAACAGTTAAAACAAGAAAGCAGATTTTTAGGAATCCACATTTGTTTGAAGCAGTTCTGTTCAGTGGATTTTCCAGATTTCTTTTTATTTTGCCTTTTCTTGTTTTTCTTGATTTTCTTTTTATTTGCACCAACAGAGTTATTCACAGAATTGTTGTTATTGTGCCAATGCTTCGGCTAGGTTGCATTCATAAAGTTTTGGCCATAGTAGTTCCTGGGCTGGCTGTGGAAATGTTGGTAATTCCTAGGCATCCGACTGCCATACCCATTTTCCCAATTTCTGACATAGGGTCTGTAAAAGTGTGTAGGTTGATGAACATACCCTGTATACATCCCTTGAGTTCTAGTCCACCCACGCCCATTAGGATAGATTGGCTGTGTGGGGTAGTGGACTGAACTCTAGGTGGATTGAATTTGTTAGGCTGACTTCTGAAAATATTTTGTCTTCCCTGCACCCTTGACCTGCTGACCTATTCATAGGTTTTGGTTGGGTCCTTTTCTGTGATGATGGTGGTGAAGACTTTTTGGCATTGACCTGGGGTTTGTTTACCTGAGCAGGCTGACCCCTAACCTTGGGTTGAGCACTAGAGCTAGGTTTGGAAGTCCCAATTCTACTAGGCTCACCTACTTTCTGTTTGCCCTTCTCCTCTGCATTTAGCCTTTTCAGATTCAAATTTGTCTTTACAGCATTATTGGAATTCATGTTGATCAGAGGTCCTTTCTCCTTTTGTGCAACAAAGAAATAGTTTTCATTCCAAAGCTTTTAGTTGCACTAGAGTTGAATCCTAGGCCCTCTCTTCTGAAATTTACCTTTGACCCAATAATGCATCTAAATTTTCAGATCCTTGGGTCATTTTCTCAATTGTTTTTAGCTTATCCTCATTATCTTTCTGAACTTCATCAATAGATTTTTTAACTCATTATTCACATTGAGGACAGCTTCATATTTTTCAGAAACAATTTTTATCTCATTTTCATAATTCTGAATTTTCAGTTTCCATGCATCAATTTCATTGTCTAATCTCACATTTTCTTCCTTAGAAATTTTCAGTTCTTTATTGATTTCTTCAACTTCAGAACATGTGAGTTTCAGCTTACTATTCTCAGTTTCTAAGCAGGCAATTTTATCAGACAATGAAGTATCATTTTGCATGATTTTAATTTTTCTTCGTAGATGCCTGTTTTCTTTTCTGACCTCATCTACTCTATCAGTAAGTTCATCATAAGCAACCATCCAATCAGTAATAGTAAAATTTTCATAGCGAGAGGATACCTCATCAGATTCTTCCTCTCTATCTTCTGAGCTGGTTGCCATGAGACAGATTGGCTTCTCAGCTTCAACTTCACTGTCCGAAGTGACACTCAAAGATCCCTCGTCCTCATCACTCCAGGTACTCACCATAGCTTTCCCTTTTGTGTTCTTCTTCTTGGACTTATCCTTGAGGTTCTGATTTGTCGGACATTCAGCTTTAAAGTGACCCGCCTTCCTGCATTGATAGCAAACATTAGTTTCAGCTTTCTTTACAGGGTTTGATTTATACCTTGTGTCTCGGCGGCCACTGTTGGGATTTCTTCGGCTGAATCTTCTTCCTTCCTTCTTGAGAAATCTCCGGAATTCCCTAGTAATCATGGCAATATCAGCATTTGCCACTTCTTCTTCAGACAAGCTCTCTTCAGTTGATGATCCGTTGGGGCTGGATCGACTGGATCTGCTAGCACCAGCCTTCAGAGCTATAGGCTTCCTCTTTCTGTCAGCCTCCTCTATCTTCGGCATATTCATCTCATAAGCCATTAGAGATCCGATCAGCTCATCTGCCTTAGTATTATGCAGATCTCTTGACTCTTCCATAACTGTGGCCTTGGTGTGCCAAATTGGAGTCAAGGATCGCAAGATCTTCCTGACTACATCATACTCAGAATATTTTTTCCCGAGCCTCTGAGACCATTTGTGATAATAGTCAGCCGAGCATACATTTCCTTGATCGTCTCATTAGGCTTCATCTTGAAAGCTTCGTATTCTGAAACCAGTAGATTAGTCTTAGTCTCTCTGACTTGTGAAGTTCCCTCATAGATGACTTCAAGTGCATCCCACATTTCCTTCGCTGAGGAGCAGGCAGATATTCGTGACAACTCGGTGGGATGCAGAGAGCACTGGATTGCATTGATTGCACTCCAGTTGAGCGTGGACCTTCTAATTTCCTCCTTGGTCCATACATCTTCATTTGGGGACAGCTTGAAAGGTCCCTTGCTAACCACCTTCCAAATTTCATAATCTTTAGCCCTCAAGAATACCTGCATACGGTTCTTCCAGTATGCGTAGTTGGTTCCATCGAAGTACGGGGGCTTGGATGTGGAGTGTCCTTCAGCTATCATCCCTCTTATGTCCATCTGTGCTTATCCTCTTCGTGTGGTAAGTCCCTGTAGAAGAGTCTAGCTCTGATACCAAATGTTGAAGTTAGATGGAAGGCTCTATCACCACAGGATGTGGATCTAGAGGGGGGGGGTGAATAGATCAACTGGCTATTTTAAAAATTAGGCCTAGAATCAAATGCGGAATTAGAAGAACACTAAACGAACACAGCCAATGCACCGAATGAAACACACAAGATCTGCTGAACAAGCAATCAAACACACGAGAGGCACAAGGCTTTTAGGTGGTTCGGTCAATCCGACCTATGTCCACCCCACATTCAACTCGAATGTGGATTACTGCTGATACACAGCTTCAATCTGCTAGGTTCTACAGCTTGCCGACAATGGTTGGCGCTTACAGCTTATCCCGACCAGAGGAGCACCCTCTGCAACAGCTGAGCATCACAGCTTGCTCTACTGGGCACTACAGCTTAGCCGACCAGAGGAACACCACTGCAACCCGCTGCCTCACAGCTTAAAACCGCTGACTAACAGCTTGATAGAACAAGAGTTTTCAAAGAGAAACTAGCAAGACTGAAAACAAACAAAACACACAATCGAATGGAAGAAAACCAAAACGACTGTAGCTCAAAGTTGAGCAATATCAGCTCTGGTAACTGGACCAAGAGACTGATTCACAAGCTCTCACAATAACTCTCTCAACTCATCTCCTCTCTCCTTCTTCTTCTCTCCTTTTCTTCTTCTCTACTTTTCTTCTCTCACAGTGGATCTCGGTGGCTGCTGCTTCAGACTGGATGTATATACTTCGCCAACTTCGATCAGCCTTTACAGAAGATGAAGACTGATATATATATCAGCAGCAGGTGGATAAGGGCGCGTGGCTTCCACGTTTTCCCGCCCAAGGAATTCTCCAGATTCGAGGTGCTTCCATCCACGTGGCAGCATCTGGTCACCTCGTCCTCCTGGGATCACGAGCCATGTCAGCAATCTCAGTAGAGAATCCCTGTCAGACAGAGTATCAGATGATCAGATTAAATAACAACTCTATATAGACTTATCAGAAGAACTTTGTTGAATAGACTTCATATAAGTGAAAGCTATGTACAGACTTGCTGTATGAAGCAACCGTTGTACAGACTTAGGTGATATGAAGACTGTCAATGTATAGACTAAGTGAAGATCAATGCAATGTGTAGACTTCATAAATGAAGATGCAATGTGTCAACTTCAGTGAGACTCAAATGAATACAAGCGATGTATAGACTTTGCCAGGGCATGCACAATGCAATGCGTTGACGCTTCACTACATGCCAATGCACTGCATTGACGCAATACAATTGTGACTTTACCAGGGCATGCACAATGCAATGCGTTGACGCTTCACTACATGCCAATGCACTACGTTGACGCAATACAATGTGACTTTGAAGGCTGTGAACAACAAGGCATGTTGTACAGACTTTGATATAAAGCATGTAATGCAATATGGACAATGTATACTTAGCCTTTGAGGAACGATGTATAGACTTAGAACGTGAAGACAGGCTGTATATACTTAAAGAATAAGCTAGTGTATATACTTGAAACATCTGAACCAATGTACAGACTTGTAGATGTAAAGCCAATGTACAGACTTGTAGATGTGAAGCCAATGTACATGCTTTGAGCTTCAAAGCACACTGTGCAGACTTTACCACTGTATAGACTTGAGGCTCTGAACGTAGGTAAAGACTGGCAGTCCAATGTATAGACTTTCTGAAAGAACGTCTGTATAGACTTGAAAGATCAAGACGCTAAGGAAGACAGACAATGTACAGACTTGCTGTAACAGTCTGATGTACAGACTTCATGAAACTCTAGACACTGAATGTTGTACATACTTAGCCCATGCAATGAGACGCTAAATGAGACGGTGAATGAGACGCTGGACTCTGTACAGACTTTGCCCAAAGCCTGAGACGCTAACAAAGATGGACGATGTTCAGACTTGCTGAAAGACCGATGTACAGACTATGCCCAAATGCATGAGATGCTAACTAAGACGCTGGACTCTGTACAAACTTGAGCGATGTATGGGCTTAGCTTCGTGCAAGCTACAGTCCAATGTATGGACTTTGAAGTTCAACTGGTGAGTGTACAGACTTCACCAATGAGACGCTCACTGTACAGACTTTGCCTTAGACTCTAAATGAGACGGACAGTGTATAGACTTGGCCAATGCACTGTGGATGTATGGACTTTGACGCCTGCATGCTATGCAATGCACACACTTGGTGACTTCGCATGTTGTGCAATGTGCAACCAGTGTATGGACTTATCGTGCCTACACAGGGCGTTGTACACTGTAGCAACCATGATAAATAAAGGGTTAAAATAAATTAAAATTTCCCTAAATGAATCAAAGAATTAGTAAAGATAATGGGAAGAAGCTTAAACGGATAAATTAAAACCCAAAACCAAATAACGCCTCTCCGTAGGGCGTTAATTTTAAAACAAACGCCTTTATATAAGGCGTGCCTAAAGAAAGGACGCCCACACGAGCGGTCGTCAATTCTCACGCGACCAAATTGGGCAAGTAAAAGAAACGCCCCTTTCATAGGCGTGTTTTTAAACACGAAACACCCTTATACAAGGCGCCTTTTAAGAAACGCCCTATGACAAGGCGTCAATTTAAAATGCGACGCCCTGACCTAGGTCGTTAATTACATTCCGGTTCCGTTCCAACCAAGAGCTTATCCTGGGAAGGATTAAGCTAATCTAGTAAGTATCTACTAGGGTAAGGACTCTATATTGGAAGCATTACTTCCACTAGAACACTAACCCTATTAGGACCCTAAAAATCTTATAAATACTCTCCTACTTGACCCTAAACCGCTGTTTAAGCGTTCGATTCTTCAAAGGTATAGGCAGAACATCAGGTTCTTCTTCTTCCTTCTGTTGTGTTCGAACAACTCATGAAGAATAACGATTCTTCATCTTTTTCTTCTATACAGGTTGAGAAGCTCCTGTGAAAGAACAAGGTAATGTTCTTCTTTTTCTCCTCCGGTTAGATAAGGTGAAGGAACTAATATAGGTTTCTTCTTTTTCCCGGTAGGATCTACAGCAAGTTGGCCAGCCGAAGAACCAGGGTTCTTCATCCAACCTAAAGCCTCTCTTGCTGACTTGCTGCTGTGAATATTGGGTTGACAGAGCTCATCTATCTCTTTCTTCCGAGAAGGCTCTGTTACAAACAGAGTGTTATTTTCTCATCAAGTTCTTCACGTTCCACCTTCCCAAGTCTTGTTAAGGTAGGTTTTCTCAAGGCACTGTAGCCCAAACAAGTTAATTCAATGAATATACATCATCACATGCATGAATATAAGTTTTAATATAGCTTCTACGCATTTTCTGGAATATTTTTGAAAGAGACGCCCCTGTCAAGGGTGCTATTTTACAAGACACGACCCTGACCAGGTCGTCAATTCCTAAATTCGACGCCCTGTACAAAGGCGTTAATTCCATGAAATTACATGCAATTAATAATTGTTCACGTTTAAAATTTAATAGCTATGAAATCTTGAAACTAATGTAATGCATGAGTATACCGTGAAATCCTACTATTTTTCTTGTCATGACTATATATCTTGTCTCCTGAAATTTATTATCCTGAAATTTATAAAAATTCTTGAAAAGCATGAATTCACGACCTGAACCAAGTCGTTTCTTGGAAACCCACGCCACGATCGAGGGCGTGAATTTGAAAGTAACGCCCCCGTTCAGGGCGTGTCTTTGATAAATCCCAGAATATGTATATCCTGCAAAAAAATAGGATTAAAGAATGGACGACCATTGTGCATGTCGTCACATTGAAATAAAATGCCCCTGTAAAGGGCGTGTTTTTGATAAAACACAGAATTATGGAAATTTCTGCAAAATTGGAAATGCATGTAAACGCCCTTATTTAAGGTGTTATTTACTTAAGTAGTGACTTAATCAAAGTCGTTATTTTCTGTAAAAAGGTTTTTACCTGTTACTGCTAACCGAGGGTTTTCATTATATTTATATATATGTATATCGGCACTATATCTCCACTCCGTGAGTATAGTCCCATGTTTTCTACGATGATTTATCGCATTACACATTCAATTCTCATTGACATACAAGCTCTCCATTAGACATTCCGTTCCTTTGGACTAGCGAGTTAGTCATATAGACCTCCGTAAGTCTCCTCGTAGTCTTGGATTCCCTCAAGGCCGATTGAGCGGGTTGTACCCTAAAAACCTATTACACTATTTTGCCATGTCACTCTATAGAAACATGGTATACCGGCCCTCATGTTATGCTAAGTGGATATCATGAGAATATTCTTAATAAGATGAGGACATCATGTTATTAACATGCTGTTCTTGTGGATCTCAATTCTATATACCAAGAGTGACCATCTACATATGGGCACTTATTTGTCATGGTACCCGGTTAGGGAACCAATTCCACCCAGTTTATCGACGTCATGGTTACTATGCTTTGCGCGGATTTTATCGCCAGTATGTCCTTACTCAAGGGTCTTGCCCTTGAATTCCTTGAAAATCTTATCTTATCATCCTAATTAAAACTTGTTCTTAGAACTCCTTATTGGCTATAAACTATCGTGGATGTCTAGATCTATCATGAATGCTGTGCATATAGGGCCCGATCTGGTCCTGGGAGGAGAGCCCGAAAGTACTAGTGCCCATGGGAGTTTTAATGATAACAGTGTCTAGCATTGCACCGGAGTACTCTTTATCTTGATCTTTGGCATTCCACGATATCTCTTTTCTTGCGTGCGTGACTCGACTTGCGTGACTTGACTTGCGTGGCCCGACTAGGGCAAGGTACTTGCGTGAAATAGCCAATAATCTATAAAGTCTCTCATGAAAGTTTCTTGTTTAATATTCGCTTGAGTGTTTTGCACGATGTGTTATTCTCTTGATTAGTTACTTGTTCAATTATTTCTACATGCATAGCCTTATTGCATTTACATGTGAGAAATTGTAATTACTTAAACCCATTGCTAGTTCTTGAGATATAATTTCCTACTGAGCGTTCGCTCACTCCGTTTTATTCCAACATTTTCAGGTAAGCAGGTAGCTAGCAAGACCAAGACTCACACGGGCGGGACAAGTGTGCAAGCGAGCTTCAGAAACTAGTGAACCGAGTCTTTTATCTTTCTTGAGTCTAGATAGTGTTATCTAGCTAAGTCAGCTTGGCGTCTCTTATTCAGTTATCTTGTCTAACGTCTGTTAGTATGTCGTTATCTTTCTTTCCATTGTGTTGAAGTCTCCAAGTTGGAAAACAAGTTCTTGTAAGAGATTTATATTAGAAATAAATTTTTTTTTTTGTTGTTCCAAATTATTTGGTCTCATGCCAATGCTCTTGATCGTTCACGAATGTAACTGCCACGTTCCGAGCAAACGACACGTTCCGCTGCTATCGGCCCGGGGCGTGACATACACACTTGCTGCCTGATGCTCATGTGCAGACTTTCATGCCCAACAGCGATGTATAAACTTTGATACTTTGAGTGTGTGTTCAGTGTGAAAACAAGATAAAATGCATATTACACACAAACAATCTGATAAAATAATTTCATCAAAACATAAACAGTGTTGCCAATCAATCAAAACAATGTGTTGCCATATGAAGTAAAGTTACATGTCAACACCATCAACACATAGGAGTCACAATATGTTGACTCCGACATCCCTTTAGGTCGACATCAATATTTAATCTCTGACTCGGACCTCTCGTCCAGTCAACCAACAAAAAGACCCTTTTACCTCTAGCTCGGACCTTTCGTCCAACTAGCCAAGAAAAGACCTTTCTACCTCTGGTTCAGACCTCCCGTCCGACCAGTCAACAAAAAGATCCTTTTACCTCTGGTTCAGACCTCCCATCCGACCAGTCAACAAAAAGATCCTTTTTACCTATGGCTCTACCCTTCCATCTAGATTGGCGAACGAAAAGACCACTTTTACCACCAGCATCATGACCTTTCGTCTAGGTTGGCACGCAAACAAAAATGTCTTTATCTGGCGTCATGGCTTTTTGCCTAAGCCGGTAAATATTCTACCTTGGCGCCATGGCCATCTGCCTAAGACAAGTTGTATAGCGTCATGACTTCATGTCTAAGCCGTTAAATATTCTTGTCCAACGGCATGGCTTTTCGTCTCACGCCCCGAGCCTTTATTACAGCAGAAGACTAGCTCGAGGAACGTGAACAGCCGGCATGGTAAGCCTCTTGCAAGTAAGAACGATTAGAGCGCAAGGCAATCACACATAAGAATGCAATCGCACAATAATTTACTCAAACTCCAACTTTATTTCATTAAAAATTAAATATTCAAATACAATCACTAATTCAACTATCTTCGTTATACTAGGCTCAAGAAAATTGCATAGACTCAATCTAAACAATGTAGACTTCCTAAGCCTTCACTCATTCTTCATTCACTCTCGGACCCGCTATTTGAACGTTCTGAATCCGACTCACTTCCATCTCCTGAAAAGATTGGAAATAGGTAATGAGCACATTTACGCAGTAGGTATCTTCGCATCAACATGAAGGCATTATTTAAGTAATTAACATTTCAGCTCTAGAGAAATTAAGGTAAAATCATGCGAATGCGATAAACCACAAGTAACGAAAGTAACAATATGATCATGTAAGATAGAATGAGCAAGTATGAACTAGCAAGAATGTAACAGGTATGATCAAGAACATAGCATGACCTTTCATGAACAAGAATGTAACGAGAATGCACTTTCACTTGTCACTTTCATAACCATAAAGCCTACGCACTAGAACGTCAATCATGTAGCAATTCACTAGATTTTCACGAGTGCTCATAGATTTCACTTATTTATAAAGAAAGTACTCCCAGCGCAATGCGACGCCAGTAGCATCATACCCCATGATTTATAATAGTATGTTTCGGGCAATCAGCCGAGGGGACTAGCATAGAGCCCTTGGAGATAATCAGCGCCCAAACTGCATCTTTACGTATAAATCAAGCTACTTCCATGAGTGTAACAATAAAGCGTGGCCAGTAATATAACAAATTCAATCAATAAGCTCATGACAACCATCATCAAAGAATGAATGCTTCAATTAAGAATATGAGAGACCAAGAATGATTTAAGATGATATTATGCTCATGGGAATAATCCGGTAGCATAACGGTACATTCGTTATCTTTAATAATTTAAATTAAGTTTTCTTGGATAATATGACAAGTCCTAGACCATGAATAATCTATCTAGGAACTTTAAAATATCAACCTTTGTTGAATCCCTATGGTTTTGGTGATGGTTTTGATGATGTCTCACACTATAAATCAATCCTCTATGTTTAGATTAATGTTGTTTCATCATGTGAGTAAGTACAGTTTATTTGGTTATCAGATAAGCATGCTATTATGATTTTATCTACACTTTGCTTAGCTGGTTTTGACAGCAGTGGGTCGACCCAACCTTGCTGATGCGTCGACTCATCTGTTCTTTGGGATAACTCCTTCAAGTCTGTACATCGGGCACTTTCTAACTGAAGTCTACACACTGGCATTAGAATTCCAAGTCTGTACAATGCCCGACCAACTAAGTCTGCACTTTGCAAAAATCAGTTCAGCTCAACCCTATACATCCTTCCAATCCTCAACTCTATACATTGGAGTGTCAAGCTTAATGTCTATACATCGTCTCGTGTTTGCAAAGTCTGAACAGTGTCCGTTGTCAAGACTCCTTGAAGTCTGTACATCGGACTGCTTCTTTTGAAGTCTACACCTTGGCCCGTTCTCTTCTGCAAAGTATGTTCATTAGACTGTGGCGAAGTCTATACATTCGGCTCCTTGGGCAAAGTCTATACATCGCATAGTCTGCACATTGCTTTCAGCCCAAGTACTCAAAGCCAAGTCTATACAACGCCAACCCAACACATTGAACAGCTCTCCATGTCTATACACTAGACTTCATTTCTCTAAAGTCCATACACTAGAAACTCCTCATTTGATTGAGTCTGTACATTGAGCCCAACGTTAACACTAAGTCTATACACTTCTTTCTTGTTGCTGAAGGGAGCAGGGTCGACGCCTGAAGCTTAAAGCGTCCACGCATCAGTAGACGAAGCTTTCACGTCGTCTTCTATTGCGTCAACGCCACAAGCAAGCAGCATCGACGCAGCAGTTAAAGAAACAGAGACTCTTACAAGTGATGAAGCCTTCACGAAATCTTCCACTGCATCAACGCCATCAACAAGCAGCGTCAACGCAGCGGCTTAAGAGATGCCAGTATAGAAATGTATACGTTCGTGCGTCAACGCCACCAACTGGCAGCGTCGATGCAGCAGTCCAAGAAAGGGATGACTTATCTCTGGATGCCTTCAATACGTCAACGCAATATGCTGATAACGTCGATGCAGCTCACCTATCTGTTGAAGACTTGAACACTGGACTGCCGATACTGTTGCGTCAACGCAATAGGCTGATGGAGTCGACGCAGCGGTTAAGAAGTTTGAAGATTTCTGATGACTGCGTCAACTCTTTGGGGCAAGTGAGTTGACGCCATCTACCTCCAATTGCTGAGCGTACTGGTGCTGGGCACGTGATCCAAGGATAAGGAAAATGCCAAGATGAGGACACGTGGTCTGACAGCCTGCTGGATGCTGCCACGTAGTCCGAACTCTTAGGGCGGGAACTGTGGAAGCCACACGCGCCCTGCTGCTGCTCCAGGTATAAAATGGAGCCTTCGTCTTAAGATGAAGGTCGATCGAAGCATAAGCCTGGAGAGCATATACGTCCTTCGATCCAGAAAAGGAAAGAAAAGTGCAGAGAGAAAGAAAGAGAAAGGAAAAGAGCAGAGAGTTCAATATCTGAGAGGAGTTTGGTCGAGAGAGAGAGAGAGTGTGTGCTGATTGATGAATTGCTTCATTTGAAGCTACATTTGTATTGGGTTTCAGAACCGATTCCTTCTCATTGTTTTTCATTTTCCACTTTGCTTTCGTTTATTTTTCGTCCTTCTATTCTGATCTGAATTGTTGTCCCTCCGGTGTGTGAAGGAAGGGAGTATTACTCCAGTTTCCCTCTATGTTGCAGAGGAAGAGAGACCGGTGATCTCTGGTGGTGTTAGTGACTGGCTGTCATTAACAGTTTCCCTCCGGTGTGTGGAGGAAGGGAGAGGATTCTCCGGTTGTGTTCTAGCTGGGAGCTAGAACAGGTTTCAGGTTCTGTGGGTGGCAGAACTTGATTGAGGGATTTGTTTCCCTTGGTGTTCAAGCTGTGTGGCAGCATGTTGTTCGCAGACTGAGTCTGCATTGATCTAGCATCGTCTAGTGGAATCCTCACTCTAGTTGGAGTGAGGGGTGGATGTAGATTGCGGACTGCAATCGAACCACCTATAAAACCGAGTGCCTCCTCTATGGTTTGCTATTGTTCTCTACGCTCTTCATCTGCTCGGCTCTTTGCTTCCATGTGATTCGCTCTTCATTCTCATTTACATCCCTCTGTGTACGGTTTAAGGAGGTGCGTTAGCAGTAGAAAATATATTCCGCTTAAGTTTCTACAAATTGGGAGTGATCTATTCATCCCCCCCCCTTCTATATCACTCTTGCTGCGCTAACAACCTTTTGGTCAAACCTCGGGTTAATGTACTCAAGAACTGTGACGGTTTAATACTGGGCCATTACATGAACTTCACAGTCGAGAATTGGACCGTTAGAATAGTTGAATCCAGAAGAAAATAGATATGGACTCAAACAATGTGACGGTCATATATTGGACCGTTATATGTGCCTGACGGTCTAATATAGATCTGTTACATATCCAGAATCCAAAGACATCGATAGTGCTTTCTAACAATTGGGCTTTCATAGTACAACCAACTCGGCGTCCTAGTGGGAATCCCAGGCTCGTAGAGAATTACGGAGGCATTGAAACAAGATTTCCTATTCCATTGGAAGGAATATCCATTAGAGAGGTCTTCGTGTTCACGAATATGTTCTTATAGTGCAAAGTGTGAACTAATGGCCATATACCAGAATATATGCCATGTACTTATGGAATTGACTCCATAGACAGAAAGAATGTGTAACGATATAAAATCGTGATAAAACTCATTAATATTTTTTCTAAATGATGGTTTAAATACAAAACTATAGTGCTTTGGGCTTGAAATTATCATCTACTTGAAAATAACTCTAAAGTACCGTAAATCATGCAATTTCTAACATGAATCACACCTGAACTTAAAAATCATGAAAACAGGTTAGATCTATTTAACTAGGCATATATATATATATAATCTATTTAAACCAATCTTAATTTTGCCTTAAGTTGACAGAACACAGTGCTGTGTAACGGACTTGTCTGGGCGCGTCACAATATGGTAACGGTCCACTGTATGTCTGTCAGAGTTATCAGAACTCTACAATCGTTTACAGAGGTGTGACAGATCAAGGTAGGTCCGTTACACATCCCTAGCGGTCTTACGATAGATAGTTAGGCCCTCTGCTGACAGAAAATAGAATAGAAAACTATGAAAATATGTCATGCTTGGAAATCAAAATACTTAAATTATTCCAGTCATGAAAAATGAAGTATATGCCAGCTACATGCATCGGTTGCAATAAATTAACAAGAAAATATCTTTTTATCTTTTATTAAGGCTAAGGATATGCATGTATGCCCAACCCTACTAAACTATGAAATTCATGATCTATAGTGCATATAATCAAGCAAAACAAGAGGGCTTTTATCCCTAACAAGATGTTCTTGCCATTCATGAGATGACCTACCTATTAACTAGGCTTTAAACTTCCAATTTGAATCTTCAAGGGTCACCCTAGTTCTTCTCTTCTTGTGATTTTTCAACAACTTCACGTTGCCCTAGCTCTCCAACCTCTTGACCTAAAGATGTGAAATTTGGAGGTTTAGAAAGATGATACTATTGGGAATAAAAAGTTCTAAAGAATCAAACTCTAATTACCTCATTTAGCTTCTCTAATTTCCTGATCTTCAACACCCTATTGCACAGTTTCCTGGGTTGGTGTGATGAAACCAGCAACTTTGGAAGATCCTAACTCCTTGGATACTTGACCTCCTAACATGAAATTTTGAGGGTATTTAGTCTAAAGTATTAGGAACAAAAGACTCTAAAGAACTTACTCGAGATTCTATCTCCTTACCTTGATTCTTCACGAGCCAAAAGTAAGGGTTGCTTAGTTCAGAACTGGGCTCTATTTATAGGGTTTTGGCTAGGGTTTGAGGATTAGATCAATTCTAGAGTCCTTAGTTGGTCAGAACATGAACCCTAAGAGTCCTTAGTAACCTTACACATTCTCCTAATTAGGTCTCTTGCAGATAGGATCCCAAAGATCCAATCTTTTTACAAGTTCTTCCTCTCACGGAATCAGCTGAGTGTAACGGACTAGGTCTGGTCCGTTACATGGTTGTAGCGGTCGCTCGATAGACCGTTACATCAACTGGGTGTGGACATTCATCTTAATTCAAACTCTTTGGTTAATTATCCACTAAATTATCTAAATAAAATGGTATTTATCCAAATATTTCGTGGATAACTTAAATAACCTTCTAGAATATGGGCCAAATTTAATGGGCTTGGTCTTTGAACCTATTGGGTTTAAACGATTAAAGCTGGATTAGTTATTTAATATAAGGGTTTTTTGCATGAAAATCATTATTAGAGGTTAATTTGTAAAAAAATCATTCTTAGAAATGAATTAGCAGGTATATCACCGTGTAAATCTAAATTGTGCAAAAATGACATATTTATTTACACGCATGTCACTTCTTTTTATCAACAACTTGCAAAAAAATCACTCTTAAATGGCATTTATGCACTATTTGAATTAACCTAGTGATATGTCTGCTAATGCATTTGTAGGAATAGTTTTTTTACAAATTCACCTCTAACAATGGTTTTCATGCAAAGATCCCTTAATATAATTGGGCCTTATTAATGATTTATTTAACCCAATAGTCATTAATTAATTCATTTAGACCCTTAATAATTCCAGAAAATTCTTAATTATATCAAAAATATTTTATAAAAATTATGGGGCACTACATTTTGCCTAAGCTGGTAAATATTCTGTCTTGGCGTCATGGCCTTCCACCTAAGCCAAGTTATCCGGCGGCATGACTTTTCGCCTAAGCCGGTAAATATTCTGCCTTGGCATCATGGCCTTCCGCCTAAGCCAAGCTATCCGGCGTCATGGCTCTACGCCTAAGCCGGTAAATATTCTACCTTGGCATCATGGCCTTCCGCCTAAGCCAAGTTATCTAGCGTCGTGGCTCTACGCCTAAGCTAATAAATATTCTGCCTTGGCGTCATTGCCTTCCACCTAAGCCAAGTTGTACGGCGTCATGACTCTATGTCTAAGCCATTAAACATTCTACCTTGGCGTCATGGCCTTCCGCCTAAGTCAAGTTATATGGCGTCATGACTCTATGTCTAAGCCGTTAAACATTCTCGTCCGGCATCATGACTTTTCACCTAAGCCGGTAAATATTCTACCTTGGCGTCATGGCCTTCCGCCTAAGCCAAGTTGTACGTCATCATGACTCCATGTCTAAGCTGTTAAATATCCATGTCTGGCGTCATGGCTTTCCGCCTAAGCCGGTAAATATTCTACCTTGTCGTCATGGCCTTCTGCCTAAGTCAAGTCGTACGGCGTCTTGACTTCATGTCTAAGCCATTAAATATCCTTGTCTGGCGTCATGGCTTTCCGCATAAGCCGATAAATATTCTGCCTTGGCGTCATGGCCTTATGCCTAAGCCAAGTCGTACGGCGTCATGACTCTATGTTTAAGCCATTAAACATTCTACCTTAGGTTCATGGCCTTCCGCCTAAGCCAATTTATACGACGTCATGACTCTATGTCTAAGCCGTTAAACATTCTCGTACGGCGTCATGGCTTTCCGCCTAAGCCGGTAAACATTCTGCCTTGGCATTATGGCCTTCCGCCTAAGCCAAGTTACCCAGCATCATGACTTTATGTCTAAGCCGTTAAATATCCTTGTCCGGCGTCTTGGCTTTCCGCCTAAGCCGGTAAATATTCTCCTTTGGAGTCATGGCCTTCTGCCTAAGCCAAGTTGACCGGTGTCATGGCTTTCTGCCTAAGCCGGTAAACATTCTACCTTGGCGTCATGGCCTTCCGCCTAAGCCAAGTTGTACGGTGTCATGACTTCGTGTCTAAGCCGTTAAATATCCTTGTACGACGTCATGACTCTATGTCTAAGCCGTTAAATATTCTCCCTTGGCGGCATGACCTTACGTCTAAGCCAAGTCATTCGGCGTCATGACCTTTGGTCTAAGCTGACAAGCCTCCTACCCTTGGTTCGGAACTGTTGTCCGAACTAATGAACGAAAAGGCCCCCTTTGGTTTCACACCAACCCTTGATCCCTCTAGGGATTTATCACTATGACACCTTCTCTCTACTGCCATGGCATCAAGCTCCCGGCACCAGAATCACCAACCTACGGGCATGCCTAATAAGCCCTTTAGAAAAGAGAAAACAAAAAAAGAGAGCAAAAGAAAGAAAAAAGAAGAAGAAAAAAAGAAAGAAAAGAAAAAAAGAGAAAGCAAAAAAAAGAAGGAGAAAGAAAAAAAAGCAAAAAAAAGAGGAAGAAAAAGAAAAATAATAATAATCATGACGTGATTCGTGTGCTCGTTTACCTCACATGCATGTCTGCCTGAAATATAGTACTAACACGCTTCCTCAAACTTCTAAGGCCGCGCACTCCCTTGCTAAATAATGTTGTCCTAATTCAGGCTATGTGTGCGTCACGACACACTCTAAGGGACGAAAAGTCAATTCTCGGCGAGTGCATACGATTAGGGGAAGTGTCGTAGCCATGTCGCTGGCATTACTCACAGAATACACTCTAGACAAAAGTCCTACACTTCGCACATAATATGAGAAATGGTCCTTAGTCATAGGGATGTCATAAATTCTCCTTAACACTTCATGAATGCTTAAATATCTACACCCACGTAAAGAGTGACCGTGAGGAAAAAGCTGTCTACCCCCCCCCCCCTCCAAAAAAAAAAGAGAAAAAAAATGATGATAATGATGAGTGGGATGTGAATCGAAGTAGCCAGAAATCCCCATTGAGACACATGAGGAAACTCGCGCGAAAATGGTGCAGCAAACTCCACAATTAAAAATAAGGATGAATTCTAGTAGCCGGAAATCCCCATTGAGACACATGAGGAATCTCGCGCCGAACGGCGAAGTCCATCATAAAACCCTAATATAGGATGGATCATACTAGCCGGGAACCCCCATTTAGACATATGAGGAGACTCGCGTCGAACGGTGAAATCCATCACGATATCATAATAAAGGATGAATCCTAGTAGCCGGGAATCCCCATTGAGACACATGAGGAAACTCACGTCAAACGGTGAAGTTTAGAATTAAGAATAAAAGGGGGTTGTGCGGAGCTACCAAAAAGTTGGGAACCCCGAATGTATGTGTAGGCGATAAAGGAATCCTCTAGTGTTACTCAGAACGTCTGCACGTCCCTATGTCTAGGGTTCACTACCCATATAATTACACTTTCACACTATGGAGGAATAGTCTTGGGTGTAGATTGTGGTCTATGCTATGCATATGTTCTACACGGCGTCCCCATTGCGTATGCATATCTCCCTTAGTTGTGCTTCGTGAGCCGCACTCTGTCCATGAATCATGGGCGCTATCCTTATCCTATCCCAGTTATGGGGGAACTATGCTACATACATCTACTCTATGCTTGCAGTCGATGAGTGCTTGCATGCTTGGATGAGGTTATAAAAAAAAGAGATAATAAAAATGAATGATGAAATAAAAAATGAATAAATGATGATAAATAGAAATGGAATAAATAATAAAAAGACCCATGCAATATTTTCGAACGGGCTATGGGCTACACCCGCTGGCCCCGCTCCCTCGTCCCTCTATCGCGACACCCGCGGGTGGGGGGCATTTGTTGACACTGAAAATATTCCTAATACTTCCTGACTTCTGCTTCTGCAGGTCGTAAGTTCTGATCGGGTGCTCCTGTACCGACAAAGAAGAAAAGAAAGAAAAGAAGAAAAAGAATGGCGGAAGCTGAACAAAAGATGAGACCAAAGAAAAGAAGAAAAGAAAAGATGCTCGGCTCCAACGGCCATCCGCTAAAGCAAGACCTGCGTGCTCGACCCAAACACATACGAAGTTCTGATTAAGGCCATTCATTGGGCCGAGAGCTTAGTCAATGCCCCGTCAAGGTCTTTCAAGGACCACGACGAGGGGAACGGCTAACGATGGCTTCCGAAACCATCCCCGGACCCATCGGCTAGCCCGCGTCGGGCGAACAAGCTAAACCGACATACAAAAGGTTGTCGGCGCCCCTTAACCAGGCGCCGCCAAATCCGACGTGCCAAAATGATTGGGGGGCATTTGTCCCCGGTGTTGACACCCATTTTTTGTCGATAAGTTGAGTCATTTCTCTTATTCCCATTTATTGATGCCTCGAATTGTCCATCACTCGTTGGGCTATTTTCTGGCACGTTCTGGGCCAATTTTATGGGTGGCCTCCCTCCCTGGCTAGGTCCGAGTTGATTCAGGGCTCAATGGGCCTTGGTTTTGGTTGATTGAGCTTTTCTATGAATTTCAAAAACCCATGTACATGTGCGGTCAACCTCCAGCCGCTCAACCGGTTGATACTGGGCTATTCATATATTTATGGGATATTTGGCTGATTTTTTGAATTATCACCGATAAGCAAATATACGGCCCATGTTTAGCCGCATAAGACCATTGTACGGTCTACACTAAGCCGTCTATGTCTCAAGAGTCCTAACGTCGATTAACTATTCAGATAATTACCTATTTATCTTTTTATTTATCACCGACAGGCTTGGGCGGTTTCCTGTTAGCCGTTCAACAATAAGAGAGTCCAACGGTGAATTGATCGGTCAGTTCAGTGGATAAATTAATTATCTCATGATTTATTTGAATTTCCACCAACAGAGAAGAACGTCCCATGTCTGGCCGCTCACCATTTGTGCGGTCTATCGTGAGACTGTTTATCCTCTCAGACCAGAAAGTGGTTAAGGGTTTTTTACACATTCGTGTTTTTTCTCCCAAACTTTCTCCGATGATTTCTCCGCGAATCCTTAACCATTTTGAGTGCCGTTTCTTCCAGATAAAAGATAATTGAATTATCTTCATCTTTTATTTGATAATCTTGACCTAAAAATAGCTAAAAATCCTAATTTTGAGCTAGGACTTTAGGTGCTCTATAAATAGACCCTAGGCGCCGGGTTTGAAAAGAGGGGAGATTCTGGGTCAACGGCGAAGCCCTGCTGAAATTTTGAGCGACCTAGCACCAAGGAGGGAGGCCTTCTACATTCACACAGGCCTCCGGTTTAGGGAGTAGTCCTAGTTTTGAGTCTTTTACATTTGATAGTCCCATTTCTTCTCATTGCATGCTTGTTTTTACACATCCATTCTCCCACGTTTTCTTTGTTTGCACTACCATGCACACACCCTCCTACGTTTTCTGACGCCCCCAGGGGTTTAAAACTCCCCAGGTATTCCCCATTCCATTTAGTTATGTGAATTTCTTTCCGTTCGAGCGTATACTACACTTTCTAGTTCTAATCCTGGTTTTTTCTTCGTGTTCCACACTCTGTTTCGCAGGTCAGCAACACACTAACGCGAGGCCCATCCTTTCTGGCCGGCCGGAAAGGGTGGAGGTTGGACTCTTGCAACTTCTGGCGTGGTGGTCTTGCGCGACTTCTTCCGGACCGTTCAGGGATACATACGGCCATTCCTCAACCGTTCTTCATCCCCTTGCGGTCACCATCAAGCCGTTCAACCCTCCATCCATCGTCGTCCCGCGTTCCACCTCAGCACCAAAGAGCGGCCTATCGTGAGACTGCGCGTACGTTCAGGCGGTCCATAAGGAGCCGTTCAACGCGTCGGTGCTGGTTTTAAGGCGAGTATCTCCCTCTTTCCAAGGTACGGTGTGCGTTCATCGCATGTCCCGCATCTTGGTGGCGATCACGATCACAGGTTCTCTCCTCCATTCCATCCCTTACTTCATTTTGTTTTATTTCCCATATCTGCGTAGTGGAGGGATATTTTAACGCTGGTAGGAAAGGAAGAGTCATACTTTCCACAACTACACCCCCTTTTTTTGGCGATCACGGTGGGCCACCTAGTGCCCATCGTGTTAGTGATTTGCTGACCCTTTTTTTTGCTGTGTTAGTCCTTTTCTTGAAGTGGTTGCAGGTTGAGTCGCGTTCTCTGTCCTCTAAACTTGAACAGCTCTCCTAGGGCCGTCCAACATTTGTGCGGCTGAAGGTTCACTGTCCTTCTCTGTGAATAGTGCCACTTCTCCTCCCAGCCTACGGTCGAGAGCGGTCTCCTACCACCCGTTCATCATCCCTACGGCCTGTGTTTGGCCGTCCACCGTGCTGGCATAGGTACGCCTCTGTCTTCATATTGTTGATTTGGTTGGTTTTGCACGGTTGCTGCAGGTCCGTTCCAGTGCTTAAGCGGTTGTCAATAGACCGCTCCTCCTGATACGTTTCCCATTCCCGTCTTCTTTCATTCCAACATTTCTTGATTTTTTCTGTTACTTTGTCATTACTCCTTGGGGTGAGCGGTTCAACCAGGACCGTATATCTCCCTGAGCGGTCTCCTAGAGGTCATCCTTGTCGTGCTACAGTGCACCCGTGATTCACTTTGATTGCCATGTTATATGATTGTCATGATATTTGGTGCTGATTATTGATCTCCCCTTGCTCTTATACCATCATTGCATGCTTGCTTTCATTGCTTACATATTTTATTGATCATTGATTGCTAGTTGCTAGGCTAGACTTTGCATGCACTCCGGTGCACATAGGGGCATACATTCTATTCATAGTAGTTGCATTCCTACTGAGGTAGGGTTTCCTCTCATCTCCATACTCCTTGGAGCCGACTAGGGACCTTGTTGAGGACCTCCGTAAGCTCCTGTGAGCCGTGGATTCTCACACGGACGTCGGGCAGGTTGTACCGTCACCACCCCCCAGTCTAGGGTTTGCATCAGAGGGAGAGAGAGTCCTCTAGTGTCAGCCAGTTGCCCTATTCCCTACCTTGGCTAGGAACCCCTTGGTCGAGTGAACTTAAATCTTAATTAATTCACCAAAGGCAAAAAAGGAGAACTTATAAAATCCTACGCGCATCATTTGAAACTTCGTTGCATTAACTGGCTGATTCTCCTCTCATCTCGCTTCTCCATTGTGTACATTTCATTTGAGTTGTTTGTTTTAGCTCTCTACTTAGGGCTATTTGCCTCCCCCTTACCCATTATCATCAGTGCATGCGGAGTTGTTTCTTCCCCATAGGATCATTATCTAGGGGCAACTCTCACTTCATCTCTTACTTTAATCCCCTATTTGATTCACCACCCATCATGTCATCCTATGATTTCTCCCATTTCCACGAGGATTCCCTCCCTCGCGGACTTCTTGAGGACCCGCCTAGGGTCATCCATATGCAGGGAGGAGAGGGGACTACCCCTCCTCTCCCGACCATTGCCATCGAGGGCTCTCAGCCCTCCCTTCCTGGTTCCTCCACACAGAATTCGGCCAGTCAAATTCTTAATTTGATGGCCCAGCTTGACCCCTCCCAGCTCCACCTTATACGGCAAGCTCTGCAAGGGGTAGACGCCCCGTCCTCAGTTCCTTCCTATGGCGTGACAGCCGCCACCACCACTACGTCTCCTGTTGTTGGGTCAGCGCCCGTCCCCGCTGCCCCCATTGATCCCCACTCCCATCCGTTCCCAGGTGCTCCGATACCCCAGTATGGAAGCGGGCCAGGCCTCCACCTCGGCCCATCAGTATCTTGATAAGGGGAAGGCCCGGGTCCCCTCTTGTTCTTATCTTGATCCATACACTACAATCTCTCCATCACCGTAGGCCCCTCTGGCCCTGGCTGATTTCACTCGTTTACAACCCGGGGCCACCCAATTGGCTCACGCGGATATGGGCCCTTCCTTGGCCCATTATCCATCCTATGGGCTCCCCTCCCAACCGGTTCACCCCTCGGTTCCTCATCCGGGCTCCGTCTTTCCTACTCAGTCTCCTCCTTCCCGGGAATGGGACCTCCTTGATAAATGGGCTGCTATGCAGCAGCAGATTGACCTCCTCCATAAGCGGGTAGGCCCTCAGTCCATTGCGGATGTCCCTATTCCTAACTTTCGGGATATCCGATTGCCTCCTCAGTCCGAGCTCCCCGTGTATCGGAAGTATGACGGGAATGGCAACCCATTCATTCATATCAGGGAATTTCTTTACAAGTCGGCGCAGATCCAGCATGACGACCATCTGATGGCATATTTGTTTTGCCGATCCTTGGAAGGGGTCGCCCTTGAGTGGTTCTACACATTGCCTCTAGAGGAGGCCGACAGTTTCAAGACTGTGAAGGAGAAGTTCATCACCAGATTCCAAGATCGGGTCGGTCCCGAATATTCTTTCACCGACCAGGTTGTAGAAAAGATGAAGCCGGATGAAGACTTTGCTGTATATGCAGATAGATGGAGGCAGGTGGCCTCGCGTGTGCCCGGGCAGATCCCGGAAGAAGAAAAAGTAAAGTTGTTGATTTCTAATGCTACTCCGACGTTCCATAATATTTTGGCGATGAACGACATTTCTAACATGCACCAGTTGTATAGTCGGGCCCGGTTTATCCAGACCCAATTTAAAGACTCCCCCATCCATTCATTGTTCGAAGCCCAGAAATCCAAGACTACCCGAAAATCCCAGGGCCCAGTTACTGAGGGAGTCCAAGTCAATGAGCAGGTCTAGGCTGTTCAATTCCCTAACCAGCCTGCCTCCCCCCGTTTACAGCAACCCCCACGTAACCCCCAGTTCGCCACTCTGCAAGCTCCCCGATCAGCCTTCCAAGCTCCTCAGCACCCCCAACAACAACCACCACCACCTCAATAGCCGCAACCGCCACCCCAGTACCACAATGTTCCTCCTCCCACTGGTTATGGGCCTACTCAGCCGAGACCCAAGAGGGCTAATTATCCACCACTGCCAGAAACCCTCCCCGACATATTTTCAGCTCTAATGTACACTGGTGACATCCAATTGCCTCCGGAACGTCAAAATTGGAATCCAGCAGCCGATCAGTCCAGGTATTGTATATACCATCGGTAGCCCAGGCACACTATAGAAAGATGCTTTCAGTTTAGAGATTGGGTGTATGATCTGCATGAGGGCCAGAGGATTGATTGGGCCCAAACACATAAGATAATTGAAGATATAAAGGAGAGATGAAGACAAGCAAGGCCGCAGCAGGCGGCGCCCCAGCAACAGTAATTCCAACAACAACCCCTCCAACAACAACAACAACAACCCCTACAGCAGCAGCAGCATGACCTTGGGATTCACCAGAATCCCATGCCAGTACATCCACCCGCTCCTCAGCAGCAACCACAACAACAGCCACCGGCACTGGCTCAGGTGAGCGTCGTCCACTGCCCAGCCCCTAATACTGGGTGGTCCTTTGATGATGAGACCCACACCCATCTCTTGGCCTTCTACCATACTAGCCCCGTGCCTTCTGTTCCCTCCATCCTCCGACCCACCACCTTCACCACCGCTCCACCCACTATCCCTTCCCGACCACCCATCACGCCCACCACATTCCCCACCATGCCGCCAGTCATTCCGCCATCACCCTCCGTACCCTCCATCATCACCCCTCCACTTAACCCTTCACCCATTACCCCTCCACCATGGCCCGTCAGAACAACCTCCGTCATCCTTACTCCCATTTCTACCCTCTCCCCATATCCCACTGGGCCAAACGGGGGTCCATCTACTATTGTGCCGGCACGACATTGCGCCCTTCGGAGCGGGCGTCCTTTCCACAGAGTTTATCCTTCCTCTGGTGCGTTTGCACCTAATCCCCAGGTTCCTTTCCCTACAGCTGAAACAGAAGAAATAGACCCCATGCCAGGCATGAAGTATGATTTACTGTAGCACTTGGACCGGATGTCAGCCAAGATATCAGTTTTGGAATTAATCAGGAGATCCATGCTACACCAGGACGCCCTCAGGGCTTTTCTTCAGAAGGTTATGGTTAGTGAGGATGTGGCGGTAGATAGCTTGCCATCGGTGTTGGCGACCATTACAAGGGGGCCCTCCATTTCATTTTCTGAGTCAAAATTGGCACCCCCAGAGGCACGGTAGATGCCACTCTGCATCACCATTTCTTTAAACAAGGTGGCCATTGAGTCTACCCTAGTTGACACGGGAGCATTGATAAATGTGTGTCCGCTGAGTACACTGCGTGCCTGTAACATTTTAGAGGACATGCTTAAGCCAACATCGACCACAATTGCAGCCTACGACAACTCCAGACGAGCATGCCACGGGGTCGTGACAGTGCAGGCCGAGTTATGGCCTTTGGTGATGGATGTGGAGTTCTACGTATTGGACATAGACCCGATGTTCAAAGCAATTGTGGGTCATCCATGGATTGATAGTTTAAATGCAGTGCCTTCAACCTCCCACCAGTGGCTGAAGTTTCCATTCCAAGGCAGGGTGGTTAAGGTGAAGAGTATCTCCATAGTACAGTCAGTCGATGCAATTACGGACAAGATCCTCCCCACTCTGTGGCCGAGTAACAGGCCAGTTCTTTCAGTGATGGACTTAAATTATTCATGGGCATATGCGTCACGCAAGCCCGCCACTGCACCCGTCAATGTAAAAATTAAGTCCAAGATTAGGGATTCAAAAGGGTGGCACATGATTCTGAAATTGGGTTATCAGCCGGGCTTGGGTCTCAGCGCACAATTATAGGGGTGGACTAAGCCCGTCCATAAAGGCAGAAAGATGGGCCGTAGAGACCTTGGTTATCATGATTCAGCATTGTCTATTCTGGGAGACTCCGGGCCACTGACGTGGGATTACCGTCAACACTTCGTGAAAGGCCCGCTGCAGCCCGACACTTTGAAGAAGCTGCCGCCATGTGCTGATGTGAAGGTTGATGCTGCCTGTGATGTTTCTGACCCACCGCCGCCGCTTAAGGGGGTGGTGGGTGATATGGAAGATTTATGTGTTTGTTTTGAAAAGATGTTCAGTGAGGAAGAAGACTGTCCAAAGAAGAAAGAGATGCAGTTGGTGAAGCATTCTTCAACGCAGCTAGTCCGCCGGAGGCCACGGGAAGAGGGGAGCTCTATCAGCACCTTTTCTTTGTCCCCATCCCGTCTTGCCTCTCTATTTCAACAATTGGAATTTATCCCCCGTTCCCCTCCGATTATGGTCGACCTGTACTTCACGGAAAGACCACCTGAAATTCTATCCGTGCCATGTGCATGTGGGCGCTGCCCACCTATTGATCTTTCAACTCTATTTACTCCTTCTCTCCCCAATGCCCAACTCCACGAAATGTGGCTTCGATCCTCTGATCCATTCTTTGATTGCATCTTCCCCGATCTGTTCCCCATGCAACTCCCTCCTCCCCCGTCTGCTTCTTCCTGTTGCGTGATCTCCTCCGACTTCCAAAAAAATGCCAATTTTAAAACGGAGGTTTCTATGGAAGATTACGCTATTTTCAGTGCATCCTCTTCCCAGGGGCACGAGACCCCTGCTTCTTTCCCAATAGATTTCTTATCTCCTAGGGTAGATGTACAGTGTGCAGAATCTCCTAGGTTAGTCGAGTTAGTTGGGATAGAATCTAGTCTAGTTAGCCCATCCATGTCTGCGGCGCACCCTATGATGCGTCATCCTAAATCCATCCTTGATAGGTTTCTGCAAGATTTGGTCGAGAGATGCCATGCCCTTCTTAAGTGCCCGGAGTTTGTAGAGACCGCAATTGTTTTAGAGGATGATGAGGAATTGGAAGGGGTGTGGAGCAATGACGGATTGGGAGTGTATGAAATTGTAGATGGGAAGGACCCAGTCGATGATGAGGAAAGCGATGTGGATGACACTGCCGATTTATACGTGCAAGGTTTGAAGAGTTTTGACGAACCGTCCTTGGCAGTGGATGAACCCACTAAAAGAATTAATCTCGAAACAGAAGAGGATCCCAGGCCCATACTTATTTCTGCTAATCTCCCTCCTCAGGTTGAAGAGGCGCTAATTAAGGTGTTGAGGGAGTACAACGATTCTATCGCCTAGTCCTACGAGGACATGCTGGGTCTAGACCCCACGTTGGTTGAACATCGACTGATTCTTAAACCAGGGGCAACACCCGTTAAGCAAAAAGCAAGAAGATTCCACCCGCAGATGACCTTAAGGATAAAGGAAGAAGTCGATAAATTACATAAGGCCAGGTTTATTAGAGTTGTTTTATATCCGCAATGGGTGGAAAATATAGTCCCAGTGATGAAGAAAGATGGGAAAATTCGGATTTGTATTGATTTCAGGGACTTGAATAAGGCATGTCCGAAAGAAGATTTCCCGCCTCCTCACATTGATGTATTAGTTGATAACACGGCTGGGTATGAGGCCCTCTCATTCATGAATGGTTATTCTGGTTACAATCAAATCTGTCTTGCTCCTGAGGATCAAGAGAAGACCTCTTTCACAACGCCCTGGGGCACATACTGCTATGTTGTTATGCCATTTGGATTGAAAAATGCAGGTGCCACATATCAACGGGCAATGATGGCTATCTTCCATGACATGATGCATGTGTATTTAGAAGCTTACGTGGATGATATTCTGGTAAAATCGAGGTCTCAAGAAGAACACCCCGCCATTTTAGCCAAGGTGTTGCAAAGGGCTAGGGAGTACAAATTGAAAATGAATCCAAAGAAATGCGTGTTTGGAGTTGCATCAGGGAAATTGCTCGGGTTCATAGTTAGTAAACGGGGGATTCAGATCGATCCGAATAAAGCAAAGGCCGTTATGGAGATGCCGCCGCCTAAGAACATCACTGAACTCAGAGGTTTGATTGGGCGCTTGTAATTCATCAGAAGATTCATATCTCAACACTTGCAAAGATGCCGCCCATTCTATGAATTGTTAAAGATGGGAGCAAAATTTGAATGGAATGAACAATGCCAAAATGCCTACGAGGATCTTAAGGTCTATCTTTCTAATCCCCCAGTTTTGCAACCACCCGTCCCTGGGAAACTCCTGATCCTATACATTTCTGTTATCGAGGACTCCCTAAGACCTGTCTTGGCTTAGGTGGATGATGAAGGAAGGGAAAGGGCAGCATACTATCTTTCGAGGTTGTTTAATTCGGCTGAATCCAAGTATACTACCGTGGAGAAGACCTGTGCAGCGCTAGTATGGGTAGCTCAGAAGCTCAAACACTACTTTCTTGCCCATGAGGTTAAGATGATCTCTAGAATGGACCCTATTCGTTACCTGTTAGAAAAACCTATCCTTTCTAACCGATTAGCTCGCTGGCAGAGCTTTCTTTCCCAATTCGATATCACCTTCATCATCCAGAAAGCAATCAAGAGATATGCCATTGCTGAGCATCTGGCTCATTCTCCTATCCCTCGCATTGATTCGATCCATGACGAATTTCCCAATGAACACTTGGCAGTAATCACTCATCTTCCCCTTTGGTCTCTTCATTTCGATGGTGCTCTTAATTCCCAGGGCCATGGAATCGCCGCCGTTCTCCTCACTCCGGAAGGAGTGACCATCCCTATTGCTTATCAACTCTCTTTTCCTGCCACAAACAATATAGCCGAGTATGAGGCTCTCCTTGCCGGTCTGAAGCACTCCTACCTCATGGGCGCGCGATATCTTAACATCATAGGAGACTCTCAGTTGGTGCTGCGTCAAGTTCTGTCAACTTACCGCACCCGTGACCCCAAGCTCAAGCCCTATCAAGATCTGGTCACGCTCTTGGCTAGGCAATTCCGGAAACTTATCTATATTCATACTCCTCGTTCTCAGAACATCTTGGCTGATGCACTTGCATCACTCGCTTCTTCTCTTTCATTTCCCCTCAGTCGCGCCACTGAGACCATTGTGGTGCAACAGTTAGATGCTCCTTCTCTTCAGGATCCCTAGTTCGACAACCTTAGGAAATCTGTAGAAAGGAAGGCAGAAAGAGAAGATGTGAAAGAAGTTTCGTTAACTGAGCTTGAGGAGATCATAGAAGAAGAAGAATTGTCATGGTATTATGAGATTGAGCAGTATTGCAGGGATGGTTCCCTTCCCGAGATGGCAAATGCCGAGCAGCGCAAGGCCATTCGACGAGCCGCCTCCAGATACACAATTGTTGCTGGAGAATTGTATAGGCGGGCTCTCAATGGAGTTCTGATGAGGTGTTTGGATGACAATGAGGCTTGGAAAGTAGTAGAAGTAGCTCACTCCAGCGAGTGTGGAGGGCACGTAAATGGGCAGGCGTTGGCAAAGAAGATTCTTAGGCAGGACTATTACTGGACAACCCTAGAAGAAGATTGCTCCACCTATGTCCGTAGGTGCCTTCAATGCCAGCTCCATGCTGACAAGATCCATGCTCCTGCTTCTTCTCTCCATCCTCTCTCTGCTCCTTGGCCATTCTCCATGTGATCCTTTGATATCATTGGACCTCTCAGTGACCCGAATTCCACAGTCAAGCAGAAGTCCTTCATTCTGACGGCTACAGAATGCTTCACCAAGTGGGCGGAAGCCGAAGCGTATGCAGAGATCAAAGCCACCACGGTATGTCGCTTCATCCTAAAGAATATCATCTCGCGGTTTGGAGTGCCAAGTGATATCGTCACCGACAATGGACCTCAATTTGTTTCTCAGGAACTTCGGGAGCTCTTTAAGAGATTTAATATTTCATTGCATCATTCATCACCATACTACCCCCAAGGTAATGGCCAGGCTGAGGCCACGAACAAAACCTTTCTAAAAATCATCAAGAAGGCATGCGAGTCACACAAATTTGCTGATTGGGCCAATAAACTGATAGAAAGTCTATGGGCTTATCGTACCTCCGTCCGTACTCCCACGGGGCAAACTCCTTTTGCTCTCACCTATGGGATGGAGGCGGTACTCCCGTACGAGATCTTGATCCCTTCCCTAAGAGTGCAGCTAGACAAGGAGCTTAATCTCGACGAGCGTCGAGAGGCATTGCTAGTCCAATTGGAACTCTTAGACGAGAAGAGGCTTAACGCGACCAATCACGTCTCGGTTTATCAAAAACGCGTCTCGCGGTATTTTCAAAAGAAGGTTATTGAAAGAAAATTCCAGGTGGGTAACATGGTTTTGAAACGTAAATTTATCAGATCAGTAGGTCCCAGGTCCAAGCTGCAACCCAACTGGGAAAGGCCGTTTGTAGTTAAGGAAGTCTATCCTGGTAACGCGTATCGTTTAGTGAACGCAGAGGGTGGAGAATTGCCAAATCTGTGGAATGGGCTATATTTAAAGCGCTTTTATCCATAGAGTCAAGCCAGCGATAGCCCGACGGTAGGGTATGCCTTCACCTGATCACGAAAGGAGAACCCCGGTCCAACATCTCACACACTACACGATCGCCTGTGGTTCGGTTTGCTTCTTTTGCGCAACATCATTTCTCCCGCGGCCATGCTTAGGGGAGGGTAAAGATCCTTGTTTTTCTTCTCTCTCGGCTGAAAATAGGGGCAAGTGGTGAATAAGGGGGTGAGAACTGATCTAGACCCTCTAATAAAAGAGGTCTCAAATAGGGGCAGCCCGTTACGACCTTATTCCGTAGGATGAAAGAGAAACCTCTATACCTATCGCCAGCTTTCTTGTTAAATCTTGTTTTATTTTCCAAGGAATGGATCCCACCTCGGGCATGGCCCCGGTAGAGGCACCGTTAAGCGAAATTGGCCCCGGCCACGGGCGGTCCTTTTTTAGCACATGTTGGACCTGGGAGACCCCTAGTAAGATGGGAGGTTCCCCGCTGTGAGGTTTAAGCTGGTTTCAAAATAAAAAAAAACAAATATTTCAAAACTCAAAAAATCAGATATTTCATAATTAAAAAAATCAAATATTTCCAAATTCGAAAAAAAATCAAATATTTCAAAACTAAAAAAACCAAATATTTCAAAACTCAAAAAAATCAGATATTTCAAAATTCAAAGAAATCAAATATTTCAAAACCTAAGAAATCAAATATTTCAAAACTCAAAAAAACCAAATATTTCAAAAATAAAAAAAAATGAAATATTTCAAAACCCCAAAAAATAAAATATTTAAAAATTTAAAAAAATTCAAATATTTCAAAACTTAAAAAAATAGATATTTCAAAACTCCAAAAAATCAAATATTTCAAAACCCAAAAAATCAAATATTTCAAAATAAAAAAAAATTAAATAGTTCAAAACTCAAAAAAATCTAACAGTCCAAAATCTAAAAAAAATTAAATATTTTCAAAATTATAAAAAAGGGTTTTTATGATTTGCATTCATAGCATCCATTGCATTCATTATCATTTTGTTTGCCTATTTAATAAAGGCTTACCCCCTTGACCAAAAATCAAGAACTGGTCATTCCCTAACTCACTACAGGCAAGGGGTTAAGCCTAAAACAGATTTAATCTATCTTTTTTGTTTTGTGTGTGTGTGTGCAGGGGCAGGTTGAAGTTGAAACTTTAGTCAGTCCATGACCGTGTGCATTTTGAAGTCATAACCCAACTCAATCCCTCAAAGCAAGGCCCAAACTCAAAACAACTAAATCATCAGCTTTATTCATTCATATGTCAAACATCTCTAAGCATACGTCTTTTACATCGATACCATCATGAAAAGAAATAAAAGAAAATCACTCAGTCCTCCGCTGGGCATCCCCGTGGGGACGAATCTCTCTCAGCTCTCTAACATAGGCCTGGCGTGTCGCCGGAATCTCTGCAACCTTTGTTGGTAGGGTAAGCACCCTGCTCACCTCCCACATGATCAGGGCACTCCTGACCGCCTGCTCATCCTCCTCCGTACCAATCCTCCTCGCCTGGAGTGCGGGAAGGTGGGGTAGTGCTGGTAGAACAATCTGGGGTAGTCCAACCTATAGGTAGCACCGGTGCGGGCTGTACATCGCTAGTGCGGTGTCGCTCACGAGCCTCAAGTCCAAGTCTAGCCTCCTAGGTACTCTGACAGTGGTGTCGCGGATGAAGTTTGGGCGCATCACAAACCAATCCAGGGGTAGCCTGTTGATGTGCAGCCGCCACTCGTCACTGGTCTTCTTCTCTGCTGTCCTGCACTCTACCTGTGGAGAGAATCCGAACGCGCCACCTATGAAAAAGAGGGGGTGGCTCCCGAAGATCCTTCTAGCTGAAGTGACATCCTCCTTATAGATGAATTTCATCTTGACACCCATCCAACACTTTAAGAGTATTATAGAACCAAAGAGAGGACCGCCTTGAGCTGCTGAGGTGAGGCCCTCATATAGGTAGGCAAGGATGGCCTGGGAGATAGAAAGACCCTGCCACAAGCCACTGATGGTGCTGAGAAGGGGAGTATCTAGAACGTGGTCGGCAGAAGGAAACAAGATGGCCCCTCACAGGCAAATGGACGCGGCCTTAGCTATAGCCTCATCCCACCCACACCGATTCCTACAATGTTCAACTACCCACTGGCTAAGCGGAAGAAGGTGAATCTGACGTGGGCCTATGAAAGTGTGGACGTCCCTGCTATCTGGTATGAATCCTCCCAAGATGAGCCCAGGGTCAATAGGGGCAACTGTATGACACACTGAGTCCTCCTCTCCCACCTGGGACCTAGGGAAAGAGAAGTAGGTCTCTACCTCCTCTAGTAGGATAGTGGCCTCGAATGATGGGAAAATGAATGTATGGGTCTGAGGATGCCAGATTTCTACTAAAGCTGAGATTATGTGCCAGTCAAGAGAAAGCTTTGGGTAGTTATGACCTAGAACTAGGAGAGGATGTTGGTGCCAAGATCTCAGGATGGATGTCACTCCTAGGGGCAATGCACGGACCATGGGAGCCATCCACTTTAGAGTGGAATAGCGCCTGGAGCCAGGACGAAGCTGAGATGGAGGAAGAAAGAGAGGAAGAACGTGTAAGTAAAAGAATAATTTGAGTTGGAATGAAATCATGCTAACATACCTCTCTCAAAGGGCTCGAGCTAAAATGACGGGGGATTACGGTCAGTCGTCAGAGCACCTCTCGCTCCTTCCTGGCCGACTTTGGCCCCTTAAAAGACGCTCCCTCCATGGAACTCTCCTGCAAGGCCCTCTTCATGATGGTTTGGTGAAGAATAGCAAGGGTTTTAAGGCTTAGAAGAGGGAGAATCTGTGAATCATGAATTTAGGCTCCCCTCCTATTTATAGGGCTTGTCGGGGGCCTAGGTCACTTAAGATTGGGGTTAGATCAGTCTAGGACGGGGTAAAATAAGGTTTGGATTGAGTTAAGTGGTTTACCCTCGAGTTAGGACTCTCCAAGAGAGTCCCATTCACATTCACAGGGTGTCAGATTGGACGGTCTTACGATAGGCCGCCTGTCTCGATGAGCGGCCTTGGAGGAACCGTTTATCACCTTCCAGAGGGTTCGAGTGCTGGAGTTTGAGCGGCCTGAACCAGACCATTTTTCTATAACGCGGTCATTTATAAACCGTTCTTATCTCGTTTGGACGGCCTACGTGGGACCGTGTTTCTCTTCGGGCGGTCCGCTGAAGACCGGTTTACTGATCTGAAGCCTTCATTCAACAAGTTGTGCACCTGTGCCACTAGTAGTCATGTCCGTCCCTCATCTCACTCATTTGACGTTACTCTTCTCACTTATTTGGTGTCATTTTCTTAACTCATTTGGCGTCACTCATCTCACTCATTTGGCGTCTCTCTCTCTCTCGTAGTCGTAGTCGTCTCTCACCCGCACTCTTAGTCGACGTCTCTCTCTCCCACTCTATCGTGTCTCTCCCGCCCACTCACGTCATCTCTCTCTCGCTCGTGTCAGTCTCACTCGTGTCGTTGTCATAGTCAGTCATTTGCATTCATTCATACATCCATACATCTGCAAAATCAAAACAAAGAAAGGCATATCACTATCATATCATATCATGTACAAAAGTTGGGCCCCGAGTACAAAAGTCAGGCCTGTCCCTCTCCCTGGCCCCCGTCACTGTCTCCACTGCCCTAGTGCCTCTTTGGTGGAGGCATCGCTGAAGTCGCCTCGTCACGCTGACGTCACCGGTGCTGCTCGTCCTCCTCGTTCCTTCGGTGACCAGAGGAACCCGTGAAGTAACTCGTCACAGAGCCGTGGGTGCCGTGGCTGCCGCTCGGAGTCCTGCTGCGTGATCGCCGGCTCATCTCGTTATAGGCCGCAGCTCTCCACTCAGCCTGGACGCCTCGATAAGAGCCCGATCCTGCTCGGCTCGGACCCGCACCAGCTCCTCTGCTCCGGGTCGGAGTCGCTCTAACTCATCCCGTAGGAGTGCCATCTCCAACGTGTTCGCTGGTCGGCTCCGTGCTGCCTCCTCCCGCACACGGGCCACCTCCTCCCTAGCCGCTGCCCGGCTCTGCTCTAGCTCTGCCCTAAGACAAGTCAGCTCGGTCGTCTGCATATGCATTTTCATGGTTAGTCAATAGCATTTCATAATAATAAACAACAGGGAAAGTGTCATGATTTACGTACCCTCTCGGTGAGCGCCACCTCGGCCGCCTTGGCCCGCGCTACCATCCGAGTGAAGTCGGCCTCCTGCTCGGCCCGATCGGCAAGAGTCTGGGTCTGTGAAGAAGAAGGAGCATCCGCCCCTTGTCGCTAGGCCCCCTCGGCATGCTGCATCCAAAACTCTAGGTCAGTCACATGCACAGTCATAACCAAAAGCATTTGCATAATTTAGAGAGTTTAGGGTTTAGAAGACTCACCAGTAAGGCCAGGGCCTGTCGGGCCTCGTCCCGCTCCCTGATGGTGGAGTGCAGGAGCCCCTGTAGCTCCGCAAGTCATCCCTCAGGGTCAATCTACATTTATAGGTCCAAGTGTCAGTGCATCATCATATAGAAAGCATGAGCATAATTAGTAGAGTTTGAGTTTAGAAGTCGTACAGGTCGGTGGGCACCCCGGAACACCTGGTCCCGGTAGTGTCTGGCGTACGCAGTGTAGTACGCTGAGTCACTCTCTACTCGGGCAGTCACCACCCGCCCAAGAGCCATCCAGTCTGCGACCTACGTAGCGTTCCTCGTCATCCAATCAAATGCTACCGCCAGGCCTCGGGTAGTCCTCGTCACGCACTCCCCCACCTTCTCTGGCGCCGGGAACTCCACCACTGGACGCCGGACCCCGATGGTCCTCATCACCAGTCTGTAGTACAGTGGCTCCACCACATTCATGCAGTGAAGCCACATGTCTCGTCCCAAGAAGGTGAAGGCCCCTGCCACCCAGGGCTGACCCTCCTGTCCCTCCTCGGTGTATGGTGTCCACCGTACCTGCAAAATAGGAGTCGTATCAGCATCATCATCTAGGATTGCATTTAATTAAAGAGTTTGAGTTTAGAAGTATACCGAGGCAAACGGTAGCGCGTCCAAGTCGTCCTGCAGCTCTCGGACCTGTCGTCTCAGGGCTGCGGTCTCTCGAGGTGCTGTCCACCTCCGTGCAATAGGCAGGAGCCCAGGACGGGTCTCCTCACCTCTGCCTAGCCCATGTAAGTGCACGTAGGCCCACACCTGCATCACAGCATTGTGTCAGCATTTAGGACACATATAGAAGTTGCATAACTAAGTCTAGCGTAGGAGTCATACCTGGAGTAAGGGGGAGAAGCCCCCGAGCATGGTCCGACGGGCCGTCGAACTCAGCGTGTCGAACAGGAAGGCAAGGACCGCCGCTTCCCAGGCGTAATTGCCCACGTGGTCGAGCTCCTCGAGGAAGGGTAAGAAGCGGCAACTCATCACATCCGGCCGAGTGGAGAAGAGGAGTCACCCGAACAACAGCATCAGGAACCTCCGCAACACTCTGTCAGCCTCTACTCCCGGCTCTGCCGCAACTCTCGCTCTCGCTAGCTCGATCAGCCGCTGTAGGTGCTGCTTCGGCTGCTCTCCGGCTGCTATACCTGCCGGTCGCAATCCCAAGCTGTCCTGAAGGCTAGCCCGGGGTAGGAGGGTCAACTGCCTCTCGGGGCGCCGCAACTCTAGGCCCAGCAGCCCCCGAGCCATCGCCCGGTAGTCAGGAAAAGTGGTCCCGCTAACCGGCAGCCCGTGCACCCGTAGGCCAGTGAGTCTGGCCACGTCCTCCAATGTAGGGACCATATGTCCCCATGGGAAGAGGAACGTATGACTCACTAGATCCCAACGGTCGTGCAAGGCGTAAAGGAGTGCGATGTCAAATCGGCTCACCTCAATGCTCAAGAATGGGGCGAACCCCATGGCTGCCAACCACTCCCGTTGAAAGTCCGGTAGTGTCAGATACACTGCCCGGACCTGAAGCCATGAGGTGCGGGTCTTGCGCTTTCCCTGCATTCATTCATTAATTTTGTGCATTTAATAAAAAGGGTCATTTTTTTTATCCAATAAATAAATGAATACAATAAAGGTTACATTTTCTGTCATGAGGACGGCCCCCTTTAGACCACACTTCCTAATGCATGGTCCGATATGGGCCGCATGAGTTCTGAGTCCCCAAGGGTTTGAACGGCCAATGGAGGTCCGTCCTTGTGTTGTGCGGTGGACTTTCCACCGCTCATCCTTTTGTTCGACTGTCTTATGTTCTGGTTTTGAACGGCCAATCCTGGGCCGCATGTGTTTTGGGCGGCTCTTTGTGAGCCGTACGTTCTAGGTTGTGTGGTTCCCTTTGAGCCGTTCATCCGTCGTCTTCCCCGATGACAATTAACATCCCTCCCACCGGCGACGGTGGCCCCATGGCCCCCCAAACTGACTCCTAGAATGTCTAAGCCCTCTATTCTACCCAGCGGATCGACATGCATAAATTAAAATTGAAATGGGTGAGGTTTTTTGGGCCTACCTCTGGGTCCCGTAAGTTTTTCCCCTTCGCCGCCGTGGGCACCGCCGCCGGTTTGCCGGCGAGTTCTTCAGCCACGACCTCTCCTTCCTCCGCCACAGCAGCCGGAGGTGAGTCCTCCTCTTCGGCGACGGGTGGCGGTGGGGCTCCTCCTTCGACGGCGGCCGGCACCGCCCTCTCTTATTCCGCGGCCGTCGGTGGCGGCGTCTCCTCGCCGGTCGCCCGGTCACGGGCGGCTTGGTGTTTCCTCCGCATCCTTGAGGGTGTGAGGGGGAGAATGAGGAAGTATGAGATTGAGAAAGGGGGGAGGTAAGGGTGTTGTGGTTCCCTTCATTCTCCCTCTCCTCCACCGATTACGGTGGGGAGGAGGGAGACGAAGGGGTTTTTGTTTCAGAACCCCATGCGTTATGCGGTCTAACGATAGACCGTTCCTCATTCACGCGGTTTATACTTGGCCATTTTTCTCTAACGGTATACTGCCTAAGTCCGGTTCAAAGCCCATGTATATAAATGGTTGATGCTTAGCCGTTCTGTACTTTGAGCAGGTTGTATTTGACCGTTCATGTTTGAGAAAATGGTCTAATTCTTGTTGCTACACTTTGTGTTCAATGGATAAATTTGGTTGTTTGATATCATTACAAATCTTGCTAACCATCTCATGTGCAGCATCAAGCCTTCACTTGCCGTTTCACCTGCACTGGTAAGTCAGGTATGGCTTTCTGTCCCTATGTCCCTTTTTGCATTACTATATGGTACTATGCTATATTACCTCGAGAACCAGTTGGTTATCTACGTATTCCAGGATCTGATGTTCCCCTTCAACAAAAACGATGATGATCCAGGTTCATGTGTTTAATCTCCGGATCGGCCGCTAGGTTGGGATGTCCTGGGGAGGATGGTTCTATCTTGCACGTCGTGGTTGCAGATAGTGTCTTGACTCTGATTCTCCCACCTTAGCTATATTATTCTCGAGTATTTTTATATTTTAACCTTTCTTCGCATTTGTTTTAACGATTTCTTTTATTTTAGCCCAGCATGCATCATGCGCATCTCTTGAGCATTCATGACCCATGGTTTGCTTGCGAAGTGTCCCACCAGTGGTGGTTAGCTGTGCGTTCAGTGATTGAGTAAGAGGAACAATTCCACTCTGAGTTGGAAGGTTCGCTCTGGTTGATTCGCTTGGTTTGGTTGATTAAGAAGTCACCGTCTGGAGTTTTAGTCCGCTTCTTTATTTTTCGCTGCTTATTCCGGTCTCCTCATTGGTCCAAGGGATTGTGTCCCCCATGAGGTTGATCGTGTGTTTCTTTTTATTTAGTGTAGTTCCTCCAGATTGGTGTCACTTTTAGTCTAATCATTCCTTGTGTTTGGTTTGGAGTTTTCCGGCAGATTCCCATTGGTTGTTGGTGAAAACGGGTGTCGTTTTACCTTAACGCCCACTTTTTGGTCCGCTCCGCTTCATTTCCGCTTCATCTCCAAGTTCCATCTCACTTTCACTTCACCTCCGCTCGCTCCCCTACAAAGAGGACGTTAAGGAGGGGCATCTGTTGACACCCATTTTTTGCCGATAAGTTGAGTCATTTCTCATATTCCCATTTATTGATGCCTCGAGTTGTCCATCACTCGCTGGGCTATTTTCTAGCACGTTCTGGGCCAATTTTATGGGTGGCCTCCCTCCCTGGCTAGGTCCGAGTTGATTCATAGCTCAATGGGCCTTGGTTTTGGTTGATTGAGATTTTCTATGAATTTCAAAAACCCATGTACATGTGCGGTCAAACTCTAGCCGCTCAACCATATGTGCGGTTGATATTGGGCCGTTCATATATTTATGGGATATTTGGCTGATTTTCTGAATAATCACCAATAAGCAAATATACGGTCCATGTTTAGCCGCATAAGACCATTGTACGGTCTACACTAAGCCGTCTATGTCTCAAGAGTCCTAACGTCAGTTAACTATTCAGATAATTACCTATTTATCACTACTAGAAAAGGTGGGATTTCAGACGGCCGGTATCCGTCTCAGATCCGTCTGAAAATCCGTCACAAAACACGTTTGCTACGGATTTCTGACCGAATTCAGACGGAAATAGATCGTCTGATATTCTTAGTCACAAATTTGTGACAGTTTTATATTCCGTCTGAAATTCCGTCTGAAAATAAAATTTTAGACAGATTAAATTCAGTCACATATTCCGTTTGAAAATAATACGAGATCTTTTCCGTCTGAAATACCGTCTGTCCATTATTCCGTCTAAATTTAAAACGGTCTCAAATTCAAAAGGATAATTACAGACGGATAAATTTCGTCTCAAATTCTGTCTGAATTTCAGATGGATTGTATGACGGTTAAGTCAACCGTTCGTCTGAAACTTCAGACGGATAATCTTCGTCTCAAATACCGTCTGAAAATCCGTCTGAAATGTAAAAATTTATTTTTTAAAAAAATCTTAAATTATTCTAAAAAAACATGTTGGATCACAAATAAACATCAAGAAATATCCTGCTAAAAAAAATATTGGGAACCTGCAGATCAAATAAACACCACCGAAAAAAAAACTCAACACCAACACCATGCTGATCAAATAAACACCGCCGAAAAAAAAAACTCAACACCATGCTGATCAAATAAACACCACAAAAAAAAAAACTCAACACCATGCTGATCAAATAAATACCACAAAAAAAAACACATCAACCCTGCTGATCCGTCTGAATATCATCAAACATTAAGAAATATCAGGTACATCGTCCATATCCTCCCTGCCCTGCTCATCTCCTCTGTTGCCGCCCGTAGAAGGATCCCCCTACATTAAAAAAATAATAACATTCATTCATAGATAAAAAAATTAGTGCGAAGACATTAGCATAAATTGAAATCAGACATCAAATTGATAACTGCAGATTTTATAGATCAACTACTAGCTTGAAACAGTATTTAAATTAATTACATTTGGAGAATGCACTTTTGAGCGCTGAGCTCAAACCGGACATCCGATTTGGATTCCGTCAGTTCTGACAAGTCACTTTCATCTCTCACGTCGTGTTTGAATGATCGACATGGCCATCCGACTGGTATTTCAGGTTTTAGACCCCCGGACCCGACCTGGCAGTTCATTTAAACTAAGTGTACTTTGAAAATGAACTTTGAGCGCCGAGCTCAAACCGGACATCCGATCTGGATTCCGTCAGTTCTGACAAGTCACTTTCATCTCCCAGGTCGTGTTGGAATGATCGGCACGGCCATCCGACCGGTATTTCATGTTTTAGACCCCCGGACCTGACCTGGCAGTTCATTTAAACTAAGTGTATTTAAAAAATGAACTTTTGAGCGCCGAGCTCAAACCGGGCATCCGATCTGGATTCCGTCAGTTCTGACAAGTCATTTTCATCTCCTAGGTCATGTTGGAATGATCGGCACCAGCATCCGATCGGTATTTCAGGTTTTAGATCCCCGGACCCGACCTGGCAGTTCATTTAAACTAAGTGTACTTTGAAAATGAACTTTGAGCGCCGAGCTCAAATCGGGCATCCGATTTAGATCCCGTCAGTTCTGACAAGTCACTTTCATCTCCCAGGTCATGTTGGAATGATCGGCATAGCCATCAGACCTGTATTTCAGGTTTTAGACCCCCGGACCCGACCTGGCAGTTCATTTAAACTAAGTGTACTTAAAAAATGAACTTTTGAGCACCGAGCAAAAAAACCGGGCATCCGATCTGGATTCCGTCAATTCTGACAAGTCACTTTCATCTCCCAAGTCGTGTTGGAATGATCGGCATGGCCGTCCGACCGGTATTTCAGGTTTTAGACCCCCGGACCCGACCTAGCAGTTCATTTAAACTAAGTGTACTTTGAAAATGAACTTTGAGCGCCGAGCTCAAACCAGGCATCCGATCTTGATTCCGTTAGTTCTGACAAGTCACTTTCATCTCCCAGGTTGTGTTGGAATGATCGGCATGGCCATCCGACCGGTATTTCAGGTTTTAGACCCCCGGACCCGACCTGGCAGTTCATTTAAACTAAGTGTACTTTGAAAATGAACTTTGAGCGCCGAGCTCAAACCGGGCATCCGATCTGGATTCTGTCAGTTCTGACAAGTCACTTTCATCTCCCAGGTCGTGTTGGAATGATCAACATGGCCATCCGATTGATATTTCAGGTTTTAGACCCCCGGACCTGACCTGGCAGTTCATTTAAACTAAGTGTACTTAAAAAATGAAGTTTGAACGTCGAGCTCAAACTGGGCATCCTATTTGGATCCCGTTAGTTCTGACAAGTCACTTTCATCTCCCAGGTCGTGTTGGAATGATCGGCATGGCCATCCGACTGGTATTTCAGGTTTTAGACCCCCGGACTCGATCTGGCAGTTCATTTAAACTAAGTGTACTTAAAAAATGAACTTTTGAGCGCCGAGCTCAAACCGGGCATCCGATCTAGATTCCGTCAGTTCTGACAAGTCACTTTCATCTCCCAAGTCATGTTGGAATGATCAGCATGGCCATCCGACTGGTATTTCAGGTTTTATACCCCCGGACTTGACCTGGCAGTTCATTTAAACTAAGTGTACTTAAACAATGAACTTTTGAGCGCCGAGCTCAAACCGGGCATCCGATCTGGATTCCGTCAGTTCTGAGAAGTCACTTTCATCTCCCAGGTCGTGTTGGAATGATCGGCGTTGCCATCCGACTCGTATTTTAGGTTTTAGACCCCCAGACCCGACCTGGCAGTTCATTTAAACTAAGTGTACTTTGAAAATGAACTTTGAGCGCCGATCTCAAACCGGGCATCCGATCTGGATTCCGTCAATTCTGAAAAGTCACTTTCATCTCCCAGGTCATGTTGGAACAATCGGTACGGCCATCAGACTGGTATTTCAAGTTTTAGACCCCCGGACCTGAACCTGGCAGTTCATTTAAACTACGTGTACTTTGAAAATGAACTTTGAGCGCCGAGCTCAAACCGGGCATCCGATTTGGATCCCGTCTGTTCTGACAAGTCACTTTCATCTCCCAGGTCATGTTGGAATGATCGGAACGGCCATCCGACCCCCGAACCCTGGATTTTCTTAATTCTTCTAAACTAAGTGAGTTTTGAAAACTAGGGAGTTTGAAATTTTCAAATGAACATAATTGAGCAATTCCATCAAAATAAAAACATAGTAAACACTCACCGGTGCGGCCTGTGTTGTGGTGGTGGTGGATCGCTGAGGGACAAGACCCCCCTGGGAGAAGAGGCCACTGATTGCTTACAAAATGATTGCATGCTGGCTAGAGATCTCCTATTGGAACTGCTGTTGCTGCCGCTGCAAATCAGAAATCTGCGACCGGACCATGTCCATCATGTCGCTAGCAGAAGCGCTGGGGGCAACGGAAGGTATAGTGAAGGCACTACTACTGGTTTGGGTAGAGCTAGAACTCACACACGATGATATCACCGCGCTAGCGTCTAGGCTCTCCCCAAAACCATATAGTCGGCCTTTCTTCGGTACGCCAGCTGCTGCCACCCACTCCACCGGATCGAACTCCGGCTGCTACGTGTCTCCCTCCCCGTACTTCTCTGTCACTGCTTTGCTATATGTTTCCTACAAATTGAATAAAATAACTAGTCAATTTCATATGAATTACATGCCGATTTAAATGAACGGTACAAGTTACATATGTAGATAAACTTACCGTTGCTGACTTAGCTGTCTCACTCACAAATTGATTAGTCTCCTTCTTTTTGTGTGTTCTGTTGAACACCTCGAGGAATGACGGAGGTCGATTAAACTCCACAGCTTGTTATACAATTCATAGTAAAAAAAGTCAAATAATAGGATAAATTGTAAGAAGATAAATTGTTATATTACTTACCAATTTTTGTTTATGAGCCGCATAAGAGATGGACCCACTCGTATGCAAATTTGAACCTGGTTTTTGATGCCCTGTTTGCTTTGGCTTTTTCGGACTTTTCTATCCACTTGGGGTCGGCAAAATGGTGACAAGATATCTCCCAATCCTCCTGCGTCATCCATAGAGGGCGGTGCACCTTCCACAATTGTCGGTCTTCACTCCCCCCACTCAATGTTTTAGCGTGTGCTCGGGTCTCATGTATTTTCCTCTTGTAACTTGACTACATAGTAGACTCCCAGGCACGACGACATCTCGTCGCGTCATGTCCACACGTGAATGGAAAAGGCCGCTGTAAATCAATTACTTTTCACACTTAGTATACTGTTGTAAATTGAGTTTGGGAAATACTTGAATTAAATGACGTAATTACTTACTAAGAACATGTTGTACAATGAATCACGGACGGCCATCGAAAATTCTCTGAAAGTGGATGTTGCCCCGGGCACATGTGCCAACGTGAGTTCGGTGGAATGATGGACATCATTGTGGGGTTCAGATTTCTTACTGCAATTGCAAATGTGAAAATATTCATATTAGACAGTTGAAGGCTAATTAATGTAATATAACCTTATAGATTTACCGGGAGATCCAACACGGGCGACGTCTATCATGGGCCGTGCCTCCCTCGTGACGACTGTCGGCATCGTCAAGTGGCTGACTGGTGGGGGTGTGCCCTGTACAAGTGGGAGGTGGTGGGAGGGCACTGGGATCTGTAAGAATAGATCTTCATAAGTAAAACTAAGTGTATTATAGATCTTTGAAATAACATAATTAATTTTCATAAGTGCACAACAGGTGGGAGGCCACTGAGACCTGCAAGAATTAATTTTTATAAGTAAAACAAATATTGGGAATTAAAATATACATACCTGTAGCGGGAGGTGGTGGGGGTGGCGTCTGTACAACAGGTGGGAGGCCACTGAGATTTGCAAGAATTAATTTTCATAAGTAAAACAAATATTGGGAACTTTAAATTAAAATATACATACCTGCAGCGGGAGGTGGTGGAGGTGGCGTCTGCACAACAGGTGGGAGGCAACTGAGACCTGCAAGAATTAATTTTCATAAGTAAAACAAATATTGGGAACTTTAAATTAAAATATACATACCTGCAGCGGGAGGTGGTGGGGGTGACGTCTGCACAATAGGTGGGAGGCCACTGAGACCTGCAAGAATTAATTTTCAGGTGGAGTGATACAAATATTGCGAACTTATAATTAAAATATACATACCTGCAGCGGGAGGTGGTCGGGGTGACATCTGTACAATAGGTGGGAGGCCACTGGCACCTGCAAGAATTAATTTTCATAAGTAAAATAAATATTGGGAACTTTAAATTAAAATATGCATACCTGCAGCGGGAGGTGGTGGGGGTGGTGTCTGCACAACAGGTGGGACGCCACTGAGACCTGCAAGAATTAATTTTCAGGTGGAGTGATACAAATATTGCGAACTTATAATTAAAATATACATACCTGCAGCGGGAGGTGGTCGGGGTGACATCTGCACAATAGGTGGGAGGCCACTGGCACCTGCAAGATTTAATTTTCATAAGTAAAATAAATATTGAAGAATTTAAATTAAAATATACATACCTGCAGCGGAAGGTGGTGGGGATGGCGTCTGCACAACAGGCAACGAGCCGACACTTGAACCAAAAAAAAATTCTTTTAGGCTAGTAAATGATGTAAACATTTATATAATTAAATTTTTTAATAGATATATCTGTGCCCGAAGAAGACGCCAAACAGGAGGGAGTAGAGCCCTTGTCACTGCCCTGTCTCCTCCCACTCCCAGTACGACCTCCTCGAACCATTTCTTTATTACTAACAAAACAATTAATACATATTAATTAATCCTCAATTGCACTAGACTAAAATCTCTGTTATTACAAAATATGCAAAAAGGTAAGGATGTCTCACTAAATTATGAAAACGTGCCTCCCTCATGTTGATGATATATCTAACTCATCATCATCTTCGTCATCCATAGTAGCCTCATCAGATTCAAACTCTTCATCTTCATCTGATTCTTCCTCCCCTCTAACATCAGCATTTAGCTCCATCGGATCGACTTCTTCCACTTCATCTCACGTACGTAATGACAGTGGCTCATCAAATTCGTCCAGATTAAACCTAGAGGAACCGACAACGCCAACTTCATCTGATTGATAATATTCAGCACTAGCAACCTCTGAGACATCTCCACTCATAGTTAACTCATAAGTGGAAAAGAGTTTTGAATTAACCCTGCAAACTGCCCACCAATCTCTATTCTTGGATGATGGATAGCTTGAATAGTACACTTGCTGGGCTTGTGTGGCTAAAATGAATGGTTCATAGGTCTTAAGTTTAGACCTATGCTTGACATCGACAATCCCATAATTTGTGTCAAGTCGAACAGAACTAGGATCAAACCATTGACACTTAAATATGTATACATGATTGTCTTGTCCCAAATACTGAAGTTCTAAGACTTCTTCAAGAACACCATAGTAGTCCAATTCCACTTCATTGTATATACTTCCCCTCACAGATACGCCGCTGTTCATCATAGACTTACTTCGCCCATAATCCATTATATGAAATTTGTATCCATTCACAATATATCCTAGATAGGCACGTGTCAGGTTCGAGGGGCCATAACTTATCTGTTGTACTCTTTGATCCGTAATGAGACATTTTTCAACCTATATTCAAATTAGAGTAGTTAACATAATAACAATTACCTCAACATACGTAAATACAAACATATATATTCAACGATGACACTAACTCAGTTTCTCAGCCATTTGGCAAAAAACTTCTCGCGTTCTTTTTCAATCTCCACGTTCTGGATATTTGGGCATTTTTCAGCTAATTCTGAATCAAATTGCCTGCAATATAAATGCACTACTACTTTAAATGAACTGCAGAAGAAGGATGAACAACTTATGGACTTGCTGGAAATGTGAGTTAAGAACTTACTCAACATAAGGTTCAATCTCGAGACAATTCAGAAGAATATATATCTCAGCGGCGTGTAACTCTCTATCTTCGAGCGTGCGAGTCAAGCAACGTCCGAACGCACGTCCAGGATGTTTAAATATGGAGAGCCGATCGGACGATTCATCCACTCCCCCATCATCATTATGTGGAGGTCGAGTACGACAAGTTTGAATCTCTAGCTCAAAGTACATAGAACAGAAGTTGGAAATTTCTTCAAGAATGTATGCCTCAGCAATCGAACCCTCCACCTGTGCCTTTTTGCGAACTTTCATTTTTAATTCATGCATGCACCTACAACAACAAGTCAGATGGCAACGATATGTAACCGCCAAGGATGACTTATAAGTTAACAGAAATTGTCACATACCTCTCAAATGGATACATCCATCGAAATTGTACTGGCCCTCCGACGATAGCCTCATATGACAAATGAACGACAAGGTGCTCCATCGAATCAAAGAATGCGAGAGGAAATATCTTCTATATCTTGCAAACGGTTGTGACAACTTTTTCTTCGATAGTTTGTACATCCCGAAGTCTGAGTTCTGATGCACATAAAATCTTGAAAAATTGACTCATCTCAACTAGTGCTCCCCATATCTGCTTTGGCAACAAATCACGAAATGCAATGGGCAATAGCCTCTCCATGAACACATGACAGTCGTGACTTTTCATACCATATATTTTCCCCTCATTAACATTCACACAACGGGCTATGTTGGATGCATATCCATCTGGGAATCTCAACTGTTTCAACCACTGGCACACTTCCTTGATCTGTGTATCATGAAGCACGTAAGTTCCTTTAGGCTGCACAGTTTTATCATTTACGTTATGTAGTTCAAGTTCTGAACATTTACAAAGCATCTTTAAATCCATATGTGCTTTGGCGTTGTCCTTTTTTTTCCCTTTAACATCCATGATTGTATTGAACACATTATCAAAAAAATTCTTCTCGGTATGCATGACATCCAGATTGTGTCGTACAAGAAGAGTTGACCAATAAGGTAATTCCCAAAAAATACTTTTCTTGTTCCAGTTGTGATACTTTCCAAAACTAGGGAGTTGATGTGTGCTACCAGATAATTATACTACATCTGGTAAATTATGCACCTGTGACGCCATATGTAGACCCGACACCCGTTGCAAGCCAGCTTCATCCATTTCAACAGTATTTTTTTTAAACGAGTCTTTTTGCCTTCGAAAAGGATGGTCACTTGGTAGCAACCGCCGGTGGCAATCAAACCAGCATGCTTTCCCACCATGTTTCAATACAAATGATTTGGTATCTTCCATATAGTAAGGACATGCTAACCTCTCATGTGTGCTCCAACCAGATAGCATTCCATATGTAGGGAAGTCACTTATTGTCCAGATCAGTGCAGCCTTCATAATAAAATTGTGATTCCTATATGGATCATAAGTAACAACTCCATCAGTCCATAAAAATTTGAGCTCATCAATCAACGGCCTGAGATATATGTCTAAATATTTTTCGGGACTTTTTGGACCAGGAATTACTAAGGACAAAAACAGATTTTCTCGCTTCATGCACATGTGCGGCGGAAGGTTGTACGGTGTCATGAACACTGGCCAACAAGAATAAGATGCCACTGAACCACCGAATGGATTAAAACCATCTGTGCATAAACCCAATCGAACATTACGTGACTCCCTTGAAAAGGCAAGATGAGTACGACTAAAGTGAGTCCATGCTTCACCATCGGCAGGACGACTGATTATATCATGGGCACGACGTACTCTTTCGGTGTGCCATGTCATATGTCGAGCCGTCTTTGAGGACATATACAGCCGCTGCAGCCTAGGCACAAGAGCGAAGTATCGCAACGCCTTGTAAGGTACATCTTTTGCCTTTGAATTGACCCCCCCTTAGGTTTGAATCTGTCATGGCCACAAATGGAACATGATATCTTATCCGCATTGTGATGGGGACATCAACGTCAGCCTGCTCACTTTGTGTTTGCATCTACGTCCTTTTGTATTTGTATGTACGCCCTTGTGGTATATGGGTACACAATAGTAGGTCTTAGTGGGTTTATTTGCAAAAAGCCATTGGGTTTCTTTGCAAATGTGCATGTAGGCCCTGCAGGGGCCCCCTCCCTCATCCTTATTGGTCCACCTGGACTCCTGGGTCCAAGGTGGCTGGTCCATGGTCCAACCTTGGACTTGGACCTAGAATTAATTAAAGAAGACAAATGCTAATTGCCTTCTTAAAGGGGGGGGGGCGAACCTTGTTGTTTAATGGGGTTTAATGTGGTTGTCAAACCACATCCCAACCCTTCATCAATCAACCCTTGATCCAAGGGCTTAGAATAGGTTAGACCCCTTGCATATATATACTTGTATTTTCATATTGAATGAATTAATGAAGAGAAAAAAAGGCATTTGCCCCAAGTGAAGCTTGCGCCCCTCCCCTCTCTCTACCTGGTTCCTCCACCCCCTCTCCCCTTTCTAGAGTGTAATCCCCTCCCCCTTGATCCCCTCCAGCATCTGAAGCAACTCCGGTGATCGTCGCCGCCATCGTCTCACCGCCGACGCGTCGTCGCCAACGGTTTCGGTGTTCTGTCCACCCAGGACAGACCCTTCTTCTCCGAATTCCTGCTATCACTCCCTTCGTCTTCTGAAGCTCAAAATTTCAGGGTTGGTTCCCCTCTAGAACCCTTATCCCCACAAAAAAAATCACGTCAAAATCCATCCTTTAGCTATTTTTGGATTTTCGTCCAAGTCCAAGTTCCAGATCTGTCCTGGTTCTGTTTACTGTTCATAAGCTCTGAGTTTACCCCATTCGAACCACCTTTTGATTTTTTTTGGGTCGCCCAAATTTACTGGGATCTCTGTCCACATCCCTATACCACCAGGAATTTTATTAATTTTTGTTTCACTCTCCAAGTATTTTTAAAATTTCATCCAAGTTCCCAAGAACAGTCTGCCCACAGTTTCTCAGATCCGACCCAGGTCTAGTTAAGAAATCCCAGAAAATTCATTTCGTCTCCAATAAGAAAATAAAATATATTCCCGGATTCCTCTCTCAGAGACCTTCAACGTTTCTGAAGAAATTATTTCAAGATTCGGAGGTCTTCTTTCCGGTCAACGTCGATCTTCAGAGAAGTCAGAACCTGCCCCTGCAGTTCTGGCCAGATTCCAGCAAGCTTGTAAAATATATGATTAGAAATACAGATCTGATTATTTTTTTTAAAGACCCCTACGTCGAAGTACTCTGAGTCATCTTTCCAACGGCGCTAACCTCGTCGCATTCCGACGACGGGGCTGATTGCAGCAGCAGGTTTCTCCGAGCCGCGCGCCTGCAAACAGAATTTTCAGATTCGTGGCCGAGTTCCCGCGAGCGTCGTCCGAGGGCCGCCCGGCGTCCGGCGGTCGTTCCAGCAGCTCGCCATCCCAGGGGAATGCTTTCCAGGTGTCTCCACAGCAGAGGAGTCATCAGGCCCCACACGACCCCTCCGGTCAATACGTGGGCCCCCACTAGCACGAGTACGCGTGAAGCCGAAGCATTGCCCGAAACCGCCCGTCAACCCGAACTTGGTCCTCCCGGGCCCACTTGTGTCGCCCTTTACCTCCCTGCGTGGAGTGGGCTTATTTGTACTGCTGTAAACATAATGTACTAAGTTCCCGGGAGTACGAGCTTTGGCCGGGTGCCGTCTTCGCCACGCCGAGAGCGTGGAGGTATCGCCTTCACCCTTACACTTGGCATTAGCTTAATTCTTTATATGCTTTATATGCCGCTGCTAGAGAGCATGTGTAGGGATACCTAGCTCGCCTTCAATTTATAATATCACTGCTGCGAGAGAGAGCGAAGCCGTCCCGTGACCCGATCCGGGCGCAAAAGAGAGCCGACCACCCTAGCTCATTGCCGGTTTCTCAACCGCGCACATCCGACGCTTCCCTCGTTAAGGGACGATCGCGAGCTTGTCGTGTCCGTGGTCCCATCCCGCATCAATTTGGTATCAGAGCGAGTTGAGTCTAGGGTGTCAAAAAGCAAAAAAAAGAAAGAGTGTCATTTACGTCTAGTCATTAGTCGGTCTAAGTCGTGTTTAGGATCATCATATTTTTAAAACAACAAAAAGAGTCGTTTTTGGGTCGCATACATCCCTTTACTCGGTATATAAAAAGGTATTGTCCGACCGTTAGGTTACGCCTATCGGGAAGGCCGCACACTTGTGCGAGTGACCTTCGGGTCGATTATCTCCGCCGCGTACCGAGTTTTGGTTAAGTCTAGGCGCATCATTTTGCATTAGTGTGTTTTGCTTTAGTCGGTGTCTTCTAGTCGGTGTGTTTGCATGCCCACTCGTCGGGGTACTCAGTACTCACCCCCACCCCCACCTATGGCCAACCCACGGGATACCTCGGGAGACTTCCACTCCCTACAAGAGGCGATGATGGCCATTATGACTAGGTTGGACCAATCCGATGCTAACTTTCGGACTTTCTCCGATAATATGGATGGTCGCCTTAGGGCCATGGAGGGACGCTTGGAGAACTCCGATAGGTCGGTCCAAGACCTCGTTGGGCGGTTAGAAAGGATGTCACACGGGGACCCTCTTGGGACAGCCCAAGGTCCACCCGCACCTCCTCCCGCGGTGGCCCAAGTCCAACCCGCTCCCATGGCCCAAGTCCAGGCCGCTCCCGCGGCCCAAAACCAGCCACCACTAGTTCCTCCACCCGCCCCTCCTCGGGTTCCCCAACTACCACACCGTGACCTTGGTCTCGAGGACTATGGGTCCGACAATGCCTACGAGGGGTATGGTCAACGCCGTCGTGGTTTTCAGCCACAACGAGATGAGGATGATGATAGGGTCCTTAAGACCGTGCGAGCGGACCCTCCCGCTTTTTACGGGTCTTTGGATCCGAAAGTCTACCTAGATTGGGAGTTTGGCATGGACCGTTATTTTGAATGGTATGATATGTCGGAGCGTCGAAGGGTCCGATTTGCCACCATGAAACTCATGGGGCAGGCACAAACCTATTGGAAGAATGTGGAGAGCCTGCTACTTCAGCGGCTAGAACCCCCGATCGACACATGGGCCGAGATGAAGAATAAACTTCGGCAAAAGTACCTTCCTCCCACATACCGCCAGCGACTCATCGATAGATGGCAAAGTCTTAGCCAGGGAGACCGGTCCGTCTCCGAATACATCGCGGAGTTTGATGAGTACTTTCTACGATGTGGTGTCACGGAGGAGAGTACCATGCCCGTGTCCCGCTTTCGACGTGGTTTGCGGCCACACTATCAGTATGAGCTTTTCCGCCGCAATGCCAAGACGTTGGAAGAGGCATACCAGGTTGCTCTCGAGATGGAGCAATTTGAGGGAGAGTTCGAGTCTAGCCATCGGTTGGGCCCCACCCCTCTCCGTAGTGCCGAGCCCCTTCACTCCATAGGCCCGCATCAGCGGCCTCCCATGGCTCGACCTCAGGAGCCCACCCGTCAGGAGCACTTCGCTCCACGGCCTCACCCTCCTCCACCCCGGGATCTATTTCCATCCCAACCACCGGCACCCTTTGCCCGTTCCCCAGCTCCTATAGCCCGTCCTCTGGCACCGGCACCCCCTCCACTCTTGTCCAAGGCACCTACATCTCCCCCATTGTTGCCTACACCCCCTACCCGGCGGGATGATAAGGGTAAGGCCCCTCTTATCGGGGAGAGTAGTCGATCGCGAATACAATGTTTCCACTGTCACGGGTATGGCCACATTGCTAGTGAGTGTCCCGCTCGCACCACCCTAGCCTTAGGTGTTGGCGGATCCGCACCTCCCGAGCTTGAGCATGTCGATTACGAGGCCGATGAGGCACTGGCCGATGAATACTATGCCATGGGGGAAGAGCTGGGCGACCCTTCGGCCGCCCAGGATGTCGCCACCTAGTGGGTTTGATGCTACCACCTTAGTCTAGAGTCGTGCATGAGTCAGTGTGCTTTCTTTGTGTGGTTTGTTTGTGTGGTGATTTTGAGTCGATTGTTTGTGTGATTTTCATTCATGTGTCAGTGCATGGTGAGTCTGCATGTGTCTTGTGCAAGCTCGTGTCGTTCTCTTATGAGTGTGAAGCGAGTCGACTCACTTGATGAGTATGGGATCGGTTCTACATCTATACCCGGATCAGTCACCTATAGGGACTCAGCGGTGATTCCTAGTGAGTCTTCGAGCTGTTTCCTTCCTTTTGAGAGTGCCCCTTCGGAGTGACCACCTTTAGCCATCGCAGTGCGCATATCGAGTATATATGGAATGAGCAGGTGCCGATCACTTGGAGTGGAGCATACCCGCGCTACTTAGCACGGTGACGGATCCGCCGGAGTACCGGAGCAGCCATACCCCTACTCGACGGGGTCGAGTTCCTCCCACCCGGGGAGAATTGATGGGGACATCAACGTCAGCCTGCTCACTTTGTGTTTGCATCTACGTCCTTTTGTATTTGTATGTACGCCCTTGTGGTATATGGGTACACAATAGTAGGTCTTAGTGGGTTTATTTGCAAAAGGCCATTGGGTTTCTTTGCAAATGTCCATGTAGGCCCTGCAGGGCCCCCCTCCCTCATCCTTATTGGTCCACCTGGACTCCTGGGTCCAAGGTGGCGGGTCCATGGTCCAACCTTGGACTTGGACCTAGAATTAATTAAAGAAGACAAATGCTAATTGCCTTCTTAAAGGGGGGGGGCGAACCTTGTTGTTTAATGGGGTTTAATGTGGTTGTCAAACCACATCCCAACCCTTCATCAATCAACCCTTGATCCAAGGGCATAGAATAGGTTAGACCCCTTGCATATATATACTTGTATTTTCATATTGAATGAATTAATGAAGAGAAAAAAAGGCATTTGCCCCAAGTGAAGCTTGCGCCCCTCCCCTCTCTCTACCTGGTTCCTCCACCCCCTCTCCCCTTTCTAGAGTGTAATCCCCTCCCCCTTGATCCCCTCCAGCATCTGAAGCAACTTCGGTGATCGCCGCCGCCATCGTCTCGCCACCGACGCGTCGTCGCCAACGGTTTCGGTGTTCTGTCCACCTAGGACAGACCCTTCTTCTCCGAATTCCTGTTATCACTCCCTTCGTCTTCTGAAGCTCAAAATTTCAGGGTTGGTTCCCCTCTAGAACCCTTATCTCCACAAAAAACATCACGTCAAAATTCATCCTTTAGCTATTTTTTGATTTTCTTCCAAGTCCAAGTTCCAGATCTGTCCTGGTTCTGTTTACTGTTCATCAGCTCTGAGTTTACCCCATTCGAACCACCTTTTGATTTTTTTTGGGTCGCCCAAATTTACTGGGATCTCTGTCCACATCCCTATACCACCAGAAATTTTATTAATTTTTGTTTCACCCTCCAAGTATTTTTAAAATTTCGTCCAAGTTCCCAAGAACAGTCTGCCCACAGTTTCCCAGATCCGACCCAGGTCTAGTAAAGAAATCCCAGAAAATCCATTTCATCTCCAATAAGAAAATAAAAAATATTCCCGGATTCCTCTCTCAGAGACCTTCAACGTTGCTGAAGAAATTATTTCAAGATTCGGAGGTCTTCTTTCCGGTCAACGTCGATCTTCAGAGAAGTCAGAACCTGCCCCTGCAGTTCTGGCCAGATTCCAGCAAGCTTGTAAAATATATGATCAGAAATACAGATCTGATTATTTTTTTTGAAGACCCCTACGTCGAAGTACTCTGAGTCAGCTTTCCAACGGCGCTAACCTCGTCGCATTCCGACCACGGGGCTGATCGTAGCAGTAGGTTTCTCCGAGTCACGCGCCTGTAAACAGAATTTTCAGATTCGTGGCCGAGTTCCCGCGAGCGTCGTCCGAGGGCCGCCCGGCGTCCGGCGGTCGTTCCGGCAGCTCGCCATCCCAGGGGAACGCTTTCCAGGTGTCTCCACAGTAGAGGAGTCATCAGGCCCCACACGACCCCTCCGGTCAATACGTGGGCCCCCACTAGCACGAGTACGCGTGAAGCCGAAGCATTGCCCGAAACCGCCCGTCAACCCGAACTTGGTCCTCCCGGGCCCACTTGTGTCGCCCTTTACCTCCCTGCGTGGAGTGGGCTTATTTGTACTGCTGTAAACATAATGTACTAAGTTCCCGGGAGTGTGAGCTTTGGCCGGGTGCCGTCTTCGCCATGCCGAGAGCGTGGAGGTATCGCCTTCACCCTTACACTTGGCATTAGCTTAATTCTTTATATGCTTTATATGACGCTGCTAGAGAGCATGTGTAGGGATACCTAGCTCGCCTTCAATTTATAATATCACTGCTGCGAGAGGGAGCGAAGCCGTCCCGTGACCCGATCCGGGCGCAAAAGAGAGCCGACCACCCTAGCTCATTGCCGGTTTCTCAACCGCGCACATCCGACGCTTCCCTCGTTAAGGGACGATCGCGAGCTTGTCGTGTCCGTGGTCCCGTCCCGCATCACATTGTCTTTGTAATATAACATATAATGATTTGGACATGCATCTATTTTCACATATCCAAGTCCTAAGTCATTGACCATCTTTTTTGCACGGTAAAAAGTTTCTGGCAACTTCTCGTCTCGAGGCAACATACTCTTGATCAAGAGGAGACGGTCAAAACAAGTCTCACTGATGTGAAATTCAGATTTCAAGTTCAACAACTGTGACACTGCAGACAATCGAGTGTGCTTTTCACAACCATCCCACAGCGGCTCATCAGCATCCCGAAGTAGTTCATAAAATCTTCTGGCTATCTTATTCGGCGCTTCCTCATGAACATTAAAACTAGGACCAGTAGCATCTACAACCATATCCACGTACCCACTTGTACCTGCAATATTGTCGGGCTCATACCTCAAGAATTGCTCACCATGACACGTCCAATTCGTATAACCATCCACGAACCCTTTCGTGTACAAATGATGTTGCACATCCCATGTTGAACACCACCTCAAGTTTCTACAACTTGAACAAGGGCATCGAATGTGACCGTCGTGATCTATTGCTGCATTTAGATTCCCCAATGCAAATTTAATGAAACTCTCAACCCCATGCTTAAAGTCATCTGACACCACCTGGTCAACTATTCTACGATACATCCATGAACGATCTGTCGACATTTTGCCTGCACCCAATAAATGACAATACACATCCTAACTTTCAAATCATTACTCATGATATTACACCCGACCCTTTCCACACGTCGTTCATCATAGACCATTTGCAGTTGGAAGAGGAATATTAATTAGATTATCATTTTTTAACCCATCCATGAAGGTTTGATCGCACAATCACTTACTATATGTGCTGCACGATTTGCTTAAAATTTCGGCATCATCTCCCCACACTTCTCTGATATACCAAAAATATTTATTGATTTTGTAATTTTCTTAAACACTTACAAGTAAGTGGTTAAGAAAACACTCAAAATCAATAATGGTATATCAGAGAAGAGTAAGGAGACGCAACCAAAATTCTCAACAAACCATACAATCACATATAGTAAATGACTACCTAAGTGCGATCAAACATTCACAGACTGTCCAAACAGGACAATTCAAGACTTTGAGGTAGATATATACATTCTCATAAACAAATGAGAACATACACATCAATCCCAAAGTCTTGAACGGGAAGGCACATTGACACGGTTTTAACGCGCTCTCCCGAGGTGCGTGTAATGTTAGGTCGCACCCACGCACCTCAGCTCACAGGGAATATCCCAGGCATTTATATAACATAAAATTAAATAACAACGTAATTATCATTATGCACATATCAAATTAAATAACACCCAAATTACAAAATTTTTCAAATGAAGAACATCAAAGCTAAACAATCTACATTTTTGAGTCAAATTAACATCAAATTTCTATTAAAATCAGATTAAAAATATATTTACATGCAATTAAAATCCACAAAGTTTTAAATCACAAAATGAATTTTTTGGGTATTTACAAAGCTAAATGTAGCTCCCAAGAAGAGCTATATATTAAAATGTCATCAAAGAACACCAAAACAAATTTCCTCAAATATTTTCTGAAAATATCATTCATCAGGTTTTGAAATGTGGAAGGAGCATTAGAAAGCCCAAAAGGCATCAATAGAAACTCATAGTGCCCCTCATGAGTTTTGAAAGTAGTTTTTGAAATGTCTGTAGGGTGCATACGAATTTGGTGATATCCAGATCTCAAATCCAACTTTGTAAAATTTTTTGCTACATACAATTCATCCAGCAAGTCATCCACCAAAGGAATGGAAAACTTATCTTTGATTATATTCTGATTTAAGGTTCTGTAGTCAATACACATCCTCCAACTTCCATCTCTTTTTTGAACCAATAGAACCGGAGCTGAGAAAGGACTGTTGCTGGATCTGACATGGGTTTTTGAAAGAAGAGCTTCTGTCTCTTTCTCAATAATATCTTTTTGAAGTGGGGAATGCCTATAAGAAGGCAATGCAATTGCTTTTGATTCATCTATCAAGGGTATCCGATGGTCATGCAGTCTACTAGGAGGCAATGATTGGGGTTTAGAGAAAACTGCCTCATACTTATGCAGGATAGCAGCTAAATCAGCAGGATAGTTTTGTGCAATGAGGGGAGATGCAGTGGAAGATGTAGAGGCATCAATGGAATATAAGTGCAGGGAATATAATGCCCTTGCTTTAGGTAGGTCAGAGCAAAATTGTTTGGCAGATACTACATCAAGTGATGGTGGGGGCAAGCCTTTTAGAATAAATTCCTATCCTTTGACAGAGAATTTTATGACCATTTGTGAGATATTCAAAGTTATGTCTCCTAAAAGCTGCAGCCAGGTATTGCCCAATACCACATCAATTGTTCCCAAAGGAAGGACCAAGAAATCTAGAGTAAAGGATATTCTTGGTAGTTTGAGGGTGACTCCCTGACAATACCCCTGGGAAGCATTCTGTAAACCAGCAACAATCTTTACTGAATGGGATGAAACATTTGTAATGCATAATCCCAATTTCTGTACTACTATAGGGTCCAAGAAGTTATGAGTGCTACCATTATCAATTAACACTATAACAGAAAAACTGCCAATAAATCCCTGCAATCTGAGTGTCCCTGGGGACTGCATTTGAGAGACTGTATGAGAAGACAGTGATGGCTCCAGCTCATTGTGCATTTCCAAGGTCTCAACAGGTTCAGCCATATCTGACTGTTCATATTCATTGTCATCTGGAATCAACTACAATAAGAATAGTTTCTGAGTTTGGCATTTGTGGCCAGGTACATATTTCTCATCACAATTATAGCAAAGGCCTTTAGTCCTTCTATCTTGTAACTGTTGAGTTGTTAACCTGCGCACAGGTGGGATGGTGGGCTTGAGAGGTTATGGTTGTTTAGACTGTGTTGAAGGTTGAGAATTAGTGAAACTGAAATGAGGAGCAGTGCGGCGTCTAGACATAAACTTTTGTTCCTGAATCCGAGCTAGCTGCATGGCTTGTGACAGAGATTGAGGAAGGAAAGATCTAACCTTACAAGACAATTCTTCTTTTAACCCACTTAGGAAAATACCCAGTAAATGGTCCTCTGAAACACCTTGAACCTTGTTACTCAATAACTCAAACTGGCGCTGTTACTCAGACTCAGAATCAAATTGTTTGAGTTTACTCAATTGTCCATGGTAATCAACCACAGAAACAGCCCCAAACCTTGAATCTAACCCTTTTAAAAAATCAGACCAAGAAACTGTATCCTTAGTATGAGTGAAATGCCAGAACCATTGTAGTGCTTCCCCTTCAAGATAAAATGATGCAAAAGAAACTTTATGATAATCCGGAACTTGATTATATAAGAAATATCTCTCTGCTTTGAACTTCCATTCACAAGGATCTGACCGGCCATCAAATTTAGGAAACTCATTATATTTCGGCCGAAAATAGCTAGTTACATCATGAGTGATATCTTTCGATCCCAAAGAATCAGGTGTTCTAGTCTCAAGATTATTTACTCTTTGATTCATAGAACCCAATTCATCATGTATAAGACTGATCTTGGATTGCATATCTTGAAGGAGCGAAAGAACATCATCATTTGAACTAGAAGCCATATTAGAAGAATTGGAGCTACCTGAAGGTGGCTCAGACACCAATTTGGCACGATGCTTCCAGAAGATGAGAGGAAGAGCTTCCAATTCCTCCTGGTTCCAATCTTCAGGCTCTGGCTCTAGAGTGAAGGTATCGAAAGAACAGAATTCGCTGCAAGAACTCAACGCACACTTCTGAACAGAAAGGGAACAAGTAAAGCACAGCACTAAAGCATAACAGGTTGGTATAAAGGTCATGATCCTTCTTCCGATCAGACCATCTCCTTTTATAAGACTCGTAGCCAATTTCTGTTTACATATTACAAGTGGATATTGTGCCACCTCATCCCATATATTTCTTGCTATCAAAATCACTAAAAGAAACACAAAATTGCCACTAATATAACAACCCTGTTACAGACATTAGCTAATGGCTTATAACAGTCGCCCTTCATTTACAGTTATTCTGTTACAGCTGAGGTGTGTGCGTGTGTTTGTGTCTTTGTGTGCGTGTGTGTGTGTGTCGGGAGGGGGGCCACGGACAGGGGAAGAGAGGGGGGTGGGGGAGGGCGGCCAGAGGGAGTGAGGGAGCGGGAGAGGGGAGAGGGAGTGAGGGAGCCGGACAGGGGAGAGGGAGACGGATTGAGTGAGGGGGAACAGGATCGGGAGAGGGAGAGGGGGAGGGATTGAGTGAGGGAGGGGAACAGGATCGGGAGAGGGAGACCACTTACCGGCGACGATGACGGCGATGATGGGAGGAGGCTGGCGGCGACGACGACCGTGAGAAGAGGATGATGGCAGCCACGGTAACCACGACCGTGAGAGGAAGGGAGGTTGGCGAATGGCGGCGACGGCAAGGACGGCGGGGCCTCCGGCGACGGTGAGGACGGCGGCTCCGGTGGCGACGGCGGCTCCGGCGGTGACGACCACAAGCAGAGGGCAGAGGAGAAGGAGAGAGTGAGAGGGAGAGTGGGGGGGTGGAAATGGGGCCGGGTGGAAGGGGTGGGAGGGAGGGGTCGACGGTGGCGGGAAAGGGGGAATTTTGTGACGGAAATACGGACGGAACTTATTTCCGTCTGAAATTTCAGACGGAATATTTCCTTCTGAATATCCGTCCCAAATTTGCGACGTATATAAAGACAGAATATATTCCGTCTATAATTATACACGGATCTTCAGAGAGAGTATAGTATGTCCTTAATAGAGATGGAATTTGTGACGGAATCTAATCCGTCACAAATACAGACAGATTTTAAGACGAAAAATATCCATCTGAAATATCCGTCGGTATTCCCACTTTTTCTAATGGTGTAGCTTTTTATTTATCACCGACAGGCTTGGGCGGTTTTCTATTAGCCGTTCAACAATAAGAGAGTCCAACGGTGAATTTATCGGTCAGTTCAATGGATAAATTAATTATCTCATGATTTATTTGAATTTCCACCGACAGGGAAGAACAGCCCATGTCTGGCCGCTCACCATTTGTGCGGTCTATCGTGAGACCGTTTATCCTCTAGGACCAGAAAGTGGTTAAGGGTTTTTTTCCCATTCGTGTTTTTTCTCCCAAACTTTCTCCGATGATTTCTCCATGAATCCTTAACCATTTTGAGTGCCGTTTCTTCCAGATAAAAGATAATTGAATTATCTTCATCTTTTATTTGATAATCTCGACCTGAAAGTAGCTAAAAATCCTAATTTCGAGTTAGGACTTTAGGTGCTCTATAAATAGACCCTAGGGGCCGAGTTTGAAAAGGTGGGAGATTCTGGGTCAACGGCAAAGCCCTGCTGAAATTTTGAGCCACCTAGCACCAAGGAGGGAGGCCTTCTACATTCACACAGGCCTCCGATTCAGGGAGTAGTCCTAGTTTTGAGTCTTTTACATTTGATAGTCCCGTTTCTTCTCATTTCATGCTTGTTTTTACACGTCCATTCTCCCACGTTTTCTTTGTTTGCATTGCCATGAACACTCCCTCCTACATTTTCTGACGCCCCCAGGGGTTTAAAACTCCCCAGGTATTCCCCATTCCATTTAGTTATGTTAATTTCCTTCCGTTCGAGTGTATACTACACTTTCTAGTTCTAATCGTAGTTTTTTCTTCGTGTTCCACACTCTGTTTCGTAGGTCAGCAACACATTAACGCGAGGCCCATCCTTTCTGGCCGGCCGGAAAGGGTGGAGGTTGGACTCTTGCAACTTCTGGCATGGTGGTCTTGCGCGGCTTCTTCCGTACCGTTCAGGGATACGTATGGCCATTCCTCAACCGTTCTTCATCCCCCTGCGGTCACCATCAAGCCATTCAACCCTCCATCCATCACCGTCCCGCATTCCACCTCAGCACCGAAGAGCGGCCTATCATGAGACCGCGCGTATGTTCAGGCAATCCATAAGGAGCTGTTCAATGCGTCGGTGCTGGTTTTAAGGCGAGTACCTCCCTCTTTCCAAGGTACGGTGTGTGTTCATCGCATGTCCCACATCTTGGTGGCGATGATGATCACAGGTTCACTCCTTCATTCCATCCTCTACTTCATTTTGTTTTATTTACCATATCTGCGTAGTGGAGGGATATTTTAACTCTGGTAGGAAAGGAGGAGTCATACTTTCCACATCTACACCTGGCGCCACTGAATCCGGTGCGCCCTCCGTGGCGTCAGATTAACTTGTTGCTATAAAAGCAACACTTGTTCGACCTACTGCGGGGACACTAGAGATAGTAGAAGGGGGAAGGAGCTCGAGGCCACCAATCAAAGTGAGGAGTGCGAGGGTTCTTGGGGAGGAAGTATCTTCGCTTGAGAGTTTTCCTGCGGTAGCCGCTCTGTTCTTTCTGAAGTCTCTGACGCCGAAGAAGAAGATCCTCTGTTTCATCGTCCGTCTAGGTGGGTCGCCGTGGTTTCCGACCGATCCCCCTTCGCTTGGTTTTCCCCTTTCGTTATAATGTAAATGGGAGAGGGGGGAGAGGCGATGATATGAGCCTAATCCCCCCCTTTTCACCATCTCTGTTACTCACTACCTGTCTCTGCAACCTCTTCTTTCATTCGATGTTAACGACGACCGGGCGGCAATGCCGACATCGATGTATGCAATTTGTACAGCTTTCCTTATTCGTGGAATGAATTTCGTGCATGACTGCACTAATGAGGCAGGGGGATTAACGTTGTTTTCCATCTCTGCATCATCTCTTCTTCTCCCCCCTGCGTTTTCTTCTTGCGGCCAGTGAGATGGCACCGTGCAACAGTGCCGGCGTCGGAATGGGTGATATGCATATGTGCATCCCTACTTACTGTGCATAAAAAGGATGAATGAACTGTGGTTGTGCTCGGCGCCATCTCGAACTTCCCCAGTTACTCATCTTCTCTCCGCCCGTGCATTTAATCGTTTCCCTACACATATCGTCTCTATACCCGTCTTCTCCGACGCCGGATATGCCCTGGTACACCATTTGGCTATAGTAATTTCCCCTCTCCCGGGGGTTCTTTCTTTTATGGAGTATCGAAGGCTTCGCCGCCAGATGTATGTCTTACTGGTCGACCCTGGTCCTGTCCTCTTGCCCCCCCTTCTGTTTCTAATCATAAACAAGAGGAGATGAGGTCGCCCCTATAAGCTTGATGCTTGGCTTCTCCGCATCATTGCCCTCTGAGCGTTAGTTCGGTGATCGCTCTGTTAACCTGCTAATCCCTCTATATATACATATATACCTATAGATATCATGATCAATTTTCTGACTGAGTATGAGTTGCATCCGCACCGTGTTACCATTCTTTTAAGGAGATTCGGTGACCGGGGAGAGGGGAACATTCCCCACTATTCCATTGTGATAACACTCTGTCCACAGGGGACCGTCCAGCAGTGACAAATCTCCTATGGATTAATGAGTGAACAGTAAATGGGTTAATCCCGACCTCTTAAATCCATAGTCCCTAATGGACTTTGTGGTGGCCGTGGGTTGTGTGCCTCTCGTAGGCTAGCCCTCGGGTTTTTCCTTCCCTCTACCGATCGTCCCGATTCGAGCGTTGTGTCGACTCGGGTTGCATGCCCCTCGTAGGCTAGCCCTCGGGGTTTTTGCTCCCATAATGAGTCGCCTCATTCGTTCACTCTCACCCACGGACCTGGTGCCCCTAGTAGGCGAGCCCTCGTGGTTTTCCTATCCATTCGGGTTTGCCGGCCGCCGTTGTGCCACCCGGCTCTTAGGGGTTGCTCCGTCATGTTAGTATTCCCCGTTTCTCCCCGACAATCCTCTGGGATGAGGTGGTGCTGCCAAAATTTTGGCTCGAATAATCTAATGAATCGCTCAACAGTATTAACGTAATAGATCGGCTCGATTCAGAACAATTGCCACGCTCGAGTACGAACCTCGCGCGAGCCCGTGACTTGGCCTCCGGAAGTCCCGGAGCCGAACTAACGGACAATTGACTCAATAAAGCTCCAAAATCCTATAAACATTTTTAATAAACCCAAAAATAGCTGATAAAACCTCAGATTCCATGAAATTGGGCTAAACCGACGCCGTCGGCACTCGACGCGCCTTAATACGGCGCGCCCTAAAGCGGCGCGCCCTATTCCGGCGAGCCCCAAGGGCTACCGCACCATTTTAACCCCCCCTCTTCACCTATGCTTCGTGGCACCATTTAAGGCCTTCTCCTACGGTTGCCGCGCCGTTTCAAGCTCTTTTCCTATGTGTACCGCATCGGTTTCAGCCCGATTCGTGTCGTCGCGCCGTTTTAACTTTCTCCTCGCCTTCGGGGTGATTTCTAGTGCCAATAATGAAACCAAATAAACTCAGTCACTGATAAAAATGAATGAAAAGTGGAGAGGGGGATTTCTGTAGCCCATCTAAGAGCAGCCAAACTAGGTCCATCAGGACCAAACGAGGCTCGACTCATCCAAGTGACAGCCCTATAGGGCCCACTTAGGCTAAAAAGCCCAATAAAGGTTACTCGGGATCCCATCCTTCCTCGGCGGCCCTCAGGCTCGAAGGCCCGAGCGTCAGGACGGAGGAAGACCCATGCCCGAGTTATCCCTTCATCGGGATAGAGGCTAGCGCTCTGCGCCCACTCTGACCTGACTCCATCTGAGCTATGCCATTCGCCCGGATAGGGTTGGCACCTTTTATGCTCGGACCGACTGATGATTGCTTATCCACACTACCGTTGAGAGCCCTTTATGAGCAGGAGTTTATGAGGATAAGGGACCCATGATCCCACGATGAGGACGTAAAGATCCCACGATGAGGACGTAACTCTCGCCTGAAACTCCTCAGCTTATGGGACTCATAAGGTGAGCACACTATATAAACCAAGGACTCCCTCCAGTGGAAGGTAAGGGAAATACATGCCTAAAATCCCCTGAGCAGGAACCACTTCACCACCTTGGTGTTGGGGGATCTCGTGAACCTCTTTCTACCTCCCTTAGTACCTTCCACCATTGCTCTACTGACTTAGGCATCGGAGGGCTTTCCCCAGGGAACCACCCCTTGGCCCCCTGATCTGTTTCTCTTTCTCTACAGTTCACTATTCGGTGATCATCCTCCCAGCTCAGGACAAGCACGAGATCACGCCCCTTCATCTGGCACCATCTGTGGGAAACGACCAAAGAGCCGGTATGGTGCGAAGAAGTTCAGGGAGGAGGTCCTCCGATCATAGGGGAAAGGCCATGGTGGCGGCGGGGGGAGGCCCCTCTCAATCCTCCTAAAACCCCCCCTCTAGTGCCAGCACTCCCGCCGATGGACCGCCCCCTCCCCCCGCGGCGGTAGGGCTGCCACTTAACGACGGCGCTGACGCCTTCCAAGCCCTCAATGCGAAACTGGACGTCCTCGTGGAACTCATGAGGACCAAGGCGGCCAGGGATGGAAGGTCACGCGCCCCTCCGAAGAGCCCTCCCCGCGAGAACGCATCCCAGCACACTGCCGGAGGTCGCTTCACCCTCCGAGGGCAGTAGCTTATCCGCAACAAAGTAGGAGGACCCTCACAAGCCCCCCCTCCAGAGCAAGAGGCTTCCTCCACACCAAAATGGGGTAAGCATGGGGCACGCCGTCCCCACCCGAGACCGAAGTCCCCAGGGAGCACCAGGACAGCCTGCCATGACGCCCCCTCAACCCTACGGGGCAGCGACAGCCGGAGCTATCCCTCCGACTGTGAGAATTCAAGAGGCATTTCACAGAGCAGGCATCCGCCCTACGAGCCCTGCAGAAGACCTCTCCACTAGAGGACTAGGAGAGATCCCCATTCTCCGACCATATCTTGAAGGCAGAGGTATCTCCCAGAGCCTCCATCCCGACCTTCAAGCCCTACGACGGCCAGGGTGACCCGGCTGACCACTTCGACAGCTTCGACGCCCTGATGACCCTTCATGGAGCGTCCGACGCCATCAAGTGCCGAGCCTTTACGACCACCTTGGTCCAAGGTGCCCAAGCATGGTTCCGGGCCCTCGCCCCCAGATCCATATGGGACTTCAAGCAATTCGGGCGAGTATTCAAGGGGAGTTTCACCGGCAGCGGTCCCCCAAGGTCGGTAGTGGGGCTTTTGGCCCTCAAACAGGCACAAGGGGAGAAGCTTCGGGCCTACGTTATCCAATTCATATCGGAAGCTCTGAGGATCCCCCGCCTGGACGTCACCTCGGCCATAACCGCACTGACCGGGGGCACCCGCGACGAGAACCTTCGCCGTGAACTTGTCCTCCACCCTCCCTCAACCCTTGCTGCGCTAGTGACTCTGGCATTGCGCCATGCCGAGTGTGAAGAAGTGCTCAGCGCATGCCGAGACGCAACCGGCTCGGGTTGAGAGGGGGACAAGAAGCGGGCACCTGAGCCAAGTTCGGGCTAAGGAAAGAGGCGGAACCGAGACGGGGAGCATAAAGAACCATCCAGGAAGTATGAGCGGTACACTCCCCTAACCGCTCCGGTATATGAAATATATGAAGACATCAAAGACTCGGGCCTCCTCCGCCAACCCGAGCTAATGAGGTCGAAGAACCGCAGTCGCACCAAGCATTGCCTGTTCCACAGTGACCACGGACATCACACCGGTGACTGCCATCAGCTCCAGAACGAGATCGAGCATCTCGTTCGTCAGGGGCACCTCTCCCGGTTCGTGGCCGAGCACAAGGAAGACCGAGGCGCCCTAGAGGAAATCGACAATGCCCCCCGAGGGGTCCTCATCAACATCATCACCAGAGGAGCCGCATCAGGAGGAGACAGTGGCCGAGGAAGGAAGCGTCATGCTTAGAGGGCGAGCCGAGCCATCAAGCCTCCCAGGGCCCCGCCGAGTGAGCCCTAGGTCATAGTCTTCTCCGACCAAGACCTGGAAGGGCTAAGCACCCCGCATGATGACGCCCTAGTCATATCAGCCACAATAAACCATTTTAACGTAGACAAGATTCTAGTTGATAATGGAAGTGCCCCTGATGTATTATCCTATGAATGTTTCCTTAAGATGGGGGAGGATCCATCTAAACTCCGCCCGATCCGAACTCCCCTGTGTGGGTTCAATGGCCAGGCCACCTATCCCGAGGGAGCCCTAAGCCTACCGTTTACTCTTGGCACCCCACCCAAAACCGTTACGGTCATGGTGGACTTCATAGTGATCAAAGGTATGATAGCATACAACGCAATCTTCGGCCGAGGAATCCTCAGCCGAACGAAAGCGGTGCCTTCTACCTATCACCAAAAGATGAAGTTCCCCACCAAAAATGGGTTGGCGGAAGTCCGAGGCAACCAGGCCATGGCCAGAAGGTGCTACAATATCTCGGTTGAAGCCACAAGGCCGGACGGGAAGAGCAAGGGCCCCCGGGAAGTCGAGGAAAAATCCGCAACCGCCGAGCTTGGAGGCGAATTGCTAGCGGTTTTCCTAAACGATGACCCGACCCTAGGAGTAAAGATTGGAGCCGACCTAACATCTGAGGTTCAACAGCAATATAAATAGTTTCTTTCTGTGTACATCCGTGTCTTCGCATGGTCTGATAATCAACTCCCTGGGATACCGGAGGAAACGGTGATGCATAAGCTCAACCTCGACCCAACCATGAAGCCCGTGCAACAACGCAGAAGGAAGCACGCACCAGAGAAGCAGGCGATTATCAAGGAGCAAGTCACCAAGGGGAAAGAAACTGGTCTCTTTAGACCGGTCATGTACCCGACGTGGCTGGCTAACGTCATCCTGGTGTCAATAGCTTCGGGAAAGTGGCGAATGTGCGTGGACTTCACCAACTTGAACAAGGCTACTCCAAAGGACTGCTATCTATTACCGAGCATCGACCAACTGGTTGACTCAACCTCGGGCAACGAGATACTCAGCTTCTTGGATGCCTATTCAGGTTACAATCAGATCAGAATGCACCCCGAAGACATCGAGAAGACCGCCTTTATCACTGACTTCGGCGTACACTGCTACACCTGGATGCCTTTCGGGTTGAAGAACGCTGGAGCCACATACCAGAGGCTAGTCAATCATATGTTCGAAGGACAGCTCGGACGGAACGTCGAGGCCTATATTGACGACATGCTCGTGAAGACCCCCAAGGCCGAGGACCACTTCGCCGACCTAGCGGAAACCTTCGACACCCTCCTAAAGTACAACATGAAGCTCAATCCTGCCAAGTGCGCCTTCGGAGTGAGGTCCAGGAAGTTCTTGGGCTTCTTAGTTACCTAGCGTGGGATCGAGGCTAACCCCGATAATGATGCGGGACAGAAGTGGAGGGTCTTCTTCATTCTGCCCATGGTCACGCTATATCGTTTACGCGCGTTCTGAAGAACGCTCTATATCGTTTACGCACGTTCACAGACAGCAACCCAGGACGACGAGTCTTCAATTCTGGGCGTCGTGGATGACTCTGGGTGTTCAAAACACAAGGGGAAAGCACACAGGACGATGGACAACACACGGGGAACGCTAAAATTGAAATCAAACCAACCTAATACTATCTAGATAACTTTGGTGAAGGCGGATGTGGGGTGAGCGGCGAGGGAAGAAAGGTGGACGTAGATGATGCTAGGACCGTAAGGAAGCTTGGCTGGGGCCTCTCACCTGAACCCTTCGCGGGGACGGTGCAACCGAGCTCCATCCTAACCTTAGCAACATCCTTGGCGGTGGTGAGGGGAGATGAACGTTGGTGAAAGAAGAACGAAGCTCTGAATGGAGCCTCACACTCGACCCCGTCTCAGAGCCGATGCATCCGGGGCTTCGATCGTCCTCCATTGAAGGGGAAAGAGAAAGGGTCAGGGAAATAGAATTGGGCCTCGCACCCAGAGAGGGACGGATGAAGGGGGTTTCCAAAGATTGGGGAAGATAGCCATGGCTATACTCAATCAAACTTTCATAGATTCATTGCTTCTCTTTAGATCAAACGAGATGGGATACATATATAGGGGAAGGGGAAGACAAAACAACGCTAGCACATCGATTACAACCATGAAAATAGCACACATCGAAGACTTTTGGGAGTTTCGGTGCCGGGAAGTTGGACCGACTACAGTAGAGTTCCTATCGGAGATCGCGCTAGGGAGACCTAGCGCCTTCTTCCAGGTTGCGCTACCCAAGGGTAGCGCCTTCATCCCTAGGTTGGCAGCTGTATGGATGCTCTTCAGCCTGGCAACTAGCTTGATTCCCATCAAAACCCCTACACTTGGGAAGGTTCATCCTTGAACCTCATAGCTCAAGATCCCAGTCTGTGAGAATAGCCTGGTTCCCTAAGCTTTGATACCATTTGATGCAGGATAGACATGGGGGTCTTCTTCATTCTGCCCATGGTCGCGTTATATCGTTTATGCGCGTTCTGAAGAACGTGCTATATCGATTACGCGCATTCACAGACAGCAACCCAGGATGACGGGTCTTCAATTCTGGGCCTCGTGGATGACTCTGGGTGTTCAAAACACAAGGGGAAAGCACACAGGACGATGGACAACACACGGGGAACGCTAAAATTGAAATCAAACCAACCTAATACTATCTGGGATAACTTTGGTGAAGGTGGATGTGGGGTGAGTGGCGAGGGAAGAAAGGTGGACATAGATGATGCTAGGACCGTGAGGAAGCTTGGCTGGGGCCTCTCACCCGAACCCTTCACGGGGACGGTGCAACCGAGCTCCATCCTAACCTTAGCAACATCCTTGGCGGTGGTGAGGGGAGATGAACGTTGGTGAAAGAAGAACGAAGCTCCGAATGGAGCCTCACACTCGACCCCGTCTCAAAGCCGATGCATCTGGGGCTTCGATCGTCCTCCATTGAAGGGGAAAGAGAGAGGGTCAGGGAAACAGAATTGGGCCTCACACCCAGAGAGGGACGGATGAAGGGGGGTTCCAAAGATTGGGGAAGATAGCCATGGCTATACTCAATCAAACTTTCATAGATTCATTGCTTCTCTTTAAATCAAACGAGATGGGTTACATATATAGGGGAAGGGGAAGACAAAACGACGCTAGCACATCGATTAAAATCATGGAAAACAGCACACATCGAAGATTTTTGGGAGTTTCAGCGCTGGGAAGTTGGACCGACTGCAGTAGAGTTCCTATCGGAGATCGCGCTAGGGAGACCTAGCGCCTTCTTCCAGGTCGCGCTACCCAAGGGTCGCGCCTTCATCCTTGGGTCTGGCAGTTGTGTGGATGCTCTTCTGCCTGGCAGCTAGCTTGATTCCCATCAAACAAGGTCCAGGCCATCCTGGACATGCACCCACCCACCTGCATCAAAGATGTTCAACGCCTTACCAGGCGCATTGCTGCGCTCAGCAGATTCCTGTCCCGCATGGCTGAACGATGCCTACCCTTCTTCAAACTGTTGAGGGGACCTATAATGGCGTCTGCTACATTCACGTGAGACGAGGAATGCCAAAAAGCATTTGCCAAGCTTAAGGAGTTCCTGGCTTCACCCCCGGTGCTTTCCAAGCCCGTCCCAGGTGAAGCCTTGCATCTCTACCTCTCGGCGACTCTATCTATAGTTAGTTCAGTCCTAGTCAGAAATGACTCGAGAGTCGAGAGACCGGTCTACTACACCAGCAAGGTGCTCAATGAGGCTGAGAAAAGGTACCCCACAACCGAGAAACTCGTGCTAGCGTTGGTTACCTCGACCAAGCGCCTCCGACCCTATTTCCAAGGGCACTCCATCACCGTGCTGATCGACGAACCGTTGAAGAGGATCCTCGCTCACCCTGAAGCCTGGAGACGCCTCGTCAAGTGGGCCATCATGCTCGGGGCCTACGATATATCGTATCAGCCTCGCTTGGCTATCAAAGGTCAGGCGCTCACTGACTTCATCGCCGAGAGCACCATCCCGACAGAAGAAAGATCTCCGTCCGCGCCCGGCTGACCTGGGAACTATTCATCGACGGATCTTCCAACTAAGCTGGGAGCGGCGTCGGGATTCTCCTGAAGTCCCCCGAAAGAGCGGAGCTATAGTACGCCCTGAAGTTCAACTTCCGAGCATCTAACAACGCTTCCGAGCATGAGGCCCTCATATCGGGAGCCCGCATGGCCCGACGGTTAGGGGCTGAGCGAGTCAGGATTCACACTGACTCCCAACTGGTCGCTAGCCAGGTCAACGGTGATTATGAAGCTCGAGAAGCACCGATGATCAAAGGCATGCAGCTGGTCAAGACCGTGGCACAACAGTTCGAGAGTTTTGAGGTAGTCCGAATAGCTCGAGAGGAAAACTCCCGAGCGGACGCCCTTTCTCGGCTGGCCTCCTCTCTTGACCCCGAGGGTACTCGATCGGTCCTTCTCGAAGAGCTAGAGCGACCGAGCATCGATTAGGAGCTCCTAGCTGTTGACTCGGCCTCCCCAAGTGACTGGCGTACCCCCTATCTATCGTGGCTTCAAGACTCTCAGGAGCCTCCCGACCCTTAGGAAGCCCGAAGATTGAAGTACCAAGCTCGGCGATTCGTCACTCTGGATGGCACTCTCTACCAGAGATCCTTTTCTGGCCCTCTCTTGAAGTGCCTCAGCACCGACAAATCCAACCGAGCGATTGAAGAAGTTCATGAAGGACTGTGCGGAGCGCATTTAGGGGGAAGGTCGCTCGCCAGGATCTTGCTATGGCAAGGTTATTGGTTGCCCACCCTGCAGCGCGACTGCTTGGCCTACACAACACTATGACCATTGCCAGTGATTTGACCACTTGGTCCATCAGCCAGCAACGGAGCTCGTCACCCTAGCCGAGCCTTATCCTTTCGCTCGCTGGGGAATCGACATCCTCGGGCCGTTCCCCACGGCCCAGGCCCAGAAGAAGTTCACTATCGTCGCCATCGATTACTTCACTAAGTGGATCGAGGCCGAAGCCACATCAAGGATCACCGAGACAGTCATCTGGAATTTCATCTAGAAGTCTATCATTTGTCGTTTCGGCATCCCCCAGGTGATAGTAAGTGATAATGGTCGGCAATTTGATTCTCGTTATTTCTGAGACGGATGCGACGACCTTAACATTCGCAATCACTTCACTTCGGTTGCCCACCCTCAGGCTAACGGGCTGGTCGAAAATGCCAACAAGACTATCTTAAAAGGCATCAAGACTAGGCTCGGAAAGGCAAAGGGCAGCTTGCTTGAGGAATTGCCAAACATACTTTGGTCACACAGAACGACTCCCAGAACAACAACTGGTGAAAGCCCCTTTCAGCTGGTATACGGTACCGAGGCCATGATCTCGTTGGAGATTGGCAACCCCTCCCTCTGAGTCATCTGCTTCTCGTCCGAGGCAAACGATCAGAAACTGCTCAAAAATCTCGACCTAGCAGATGAAGTCCGAGAGATTGCCAGCATCAGAGCAACGGAATACTGACGCTGCCTCACTCGATACTACAATGCCAAAGTCTGAGACAGACACTTTCAACCGGAGACTTCGTCCTCAGGAAAGCTGAAGCCTCTCGACCACTTGAGGTGGAGGGCAAGTTATCCCATAATTGGGAAGGCCCCTACCGAGTGGTCGAGACGCTTGGAAAAGGAGCATACCGTCTATCCATGATGGAAGGAGAGCTCATCCCTCGGACCTGGAATGCAACTACATTACGCAAGTTCTACTTCTGAATAATGAACATTGTGCAAATGACATGAGATAAACAAAAGGCTCTTTTCTTTTATTCAAACAACCTACTTGTACATCAGGAAGGCCAAAGCCAAGAAATTACATGTCAAAAAAGCAAGAAATCCATGTAGCACCGTCGTATGAGCCCATCGCTAGGATGACTCGGATGACCTTCCTGCGTCCAGCCACTGACTCTGCCTCGTGTAGAAACTGGCTCGGATAAAGGATAGTCGACCACGTTGGCTCAAGCAGTTCGTGACAAAGGTGACAGAGGGATTAGGAAGGAGAAGGCTACCTTCCAAGTTGAACTTGGAAGAGAAGAGAGAGAGGGAAAGCATATGAAAGCATCCTCCCCACCAACCTGCCAACTCTTTGGAAGACAGAGAGTGTAGGCACCCTCCGAAGAGTGAAAGAAAGGAGGAGCAGAGTAGAAGAGCGAAAAAGAGGCTGCGAGAAAGAAAAAGAAACCAGCAGAGCTGGACGAGGAGGCAGGGGAATGCCCGGAAAGGAGGGAGCTTAGTTGGCCTCCTCCTCCCCTCTGTGAAGTAAGCAGGAAGGGACGGGTGGCAGGGATGTCTGATGCCCCCATCCGTCCACCATCTCGCCCCCCTGCAAGCGCCGCTAGAACTGATAAAGGGAAGACGACGTGCCTCCACACGTCGAACCCTCTTTAAGTCTGTCCGCCGGCCGTCGAACCCTCTTTAAATCTGAAGCAGCAAGAACTCTCTGCCCCCCGTCGTTGGCAACCTCATCTTCCAGAGCGTCTCCCATGCTCCAAATACAGCGGCACAACGCTATGTGAAGAAGAAATGAGGAAAGACTGTCAGGGAAACCCCTAAGTGGTGGAGAGGAAGAGACGCCCTTCAGACCTTTTATAGGCAAAGGGAGGCTATTTGCCTTAAATGATTCTCTCCTCGAAAACACGCCAAAGGGATTTCTCCCTACGAACGGTCACCTCAAACTTCTCATCTTCCGCCCCAGCGGGATACACGAAGCGGTCAGACATTCAAAGCATGAGGAAACGGAAAGACACCCTGTCAGATGCTCACCCAACCATCAGGCGAGATCCGCGCAGAAAGTATCAGCTCTTTCCAACCACCGCAGATACGCTGAACAAAATACGGCAATGACGATACGGAATAGATAAGTCTGCATCATAACGCTACTGCCTTATTTATTTCTACACAAAAGAGGAAGTTTTTTCCTTCAAAAAGGAAAAAGACATACAAAAAGAGGAAGCAAAGCAGATACATCAGGCCTACGGCCCATCTTGAAGCCCGGAAGTAAAGGGCTCGAGCGATCTGCCCCCGGCATCCTCGGCGACGGCCGACCCTAGCACTGACCCCACCGGTGTAGGAACTACCTCGGTTGTGTGCCCTCCCGAGGCATCCGGAGTTTGTGACCCCTTGAATGTTGAGCCCCCCTGATCCTCTTCATTCTACGCCGAAGCAGAGGAACTAGAGGATGACAAGTCCGAGTCATAACATTGCCCGGACGGAAAGTCAACTACTCCGGATGCCTGCTCCTCGACATAAGAGACGGCCCGGTCGTAGCCTTGCTTGAACCCCTTGCGGATGCCTCGGTGAAGTCCTAGCTCATAGTAGGGGAGGGCAGCCTCCTTAAGGTCGACCCGATAGGCCTCTGAGTTCTTGTACTGCTCGAGAGCCTCCGCCCCGGCCGATCCCACCCTACCAACGAGCTCGGCCTCCCCCCGCTCTGCCTTGGCCGACTTCCGCTCAGCCTCAGCCGTCCACTCTTCGGCCTCCGCCACCTGCTTCTCCGCCTCGGCCCGATCAGCCTCGGCCTCCCGCCGAAGGCGCTCGACTTCCTCCGCTCGGTCTACTAGCTCGGTACGCTCGGTCTCCCACCAGCCATCCAGCTCAACGCTTGCAAGGCGCTCCTCTTCAAGGAGCTGGTTCTTTCTCTCGAGCGATTCACGGGCCTTGGCTAGCTGCTCGGCTAGCGCCCGAGTCTCCACTTGGCTCGACCGTACCAGCTCCCTGACTGAGGAAAGCTCCCGCCGAAGCCAATCACACTCCTCGACGAGCCGAGCCAACCTCCTTTCAGACCCACCGAGGGTCCAGGCCAAGTTCGCTCGCTCCCACTCTGACCGAGCATACGCTTCTGCCAGAGCAGCCCCCATCTGGGCCAGGGCCAGGCCGCCCTCCATAACCCCAGCGAGAGCTATGGATGGACAGTACTGCCTACCTCCCCCCCCCCCCACCCTCGCGGTTATACCGCGGCATACCTGGTGCAGAGGGTCCGAGATACCAAGCCTCTCCAAGGCTTCCGGAACGGAGAACCCCCCATCACCCGGCGCCCCACCGAGTGGCTCGGAGCGAGCCCCAACCTCGGTCGCCTCTCACGCCTCGGCTAGATTCTCTTGTGGCCCCTCAACCTGTACCGGCTCAGCACCTGCACCACCGCCTGAAGCGCCAGCCTCGGCCACGGTCCCAGCATCCCTCACTTCGGCCACGGCCCCCTCGGCTCCTGCCGAGGGGAGAGTCGGGTCGGCACCGCTGCCAGTCCCAGGAGCATCCTCGGCCCCCTCGGTTCTGGCCGAAGGAAGAGCCGAGCCCGCATCGTCGCCGCCCGTAGGGGCAGCCCCAACCTCCTCGGCGCCGTCTGGCTCGGCGGGTGGGAGAGCTCGCCCGGTAGGGTCGGCCCCATCAGGCTCGGCGGAGGGGCGAGTTGCGGTAAGGTCGCCTTCAACCGCGGGTACGACTCCGGCCTTCTTGGCCCGCTTCCTGGCCCTCGCGGCAGCCCGGATCATACCCTCCATGGGATCCTTGCGCTTGGATCCCCGCGGTCTGGAAGATTCACCCTGGGCCGCTCCCTTGCCCTTATCTCTGGTTCTGGAGCGACCCACGGGAGCAGCCGATTCCTCAGCAGCTGAGTCATCACCAAGCTCGATCACCACTGCGGCCTCCTTCAGAGCCTCCCACCTGGTGTCTGCACGAAGAGGAAGACATGTTCAGGAAAAGAAGAATGACCCCCACATCCAAAGGAGAATCTAGTTTGTGGCACCTGAGCCCGACAGATGCAGCCACGTAAGAAGACACCGCTCGACATTCTCTGGAGTAACCAGCTCTTCGGTGGATTGACGGTGCTTTAGAAAGATGGCTGCATATTCCTCCACATGTGGAGGGAACTCATCCTGCCTGGGAGGGATATTCGGGTGGAAATTGGGGATTACTGGACACCTCTAGGTTTCCTCCACTAAACAAATCCCCACCCAGAAGAATTGAGTCTTCCACCCCTTATGCGAAGAATCCTTCACCGCCAAGGAGATGCAACTCCTATTCCGCCCCACCTGGATGAAATAGAAGCCCTTCCCGGCCGAAGGATGTGCTTTCAACTCAAAAAAAATAGTGAAAGAGGTCAAAGGAAGGAGGAACTCCGCACTGGCGGTAGAGAATGCGGAAAGAAGGAGATAAGAGTTGACTACCAACTGAATGGGCGCCAACAGTAAAAAATTGAGAAGCTGAAGAACGAAAGGTTCGAAAGGGAGGCAGAATCCACCCTTCCACGACAGAAGAAAAGTACAGATGTGGCCTGTACGAGAGTCCAGGCTCGTCTCGTATGGAGAAGCTGCGGCAAAGCAGAACTTGTGGGGCAGGTGATACTGGTGCTCCAGCCTTCTCACATCCGCCTCCCCCAGTTCGCTACAGTTTGGAACCGACGCTCTCGCCACTGGCTCGTCCTCCCACTCCTCAACCTCCGAGTGCTGGTCCACCATGGAATCCAGAGAAGAATCTGAGGAGAGGCAATCTCGAGACCCTGAAGATTCCGGGGGAGGAGGAAGCCACCGGACTGCCTCCTCGGTTATCTCCGCCAACTCCTCGAATGCCGCTGCAAGCCTCTGCTCTTCCATTGTGTCTTTACGACACATCGAAGAGCCCCAAAAGCAAGAACAGAGGAGAGCCAAAACCCTAAAGATGGAGGGAGTCTGGAATGACAACAAGCGCCCAACGCCTATATCCCCACGCGGGAGGCGGCGCATCGTTCTGACCTCCGAGAAAAGGGGGCCCCTTCAGTTCAAATCCGTCAGGATCATCATTAACACGGGCCCAGGTGACCACGAGCGTGGCTTCCTAACACCGCCAGATCTCCCCCCACCTGAGCCACACTGGTCCAAAACACCAAACAGATACTCTTCCGAGCTTACTAAAGCTCGGGAGTAGGAGGGGGACAAGTGGAGAGGGGGATTTCTGTAGCCCATCTAAGAGAAGCCGAAGTAGGTCCATCAGGACCAAACGAGGCTCGACTCATCCAAGTGATAGCCCCATAGGGCCCACTTAGACTAAAAAGCCCAATAAAGGTTACTCGGGATCCCATCCTTCCTCGGCGGCCCTCAGGCTCGGAAGGCCCGAGCGTCAGGACGGAGGAAGACCCATGCCCGAGTTATCCCTTCATCGGGATAGAGGCAAGCGCTCTGTGCCCACTCTGACTTGACTCCATCTGAGCTATGCCTATTGCCCGGATAGGGATGACACCTTTTATGCTCGGACTGACTGACGATTGCTTATCCATATGATGTATTTTTTATTTTCTTATTATGTAATTTTCCTTTTATTTGAGTCAAGTATCTAGGTTAAGTGAGTCATTACCAAAGTCTTGAGTCATTATGTCAGTTTGATAGGTTAATGGGCCCAATTCTATGGGCTAGGCCCATGGGCACCCCCCCTTCCCTTGGTTTCTTGTTAGTAGTCCAAAAGTCAGGGACTTATGTTAAATTGTGGGAATCCTATAAATAGGACCCCACTCCCACCATTTGGAACTAATGAATTATTGATTGAAAATTATCCACAAGAATTGTGCCTCCTTCTCTCTCTAGCTCTCTCTCTATTTCTCTCTCTCTCTCTAAGGGGGCGAACCCCATTCTCTCTCCTCCCCACCCCAAAATTCAAAATTCCCTCTCTCTTCTCCCCATTCACCTCTCATTAAGGTCCCTCCCCCTTCCCCATACCTCACCTTAACTCCCCTTACTCCCACCACTCCCCAAGCAACCTTTCCTCTTCCCCATACAACCTTTCACATTCCCAAGGGAGAGTCCCTTTTTCCCAAGCCACCCCTTCCCTTCCCCAACACACCTCTCCATCTCCCAACACACCCCTTCCCCTTCCCAAGACCACCATTGATCACCCACCATTAAACCAAATTCAAACACTCCCCTCCCTTTCCCAAGAGTCACTTGCACCCCCCACTCTCTCTCACCCTCCACCCTTGGCCACAGCTCCCTCCCCCTCCACCTGCTAGCTGCGACCCCAGCCACCTCCAACCCCATCTTCCTTGCCACAGACACCATCCCCCGTCCCCTACAACCAATACCCCCGCCCCTTGCTGTATTGGCCCCCCTATCCGGCTCCATTTACCATCATCAAGTTGCAGTTCCAGTAGCAGTCTGCAACAACAGAGTACCCCAGAGTTGCAGAGGCTTCCTCTTCATCATCACGAATTTTCTGGTAGTGTATCATACATTGCCGGAAAGCACTTCCAGTCGTCTTTGTAGGCGAGGTGATCCCGCCCCGATCCGAGTTCGGAGCTGCCCGGAGAGCCGTTCTTCACCGACTGCGCAGAACCAGCCCGGCCTGCAACCAGAAGTGACTTCTAGAAGCTGCTGCGACCACACCCAAGCTCCCCTTGCCACGCCACTTGACCGGGGAGAATCTCCACCAGTCCTCTGTCCAACACAGCAAGAGGGACCTCATTTGGAGTTCGGAGTTCTTCGTTCCAAATTATTTTCCCCAGGTGCGCAGGTCAGTTCTGTCAGAGATTGATCAGACCCCCTCTCACTCTTCGGGTTCCACCTCCTGCTCCGACCTCCTATAGTGCCCATCTTGGTTTCTGATCGAAGAGGATTTGACCATGCTCACAACCGTCCTGATCTCGTCTCAATTGGATCACGGGAGCGATCGTGGTGAAGTCGCCAACCTGCTGCAACAACCTGAACTCAGTCCAAGGCAGAGCAGAGCAGCGCTGGTCCAGCATCTGTCCCAGCCAGCATCGATAACTTCTGGTGCCAAAAAAATTCAGACTTCTTCCCGGGTCAGTCACCAACATTTTGGCGTTGGTCTTGTTCACTTTCGAGTCCGGGAGTGATCACAGCAGAGTCAACAGCGAGCACCTGTCAGACGGGCTGACAGGCGGGCAGAACCGACGGTGGGGTCAATCGGCTACCTCCTTAGCTATTTTCCCTTCCCCGCTTGGCCAGCTTAGCACCCCTCCCTACGTGGAGGTAGTGTTTGAATGTAACCTCTATTTTCCCCACCCCCACGATCACCCTCCGGCGCAAGGAGTAGTTTTGTACTAGCAGGTCTTCGGCTAAAGCGTCGTCGGCGCGGCGTGCGGGTAGCCCACGCTTCCCCGCTCACCCTCGTCTCCGGCCGGGATCGGTGTCTTCACACCGATCAGGTGAGCTTTGGACCACTCTCCTCTGCTGGTTTCTTACCTTTGCTTAGCTTAGTATTATCTCTAGTTGCGCCGTCGGCAATGAGAGAGGGCTCGTTCCAACTTTCCATCTAATCGAGTGCCACCGCGGCTGAGTTGTGAGGGAGACACTACATCCCACGCCCTCGGCGTGCCGGCCGCCCTTGAAATTGGGCATCCCTAGCCCATTGGGGTCCATCCCCAGCCAGCCATACTCTTGGAACCCCAAGGTCCAACCTCAGACCCTCACCATCATCGCCGGTCCGCCTACGGACCCGGGTGCGCGCGACGCGGGTGAACCTGCTTGTGAGATATCGCCGTTCGGTCCGGTTGCTTGCAAATCTACGTCCGAGGGGTCCTGCCACATCAATTTGGTATCGGAGCAAGTTCTAGACTTGTCTCTACTAAGTCTTGTCCTAGGGCCATTGCATGCATCACCCTTGTCCTCCATCATGACTACCTCATACATGGCATATTCGCCACTCTTAGGCCCATTAGAAGCCTTTGTGTTTGATGGAACCCACCCTAGTATATATCTAGAGTGGGAGGACTCTATAGATCGACACTTTGGGAGGTTCACTCTATCAGGGCCTATGCAAGTCAACTATGCCAAGAGTTTGCTCTGGCGCCAAGCTAGGAAAGAATGAGAGAACATTGTAGGTTTGAGAGAAGCCAAAGGGGAAGCACCCATTGAATCTTGGGATGAAATGGGGGCCGATCTTCGAAAGATCTACGCACCACAATCCAAATCTCTTCAACCAACCGATCTTCCACCCCCGACCCCAACTCCAACCCAAGAACTTCTCCGACCAAGCCCAACCCAAGTCCACCCATGTTCACCACCCCGAGAGTACCATGCACCGACCATTATCACTCCACCCACCATAGACTTTCTTACCCCATTATCCTTAGAAGTTGTGGCCCACACACATACCCAAGTGGAGATGGATGCCAATCCGGATCCACCTCCCACCATAGAGGACATCCTAAACCCACCCACCAAAAACTTTGGCCCAATCATTTTACTAGAGGAGGAGGATCCATCACCATATTGTAAGGACCATGAGGACCTAGAGTTCCTCTCCTTAGGTGACCCTTACCATGACCCCTTCGATCCCTTCCTATACCCACCCACCTTACTCTCCACCAACCTTTTCCTACCCCAACCAACCATGTTAGACCAAGCCCACCTCTCTCAAGACCCGGCCCACACCAAGGGTACCATGACCATGGGTGAAATACACCTAGGAAATAATAAAGTGCCCCACTCCATGATACATACCTTCTTTGACCCCTACGACCCTTTTGAGTGGAAGCTTGAAGGCCACGCCACCACCCCACACAAGGAAGTCACCTATGGGAAAGGAATTCCTGTGTCTTGTCACATCACACCACTTAGTATGAATAGAAAGTCAGGTCCTTTCATACATGACACCCACATGTCAAGTCGGATGCATGATTGGTCCAAAGGTCCTCCCACATTCATCATTGGTCTTAAGCATGTTACGAACATTCATGGATGTCCGGGACCCCCGGCATTTGCTATACCCATGCGCAATAGATTCCCCTATGAATGCCTCGGCCCTCCAACCATTGTTATGAAGTCCATGCATGATAGGGCCACTTGTGGCTGCCCCGGTCCACCTAAGTCCATCAAGGTCCACATGGCATCAAAGCATGATAGGTCAATCTATGGTTGCCCCGGTCCACCTTTTCACACTACCCACTTTCACAACGACTCACCGCATCATAATGCATGGCATGATCATACAGTAAGCAAATCGCAACGAGCGGTGAGGTTCACAAAGAGCGGGAAAAGGCTCGGGAGCGCCACTTGGAATTCCAAGTAGGCAACCTATCGATGGTGGCATTGGAGTGGCTCTACCCTAGAGACACCACCAACTTGAGGGCACGAGGACTTGGACCTTGCCAAGTTCCGAGTGACTTCGGCAACCCGGCTTATGGGTTTGACTTGCTAATGGGTTTTGGGATACACCCAACTTTTGGGGCGGCGGATCTAGCACCCTATATGGGCACCGCGGTGGAACCCAGTGAGCACCTTGAGCCTACCCCCACCTTTGTGAGGGATACCCTCGGAGAGCCTCCACATATCAGCCTGAGAGTCCGACGTGCGCACACGAAGGCAATACTGGGAAAGTAGGGTACCATCGCCAGCAAGAGGGTGTGCCCAAGCCACCATGAGAGGATGAAGGACCGTCCCCTGGTTGAGGACGCAGGGTTGAGTTTGGAGGTCGAGGCTCACCCCGTGCTGCTTTAGAGGACCATTTACTTGACGGAGTCGAGTTCTCCGCACCCCGGGGGTATGATGGGGACATCTCCGACCACTCACTTTTTTGGGGGCTCCTGTTGATCGCCAGCAGTGCTACATCTTGTTTGCCACTTTACTCTGAGTCATATGATGTATTTTTAATTTTCTTATTATGTAATTTTCCTTTTATTTGAGTCAAGTATCTAGGTTAAGTGAGTCATTACCTAAGTCTTGAGTCATTATGTCAGTTTGATAGGTTAATGGGCCCAATTCTATGGGCTAGGCCCATGGGCACCCCCCCTTCCCTTAGTTTTTTGTTAGTAGTCCAAAAGTCAGGGACTTATGTTAAATTGTGGAAATCCTATAAATAGGACCCACTCCCACCATTTGGAACTAATGAATTGTTGAATGAAAGTTGGAAATCCACCAAAATTGTGTGAGATTCTCTCTCTCTCTCTCTCTCTCTCTCTAGGGGTGGATTCCCCTCCCCCTCTCTCTCTCTCTACTTCTCTCTCTCACTAAAAGTGGCGAACCCCTCTCTCTCTCCCCTCCTCTCTCTCTCCAAATTTCACACCATCCTCTCTCTCCTCTCCTTGCCACCTCATCTGCCACATCAGCCTCCCACCCTTTCATCTTCCCAACACCCTTAACTCCCCTTCATTCCCCCCACTTCCCAAGCAACCCTTCCCATTCCCCATACACCCTTTCACCTTCCCAAGGGAGACTCCCTTCTCCTAGGAAACCCTTCCCATCCACAAATCAACCCCTTCCTATTCCTAGACCTCCATTAACACCACCATTAACCCTCCACCCAAATCAAAGGAACATCCACCCTCTCCCCCAACCCATTTGCGCCCCCACCTCCTCCAAGGTCTCTTGCGCACCCATCCCTCTCCCCTGGTAGCTCCGCCCCTACTGTCCTCCCTCACCTCCCCTTGCCACCTCCCAACCATTCCCCACCACCAAAGCAACCATTTCCCCTACGCTTCCACCAAAGAAACCCCCCCTTCAACCCTTTTCTCTTCAAATCTGTGTGCAGCTGAAGCTTTACAGATCAACATCCTGTTGCAGTGCCACCAGCGACCACATCCCGGAGCTCCTGGGGGTGTGGCCTATATCGTCGGAAAGCTCTTCCAGTCATCTTCACAGGCGAGGTGGTCTCGTCTCAATCTGAGGTCGGAGCTGCCCGGGAGAGCCGTTCTTCACCAACTGTGCAGAACCAGTCCGGTCTGCAACCAGAAGCAACTTACAGAAGCTCCTGCGACCACACCTGTGCTCCCCTTGGCACGCCACTTGACCGGGGCAAAGATCCACTGGTCCTCTGACCAACGCAGCCAGCGGGGTCTCGTTCTGAGGTCGGAGCTAATTGTACCAAATTTCCTACCACCGGGACGCTGTTCAGGTCAGTCAGGATCTACTCCGACACCCTTCCACTTCTCAGACTGCCGCTCTCGGCCCCGACCTCCTCTGGTTCTGTGCTTGGTTGCTGCTAAAAGAAGATTCACCCACGGACGTCCTCGACTTGGTCCCGCCTTATTCGGACTTCGGGAGCGGCCGTAGCACCTTCGGCAAGCAGCTGCAACACTCTGGTCCGGCCCGAACCTGAACGCTGAGCACCTGCTCCGGGGTCCACTCCTACCAGTGGCGGCGTGGGAACCACCCCCAAAAATTCATCAGCGTACCTGGGTCAGTCAGTGACGATTCGGCATCGGTTTCGGTGAATTCCAAGTTCCGGCGAGTGTACAGCGGCGACTGCACCGTCCCTCTGTCCTGCAGTTCCAGATGTGGGCAGGTTCGGCGGAGCACTCCATCGGCGCGAATCGAGCTTATCTCCCTTCCCCGCCTGGCCGGCTTAGCACCCCTCCCTATGCGGAGGTAGTGTTTTATTTTTAATACATATATCCCCACCCCAAGTCCACCCTCCTGTGTGAGGTGTAGTGCTTGTAACTATTAAACAGGGATCAAGCTTCATCAGCGCAGTGTGCGGGGAACCCACACTTCCCCGCTCGCCCTCATCTCCGAACGGGGTTGGTTTCTTCAAACCAACCAGGGTAAGCTCTGAACTTTGCTCCATTATTAGTACTTGTTCAGTTAATATCCGTGGAGTTGCTCCGTTCAGCATGAGAGAGAGAGCGCCCGACCCCGTGTGTTCCACTTACGAGCGGTCACCGTGGGTTGTGAGGGAGAGGAACCTAGTGCCCCAATTGGCACCCGGCCAGCCCCTAAAGTGTGGCTTTGTACCTTCAGAAGGGCAACCCTAGCCCTGCTGGCACTCTACCACCAAGGGTCTTATCCATCACCTCCACTTGGTATCACCGAGTCACCCGTGTTCGTGTGTGTGCGGCGACGGTTCGGCCCTTATCGTGAACTTCGCTATTTTGTGATTGTGCTTATGGAATAGGTCCAAGGATCTTTGACCTTTTTATGCATGCCCCTTAGTGTGTCACATCACTTAGGCATCGGAGGGCTTTCCCCAGGGAACCACCCCTGGGCCCCCTGATCCATTTCCCTTTCTCTGCAGTTCACTATTCGGTGATCATCCTCCCAGCTCAGGACAAGCGCGAGATCACGCCCCTTCAAAAAGGGTTCGTTTAAGCCTGATTTAGTTATTTTTATGGTTTCGTCATCATGCTTTATGCTTAAACATATATGTCACGTTAATGCATGTCCAATTGCACGGACCCCCGGTATATCAAACGGCATTAGCGGAAAGCCGGGCCATGCCCGACGGAAAGCTCCTGCTATGCGTGAGGGTGGTCTTCAGACTTAAGTCCTCCGCCACGTACCAAGGGTTCCACCTTAATAAACCATGCATGGTAGAATATCCTGCATGATCATTCACATCCTTTGCATTCTCTCCCGGCCTCAACGGCCCATTATCTCAGCAATTAATCAAAGGTTTTCCCTCCTCGCGGGGAATGTAATTAACGCCATAGCCTTTATGGTATGGCAGGCTGTTGGTCCCGACCGAATCTCACTCTCGCCCGACACGGGTCAGAATGAGCGCATAATAAACTTGTCACTTACGTGACTGGCACGCCTGCGCGGCCAATCAGTCAATTAATTACTGGTTAATTAATTGGTTGATCGACACGTAAATAAACCAGAATAAATCCCCTTTTTACACGGATAAGATCCCGTCAAAACAGGCACAAAGTGAGTCCTTGCATCAATCATCTTGCACTGGCATAGTTGTCTCAGATTTTGTTCAATAACCATCTAGCTAGCAGGTCAACCAGGATACCTCATTGATCGGTCATCTGACAAACCTCCCGTTTATCACGAACAATGTCGGCCAAGCCATCCTCCCACGGAGGAAGGTCTAGCAAATCTCATGTGTCTAGGTCACCCCACTGGAAGAGGAAGTCAATCTCCTCTAGTAGCAACGAAGCTTCAAATTTTGGAAACACAAAGGTGTGAGTTCCCGGATGTCATAGTTCCAGGAGCGCGCCAAGTGCCTCCCAATTCACCTCATGTTGTTGAGTCACTTTGCCATGACGACCAGATGTGTTAAGTGCCATTGAAGCATGAGCACTCACATATCGGGTGTGATTGCTACCATCAAATCCGATAGCCAACCATACCGTCGTGTGCCGAGCTCTCAAGAAGATCGAGAAGGGCTGAGAAGAAAGGGAGAGATAGGATCAAAATTAGCTCCTTGAACATCAAATCCACGTAGATCATTATGCATTTCAGCTTACCTGGTTGTCCTTCATAAGCTTGCTCAAGTGCCCCTCCATGTCGAAAAGCACTCCGGGGCCGCGAACAGTATTCTCATGGGTCAAAAGGAAGAAGAGGCCATATTATGGTTTTGCCTGCTAGGTTGTAATTGTCCTGCCTCGTTTTTATCCCCCAAATATGAGGTGTTAGAGTCCTGAAGTGCCTGGACTCTCCGTCAGTCACAGAAACCTAAACTGCTAGGCGGCTAGACCGTTGGCCACCATGAAAGTAGTAGGCGGCCACTACATTGGCCACCCACTAATTGAAGGCGACAACCTTCTTGGCTACCTTCCCCTCTCTTGAATGGTCGAAATATATGATAGAACTATTAGCTTTGTGCAAGATTGGAGCCTATGCCAAATCCATTTTTTCGTGATAAATGATAGCTTATGTTTCCCATTCAATTAATTTATTGAAGAACTTTGATAATGTGTGCTTGTGCAGCTACAGCTCAAATGCAAGGACGGGAGGCGTACGATGTCGCCATCACCCATAGTTATATACACAGACATATCTCAGAGGCTAATAACTTCATGCACATAAACTCCGAGTTCCTCTTTAATAAAAATAATGAAGGGTTTATGCTCCTTAAGTTATTTGACGGTCGTTTGGTTCCCTGGAACCACGAGATGATGGACTTTTCGAATTCTCGATTGCACTCAGTAACGAATGTGGAACGATGGATCCCTTGAGGTTGCGGACTGCAGTCATTACTGAGTCAGGATGACAGGTCTTGAACTCTTGACCAAATTGTTCCCAGAACCAAACAAATAAATTCTCTTGTTATGCATTAGTTAGGTTTTTTTTCTTTAAACCCAGCATGCACCATGTAGTATCTTTTTTAGGAAAAAAAATTAGCATAGCATGGCATGCATGGATGCAGCAAAAGGGAAGGTGAGAGTATGGGTCAGTCACAGGCTTTCCCTTGGGCCTTTTCCCTTATCAACCATTCACGTTTTAAACTCCATTGATCTTACATGTGTTGTCTACCTTATTCCACTCCAATTCAGTGAATTGAGATTGTGTTTTCCATATGTACGTTATAAGCATATGAGTCAAGAGGTTGTTTCTTTATCATGGTTTGTTACTTGTTCTTATTTTGGGTGTCCTGTATCTCCTTGGGCTAGATTGCGATGCATCCCGGAGTGTGTCCAAGTCTCACTTGCAATTGCCTGGGGGTCCCTTGGACTATTGATACAAGCCCTTGATATTACCTTTTCCTTCTTATCCCCCTTTTATGACCTTTTTACCCATTATGTTTATCCGTCCCTGTGCGAGGCCCACCCTCGGCTCAATAATTTCCTTGAGCGGGATGTCCAAATGAGGCTTGTGTTTTTTTCCGAAACACACATTTATCAGTCCGTTGGGCTCCCTTGCAAAATGGGTGTTTCAGAGGGGCACTTGTAGACGCCTAATTTTGGACATCCCGCGGATTTCAATTTAAGCACCATATAAGTGATACTATTATTTTTCCAGATTGTGTTGTTTTATGAGCCGTTCAGTCCCGCCCAATGTCTTATTGAGCTCATAATCGAGAGAAATAGGTTGAAGAGCCCATGGGCTGGGCGGCCATATTGATGGCCGCCGAGACCTCTTGGGCGGCTAGATCCTTGACCACCCCAGTCTATTAGACAGCTAGCGATGGGGCCACCTCTGTTCTATAGACGACCATCTCTTTGGCTGCCTTCTAATAACTATCGGTCAACCCTACATTCCCCGTTTCTCCTCCACGCAAGGAGCATCCACCGCGCCACTTCTCCACTCCTGGGAGTCACTACGTGCCTGGGCATGTACGACTCTACCAGGGGATTGGCTCAAGAGGGGATTCTCCCGGATTGAGACTTTTTTTTTGGGGGGGGGGGGCGAGTGTAAACTCAAGAGAGGAGGGGCACGGGAAAAAAGAGAGGAGAGCTCTCGAGAGGACTTAAGAAGGGGGGCTCTCACAGAAGATAGAAGAGAGACACGATAGAAGAGGGGAGAAAGCAGAGGGTGAAGGAGGAAGAAACAAATAAAAAGGGAGAGAGTTCGGTGATAGAACTTCTCCCATTATCTACGCATTATCCTATACACTTTTGTAAGCAAATAGAAGAGAGCTTCCTTCTCGTTCATGGGTGTTAGAGCATCCTACTTGTTTGTAAGTGGCTGTCCGTGTGGTCGCTCTATGCTCTAAACGGATAAGACTAAGGCCACCTCCCTGGTTTGATTGACTGCCTCTTTTCTTATTTTCCATTTACTGCGTCTATAGTATTAGTTTGCATCTTAGCATCACATATTAGAATCTCTTAGGACCTATTATAGATGTTTTCAAATTAAACAAAAGGGGAGACGGGTGGTCAAAAGTCTTAGCCATTCCCCCTTCCCACCAGCCCTCCAGGTAAACTCACCATCGATTCTTACTAGATCCTCTACTTCTGAACATTTACTGCATAATCTTAGTTCTAATCAGTGTTTTCTCTTTTTTCTTGCTAATATGTTTCAGGATTTCGGTGCAACGAACCATCGGGCTCTTCATCCTTGGTCAGCCGAGAATGGAGAAGCGGGAACACAATAAGCTCCCGACTTGAGGCATAATACACGATCATCCTCCTATGGGAATCATGTAAAGTTCCCTAGCTATCACCATCAATTCAGTTTGCACTGTAGAGTTAGAGTTTGGTTGGTAGCTGCGGGCTAGCCCCTGGCTATCATCCCATTACATTCCACCACAGTGGGGGAAGGAAATTCCCAGGCCGAACTCTAGTGCCTACACCTAACTCATGACAAGTATGGATGAAGGCATTCTTCTATTCAGAAGGTTGTGCGCTAAGGTTGTGAGATTGTGTGTTGCTTTTTGGTTCCAATAGTTCTGTGATATGTGTGGGTGCCGAGAGTTGGTAGGTGTTGGTTGGTCAGTTGAAAATGAAGTGTTAAAGGTGAAGGAAAAAAAGGAGAAGGGTGTTTGGTATAAGGGCTCCAAATGTAATGGTGTTAGGTGGAGGCTCCCATTTTGTTTCTTGGTTGGAAAGGAATCTTCTGAAGCTCTGGGTTTAGAGTTGGTTTAATTTGGGGATTACGAGGTTTGCATGAACGACCTTGTCATACTCCCCTTAAGAGGTCGGAGTTAGCAAGAGAGTTGGGTTGGGACCAGAGGTGGTGCCCTGATGAAGTTCGGCTCGGTAAGTGAAGATAGCAATTGTCAGAGCTGACAGATGAGTTGCTGAGATTCAGAAGAGGTTGGTAGGGTCTTGTAGAGAAGCAAAAGAGGAGAGTTGAACTTGTGAGATTTCTAGTCATCATCTTGGCATGCGGTTTGATGGATGGTGGATAGACTTCTATTGCTAGGTTATTGCCAATCGAGATGAATTGGACAGGGCCTCGAGTCATGGAAGTGCGAGGGCTCAAGTGGCCGATTGTGTGTGTCTCACTCGAGCAGATCAAGATTGATAAGAGGGTTGTATTGGGACCAGAGTTTGCCTAGTAATGTTCTGTGGTGTTTCAACTTGCAGAGTAAAGGATGTTGTGACGTAGAGTCGATGGAAGAGTTGCAGTCAGTTGAGGTGACTGCATGAGTTAAGTTGAGTTGGGAAATAGAGTTTTGTGAAGGTGTCCCTTGTGAAGAGTGTGAGGCTAGTCGGCGGGCGTGGAAGGTGATGTCCCTAGTTGGCCTGCCGAGTGTGGTTACCCCAGTGGTGGAAGGAGTTCGTGGTGTGGGTCACGTCTCCTTGATGTCTGAGCATATGCCGGGTGATGCTCGTATCCTAGATGTTTCGGTGTAGCTAAGGTGATGCGAGACTTGTCTATTTCTATGTACCTCATTCGTTCCAAGGATTAGCATGAGCCGTGAAAGTGGAGCGAGATGATTCTACTGGTTGTGATGATCTGGTCGTGTCCCATAGGAGGTATCGTGTTGTGAGTCTAAGGGTTATGCTGGAGTAGTGAGGGCTTTGCGAGCTGAATGAGTCCTTCCTCTCTGTGTTTTATTGAGCATTGCTACAAATTTGGAGGACAAAATTTCTTTAGGGGGGAGAACTATAGCATCTCAAGATTTCGGATCAGAAATTCATGTGGTTCAGATTGTGGTTTCGAAATAAATTCAAATTTTTAAATATTGGATCTTCAGATCCCCAAATATGAAATATTAATTTATTTTTCGTCACTATGGCGTAACGGGCGAGTTATACATTTTTGTGGATCGTGGGGTTAAATTTCATAATTTCCTATTTTTTGGATTTTTAAAATCCTAAAATTAAACCATATAAAATCCCCTAGCCCTTTCTTTCTTCTTTCTCTCCCTCTCTTCCTCATTTCTCTCCTCCCTCTTCTCCATCCTTCGGGCGGCCGATCGCGGTGTGGAGGTGAGGCGGTAGGGCGATAGTGGTAGCGAGTGGTAAGGATGGGAGCGAGGAACGGTGGTGGAGCGGCGCGGCGCTTCATTCATGGAGGTGGGGAATCGATCGCGGGATCGAAGATTTCACGTCAATCCAGCATGTTTGGCTTGGTAAAGCTTTGTGAGAGGTAGGGGGATGGATTCCACACCCTTCTATTGTAGACACCCATTTTTGGCCCAGGAGTTGAGCCTTTTTCTTGTCCTCTTAGGTTGACGCCCCAATTGATCATTAATTGGTTGACTTTCTGGTCTATCTGTGAGATATTTCTATCCATTTTCAACCCTTGAATTCAACTTTTGTGCCCTAGATATCAGCCCGAGGCCTTGGCCAGTTCATCAAGAATGCGCTCATCACTGACGTCGCGTTTATTTATTATTGCGCAACACTATACCACCGCGTTAATGTAAAGTTCACATCAAGATGGCTGGCGTTAATTCTTAATGTGGCGACTTTTCACAAGGGCACTATTTCTTTTAAATTAAATTTAATTAATTTAGCGTAAAGACCTTGGCATTAATTCTTTTTTGATATTTCCATAACGGGGCATATCGTGCTACCACGATGGTCATTATCACGATCAAAAAGTAGGGTGCGTTCCTAAAGGCTTTGACTCTTTGACCGACCGACTTTCACCAGTCAACCATGATCGCGGTTGATCGTGATACTCTATTAACTCAATATCGCGGTGCTCACCTTGACCACATTCTCAATCGGAAACACTGTCCGATCGAAACTCGCCCTTTCCAATTTTGGATCCTTCTTTGGATAAGTTTTGGTGCTCGAATCGATCAAGCAAAGTTCCTAATCCTTCTAGGAATCTTTCCCCCTCAATAATCGGCAAGATTACCTAATTTTGGGCCTCCAATTCCTCTAATCTCTTGGATTCTGACCTAGGGTTTCTAGGTTCACTTTCTCCTATAAATTTGACCCATGGCCATCGATTCCAAAGGATGCAACCCGGAAACTCGACCACAGAGGGGGGGCATGCTTTCATGGGGGGCCTTTAATCCCTCCCTCTTCAATTGTTCAGGGAGTATTTTAGGGCTTTTGTTATGTTCTTCCTCGTTCTTCGCTTCTCCTCCTTTTAGTGTCTTTTAATTCGTTCCAATCTCTGCATTGCATCGCATCCTCTCTTCAAGTTAACTTCCTTTATCAAATACATGCATACACACACACCAAACCTATTTTTGCCCTCCCATAGAGGTTAAAAACCACCAAACCCCCAGGTGATCTAGCCCTCTTTTATATGCTTCTATTAAAAATAAGGATAGATTATGCACTTAATCACGTTCTAATGGGCTTTCTCTTGGTGGTTCTCGTTGTTTTGCGGGCATAAGAAGAAGAATATGTGAGGCCCTTGCACCTTGGCCGGCCTTGGAGCAAGGAAGGAACGGATCTATGCACCCCACTGCTATTCTGATAACGTGACCATCACTTATACCGCATTCCTAAAGAACGCGACCCAACGAAGTGCCGCGTTAATCATCAGGCCCTCCCTCGGCCTCTTCTCAATTTCCGTGGTAAGTAGCATGCCCCTCTTTTTAGCCTTACACTGTTTGGAATGCTATAAGCTTCGGTGGCTATCACGATCTTTATTTACATATCTTTCGTTGCATGCGCCCCACCCCCCTTTTTCATCACTCACTTATCATCATTATTTTGACACGTTTTACACCATTATTCATCATTACTTTTTGGGGTGGTCGATTTTGGTGATCAACATCTTTTGGCAATCACGGTGGGACGCTTTATGCCAATCACGTTCGTTCTTATGCCTGCCTGCCTGTTAATTTGTTCCATGTGTGTGTGTATGATTTTCTTTTAGTTACACCAATTTTGTCTTCTCTGTCTTGATCGCGGTTATTGTTCCGACTGCATTCTTAATCTCCTCATTCGTCGTCATTGCATTACGTTGTCGTGCTTGCCCTGTGTTATTCTATCATCGTTTTGAGTTCTTTGAGACGCGGTTCTTCTTTTGACCGCGATAGTGTCGCACTCCTTGTCTGCACTGTTCTCAGGTAAGTCCCTATCCGAGAGCTCTTTTGTCATGTCATTCATCGGGTTTCTACTTGTCATCTTCTCTGGTTGCATCTTGTACACTTCTTGTATATTATTCCACATTCATTTTGCTATATTCTTCTTACCGTCTTCTTGCCTTAGCCTAGATTTTGAATTAGTTTTGCATTTAGGGCATTTGGTTCGGGAGACCTTCTCTCTCTACACACTTTCTAGGAGATTCACCCCCTCTTGGTGAAGGAAGGACCCTCCATTGAGCATTCCGTCTCATTGGACCAGAAATTCCTAAACCAAGCCTCCGTAAGTCCCTGCACCTGTGGATTCCCTCATGGATGTCGGACAGGTTGTACCTTGAAGTTCCACGGGTTAGTTGGCCTATACGTGGTGAGATACAGCAACCTAGTTGGCATTAAAGAAAATCATATTGAAACTAGGTTCCTAGCTTGAGTGAATCATACCAAACTTTGATAAAATCTTTAATTGACCAAGGTTAAACAAAAAAAATGAAGCGTAAACATCCAACTTGTTTGATATCTTTGCAACAGTGCTTTGAGTGAATATTGTTTGTTTGCATAATGTTTCGCTTTGATAATCAAACCAACATGTTTAATCCCAATCATATTCACGAGGATGATCAACCTAGCACATCAAATAATCCTTAATTCCATAATTCTCACCATAATCTTTCTAAGGGACCACGTCCTCATTCTCATGATCTTGCCCACCCCGTGGGCAATTCTCAAGCTTATGGTCCCTTACATCAATTGCAAGCCACTATTCCCCTGGAGCCATCTCCTCCACCTCGAGAGACGGTATCCCAAAAATTGTATCTCACCCCTCAACAAGCCCAGGCCCTTAACGCCATTATTGAGAGCCTAGCTTCATCATCTCATTCTCCTTCTATTCCCTTACGGGTGGCCAATCACCCACCTCCCTCTTCTCATCCTCCTTTCACTCCCGCTCGGGTGGCCCATCACCCGCCTCCCTCTTCCCATCCTCTTTTCACTCCCGCTCGAGTGGCCCATCACCCACCTCCCTCTTCTCACCCGCCTTCTTCTACACATACTCCTCCTCGGGTGATCCATCACCCACCTTGATGTGGCATAGCCCAAGGATGGCTAAGTATGAAATGAGCAACCTAGGACCTAGACCCGCAAGCATACAAGCACTCCAATGATTCTCACGATAGCGTCTTACTCACTCGGCACACGCGATCACCCGGCGGGGCCGGGGGATGATGGCAAGGGTCCGAGGCGAGACCCAATGATTCTAAGTGACTTAGTTGGCTTAGGCTGACCCTCAATGGGCCTGGGATTCCCAACTTCGTGGGCGGCTGGCCCGCAGGGCGGGGTTTGGGTGGCACTCACTCTCGGTCCGCGGTGGTCACTCACAAAGTAGCATACAAGATCGGGCTCTCTTCTCACCGTCCGACGGGCATTCAAAGCAATACTGAACTTGCAGAAATGAGGCAATCAAGGACAGTACCATAGGCTCACCTGATCGGTGTGAAGACACCAATCCCGCTCGGAGACGAGGGCGCGCTGGGAAGCGTGGGTAAATACCCGAACGCTGCGGCGATTGTTGCTTGACCTGAAAATTAAAGAGTACAACACTACGCCTCTCGCAGGAGGGATGATCTTGGGGTGGGGATTAAACTTATTACAGTCAAAACTACCTCCACGCAGGGAGGGGCCTTCAGCCGGTCAAGCGGGGTGGGGGAATTATGAAGAAAACCCGACGTTCGGAGCGTTACCGGTTCTGCCAATCTTCAGAGTTGCTGGACAGTGGGGCGGTGATGATGCTGCCACAAATTCCACAGAGCTCAGATCTTGATGAGACTTGCGCCAAAAGCTTCCCAACGGACCAAGGATGATGTCTGAATTTTTGGCGAGGCTCAAGAACTTGGGGCTGATCGAGTCAGCGACTGGAACAGGACAGCAACTTCTGTCTCTGGCTGGTGCAGAACGGATGCAGTGAGTTGTAGAAGGCACTGTGGATGCTCCCAAACTCCGATCGGAATGAAACTGGTGGTTACGCGAGCATGGTCGGAGTAGCTTCGAGCAGAAGTTGACGGGGCCACAATCCGAGATCGGAGGAGAGCAAGGTAGCCGGATAAGTAGGGACAGGTCAAACCTGGACCCACCAGGGGCAGACTACACACTCCGACGAAGAAAATGGTAACTGGAAGCTCCGGAGGCCGAATGAGGTCCTTCTTCTTGGAGATGACAGCTAACTGGAAGTAGTTTCTGCCCTCCAAAAATGGCGCCCATATCTTCAAGGAAGAAGCCGTGGTCGGACTGGAGCTGAGGCTCTGGTTCCCTGCCAGAGGGCTTCTGCGTGGCCGAGGGAGATCGGCTCCTGCGGACAGCTCGGAACTCGGATGTCGACAAAACCACCTCGCCTTGAAAGCTCTCTGGACGTCCTTTCCAGAGATGTAGGCCTTGACACTAGGAAGAGCAGGGAGCGGCCTAGGATGAAGCGACTTCAGGAGCCCACTCTGCTGCCTGCGACCTGCTACCTGAAATTGCAACTTGCAAGAACAAGGGGTGGGGCAAGGGGAGTTAGCACAGCTTGGGGTGATGGCTGAGGGTTTGGGAGAGGGGAGGGACGTAGTTAGGGCTTCCAAGGGGTTCTGGTGGGGCAGGGATGGGTGGAGAGGGAGCTGGAGCTGCAAGAGGTGGTGGTGGAGAAGTGGGTGTGCACAAGAGAGAGGGTGAGATGGAGAGGAGGAGGAGGAGGGTGACCAGACGAAGGGGGTCTGGTTTGGGTCGACCTAGGGTGTGGGAGGGATGGGAGAGGGGAGGGAATTTCGAATTTGGGCTTTGGGAGAGGTTAATTCAGCCTTGGGAAGGTGGTGGGGTGCTTAGGGAAGTGGAGGGGGGTAGGTGGTGGTTGGGAAGTAGGGCTTAGATTGGTGGAGGGTTCTTGGAACTAGATGTGGAGTAAAGAGGGGCTATGGGAAGTTGTGTGGAGTTAATGAAGGTAGGTGGGGGTTGGGAGTGGTTGGGAGGAGGGAGGAGAGGGAGAATGGTGCGCCCCCTTCTTGAAGAGAGAGAGGGAGAGAGAGATAATGAGAGAGAGAGAGAGAGAAGAGAAATTTAGTGGAGGGGAGTGAGACTTGGGAAATATTTCTATTCAAATTGATTCATCAAAAGTTGTTACAATGAGAGGGAGGGGAGGCCTATTTATAGGCTCCATACTTTCATATGACCATAATGACCCTGACAAGCTAACTAATGACCAAAGCAGTCCAAGGGAGGGGTGCCCCTGGGCCTAGCCCACTAGTTGGGCCCAATAGCTTAACAAACCAACATAATGACACAAGACTTTGGTAGATAACCTACTAACCTAGGTACATGACTCAAATAATAGGAAAATTATATGGTTTAAGACTCGAATAAAACATAAAAATTACATGACTAGACTCACAAACACATGACGAACATAATGGCATAAGTCGACGACGATCCGAGCCTAAAAAAAAAAGTGGAGGGGCAAGGGATGCCCCCATCATACCCCCGGGGTGGGGAGAACTCGACCCCGTCGAGTATGGATCCGTCTGGCGATAGTACCAGCTCCAGAATGTCGAGGTCAAGTAGCAACAAGTCCTCCCGACTCGCCCAAGTATCCTCAATCGGGCGACGGTTCTTCCACCTAACTAGGTAGCGCTGATACACCTTGTGCCTAGTAATGATACTCTGCTCATCCAGTATCGCCTCTACCTGCTCTCGTCGGTCTCTCAAGCTATGAAGTGGAGTCCCACCGGGAGTGTCTCTCTCAAGGGGGGGTAAAGGCTCGAGCTCCTCGCTGGGTTCCACCGCGGGGCCCTTGTAGGGTACCAAGTCTGCCATATTGAAAGTAGGGTGTACCCAAAAACCCTTAGGTAGGTCTAGCTCATAAGCATTACTGCCAAGTCGTCTCAGAACACGAAAGGGTCCCGAACCCCGTGCCCTCAACTTGGAGGCAGGTCCCGAAAGGAGCCGCTCCGTCCTCACCATCACCCAGTCTCCCACTTGGAGCTCGCAGTGGCACCGATGAGCATCTGCCCGCCTTTTGTAAGCCTCATTGCTCTTTCCTATATGCTTGCAAGAATGCGTATGCCATGCACTATGATGCGATGTGGATGTGAAAAGTATGGTGTGCAAAGGTGGACCTGGGCAGCCAAATGTAGACCAATCACACTTTGATGCCATGAAGATGGTGACAGACTTAGGAGGGCCGGGACATCCATAGATGAACCTTTTATGCATGGGTGTGACAGATGTCGGGGGACCCGGACATCCATGTATGCTCCTCTCATGCTTAAGACTCATGATGAATGAAGGTGGGCCAATACATCCGAATACGGTCCACTTATGCTTCCTACTTGACATGTGAGTGATGTGAATGAATGTACCCGACTTATGAATCATGTCAAATGGTGTGGTAAGCCTATACACATGCATGTTTATCCCAAAGGTGTCTTCCATGTGCATAGATGTGGGACGACTTTTGAACTTCCATGTGAATGGGTCGAAGGAATCTAGGAAGGTGGTTATGGGGTGGGGCATTTCATTACTCCCAAGGTGTTTGTTGCCTAAGGTCAAGGCTCTCATGGTGTGACCCGATTCTAGGTGGCTTGATTGTGAACTAGGAATGGTGAGGCCTTGCTTGAGCCATTGGAGTACGGACTCATCTATGGTGACGGTGTCATGGGGAAGGGTGTGTAGCTCTTGAGGAGCTAGGCTAGGAGTGGTGGGTGAGTTGTGTGGCCCTTGGATTTCCTCTATCTTGGGAGGTGGATCCGGATTGGTATCCCTCTCCACTTTGGTGAGGGTGTGGGTTGCAACTCCTAAGGACAATGGGGTAGGAAGGTCTATGGTGGGTGGGTTGGTGGTAGTCGATGCATGGCGCACTCGGAGTGGTGGGCAAGGGTGGACTTGGGTTGGGATAGGAAGGGGAAGTAGTGGAGGCCTAGGTTGGGGAAAGATTGGTGTAGGAAGCGGGAGGTGGGTTGGGTGAGGGGGTTTAGGTTGGTTGGCCTTGGGAGGTGCATCTTTCTTTAGGGGTGATGGAGGGATAATGGTGGGGTTCAAGGGGGCTTGTGGGATATGGGTTTGGTGGGGGAATTTGGGCTGGGGGGTGGTGGTCGTCATGGGCCTAGGTGGAGGGGTGGTCATGGGGCCCAATTGGGTTTGTGGAGCTATGGTTGTGGTGAGGACTTGTAGGTAGGGTGTAGAAGTGGTGGTCGGGATAGGATAGGTGGGAAGTGGTGGGGAATGGGGGACTAGGGTCTTGGGTTGGCCAGGAGGGGGTGAAGGAGTTGAAGTGCTCCTTAGGCTTTGGTGTTTTGAGTAGGAGGGGGAAATATATCTAGCCCTAAGTTGTTCTTTCATGTCCCCCCAAGTGGTGATGGAAGGTTTCCTTCTAAGCACCCTTATCCCGACAATTTGCAACCATTGAGTTTGGGCGCGTTTAGAAAGTTGCATTTTGGCAAATTGGGCCTTCTCTTCTTCGGTCATTGGATACCAAGTGAAATAATGGTCCATGGAAGCCTCCCATTCTAAATACTCATTATGATGAGTCCCATCAAAGGTGAGAGGTGATGGAGGAGCCCTACTATCATTCATCCTTGGGGCGGGCCAATTTTCTTCTAGTAGGTCAAGTCGTCTAGATAGGTTATCAAGCTTGCCATTGGCATGGGTCAAGGTTTTCATGAGGTAACTGACGTGGCCAGGGAAGTCATGGGTGTTAGTGGTAGGTATCCCTTGGCATTTTGGATTCATAGTGGGATTGGAAGATGAAGTATTGGGTTGATAGTGAGTACCACTACGAGTGGTCATGCAAGGTTGGTTGGGCTATGCACGGGTGTGCGGATGCACCTTTGACCTAGTATGATGACCCAAGACTAGACTTGTGAGGACAAGCCTATGACCGCTCTGATACCACTTGATGTGGCACAGCCTAAGGATGACTAAGTATGAAATGAGCAACCTAGGACCTAGACCCGCAAGCATACAAGCACTCCAATGATTCTCACGATAGCGTCTTACTCACTCGGCACACACGATCACCCGGCGGGGCCGGGGGATGATGGCAAGGGTCTGAGGCGAGACCCAATGATTCTAAGTGACTTGGTTGGCTTAGGCTGACCCTCAATGGGCCTGGGATTCTCAACTTCGTGGGCGGCTGGCCCGCAGGGCGGGGTTTGGGTGGCACTCACTCTCGGTCCGCGGTGGTCACTCATAAAGTAGCATACAAGATCGGGCTCTCTTCTCACCGTCCGATGGGCATTCAAAGCAATACTGAACTTGCAGAATCGAGGCAATCAAGGACAGTACCAGAGGCTCACCTGATCGGTGTGAAGACACCGATCCCGCTCGGAGACGAGGGCGCGCTGGGAAGCGTGGGTAAATACCCGAACGCTGCGGCGATTGTTGCTTGACCTGAAAATTAAAGAGTACAGCACTACGCCTCTCGCAGGAGGGATGATCTTGGGGTGGGGATTAAACTTATTACAGTCAAAACTACCTCCACGCAGGGAGGGGCCTTCAGCCGGCCAAGCGGGGTGGGGGAATTATGAAGAAAACCCGACGTTCGGAGCGTTGCCGGTTCTGCCAATCTTCAGAGTTGCTGGACAGTGGGGCGGTGATGATGCTGCCACAAATTCCACAGAGCACAGATCTTGATGAGACTTGCGCCAAAAGCTTTCCAACGGACCAAGGATGATGTCTGAATTTTTGGGGAGGCTCAAGAACTCGGGGCTGATCGGGTCAGCGACTGGAACAGGACAGTAACTTCTGTCTCTGGATGGTGCAGAACGGATGTAGTGAGTTGTAGAAGGCACTGTGGACGCTCCCAAACTCCGATCGGAACGAAACTGGTGGTGACGCGAGCATGGTCGGAGTAGCTTCGAGCAGAAGTTGACGGGCCCACAATCCGAGATCGGAGAAGAGCGAGGTAGCTGGATAAGTAGGGACAGGTCAAACCTGGACCCACAAGGGGCAGACTACACACTCCGACGAAGAAAATGGTAACTGGAAGCTCCGGGGGCCGAATGAGATCCTTCCTCTTGGAGATGACAGCTAACTGGAATTAGTTTCTGCCCTCCAAAAATGGCGCCCAGATTTTCAAGGAAGAAGCCGTGGTCGGACTGGAGCTGAGGCTCTGGTTCCCTGCCAGATGGCTTCTGCGTGGTCGAGGGAGATCGGCTCCTGCGGACAACTCGGAACTCGGATGTCGACGAAACAACCTCGCCTTGAAAGCTCTCTGGATGACCTTTCCAGAGATGTAGGCCTTGACACCAGGAGGATCAGGTAGCGGCCGGGGATGAAGCGACTTCAGGACCCCACTCTGCTGCCTGCGACCTGCTACCTGAAACTGCAACTTGCAAGAACAAGTGGTGGGGCAAGGGGAGTTAGCACAGCTTGGGGTGATGGCTGAGGGTTTGGGAGAGGGGAGGGACATGGTTAGGGCTTCCAAGGGGTTCTGGTGGGGTAGGGATGGGTGGAGAGGGAGCTGGAGCTGCAAGAGGTGGTGGTGGAGAAGTGGGTGTGCACAAGAGAGAGGGTGAGATGGAGAGGAGGAGGAGGAGGGCGACCAGACCAAGGGGGTCTGGTTTGGGTCGACCTAGGGTGTGGGAGGGATGGGAGAGGGGAGGGAATTTCGAATTTGGGCTTTGGGAGAGGTTAATTCAGCCTTGGGAAGGTGGTGGGGTGCTTAGGGAAGTGGAGGGGGGTAGGTGGTGGTTGGGAAGTAGGGCTTAGATTGGTGGAGGGTTCTTGGAACTAGATGTGGAGTAAAGAGGGGCTATGGGAAGTTGTGTGGAGTTAATGGAGGTAGGTGGGGGTTGGGAGTGGTTGGGAGGAGGGAGGAGAGAGAGAATGGTGCGCCCCCTTCTTGAAGAGAGAGAGGGAGAGAGAGATAATGAGAGAGAGAGAGAGAGAAGAGAAATTTAGTGGAGGGGAGTGAGACTTGGGAAATATTTCTATTCAAATTGATTCATCAAAAGTTGTTACAATGAGAGGGAGGGGAGGCCTATTTATAGGCTCCATACTTTCATATGACCATAATGACCCTGACAAGCTAACTAATGACCAAAGCAGTCCAAGGGAGGGGTGCCCCTGGGCCTAGCCCATTAGTTGGGCCCAATAGCTTAACAAACCAACATAATGACACAAGACTTTGGTAGATAACCTACTAACCTAGGTACATGACTCAAATAATAGGAAAATTACATGGTTTAAGACTCGAATAAAATATAAAAATTACATGACTAGACTCACAAACACATGACGAACATAATGGCATAAGTCGACAACGATCCGAGCCTCAAAAAAAAAGTGGAGGGGCAAGGGATGCCCCCATCACACCTCCTTCTATTCATCCTCCACGGCCCCAAGGCCCTTCTATTTCTTGCAATCCGGCCCGACCAGGTCCTTTTATGGGTCAACCCCTCCAAGCTCCACGGCCATCCTGCCAACCCTCCGCTTCTCAAGTTACACCCCTCCAACAAACTCTTCTTGATAAAATTGCTTCAATGGAGGAACAACTCAATAGGGTCACAAGCCCGCGGCCTCCTCCTCCTCCTTCTCAAGTCAATCCTCTTCACGCCTTTATGAATAACATCACCAAGATGGAGAAAGATTGGAAGGAGATGAGAGATGACAATGGCATCAACAATACATATGAGCTAGATGATTCAACAAAGGTCAATGATCAAGTGGACGTTGTTCGCCGACCACCCACTCACACTATTCATTCATATAGCCCTCCGCCTCCACATTCATATTTGCCAAACCCTCCATACCATTATATACCTTCATCACCCATCATTACGCCTCCACCACGGCATCCACTTGAATCCAATAATGAAGAATTAGAAGTTTTTGATGAAGAATTGGAGACGGCATGTGAAGATTTTGAAGTGCTTAAAGATACACCCACTCCAAGTTTTCTCCATTTTCCTCTCCCACCATTACCCGAAGAACACCCTGCTCACGACGATGCCACCGTCCTAAACCCCATTTATGAAACTAATTGGTGTTACAATGATGGGTCGATACTTCAATCACCCACATTCGTGCACCATGACCCTTCCCCTGCTCTTCAAGCCTCTCACACCACCAAAATCCGATGCTTCTTACGCACCAAACCCTCACCTTTTACACTTCCAACTACCACACCATTAACCTCCCCCAAGCCATCCGGGCCCTCCACTGATCCACCTCCAACCATTTTACCTTCATTAACCTCCACACCATCAGCCTCCGTCGAGTCCCCCATCAATTCCTCTACCCAACCAAGTAAACCCCTATTGCCGCCACCTCGGACCGCCATTATCCCCATCATCCAAAAGCCAACTACTTTTATCACTCCATTTACCACTTTGCCTGAACCCGTGTCTAATCCCGAGCAGGGTCCACCCCCTGTTGCACTCGAGCCAACCTGGTCTACTTCCGAGCAAGGGGAGAAGCCTGACGTGCTTGAACCTCCACTCCCACTTACCCTTTATTTAACACCTACCATTGAAACGCCATCATCTATTAAGCCTACCGCCTCCCCTTCACCTTCTTCCACCACCTCTCGGAGTGGGTGTCTTGTTACAAATGCATGTGCATAGGATGTCCAAGAGCCGGGCAAGAAAGATTTGGCTACGGCTATGCTATTCAAGAGTCAAGATTTTATTTTCCAGATGCCGATTCGCATACATGTGCCAGGCATATTTGAAAAGTCCCCGTAGCTGCTCACTAAAGAAAAATGTCAAGAATTGATGCCGTGCCAGCCCAAATCCAGAATCATCAAAGTTACTTTGCTCATTGGGCGTAATGTTGGAACCCTGGTTTTGATAATGACATACTATGAGTCATGGTTTAAGGTCTATGCATCATTTGCTTTAAGTGTTCATCTGTCATATGTCCTCGGTGCATTAACAGAAGCTGCATGCCATATCACAATTACATTGAGCATGTAGTCAGTGCACTGCATGCAGAGTCTGCACACTTGTTGATAGCATGTTCATGAATTCATTCTCATTGTGCACACTTTGTTCTAGTGCATTCTGCATTACAAACCAGTAAGTCTATACATTGCTTCTAGCATGCACACACACACACACCCAAGTCTATACATCATTTCTTCATCACACGCAAAAGTCTGAACATTCTTCGGTGAAGTCTGTACACACTTCAGTGGCTACATGAGCATCGTCTGTACATTGCATACTTCTTCCATATCCATCTATACACATCTCAAGACAATGTCTGTACATTCGCCACCATGCATTCAAGTCTATACAACTCCTGGTGGCAAGTCTGTACAACGTCCTTTGTATGCATTACTTAAAGTCTATACATTGTCACATGCTCGTGCATCACTTCTGAGTCTATACATTGCCGCTATGGCTGTGCATCATTTAACAAGTCTATACATCTGTCAGCCTTGTCTCTTGCTCGCAAAGTCTATACATTCATGAGCTATGGTTATGCATCGTTTGCATATTGCACACTAAGTCCATACATCACTGCACAAGCAAGTCTGTACATTCTAGCGTCTCACTTAGCGTCTTTGTGCATGGAGCATTCAAGTCTGTACATTGGCAAAGTCTGTACATCGTTGGCTTGTGCATGCAATGTCTTTCAAAGTCTGTACATTAGCAAAGTCTGTACATCGTTGGCTTGTGCATGCATCATCTTTCAAAGTCTATACATCGGTCAGTCTCACTCAGCGTCTCATGCTATCAAGTCTATACATCGCATGCATTACACACAGCAAGTCTATACATCCATCGTCTCACTCAGCGTCTCACTCAAAGTCTATACATTTCAGCCTGTTCGTGTTCAAGCTTTCAAAGTCTATACATTGTCTGCCCTGTACACACAAGTCTATACATTGTCTTGTAGCACACACACGAAGTCTGTACAGCCTCTGTGTTGCACGAACACAAGTCTATACATTATCTCATGCATACATAAGTCTGTACAATTTGTGTGGCTTGTTCATGCATGTGCTGTGTTGTCAGTGGGTCAGTTAAGCAAGTCTATACAGACTTGTTCCATGCGTTAGTTTAAGCAACTCTATACATTCATCGCATTGGCTCTTAAGTGCTAGGTTACAAGTCTATACATGCTGTAGTTCAGCATCTTTACATACACAGCATGCACGCAGACAAAGTCTGTACAATCCCTTCCATGCATTCTAAGTCTATACATGCTTCGGATGGCATCACATAAAGTCTGTACATTCTTTAAGTCTATACATGCTTGGTTCAAGTCTTGAACTAACTCGATGCATCCATTTTTCTCTTCGTTCAGGTTGATTCAAGCTGATGAGTGGCACGTGATCTGAGGTTGGCACCTGGCACGTGATCCGAGGTTACTTCTAGACAAAGAGGGCACAAGCCCTACACACACCCTATCTCTGAGGCTCTATAAATACGAAGCTTCTTCCTCAGAAGAAGAGTGATCGTGAAAAGGTGATCGAGAAGCAGTGAAGAAGCCTGCACGATCCAGTGTGGAGTGATAGAAGAAGAGAGCAGCAGAGAGGCAAAGAGCTGAAGAAGACGAAGAAAGAAGAAGAGTGAGCCTGAGCCAAAGAAGAATAGAGAGAGCAGAAGAGAGATCGAGAGATCTAGCAGAAGAAGAAAACAGAAAACAGCGTGAGAGCAGAGATCGAGAGAAGAAGAGAAGTGCAGCAGAGAAGAAGAGAGATAGAGAGAGATAGAGAGTTAGAGGAGAAGAAGGGAAGTTGCTTGAAGATCTGTTCCTGCTGGACCATGGATCAAATCCAGGCCAGTCAGCTCCATTGAGAGCCACATTTGTGCCATCATCTTTTACAGCTTTCAATCGATGTGTTTTTATCATTTCTTGTTTTTCTTTTTAACTGATCACTTTGTTCTTCCGATTCTCTTGTTTGAGGTCGGGTTCCTCCTGTGGACTCAGGAGAAGGGAGACTTTGTGTCACCGGTTGCAAGTGACTGGTGTCGCTTGTGGGTTCCCTCATGGGTGGAGGAAGAGAGACCTCGGTCTCTGGTTGCTAGTGACGGGTAGTCACTAGTGGTTTCCATCCGGTCTGGAGGAAGAGGGGAGGTTGTTCCCCTGGTGAAGCTGTTACACAGCACCTGTTTGCAGACTGAGTCTGCATTCTAGCCTTTACTAGTGGAAGCCTCACTCCGGTTTGGAGTGAGGGGTGGACATAGGTCTGTGGACCGAACCACCTAAAAAATGATTTGTGTAGTAGGTTGATTGCTTTCCTTAGCTTCCGCTAGAAGCATGGTTAGGATCACGATTTAATTGCTTTTCATTCATGGTTGATGAATGCTTGAGTTCGATTTAGTACCGAAGTAAGTTCACTGATTGTGCAAGTTAAGTCTTCGAAAGAAATTCACATTGAGCTGTTTGATTGCACAGTTACTGTTTGGCTGAACACTTCATAATATTTTAGTCTCGGTAGAACTGAACTTGTTATCAATTCACATCTCTGAGTGTTCTAAGGTTTTTAACTTGGGCAATTTTGTAGAGGGATACATTCACCCCCCTCTGTATCCATCGCACCGATCCTATCAATTGGTATCAAAGCAGGTGTCTACATAGAAGGTCCAGCGACCTGCAAATCCGATCCTGCAGTCTTCGGTGCTTTCTCGCTTTTGGTGCATCATTATTCCTGTTGCATTAATCTGATCTATTTCCATGGGTGATCCACCGGTTTTCAACAACTCTAATTTTAATGTGTGGTTTGTCAGTCTGCGCAAATATGTTATATCAGTTAATCATGATCTGTGGAAGTTAATTTCACACGGTCCTCACAGATTACCAAAGAAAGAGTCCAAATGGACTGACAGTCACAGATCAAGGCATGAAGAGAATCAAAGAGCTCTGAATCTAATGAAAGCAGCTACTGACAAGGTCTTACACTCTTGCTTCCATGACTGTAGGTCCGTTAAAGACATTCTGGATGAGCTGAAGCTAGGACACAAAAGAAGGGAGGACAGTTGTGTGATGGCTAACAGAAGTAATCAAAGTGGCAGCAATCAAGGCAACAATTAGAATGAAGACGATAATGATGAGGAGGTAAACCCTTTTGAGAACTATACCTTAGATGATTGTGAGAATTCATATGCTGACTTATTAGAGTCACATGAGAGGTTAAGAAAACAGTATAAAAAATTGAAAAAGGGTACTGGGTTAGAAAGTTCAAGCTCTTCTTGTGAAAAATGTCTAGAGTTGAAACAATCTCATGATGTGTGCTTTTCTGATATTCAAATGCTTAAAGACCAAATTGGGTTGTTGAAAATTGAAAATCAAGAACTTGCAAATGAGATTACTAACCATGAAAAGAAATCAAGAAAACTTGAAGTCAAGAAGAGTCTAATAGCTGAAAAATATGATGTGATAAAGTCTGTGAACATAAAGCTTCAGAAAGACATTGAAAATATGCAAAGAGAGTCTGAAATTTCAGATAATCCAAAAATATCACATGATGACCAGACTCTTCTTGATGAGTTAATTCAAAATGATGCTCTATCTAAGGAGAATGAAAAGTTGAAACAGCTGAACTCTGCTATGTTTGAAAGACTTGTAGCATTAGAAAGAGGAAAGTCTGTTCACATAGTGGAGTCTGATAAACTGAGCAATCTGGAACATGAAGTTGAGAAATATAAAACTGCTAACAAGGTGCTAAGTGAATGTGTGAATTACAGTGAGCAAGAGATTGCCAATTATGAGTTACACATTGCCTCTCTAGAATATGAAATCCAAGACTTGAGAAACTCTTTGTCTAAGTTTGTTGATGGTCAAGAAAACTTGAATAGGTTGTTAGGAGTCAAGCCAAATCTTCAAAAAGAAGGGATCGGCTACAAGCCAATTAATAAGAAATCATTTGAAAATAAACTAATGACATCCTTTGTAAAAGAATCAAATGCTATTACAATCAATGTCAAAGCTCCTAGTGTAGTCACCACTTCACATGTGAAACACCCCATTGTTCAGAAAAATCAGAAACAAAATGACCTTCAGAAATAAGCTGAAAAAGTGAAAAAGTATGTTCATGTGAAGAACAAACAAAGAAACAATTATGTTGATGCTGTGCATGTGACACAGCCTAAACACACAGACACATGCACACAAAAGGAAAATGTCATGCCACTACTGTCATAAACCTGGTCATCTGATGCATGAGTGTAGGTTGATGGAGAAAGATGATATGAGCGCCAGCATAATGAATGCTAGGAAATTTCATGATAAAAATTCTTCATCTCAGAAAAAGAAAATTAAATATTTTCACTGTGGTAAATTAGGACACAACATTACACAATGCTGGTTTGCAAGTGGTAAGAAAATATCTCTTTCACATCATGCTAAATTCCCTGCAAGCCAACATGGTTTTAATAAGAACAAATCTATTTCAATGAACCAGCACATCACTTGTTTTAACTGTAACAAACGTGGTCACAAGGCCATTGAGTGTTGGTTTGGATCTACTAGGGGTAGAAATACTTTTAAAAGTAAGCATATCAGATGCTTCGAGTGTGGGATGAATGGCCATACAGTCAAGGACTATTGGCATGTTCAGAAGAATTCTGCTAACCCCCATGTTGCGAAATTTTCATGCCATAACTGTGGGAAGCCAGGCCATAGAGCTGCTGATTGTTGGCTGGCTTATTTTAGTGAATAGAATTTTCTCTCTACCAATAAATTTCATAACAACAGTAATTTGCATAAAAAGAATTTGAAATCTGCTGCATCATGTCATTACTGTGGTCAAATAGGTCATTCAATGAATAATTGCTACTTGATGAGATATGATGACCTTCATGCTAAAAAACTGTTTAGAACACCTGCCAAAGGTGTCACTGTTAATTCAGGACCCAAGACCTCTTGGGTACCTGTTTATGCAAATTGAATATTATTTTGTAGGTGTGCTTGGGACTGAGGAATAAAGAGGGGTAAATAAGCCAAGACACTCAAAAGAAAACCCCTTTCTGAACTTTTCAGGTAAATTCTCTACATTTCCTATTTTGAAATTCATTGCATATCTTGTTTGATGTGTTCATGCATATTTGTCATCCTTTGTACACTATGAGTATTCATGTCTCTCAATGCTCATACTGAACTGTTTGTTTAGATATTAGAATGAGAATGAACTTGCACCTCTAAAAATCTGAATACACTGAATTTGAAGCATGTATGTGATATCATGCATGACCACTATGATATATTAAATGATAAGCTACTAAAAGGTAGGTGAACTCTGTCTGGAGGTTCTTACTATGTGTGAGATGGTCCTTTAGACCAAGTTCTCCGCCTAGTACCATAGGTCATATTGTTTAATAGGGTAGTCTGAATGTGCATGAGTCACAAAATTATATGTTCAGTCTTCATGGCAAACATTGCATGTCTTTGCATACATGTAGTTAATTGCATTGCATTTCATTACATTAAAAATGTCAAAAAAAGATTGATTAAATGCATATTGTCAGGGGGAGTCAATGCATTGCATGCAGGTTGTCAAATGCATACACTTATGTCAGAATTCATTGCATGTTATCCTTGAAAATCCTGAAGCATGCCTGACCTCCTTGAATATCCTTTTCTTCATTGATTTTAATTGACAAACCTTGATCATATCTGAAAACACTGGGCTTCAAAATCACTTATTCTTCCTAGATCTCTTTTATCAATCACTCATGAAGATTTCAATGGGGCATGTCATCATCATCATCATCATCATCAGAGTCTTATCCCAATTAATTGGGGTCAGCTACATGAATCCTGTTCCGCCAAAGATTTCTATCAAGTGCAATATTCGTATTTAAACCCAAGAAACTAATGTCCTTCCTAATAACATCGCACCATCTCATTTTAGGCCTTCCCCGAGCTCTTTTACTAGCATCCACTAAGATTTGGTCACATCTTTTAACCGGCGCTGAGTTAGGGCGACGACACACATGCCCAAATCACCTGAGTCTATTTTCTCTCATTTTACTATCAATTGGAGCTATCCCTAAGTCCTTACGGATACGCTCATTCCTAATCTTGTCTTTCTTAGTCTTGCCACACATCCATCTCAACATCCTCATCTCTGCTACACACATTTTGTGGATGTGTTCCTTTTGTACTACCTAACACTCGGTACCATATAACAAAGCAGGTCTCACAGCCGTTCTATAAAATCTCCCTTTGAGTTTCACAGGCATACGACGATCACAAAGGACACCTGATGCACTTCTCCATCTTAACCAGCCTACCTTAATCCTATGTGTAACGTCATCATAAATCTCCCCATTTTCTTGTATGATAGACCCTAAGTATCGAATGCTACTATTCTTCTGAATGTTATGTCTATCAATTACAACCATGTCTTCCTGAACCACTCTCCCATTACTAAAATGGGGCATGTCTAGATCATAAATCTGAAAACACTTGAACTAGGAATCTTCTATTATACGATTTTATGAATGTCAGCAATAACTCAGGTGGTTTAAGTTTAATGTATTCATTGAGTTTGACTTTAAAATCTCTTAAAAATATCTGAATCATGTTTAATAAACTTTAACCAACTGTTTCATGCTGTGTCTTATAAAAACTTCTGAAATCTGCACTATTGAATACATGGCTTTATTTGGTTAAGTACATGAAATTAGTATTGATTTGAAGCAAATGAGTTTTCAGAAATGTCTAAAGGGTAAATTCTGTCAGAGCAATGATTTTGGTCACTGAGAAACCATGTCCATTGACCAAGAAGTCTAGAGCACTGTGTCATGAGGTGGCATAGTTAACTCTGCTTAAGAATGATTAATAATCTGGCAGAGCAATGGCATGCACACTGAGAAATACATCTTACTCATCAAAGAAATGAGTTGAGGTATGTCATGAGGTGTAAATGTTAACTCTGTTAATATAAAGCATGACTGTTAGTCACACTAAGTGCTTAGGGATATTGGCGTCTGATCAATGTATATCCTCTAGTTACAAGGTGTGCACTGAACTAGAGTGCTCGTAAAATTTGTAGCATGAAAATTTGTTGAACAAATTGTAATATTTGAATATTGATGCAAAAATCAAATTGCTATAACCCTAGACAAAATCACTTGACTTCATAATTGCTTGATCTCAATACTGGTGAATGTAATTCCAAAAGAAGTCAATAAATTTGATTGTGTAAGAGAACGGGAGGTTAATTAAGATATGAATATGAGGGCTTGGTTCATTTTTATTAAACCATGAGTTTAGATATAAATACAGAATTTTATTGACAAACTTTGCTTACATCATGTTTAAACCATGCTGATCAATAAAGTTCATTCATAAGCCCCTATAATGGAAGACTTTGAAAAATTCTGTTTTGGATTTATGAGATTGGTATCTCCTTGAAAATCTTGTTGAATTCCTTGTGTTAGGAGCTTATTTGAAACTCTTTTGCTCACTGTCCTTGATTCATCATGACCAAAACTTATCCTTGATTGCCACTGTGGTCTCCTTCTCATCGATCTCATAAGACTCCATTTATTCAGGGGGAGCTTCCTTGTCATATGAATCATGCTGCATAGAAATTCTTAAAGTGGGAGAATTGTGTGCTTGCATTCATATATTTAGGGGGAGTTCTTGCATTTCTTGTTGCATCTGCATCTCTGCATTCATACCTCCCCATGGTTCTATTTGATAATAACAAAGGGGGAGAACTTGGTATGAGTCATAGATATGTTTGTCTGAAGAAATGATGAAATAAAATGGTTGTGTGAATAAGCACACATGACTCATAGTATTGTCATAATCAAAAAGGGGGAGAATGTTGGAACCCTGGTTTTGATAATGACATACTATGAGTCATGGTTTAAGGTCTATGCATCATTTACTTTAAGTGTTCATCTGTCATATGTCCTCGGTGCATTAACAGTAGCTGCATGCCATAGCACAATTGCATTGAGCATACAGTCAGTGCACTACATGCAGAGTCTGCACACTTGTTGATAGCATGTTCATGAATTCATTCTCATTGTGCACACTTTGTTATAGTGCATTCTGCATTACAAACTAGCAAGTCTATACATTTCTTCTAGCATGCACACACACACACCCAAGTCTATACATCGTTTCTTCATCACACACAAAAGTCTGAACATTCTTCGGTGAAGTTTGTACACACTTCAGTGGCTACATGAGCATCGTCTGTACATTGCATACTTCTTCCATATTGCATACTTCTTCCATATGAATCTGTACACATCTCAAGAAAAAGTTTGTACATTCGCCACCATGCATTCAAGTCTATACAACTCCTGGTGGCAAGTCTGTACAACGTCCTTTGCATGCATTACTTAAAGTCTATACATTGTCACATGCTCGTGCATCTCTTCTGAGTCTATACATTGCCGCTATGGCTGTGCATCATTTAGCAAGTCTATACATCTGTCAGCCTTGTCTCTTGCTCACAAAGTCTATACATTCATGAGCTATGGCTGTGCATCGTTTGCATATTGCACATTAAGTCCATACATCACTGCACAAGCAAGTCTGTACATTCTAGCGTCTCACTTAGCATGTTTGTGCATGGAGCATTCAAGTCTGTACATTGGCAAAGTCTGTACATCGTTGGCTTGTGTCTCATGCTATCAAGTCTATACATCGCATGCATTACACATAGTAAGTCTGTACATTCATCGTCTCACTCAGCGTCTCACTCAAAGTCTATACATTGCAGCCTGTTCGTGTTCAAGCTTTCAAAGTCTATACATTGTCTGCCCTGCACACACAAGTCTATACATTATCCTATAGCACACACACGAAGTCTGTACAGCCTTTGTGTTGCACGAACATAAGTCTATACATTGTCTCATGCATACATAAGTCTGTACAATTTGTGTGGCTTGTTCATGCATGTGCTGTGTTGTCAGTGGGTCAGTTAAGCAAGTCTATACGGATTTGTTCCATGCGTTAGTTTAAGAAACTCTATACATTCATCGCATTGGTTCTTAAGTGCTAGGTTGCAAGTCTATACATGATGTAGTACAGCATCTTTACATACACAGCATGCACGCAGACAAAGTCTGTACAATCCCTTCCATGCATTCTAAGTCTATACATGCTTCGGAGGGCATCACATAAAGTCTGTACATTCTTTAAGTCTATACATGCTTGGTTCAAGTCTTGAACTAACTCGATGCATCTATTTTTCTCTTCGTTTAGGTTGATTCAAGCTGATGAGTGGCACGTGATCCGAGGTTGGCACCTGGCACGTGATCTGAGGTTACCTCTGGACAAAGAGGGCACAAGCCCTACACACGCCCTATCTCTGAGGCTCTATAAATACGAAGCTTCTTCCTCAGAAGAAGAGTGATCGTGAGAAGGTGATCGAGAAGCAGTGAAGAAGCCTGCACGATCCAGTGTGGAGTGATAGAAGAAGAGAGCAGCAGAGAGGTAGAGAGCAGAAGAAGAAGAAGAAAGAATAAGAGTGAGCCTGAGCAGAAGAAGAATAGAGAGAGCAGAAGAGAGATCGAGAGATCTAGCAGAAGAAGAAAAGAGAGAACAGCGTGAGAGCAGAGATCGAGAGAAGAAGAGAAGTGCAGTAGAGAAGAAGAGAGATAGAGAGTTAGAGGAGAAGAAGGGAAGCTGCTTGAAGATATGTTCCTGCTGGACCGTGGATCAAATCCAGGCCAGTCAGCTCCGTTGAGAGCCACATTTGTGCTATCATCTTTTACAGCTTTCAGTCGTTGTGTTTTTATCATTTCTTATTTTTCTTTTTAACTGATCACTTTGTTCTTCCGATTCTCTGGTTTGAGGTCGGGTTCCTCCTGTGGACTCAGGAGAAGGGAGACTTTGTGTCTCCGGTTGCAAGTGACTAGTGTCGCTTGTGGGTTCCCACCTGGGTGGAGGAAGAGAGACCTCGGTCTCTGGTTGCTAGTGACGGGTAGTCACTAGTGGTTTCCCTCCGGTCTGGAGGAAGAGGGGAGGTTGTTCCCCAGGTCAAGCTGTTAGGCAGCACCTGTTTGCAGACTGAGTCCGCGTTCTAGCCTTTGCTAGTGGAAGCCTCACTCCGGTTTGGAGTGAGGGGTGGACGTAGGTCTGTGGACCGAACCACCTAAAAAATCATCTGTGCAGTGGGTTGATTGCTTTCCTTAGCTTCCGCTAGATGCATGGTTAGGATCACGATTTAATTGCTTTTCATTCATGGTTGATGAATGCTTGAGTTTGATTTAGTACCGAAGTAAGTTCACTGATTGTGCAAGTTAAGTCTTCGAAATAAATTCACATTGAGCTGTTTGATTGCACAGTTACTGTTTGGTTGAACACTTCACAATATTTCAGTCTCGGTAGAACTGAACTTGTTATCAATTCACATCTCTGAGTGTTCTAAGGTTTTTAACTTGGGCAATTTTGTAGAGGGATACATTCACCCCCCTCTGTATCCATCGCACCGATCCTATCACATAACACATCCAAGATTCTCATTACCCCTTGTTCCATTATAGTACAAGTTCCCAATCAAGAGAAAGGGTTCTCCTCAAACATTATAATGACACATGCTTCTGTCAAGGAGATGATGAAGCCTATGCTCAAGGGTAGGGTAGGGCACCCCTTCCTAGAAGTCCTCAACATCAAGTCTTCTTCATATTTACTTCCATGCAAGGGGTAGGCAATTTCATCAACAAGCTTGCGCAAGCTCCTGAGTGCTCCCCATGTTTGTTTACCAAAGAAGGATGTTGTGAACATCAAAGGCCAAGGGGCAATGACTACGCCAAATATTTATCCAAAAAGGGCCAGGCTTTCTACACGATGGGCCCGTTATGTGAAGAGGCATTTGGGGACAAGAAGCTGAACTACGAAAACAAGGCCGCTGCGCTGACAGATGATAAGGAGGCTCAAGGCCCGAAGAGTGTGTGATGGGCACCCAGTTATACCATCTTCCCCTTGTTCCACTCCATCCTCATTTATTTTGTTAAGCTTCTCTCCTTGGGTCATCTATCTTCCCTCTTCCAAATCAATTCTATCATCTTTCCTAAATCATTTTCTTCTTTCTCGGTCTCCTATTCAATCTGATTCATCTTCTCCATTTCAATCCTCTCACCATCTTCTCCAAGAATCCTCTCATTTTTACCCTTCTTTCTCCCCGGGACCTCCCAATTGTCCCGAATTTATATCATCATTCCAATGCCCTTTTCCTCCGGGACACCCAAAGCTCCCCTTCCCCTCAAACTCCACGAGTCATTCACCTAACCCATCCACCTCTCAGGAGGCTTCGAGCTCTTTTTCTCCCATTCTTTGGGACTCCTCTCTACACTTGTGTTCCGCTATTCGTCATTCCTCCACCAATCATGGTCTGCGCCCTTTCTCATGTTGTTTTCAGGGCTTTAGTCCCCCATAATCCCCTCCGATTCCGGTGTCTTTTGTAGACCCTCATGTTTTCAGGGATTTATGCCCTAGCAAGGGAGTTCAAGCCCTGCATCGTTTTATTTTATCCTCCTTCGTCTGTGTCCGTCTAATCATCACTTTATCATGTTGACTTACCTCCAACCTATCCTTTATCTTGTGAGTTGCCAAGGCGAGAAATGCAAGCACAAGGGGCAACATGCTGACTGCTTCAAGATTACAAGTTACCTTCATTAAGGGATGTAAGGTAGGATTTAATTGCGCAAGAATGCATCTTAATTTTTCATATTACTCATTTCTACGCATGAGAACAAAAATGAGGTTTTCAACATGATAACGAGTGTTAGTCAAAAAATCAAACAAACAAAGCAAAAAAATAAAAATAAAAACAAAAACAAAACAAAACAAATTTTTTTTGTCTCAGTCAATGTTACATTTTGCTTCTGCAACATCTAAAGGTATAATGAACTCCGTGCCAAGAGTCTGACATTTCCTCCTCGGTCGTTAAGGGCTATCCCTTTGCACGGGTCACACACTACACGGCATCCTTAGCCGACTCCCTTGGAAAACACCGTTCCTACTTTGGCCATGTCCAAGGGGCATGAAGGTCTTTTTCTCTTCCTCACTTGGCTCAGGTGTAGGGGCAAAAGGGGCAGAATAGGTAAGACGACCAACCCAAGCATTCTCCGAAAGGAAAAAGTCTCAAATAGGGACAGTCTATTAAGACCTTGTTCTCCATTATCAAATTCCAAAAGTCAATGTTTTGATCAGTCCAAAGGACAAACCACAAAAAAATAAAAATAAAAAAAAACTAGCATGGCAAGAGGGCAGTACAGTTCCCCGCAAGACGTCATGAGCCCAGTCATATGAGTGCTAGAAGGAGAATTAAGGTTTGATGATATGATAAAAAGTCCCGGCGCAACAGACCTAATCCCTAGGAGGAGTACCGTGGGCGGAAGTCAACTTTGATACCCTTACAACCTACACCGAGCTTGTCTCCAAGTTCTCTTCCATTTCTCCCTCTAAGGTCGAAGTATTCCTCGGGTATGGCCCTTGTAGGAGCACCGATGACCAAGGGCAGTTGGTTATTGGTTGCCACCCTCTAATGCACCCCCGCGCTCTGGGTATCTTTTAGTGAAAGGGGAAGGAACAATGATCCTTGGCCAGCAGCTTAATTAGCCTTTATCTTGTGCTTTGCAAAGTTAAACCTAGCATTATGTTTCTTTTAAAAAAAATCAAAAATCAAAGTCTAAAACAAAAAAAATCAATCAATCAAAAAAGTCACAAAAAAATCAAAAATCTAATTAAAAAAATCGAGTGATCATGTGCCTAGATTCTTATTTTTCTTTTATTGGCATGTTGCATTCTGCCCTAATTCATAAAGGCTTGGCCTCTTGACCCACCATCAAGGACTGGGTTGAACTCTCCTATTTATCGGGCAAGAGGCCAAGTTGGAACAAAGAAACTAACGCGTTTTCTGAAGTGTTCTACCGGATAGGTAAGCAAGCAAGGCAAAGCAAAGAACAACCACAAGAAACGCAAGAAGCAATAAAATCTATTCCATTCCACTAATATATGTCAGATGTACAAAAAATGAGGGTGGATGTACAAAAATCTCTCTAACTCTCTTCTCCACCATCCTCATCTCCCCCTCTGCGTGAACTCTCAGCTTCTCCCTATCCTCCACCCTAAGGAGGAAGCCTAGGTGGAGCTATCGATCATCGCGAGGTCGCACTCCTATCGCCCCGTGCTATCCTCTAAGCCTCCACATTCCTCTGTTGCTCAGAGCTGGTAACAAGATAGTCTATGCTCGAGTAGGCGCTGGGGCATTCCTCACGCTGAACACGCTCACGCCCTCGCCGATAGCGCTCCTCCACGTCCCTCGCACGCTGCTGAGAAATCCCTAATCTGGTGCTCAACTACACCCTCTCCATCTCACACTCTAACCTCTCTCTCTCCCATCTCTCTCTCTCCCTCTCCTATCTCTATCTCTCTCTCCATCTCACACTCTAATCTCTCTCTCTCATTCTCTCGCTCCTCCCTCTCTCTCGTCCTCTCGCTCCTCTCCACGCCGAGGAGGCCGACCAACTCTATCGTATCTCGTTGGAGCTCCTCCGTGTCATGACGCCTCAGCTTTGCTTTTGCGGTTCGTACCTCTCGCTCCTCCACCCGAAGTCTTGGTCAATGAATAATATCAATAAATATTTTGAGACTAAGCTAAGGGTAGGTTGCTTACTCTCTCCTGGAGGGAGGCCTCAGCCAACTCAGCATGAGCTAGTGCACCGACGAGTTGACACTCAAGCTCGGTGTCGTCGCAGTTACGCTGCGTCGAAGAAGAGGCACCGTAGGAAGGTCGAACCCTCTCTAACTCCTCTCGTTGAAATAAAAGGATTAATAATAATTAATAATTAAGCCAAAAAATCATTGAGAAGTTGCAAGTGTAAGTCTTACCAACTCATCTACGCTGTGCTGGAGGTCATCGCACTACTGGACTGTCGAGTCGAGGAGCCCCTGTAGCATTACTAGTCTACCCTTTGGATCAAATTGTGAAAATACCAAAAAAATGTTAATCACATAATCATGAATGTTTAAGGTTTGGAGAATGCTAAATAGAGAACTCACCTGTTGACTATCGCCACTGTATATCCGAGTGCTGTATGTCTGTGCGTAGGCCCGAAGGTAGGCCTCATCTGAATCTATTCTCACGGGGACTGGCCATCCACACCGCTCCCAGTCAACCAGCTGGTCGTGCGCTCGTTGACGCCAGTCATCCACTCCCTAGAGGCCGCGAAATCTTCGCATGGGTCGAGGAACTATCCCCCTAGTCAGGAACTCAATCGCCGCCTAGTGGACCCCCAGTGTCTGCATGATGAGCCTGTGGTGTAGCGGCTCCACCAGGTTGAGGGCGTGCGACCAGATCTCTCTCCCGAAGTAGGGGACGGTAGCCTCCACCCATGGCATCTCCCCAATCTCCCTCCGATAGGTAGTCCAAACCACATGCAAGGGAGATTATTAGTGTTCATGCCATCATAATATAACAAGATTTGAATGTCTAAAATTCTTACCTCTATGTGTGGCATGACATCTATCATGTTCTAAATATGAGTAACCTGGTCCTTCAGTGACCGACTGTCTCGCCATGGGGCCCATCGTCGCTCCAAGGGAAGTAGCTCTCCTCGACCCTCCCAGCCACGCCCAAGGGTGGGTAGGTACGAGTAGCTCCAAAGCTGAAAAGCATTTCACATTTGATTAACATAAGAAATAAATGCAATATTCACCAAGTTTAAGGATTTAGAATTTACCTGAAGAAGAGGGTAGAAGCCACCAATGGAAGATAGGTGAGTGGAGATACCCAAAATGTTGAATAGATGGGCTAGCATTGCCGCACCCCAGGCGTACTATCCGACTATGTCCAAATCCTCAAATATGGGAAGGAACCGATAGCTCACAACATCACCTCGTGATCCTAGTAGCAATCTTCCAATCAATAGGATGAGGAACCAGCGTAGCTCCCTATCAGCCTGCGATCCCGCCTCTGTAGAAAAGCTCCCTCTCGCCTCACTCACCAAGCTCTTGAAATAGCCTGATGCGGACTCCCCTACCTCTCTCTGTGTGTGGTACAGACGTAGACTCTCCTGTAGGGATACTCTGGGAACTAGGGAGGTCCGACCTGTACCCTCCAACTCCAATCCTATCAATCTATGGGCCATCTCTCGATAGCAGGGGTATGTGAAACCCCTCACTACCACTCCGTGCACTCTCAATCCTGTGATGCGAGTGACATCCTCTAAGGTCGCGATCATATGACCCCAAGGGAAGATGAAGGCCTTGCACTCAACATCCCATCTGGCCTTTAAGGCTTGAATCAAGCCAACATCTATCCTCAACACCTCTATGTCCAAAAACTCACCAAAGCCCATCTGACAGAGGCGAGTCTGCTGAAATTCTGGCAACGCGAGGAAGGCGGCCCAGACGAGAGTCCATGAAATTTAGGTACGCGTCGTGCCCTGCGTCATTCACAACAAAAAAGAGAGAGGGAGTCAGTATTCATTCTGCCAAAATCAAACTACAAACCAAAAAAAATAAATATAAAAAAACTTTCATTAATGCGCTGGGTCGCGACACCGCGTTAATCAATGCGGTGTCTGTTAGCACCTCGTTCTATCGTGGGCGGCGGTCGGCGTTTACCCTCTTCCCAGGGTATTTTCCATGGGCGTTTCACCCTCTACAGCGTGCCAAGGGGCACGATCCCATCCCATTCCCATTCATGCAGAAGCCAAAACACCAAAAAAAAATGAGATTTGGAAAGGAACATTTTTTTTCTTACCTCTCTCACGACGCGAGCTACCGGGGCTCCGGCGGGCTTCTAAACGCCCTCGGCCTCCTCTGCTTCTTCGGTCGCTTCCTCCACGCTCATGGTCTCCTCATAGTCACTCCCAGCCTACCTAGCCACTGAGGACGTCCCCATTTCACCGCCCTCCATGGGTTCCTCCACCGGCGGGGCTTCATCTTTGTTGACACCTATTTTTAGCCCACAAATTACGTTATTTCTCTTATTCATCATTTTTGATATCCCATATTATCCGTTGTTTTGGAGCCTTCCTTGGATGGATTTTGAGCCCATTTTGTCATTCCTTAACCTTTGATCCTCGGAGATTATGATTCTGTTGAGCCTTGGAGGTTGTTTCCCTCATTTCTGGCTTTTTCTAACATCCCAAGCCGACCTAAGGCCTGTTTAGGTCGACTTTCGGCCTTCCAAGTCGACTTAGGGCCCATTTAGGTCGACTTCCATCAAACATTTGGCCCCCATTTGTAACACAGTCCTGAACGCGGCCTTTTTTCATCCTCTTCTATTCCTCTATTCATTAGGTGCCTTTCATAAAAGTTGTTCATTTTTTAAAGCCCTAGATTTTCTTCTTCTTTGCCATTAGCCAGTTCTCCACCATTTTCAAGTTATTGGCATTTTTCCGACGCGTTGTGTTGTTCACCCACGTCCCAATGTTTTGTCTGTTCTCCCCCGATTTTCTCCCTCTTCTACTCATCTTCTCATCCTGATCCTTTTATGAAAGTTGTTCATTTTTTCATTATCTATAATTTCTTCTTCTTCTTCACTTTTTGCTAGTTTTGTATCATTGTCAAGATATTCTCCACTTTCTAAAATCGATCATTTCTTGGCTGAAGAGTGCCAATTGTTCAGGACTTTGTTTTGTGCGTCCGAGGCCTCCTTCTTGGGATGATAACTTCGAGATTAGTCCACCAATTCATGTTCTATTTTTTCTGAGCTCTTATCCCCACTATTATCTCAAATTTGATCCATCAAACTCAAATTTTGGTGGACTCTATCTCCTAAAAATGTGGGAGAAGTTTCTGGATTTCTGCAAATTCTATATAAACGACACTATGCGAACTTCGCAAAGGGGGGCGTGTTTCTGAGGTGAGGGCGAAGCCATGCTGTGTCATCTTCAATCTTCTTCGACCCTAGCCTACCGAGGGAAGTATTAGCTTCGTGTTGATCCTATTGGGCGTTCATTTCATCAAAGTTTTCCTTTATTCCTTCACCCCGACTTTTGTCAAATCATCACAGATTGCTGGTTTTCTGCTACAACTTCACGATGGGGGCATCTTTCCCAAATCGGGGTGGCGTTATGCTACGTCTTCATCACCTTCCTTCAACCCTGGGTTAATAAGGGGAGTATTAGCTTCACGTTGATCATATTTGGGTGTCATTTTCCTCATCCTTTCACTATCTTTCATGCCCCAACTTGGTGAGGACACGCGCCGCATTACTCGACGGAGCACACGGAGCACGCCAGCATCCCTTTGGCTCGGCGATCACTTGGCAGACTAGCGGAGCTATCTTCACTTATTCTATACTTTAGGCCATGTTGGGCCTTGGATTAGTCCCTGCGTGGACACTTTTATTATTTGTGAACCTTTGTAGGCCAATTGGGGCCAATTAGGCTTTAGTTGGGTCTTTTTATGCTTATTAGGTAGGAGATAGGGCTATTGGGCCACTTTCTTGGTTCAAGCCTTGGCCCATTTGCCATGGCTGCCCAACCAAGGCTTGGCCCACCTGGGGAATTGTGCCCCCCTCCTTAGTGTTAGGGTTTGGGCGCCCCCCCCCCCCTCTTTCCCTCCTCTTGGAAGGTGGCAGCCGCCCCTCTCCTAGATTATAGGAAGAGGGGTGCGGCCCCCCCCTTTCCCTTCCCCATCCGATCACCCCCCTCCCTCCTTTGCCCCCCCCCCCCCATCCCCAATGCCCTCCTAGAATCTAGGAGTGGTGCGCACCCCCTTTCACCCCAAGCACATTGCGCACCCCCCCCTTTGCCTTTTGGCTAGGGTTTCAACCCTAGCACCTCCCCTCCCCATATATAAGCCTTGTATTTTTTTTCTTTGAAAGAATAATGAAGAATATTTTTGAGCAAGACACTATGGTGGCTGCGCCCCCCTCCTCTCTCCCTCATTGATCCTGCGACGGGATCAACCCCGGGGTGTGACTCCCCACCCCTCGGTGCGATGCCGAGGTTCCCTTCCCCCTTATCTCCTTCACAGGTGCACGGATCTGCTCGCCAGATTTCTACCCCGAGTTGCAGCGGCGCCCCCATCCGTTTCTGGTCGAATCTGAGCCTCTCCATTTTTCTGGAGATACTTCTACGAGTCAGCAATGCGTGGACTTTGGTTTTGTCTCGATCCGAGGTCTACACCACCGGTGGCGATTTTCCTCGCGAGCTCGCGCAGGACCCCCTCTCTCTGCGGGCCAGGTTCTGTCCGTCCTCTTTCAAAAATTCCACAGGATGGAAAACTCCGAGTTTGGATCTGATCTCTTCAGGGATCGTACCTCTCTTCGTCCTCTTTCCCACGCCGCCGACCACGCCTCGTTTTGACGTTGGTGCTGAGTGTGGCGTCAATCCTCGTGGGACCGCGTAGATCAACCTGTGCAGTCCGACCCCAGGATCAGCAACGACTTGCAGAGGTTTTCCCGGACAACCTCGACCAGATCTGACTGAGCCCTTCGGTCAGGACCTGCTGCTCTGCGTCCCCGATGTCCTCCCTCAAGCGGTGCCCCGTTCGCCCACCGGAGCAACGAGTTCTCAATTTTCCCGCTCGAGCGCGCTGTTCTGTGTGCAGGAAATCAGTCACGACTTGCAGATGACCTCACGGCCACCACGGTGCGAATCTGCTTGCCCCCTTTGGCCGAGGCTTACTCCCGTGACCTAGCTACGCGCCCTCGCTGACGGCGCCTCAATCGGACACCGGACCAGGCCGTGGGAGCGTTCACCGCCGAGTCGCGCATTGCTGCGAATCTGCCGACTGCCGCCCGGGTCCTCCTCGCGGCCACCCCTTCACCGAGTGCCGCCCGTCAGCCCGTGCATCGGCAGCCCTAAATCCATATGTTGTAGCCTGTTATCTCCCTGCGAGGAGTGGGTATTTTTGGTTGGAGTTGTATTATTGTTCATCTTGTGTATCGGGGTTGTTGTTCTCGGCCGGGGTTTCTTCCCCACGCCTAGGCGTGCAGGTACGTGCGATGCTCCTCACTGTTGGCATTTTGCTTTACTAGTATGCTATTCTATATGTCGCGTGAGTGTGTGTAGGTTTCTAGCTAGTTTGTAATTCACCGCGTGGTTGTGAGTTGAGAGACCCGTCCCGTGCCCTTAGTGAGCATCGAGCTCGAACTAGACTCCCCTAGTCATTCGACGGTTCCTTAGCCGCTGAGATCCCTGCGCTTCCCTCATAGGGACGGTCGTTGGGCTTGGATTTCTTGTTGAGAGACGCCTCCACCCGGAGGAACGCTACGGAGGTCAGCCACCCGGCTTGCCTTTGGCGTGCGAGTGCTGGCCGCACTTTATTGCATTCGTAGGTCCTAGCCCGTTTCAGTTCCGTCTTGCATCACAACTTTTCAGGTTTCACCGCTCTGTTCTCAACATCTGAAACCCAGATTTCGAAGGGGGCACGTTTGTGTGGCCGAGGAGAAGCCATGTCGCACTTCCAACTTATTCCTTTGGTTCTAGGCTCTTAAGGGAAATATAATCTTCATTTCCCCCCCTTTTGAGCTCATTTCCTCCTCCTTTTCATAATTATTTTCCCTCATATTTTTTGCAAATCATCACAGTTTTTACACTTGGTCTTTTTTCTGCCCTGTTCTGCACCGTTTATTTTCTTGTGTCTTTCACCCCATTTTCACTGATTCATCCTTATTTTAAACCCTTGTTTTTGCCCTAATCTCATTACAACATTCCCACCTTTCATTAGGATCATCCATTTTCTTTTAAAGCTCTTTATTCTGCAAGTTATCCCTCATTCTTTGGGTCCAATTTATGCACTATTCTACAGTCTGCACAGTCTGCATTTTTTGCCAAATCTCCGGTCTTCAAACAAGATGTCCAGCCATCCTTTTGCTGTGATTTTTGTTGCTATTTGTTCACAACACTCATGTCTTCTGTCAGCATCATTTTCTCTCTATTAAGACTTCATTTCCCATATTATTTTTATCAGTCATTGCACCCTGTTTGCTCAGTTTGCACAATTTTCTGCACTATTTTCTCATGAGCCGCACTTTTGCACCCCGTTTATCTTTGTTAACTGTTGCATATTAAATCTATCTCTGCATTTTAATCTCATCAAAATATACACACCTATTTTTTACACCCATTTACAGGGGTTAAAAACCCTCCTCCGGTTTGTTCTCCCTCAATCTTTCATGCTACTTTATGCATTTGGGACAGATTCTACACTTAGCATATTCTAATGGGTTTTTGGCTCTTGTTTTGATTTTGTTTTGCAGGAAAGCATGGAAAGTGAGGCCCTTACCTTCTAGTCGGCTGGAAGGCAAGGAGAGATAATCCACACAGTCCCCGCATTCTCTATATTAAGGGATATTATCTTAGTTTTCCAAGGTACACAATGCATATAGTTTTCTTTCATATCTTTCGGCATTGTCATTCCTTGGTGGCGATCACGGTATTCTTCTACATCTTTTATCGCCCATTTATTGCTATATGATCATGCTACCATGCTTACATAGCCATATATGAATGCTATTCACTTGATCGGGGAACATTATGTTTTCATATATGCATATCTTGTTCATGTGATTTGTGGAGCCACGTTCCACATATTTACACCCATAGCTTTTTTGGTGATCACGGTGGGACCTCTAGTCCCCATCATTTTATCTATGGTTTCCTGTGATTTTGGTGTGTGTATGTCCATGTTTAGATAGCATTTCATAATCTTCATATTGTTCATGATGTTTTGCACCCATCTTGTTTTGTTTGCATATATTTATTATATCTTGATTTGCTAGTTTTGGGCTAGAAATTACATGCACTCCGGTGCACATAGGATCATTCATTTCATACCATAGTTGCATTCCTACCTTGGTAAGTGATCCTCTCGCCTCCATATTCTTTGGGGTCGACTAGGTGATCTTATCTGGGACCTCCGTAAGTCCCCGTGAGCTGTGGATTCCCACACGGACGTCGGGCCGGTTGTACCTTTCCACCCCTTAGGCTTGAATTTTGCATACGTGTGAGAGAGTTAACCTTAGTCAACCCAAAGTTTCGACCTCTGCCCTTTAGGATTCCTATCTTGAGGGAATTGTGCTTAATTTAAAAACATTAAAAGGCCCACCAAAACTTTGGAGAATAAAAAATTTCCATCATATTAACTTGTTTGACTTGGGTAAAACCTCTCACATTATTTGTGTTGTTTGGGCTTGTCTAAGCCGATTTGTGGTGTTTTGTGTTGCATCCCCCATCATCCATATAGGCTTTTGTTGATAGGCCCATTTAAGTTAGCCCATTTTATGTGTCTGTGTCCATTGTCCTAGGTCGGTCTTGCATTGGTCCTAGTGAGTCAACCCTCTCCTTTCTTTAGCCCTTCGAGCCCGTGCTTCCCTGGCTATATTTCCATTGATATTTTTGTAGTAAGTCTCCATTTTCCTTCATGGAACATCATTCCAATTCCATGTACCCTTCTTCTTTCCCATCTTCTTCTTACTCCCACGTGGAATCTTCTTCCCACGCGGGCCCATCTTCCCGTGGTTCCTCTGACCCATCTGAAGAACAGGCTAATCTCATGGCCCATCTTTCGAGCCTTGTTCGCCAAATGGACCCAGCCTAGGCCCAAAAACTCATTGCAAATCACCTTAATGGGCCTCTTCCTCTTAATGGGCTTTATTTTTTTAATGGGCCTCATTCTTCTTTTGCTTATGCTGCTAGCCCAATTCTTAATGGCCAATCTCATCTTAATGGGCCTTCTCCTCCCCACGCTGTTGGCCAAGTTTCTAATGTCCAATTTTGTCCTAATGGGCCTCCTCCTTCTTCTATTTATGCTGCTAGCCCGATAGGCCCATATGCTAATGTTTCTTCTCGGCCCACATATCCTTCCACTCCTGGAATGGGCTTTCTTTCTTCTTCTCAGTCCAGATCCTTTTATCTGGCCCAATACCATAATTTTGGTCCAAATTCACAATCTCTTGCTCAAGCTGGCCCACATTTCTCTTGATCGCTCCCTACCCCGGAGATGATCTCTCAAGCCCAACGCCAGCTTGATGAACTTCAATGCCGGATTTATCCCAAACCCTCCTTGAGTGTCCCATTCGCTTTCCAAAATCTTCGGCTTCCGTCACCTTTGCAAATTCCTACATATCGCAATTATGGTGGAGCCGGCGATCCCTATGTGCACGTTAAGGAGTTCATTTACGAGTCGGTCTACTTTCGACATGACCAGCGCTTGATGGCCTATCTATTTGGTTTGTCTTTGGAAGGCCCGGCTCGGGATTGGTTCTTCTCATTGCTACAAGAGCAAGTTGTGAATTTTCAAGCTGTCCAAGAGAGATTCATTCAGCAATATCAGGACCAGGTTGGGCCCAAGTACTCTGTTGTGGATCTGGCCCACGAGAAGATGAAACCCGACGAGGAGTTCTCCACTTTTTCTGACCGCTACCGTCGCCTTGCCGCGCAAGCCCCGGGGCACATTCTGAAGGGAGAGCAGATCAAGATGCTTATTTCCAATGCCATGCCCGAGTATCGGTTCACCTTGGCCCTAAACGACATTACTTCCTGTCAACAATTGTATAGCCGAGCCCGCTTCATTTGCCAACAAATCAAAGGTTCACTTGACCCCGAGTCTTCTTCACCTTCAACGCCCGCGAACACCTCGACATCCACATATACCCATTTTGTACATACCATGAGTCAGCCTTCCACTTACACCTCACCCTCCACAAGCCAACCCTATGCTCCTATGAGTTAGCCCTCCATGAGCCAGCCTTACACCACATACACCTACACGTATTAACCCTCCATAAGTCAACCCTCCACGAGTCAGCCCTCCGCCTCCACATACTCCCATGTGTCTTTGCCTGCGCCTTCACCTCCGGTCAAGGGAACGTCACACTCCGAGCAAGTAGATGTTGTCTACATATCTTCCCACTCCGCTCCACATGTGACTTTGCCTAGTCCCTTGGCTAGTCGTCATGAGCCATTGCCTACAGAACCTCCACAACCTTCTCCTCCATCTCATACCCCTCGGCACCCGCCTTGCCCGAAGCGGGCTCCTCATTGTCCATTGCCGAAGTCTTTTACAGATATTTTTAGGGATTTGATGGCAACTCATGCATTGCAGCTCCCTCCGGTTGTGCCTTGCCGACCCGCGGTTGGGAATATGCTTCAGTTCTGTGAATTTCATCGCCAGTAGAGGCATTTGGTGGAGGATTGCCCCGAGTTCCGGGAGTACATTTATGATTTGGAAGACAAGAAGAGGATCGATTGGTCCGCTATTCACAAGGCTATTCTATATCTTCACAGCAAGCAACAGCTGCAGCAGGTGCCGCCCAGACAATCGTCTCCATCTCTATAAGACCAGGGGAACCCCTGTGGTTCTTTATCTAGAAATGCACCTACTCCGTTATCTCCACCATCACCTTCATCTCCACTGCCTTTACCTTACCCACCCTCTCCTCCATCCTCCTCGCCATACGAGCCTAAGTAAGCCACACCTACACCTTCATTTTTTCCTCCACCCACGCTCGAATCTACCATTGCCTCTACACCTCTGCCACCACTCGACGTCCCCATCCCCATTGAAGCCTTTACGCCTTCCAAACCTTTACCTCTACGATCCGAGCCTATTCGTTTTACTCCTCCATCCACTTCCACCCCACGGAGTGGGTGTGCGCTACCTCCGGTGCCCCTCGGGTCTGGTCCCCACGGAGACGATAAGCCGAGTCAGGATGATTCTATGCCGGTTCTGCATTTCAAGTTTCAAGAGTTTATCTGTCGGATGTCGATCCTTGTCTTGATCTCTTGCCATTTTGGGGATGATGAGCCTTTACTTCCAATGACGGTTGCCAAGAAGAGTTCCCTTGCATTAGTGCCAGTTTCTTCTCAAGCAAGACAAGTGGCAATCTCATTGCTCGCCGGGAAGTTCACCATTGATGCTGTTATTACTTCTCGCTCCGTTGCTGTTCAGTTCACTAGCCTAGAGGGGTTCTCTACCCGGATTGTGCTCACTCGTACGGCTACTAGAGATGTTATGCATTCTATGTTCAAGGGGCAATTGGCCGTATTTTTAGCATTCTCGAAGGACATTTTACACATTCTATGCAATCTCCCTCGGTTTGTTAGTGGGCCGGCCACGTCAACGTCGCACATTACTCTCTCTCAGCTTCATTATCACCTATCAAGGGAGCTATGCTTTACGTCTAATTACCTAGTAGAGTTGTCGGATCTCCACATCTTGATGCCAAGTGACAAAACTCCGTGGTTTCATGATGTCTATTCACCAAGGGAGTCATTTGTCTGAGAATGTCCACCTATTGTTAGCATTGGGTGTCTAGGGGCAACCGCCCCAACCAAGCTACACCTTCATAACTGGGCTAGGCCGTCTGCCAGATGGGCCCGTTATTTAAGAAGACATTACAAGATAACAAGCCCGAAGGTCCAAGCCCGCGCCAGGCGGGTCCGTGTTCAAGATATTTCTGCTAAGAAGAGGCGGCGGCGCAAGTTTAAGGGCTGCATGTTGTGCACTCGAGGGCCACTACTCCTTCTTCTCCTTCCTTTCAATCATCCTTTCTTCTGCTCAGCTCCCCTCCTTGGGTGGCATACCTTCCCTACTTCGGTCCCGTTTCTGTGATTTCTTCCTCTCTTCCCAGGTCTATGAGCATTCATTATTCCTCTTCTTCCCATCCGGGGCCTCTGGATTTTCCTTCCTCCCGTAATTCTAGGCCTTGGCCTATGTCTTCCTTCCATCCCGATTTTGGGATATCTTGTGATTCTCCTTCCTCGGGACTCCCGAGTGTTGTCTCTGATTCATCTTCAACCCTGTCAGATGTTTATCATTCTTCTTCCCTGACTTTGTCGGATGATTACCATTCTTCTTCTCCGACCTTGTCAGATGTCTACTATTCTTCTACTCTGACTCTGTCGGATGATCATTCCTCTTCTCCTTCACCTTTGCAACAATCTAATCATTGTTTTTCTATTCTATGTATCTCACACTTTCAGGGTTCTTGCCCTTTTTCTTACTATTTTTGAGGCTTTAGTCCGCCTTGATCTCAGTCGATCCCTATTTATTCTGTATTTTATTCCTTGTTATCAGGGTCTCTGCACCTTAACGAGAGAGTTCTAGCCCTCATGTCTCTTCTTTTTTATTCCTCTTCGTCCAGTTTGGTGTATGCCGCTCCTCCATGTCGAGGAACCTTGAAATCTTGTTATCATCTCTCTTTTATCCTGACAAGAAAGGAATACAAAGCTCGTGCTATTCGAAGCTCGATGATCAAGCTCTCGCTTTAGGATGCTGGTTTCCACGTCATGGATTTTCAAGGTATTTTTTATTTTTTTATTTTGTGCAAGAATATGTTATCATTGTCATTTCCATTTGTGCATGATTATAATGATGGTTCCTCAACATGCTTGAGTGGCGTTAGGAAGTTTGCTTAGTTGTCAAAAAAGAGTTCACTTCTACAGCATTCTTAGGCTGGTAATAGCTCCGCGCTGGGAGTCCAGTTCTTTCCCTGATTGTTGAGGGTGACCTTTTTGAGCATTGGTTTTTCACACACTTCACGGCGAGCTATAGCCGATCTCTCTGAGGCACACCGTTGCTACTTTGGCCATAGCCGTGGGTATGCACAAAGGTCTTTTCTTTTCTCTGCTCAGCCAAGTGCCGGGGCAAGAGATTGACGGATGAGATGTCCAACCTAGGCGCTCCCTAATACGAGAGAGGTCTCAAATAGGGACAGTCTTGACCCTCAAAAATGAGCATTCATGCTATATCTAGCCAACAAGGGCTATCAAAATCAGAATATGAATCAATAGCAAAATTATGAAATAAAGGCATGGCAAGAGTGGTAGTACAGTTCCCCGCGGGACGTCATGAGCCCGGTCGCATGCGTGCTTGATAAATATGGGTCTCAAAATCAAAGACACAAAGCCCTGGCACAACAGACTGTATCTTTGAGGGGTAGTGCCCTAAAAGGAATTCAAATTCTGATATCTCCCATCCTGCATAAAGTTTGTCTTCAATTTTTCTTCTACTTCTCCTTCTTAGACTAGATTGTGTTCTGGGTATGGCCTTAGTAGGGGCACCGATCTTTAGAGACGGTTGGTTGTGGCAAGCCATCCTCAAATGCACGCCCTGCTCAAGGGAAGTCTTTAATGAGAGGGGGAAGATGATGACCTCTAGCTAGTAGTTTGAGCACGTCTTTGGGTGCTGCAGATTGCTTTGTCAAAAATCTAAAAAAATCACATATTGTCAAAATCTAAAAAAATCAAATACGTCAAAAATCAAAAAAAAAATCAGATATGGTCAAAATTCAAAAAAAATCAAATATGTAAAAATCCAAAAAAATCAGAAAAAGTCAAAAATCTAACAATATTTGTATTTTGTTCCTTTTTATTTGTTTTGTTTTGAGGACATATATGATATGTTTGTTAAGTGTGCAGGTTGCAGGTTATCAAAATTCTTAGCTCCATGTCTTTAGCTCTATCTCATGTTCACATCTTTTTGATCTGTTCTCCTTCTTCAATCTTATCTCTTGATCTGTTCTGAAGTTTATGTCCTTCTCAGCTATCGCCTTGCTTCATCTCATCATGTCTCCATTAGAGGGCTTTGCCTCATGATTGTGAACCTGGCGGTTCTGCTTCATTATGATATTGGGTTTTGATTGAAGAGCATATTTGTCACGTCTTTTATCTCGCCGTGTCCTTGTCACACATGTCTATGTCCCTCCGTGTCATCACGCGCACGTGTTGTTTTGTCCCTCCGTGTCCGTCATATTTTTGTCCCACTCTGTTTTCATCCCACATGTCTATGTCACATGTGTTGTCCGTATCTTTTGCCCCTTGTGGTTTGTCGTCCCAAGTTTTTTTGTCCCACCATGTCCTTGTCCCACTGCGTGTGTTGTCTTGTCCCACCGTGTCATTTTCATCCCACGCTTATTGTTTGTTCTTGTGATGTTTTGATTACGATGTCGTGATGTTATGATGTTATATTAGGTTTCGTTCATTTTCATTATTATGTTATGTTCTAGCTCATGTTTATCCATGTTCTTTTGTGGTTGTCTTAATGAAAACTCATCAAAATCTGGAGAAAAAATGACATTTCGCTTGGCAGGTAAGTCAGGTATGGCTCTCTATCCCTGATCATTCTTGCATTACTATATGGTATCTACATTATTATAGCCTCTCAAGGACCGGCTAGTTGTCCGTGTGTTCTGAGATCTGATGTTCCCCTTTATCAAAAATGATGATGATCTAGGAGCATACGGTTAATCGTTAGATAAGCCGTTAGTTTCAGTCGGGTGGGGGACGGTGGACTCTATCTTGCACGCCTTGATTGCAAGAAGACTCTTGACCCCGTCTTGCTCGGCCTAGAAATTGTATCCTTGAGTACTTTCTATTTTATCTTTCTTTACATTCGTTTTGATGATTTCTTTATTTTAGCCTAGCATGCATCATGTCATTTTGAGCATTCACGTCTCGTGATTCTCTCAAGGTTGTTCCTCAGCAATGCTTGATTGCACCTCAGTTCTATTGGATAAGAGATTCTCATTCCACTCTGAATTTGAACGATTTCTCTAATCTTCCCGCTTGATCTGGTCGACCAGTGTGATTCTTGTCTAGATTTTATCTCAATTTCAATTTCCCTTTTCCAGCTTTTCAGCTGTGTTCCTTCCAATCCCCTCATTATCCGTGGATTGTGTCTCCGATGAGGTTGGTCGTGTTTCCTTTTTATTCTTTAGTTAGTTCTCCAAACATGTCTCATCCGCGTCATCCATTCCTGGTGGTTAGTTCAACATTTTTGAGAGAATTCCTACGCTTGTTGGTTATGACGGGTGTCTTTTGCCTTGATGCCCGCTTATCGATTCTCTCCGCTTCATCTCTGCTTCATCTCCTTTTCACGTCGCTGTTGCTTTTGCTGCATATCCTTTCCATTCCGTCTCTGCGCCACTTCCGCTCGTTCCCTTGCAAAGCAGACATCAAGGAGGGACATCTGTTGACACCCGTTTTTAGAGCGCAAGTTGCGTTATTTCTCTTATTCATCATTTTTGATGTCCCGGATTATCTGTTGTTTTGGAGCTTTCCTTGGATGGATTTCGATCCCATTTTATCATTCCCTAAACTTTGAGCCTTGGAGATTATGATTCCGTTGAGCCCTGGAGGTTGTTTCCTTCATTTTTGGCCTTCTCTAACATCCCAAGTCGACCTAAGGTCTTCTCATTTTGATCCTTTTATGAAAGTTGTTTATTTTTTCATTATCTACAATTTCTTATTCTTCACCTTTCGCTAGTTCTACACCGTTTTCGAGATATTCTCCACTTTCTAAAATTGACCGTTTCTTGGCTGAGGAGTCCCAAGTGTTCAAGACTCTGTTTTGTGCGTCCGGGGCCTCCTTCTTGGGATGATAACTTTGAGATTAGTCGACCAATTTACGTTCTATTTTTTCTGAGCTCTTATCCCCACTATTATCTCGAATTTGATCCATCAAACTAGAATTTTAGTGGACTCTATCTCCTAAAAATGTGGGAGAAGTTTCTGGATTTCTGTAAATTCTATATAAACGACCCTGTGTGAACTTCATGAAGGGGGGCATGTTTCTGAGGCGAGGCGAAGCCATGCTACATCATCTTCGTTCTTCTTCGACCTAGCCTATAGAGGGAGTATTAGCTTCCGGTTGATCCTATTTGGGCATCATTTCATCAACTTTTTCCCATATTCCTTCGCCCCTACTTTTGGCAAATCATCACAGATTGATGGTTTTCTGCTACAACTTCACGATGGGGGTGTCTTTCCCGAACCGAGGCGGAGTTATGTTGTGTCTTCATCACCTTCCCTCGACCCTGGGTTGATAAGGGGAGTATTAGCTTCGCGTTGATCATATTTGGGCATCCTTTTCCTCATCCTTTCCCTATCTTTCATGCCCCAACTTTTCAGGTTTCACCGCTCTATTCTCCACATCTGAAACCCAGATTTCGAAGGGGGCAAGTTTGCGTGGCCTGGCCGAAGCCATGTCGCACTTCCAACCTGTTCCTTCGATTCCAGGCTCTTAATGGAAGTATAATGTTCATTTTCTCCCGTTTTGGGCTGATTTCCTCATCCTTTTCATAGTTATTTTCCCTCATATTTTTTGCAAATCATCACAATTTTTACACTTGGTCTTTTTTCTGCCCTATTCTGCACCCTTTATTTTCTTGTGTCTTTCACCTCGTTTTTCACTGATTCGTCCTTATTTTTAAACCCTTCTTTTTGGCCTAATCTCATTACAACATTCCCACCTTTCATTGGGATCATCCCTATCCTTTTAAGGCTATTTATTCTACAAGTTATACCTCATTCTTTGGGTCCAATTTATGCACTGTTCTACAGTCTACATTTTTTGCCAAATCTCCGACCTTCAAACAAGATGTCCAGCCATCCTTTTGCTATGATTTTTGTTCCTATTTGTTCACAACACTCATGTCTTCTGTCAGCATCATTTTCTCTCTGTTAGGACTTCGTTTCCCATATTATTTTTGTCATTCTTTGCACCATGTTTGCTCAGTTTGTACAATTTTTTGCACTATTTTCTCATGAGCCGCACTTTTGCACCCCATTTATCTTTGTTAATTGTTGCATATTAAATCTATCTCTGCATTTTAATCTCGTCAAAATATACACACCTATTATTTACACCCATTTACAGGGGTTAAAAACCGTCCCCCAGTGCGTTCTCCCTCAATCTTTCTTGCTACTTTATGTATTTGGGACAGATTCTACACTTAGCATATTCTAATGGGTTTCTGGCTCTTGTTTTGATTTTGTTTCGCAGGAAAGCATGAAAAGTGAGGCCCTTACCTTCTAGCCGACTGGAAGGCGTGGAGAGGTAATCCATATAGTCTCCGCATTCTCTATATTAAGCGCGATCATCTTAGTTTTCCAAGGTACACATGCAACGCATATAGTTTTCTTTCATATCTTCCGGCGTTGTCATTCCTTGGTGGTGATCACAATATTCTTCTACATCTTTTATCACCCATTTATTGCTATATGATCATGCTACCACGCTTACATAGCCATATATGCATGCTATTTACTTGATCGGGGCACATTATGTTTTCATATATGCATATCTTGTTCATGTGATTTGTGGAGCCACGTTCCATATATTTACACCCACAGTCTTCACCCTCCCCTTAGGAAGAAGGACGTCGACGAATCGCCCTCCTTTTCGAGCGCCGGAGACCCTCTTGATCATCTATCAGAGGAGTGCAAGGCGTGGGGGTAGTGGCTCTCCTAATTCTCTTCTTTTCTCCCATTTGAATGGTGTGAGGAGCGGAGGAAGACGAACGATGGGGTTAGTTTTTTAGGGCTTCTGCGTGTTGAATGCGGTTCCGATTTCAACCATGATAATATGATATCGTGGTATTACATTGGGTCGCATTAAATAGAAAAAAAACACAAAACAACAAAAAAAACAAAAACAAAAAGAGTGTCACTTGTTGATTGAAGCTTGCTTCATTTTGTCTTCCATAGTATTTCACCTTGTCGTGTTTGTACTTGTCTGCTTTCTCCCACTATGCCATATAGCCAGTATTTATTGTGATTGTGATTATCCTTCCGTTGTGCATCTGTTTACTCATCATTACTATGTCTGTTACCACTTCATCCTTTATTTGTTGTTCTGTGTTTATTATCACTTATCCTCTTGTTCTCAAAAAAAAAGAGCAAAAATCATGGAACTGGCATGCCATAAGGTAAGTATCTCATAATCCCTTCCCTTTATTGCATTACTATATGTTATTTATGCTATCATATCATCTAAAGGACCGGCTGGCTCTCTGTATGTTCTGAGATTTGAGTTCCTGATGGAGGCATCACCCACGACTCCCTCTGGCTCGAGTCATCTTCAAATCCCGGAGTTGTTTGAGCTCGGGCATCACTCCATGTGAGCTCAATTATCCATTTTGAGCTTTCTATTTGAGTCATTTGATGTATTTTCTCTTTTATTTGAGTCATTTACCGCGTTCTTTAATTTATTTCCCTAAGTTTGAGTGTCATTAGGTTGATTAGATTAGCTATTGGGCCCAATTCAGTGGGCTAGGCCCAGTGGCGCCCCCTACCCCCTTGGTTATTTATCATTGTACCAAAAGTCAGGGGCTTATTGTAAAATGTTGGTTGCCTATATGTAGGACCCCATTCCCCCCATTTTATATCAATGAAATTGCCATTTCTTTGAGTTCAAAATTCAAGTATCTTAGTGGAGAGAATCCATTAGTGGGTGTGAAGCCCTAGAGTGAGAATCCCTCTCTTTTCCCCCCACCAAAGCTGCCACCTCCACCACCTCCCACTTCCCTAGGTGCACTCATTACCCCTCCACCAACTTCCACCAAATCTCTTCCCTCCCTAGGAGAATCTTGGTCTTCCCAACACAATCCTCCCTCTTCCCCACGCAATCTTCCAACTCCCAAGAGAAGTTTGAATATTTTCCCCTCCACTCTCTCCTCTCACAAGCCCTAGACTGCCCCAAATAGGGAAACCATCATCCCTCTTCCCCTCCCTCCTAGTCCCAAATTCGTAGCTCACTCTCTCACCACTTGCTAGACCACCTTCCTACCCCCATTCTCCCCCTCCCTCACCTTGGTTCGCCCCCTTCCAGACCCCCTAACAGCCAAGGGTGGCCTCCACACCCGTCCACCCCCTTTCCCCTCCCATTTACCTCATTTCCCACCTCCCATCTTTAGCGTGCACTTCCCAGTTCGCAGGCAGCAGAGCACCAGCGACTTGCAGAGCTGGCCACGACTTCGTCCTGGCGATTCAGGAAGCACAAGTGGTACCATCGGAAGTGTCTCCCAGTCCTCTTTGCAACGGTGGTAGTCTCGTCCCCGTCTGAGCTCGTGGCAGCCTGGAGGAGCCTTCGTCGTAGGACTGCGCAACTTCCTTCTGATAGTCAACTAGAGGTGAGTTGCAGAGGCTCCCATGTCCACCCTCCTAAAGTTCTAAATGCAGGCCTTGGCTGAGTGTTTCTACAACGAGTCTACTTCTAGGAACTGGAAGCGGAACCCCATTCGGCATCCGGAGCTGTGAGTTCTTAATTTTCTCGCCCGGGTGCGCTGTTCTGTCTACTCTGGCACTGAACCGACACATGATCACTGTTCGGGCTGTCCCTGTCTACTCCGACCTTCTCCGGCATCCCCGTGGGTCTCCGTTCGAAGAGGACTCAAAAATGAATCCAGTGACTCTGGCCCTACCTGAATCAGAGCTCAGGAGCATCCGTGGCAACCTTGTCTTCCTGCTATAGTGGTACTGTAGCAGTCAGATTCAGATAACAGAGGTCCTGCTCACAACCCTGCTTCGTCCAACGTCGGCAACCAGAAATCTCCAAAAAAATCAGACGATCTCCTGGGCCAACCCAGAAGAGTTTGCCGCTAGTTTTGTTGCAAATGGAGTCTGGGGCAATCCGCAGTGACGTCTACATCGACTACATATCTGCTATTCCAGAGGGTGAATAGAACCGGCATCATCCTTTCAATTAGTTCTTAGATCCCCTTTACCCTCCCCGCCCGGCTGGCTTACATTCCCTCCCTGTGGGCGATAGTGTTTGGATGTATGTGTGACCCCCCCCTTGTTCCACCCCCTTGCATGGGGAGTACTGTTGTTATCCTTTAAACATGTTCAAGCTATACCGGCGCGATGTGTGGGGAACCCACGCTTCCCCGCTCGCCCACGTCTCCGAGCGGGACCAGTTTCTTCAAACCGGTCAAGTAAGTGCTCCAACCCTTACTTTCCCTAGTGCTTGTTCTTTCAATATTAGTTCATAGCTTTCGCTGGCCCGTGAGAGTGAGTGCTCGATCCGCAAGCTCCTTTGTTTCAAGTGATTGCCATGGGATAGAGTGTGTAACCCGTGCCCTCGGCACAACGTCGACTACATTGAATTGGGTCTCTATACACTTGGGATAACCCTTGGCCTTGATGGCCCTCTACCAGCAAGGGCCCAGCCCTCACAACCTCCACTCGGCATCACCGAGTTACCCCGGACCTTTGGTGAGTGTCGGGTGAGTTGCCGCCGATATCGGTCCGTGTCTATTACGAACTGTGCTTGCTTGTTAGAGTCCAAGGTGATTCGGTCCTGTGATTATCGCCCCCAAGGTGGTGTCACATCAATTGGTATCAGAGCAAGGTTAGACTTGTCTCTATCAAGTCTAAGTCCTGGGAACATTGCATTGAGTCAACCATCCGTCAAGTCTTTCCCCTCCCTTGCATGTCCACTCACAGTGGAGCCATGTATCGACCCGATCCATCCTCTTCGGTTCTCCCCATGGATCCCAATCCCCAACTCAACCAAGATGCCCGTAGGGAGGAACCCCAAGGCCAAATAGACCGGGTGGATGCTACCCTTGCCACCATCCTTGCCCAACTAGAGTCCCTTTCCACTCGGCTTGCTCGGCTAGAAGAGCATGAGCTCCACCCCAGGAACAATGGTCCAAGAGCCCACCCTCCACATGCTGAAATTGATAGAGAGGATAGGAATGCTGACCCCTACCATGACTATGGGAGGCCTCGCCACCACCAACATAATGAAAGGCGTCCACGGGACGACCCGGATGACCCTCTCTTAAGGATGATCAAGGTAGAAGCCCCAAACTTTGACGGTTCCCATGAACCAAGTGCCTACTTAGAATGGGAGACCGCCATGGACCAATACTTTGAATGGTACTCTATGTCCGACCCAAGGAGAGTAAGGTTGGCCAAGATGCACCTCACTAAATTAGCCAAGACTTATTGGCCAAACCAAGAGGGGTTAAGAAGGGTTAGGCAGGAAGTGCCGATTGACACTTGGGAAGGTATGAAGAACCAACTTAGAAGCAAGTACCTACCCCTATCCTAGCACCAAATACTCTTAGATGAGTGGCAAAGCCTCACCCAAGAAGGGAAGACCGTGGTTGAATACATTGAGAAATTTGACTCCTATCTTTTGAAGTGTGGAGTTCATGAAGATCCGGCCATCACCTTGTCCCGATTTAAGAATGGGATCCAAAACCACATCAAGAGGGAACTTTTCATGAGAGATGTTGACAACCTTGAACAAGCCTACCAAATAGCTCGGGATGTTGAACGATTCTCTAGAATCCCTAGGTTTGCACCTCCCCGACCGACCGATCCCAAAAGCATGGGGCCCCGAACCACCCCGGCCCCCCCTATGAAGGCCCCTAGCCCAAGTGGGAATGCCCCATTACGGCCTTACTATCCCCCTCCCACCATCACTCCAACCAAGGTCGCCCCTAGCCACCCTCCTCCACGGAGGGAAGAGAGTTCCAAGGGCCCAAATGTAAGAGGGACAACCCCGGGTAGTGGGCGCCAACAATGCTATAGATGTCAAGGATTTAGGCACTTTGCGGGGCAATGCCCATCCAAGGGGTTGTCTAGTTTGCTAGTGGAGGAAGAAGCTCCCCCACCCCAAGGGGAACTTGAGAGCACGATTGAGGTCTATGAAGCCTCACTAGATTGGGAGGAGGATTACGAGGCCCAATACCATGAGTCAGGTCTAGACCACACCATGACATCTACTGACTCCCATTTAGGAGTGATTAGGTGTACCCTTACCAAACCCCAAGAGGAGGACTGGCGTCGAACCTCAGTCTTTCACACCTTTGTTAAGGTAGGGGGTCATGTGAGAAAAGTGATCTTAGATAGCGGGAGTTGTGTCAATGCCGTGTCTCCTGACACCGTTAAGCTCCTTGGGCTGACTATCACTCCCCACCCAAGTCCCTATCGGGTCTCATGGATCAACAACAACTCCATCCCGGTCAACACTCGCTGCCTAGTGCACCTCACCTTCTCCTCCTACCATGGCCAAATATGGTGTGATGTTATCCCCATGGAAGTAGGAAGCATCCTAGTAGGGAGACCTTGGATTTATGATGTGGATGCCACTATTTTGGGTAGGACCAACACATGCACCTTTGAGCATGAGGGAAAGACTATCCATCTTAATCCCTCCCCACCACGTCCCATGCCTAAGAGGGACACACTCCCTCAAGGGCATCACCCCACTACACCCCAAGCCTCAGGGAACTCCACCCTTCCAACACAATCACTTACCCAAAACCCCAACCAAGGTGACGCTTTGGGGTTGACCAAGGGTCTTCATCTCATCACCAAAAGAGAGCTTGAGGAGGAGATAGCTCAAGAGATGCCTTTATGTGCGGTGATCATTTGCCTAGGAGAGCCCACTCCCTCCAACCCACATCCCATAGAAGTCCGGCATCTCCAAGAAGAATTTCATGATGTGTTCCCGGAGGAGCTCCCGGACCAACTCCCTCCCATGCATGATGTACAACACGCAGTTGATCTAGTTCCGGGAGCCACCCTTCCAAACCTTCCTCATTATCACCTCAATCCTACGGAACATACCGAACTTAGAAGGCAAATAGAGGAACTCATTAGGAAGGGCTTCATCCGCATTAGCAAAAGTCCATGTGCTGTCCCGGCCCTCCTCACCCCCAAGAAGGATGGATCATGGCGGATGTGTGTGGATAGTCGGGCCATTAATAAAATCACCGTCAAGTATAGGTTCTCCATCCCTAGGCTTGATGACATGCTTGACATGCGAGCTAGAGCCACTATTTTCTCTAAGATCGACCTCAAGAGTGGCTACCACCAAGTTAGGATTAGGCCCAGAGATGAGTGGAAAACGGCCTTCAAGACCAAGGATGGCCTTTATGAATGGCTAGTCATGCCTTTTGGACTCTCAAATGCCCCAAGTACTTTCATGCGGCTCATGACGGAGGTTCTTAGGCCTTTCATTGGGATATTTCTAGTGGTCTAGTTTGATGACATTCTCATCTATAGTCAATCCCAAGAGGCCCACCTTGACAACCTTAGGCAAGTTTGCACCGTCCTCCGACATGAGAGCTTATTTGCCAACCTAGGAAAGTGTCACTTCATGACCACATCCATCACCTTCCTAGGATTTGTGGTGTCTACCAAAGGTGTCTCCATGGACCCCGAGAAGGTCCAAGCTATTCTTGATTGGTCAGAATCCCACACCCTTCATGAGGTCCGAAGTTTCCATGGCTTGGCCACATTCTATAGGAGGTTTATTCGGGGATTTAGCACCATCACCGCCCCTATCACTCATTGTCTCAAAAAGGGGACTTTTGTATGGACCAAACCAGCCTCCAAAGCCTTCCAAGAGCTTAAGGAGAAGATGACCCAAGCCCCAGTCCTATGCTTACCCAATTTTTCCAAAGTCTTTGAAGTCACATGTGATGCATCCGGGATAGGAATAGGAGGGATCCTTAGTCAAGAGTGGCACCTAGTGGCCTTCTTCAGTGAGAAGCTATGTGATGCTAGGACACGGTACTCCACTTATGACAAAGAGTTCTATGCCGTGGTTCAGTCCCTCCGACATTAGAGACACTATTTGTTGCCCAAAGAATTTGTCATCTTTTCCGATCATGAGGCCCTCAAATACCTCAACTCCTAACAAAAGTTGAATGCCCGACATGCCCGCTGGGTTGAGTGCATCTAATCCTACACCTCTGTCATCAAACACAAGGCGGGAAGTGAGAACCGAGCAGTGGATGCTCTTAGTAGAAGGGCCTCTTTGTTGTCCACTATCCATTTGGAGGTTACCGGGTTTGAGAGGCTCACAGATGAGTACCCTGACTGCCCTGACTTTGGGCACATCTATACCACCTTGACCACTCATTCTAGCAGGGAACATAAGGGCTTTATCTTGGAGGATGGGTTCCTCTTCAAGGGGCCAAAGCTTTGCATACCACGGACCTCACTCCGTGATTTCTTGGTTTGGGAGTTACATGCAGGAGGACTAGCTGGTCATTTTGGGATCCATAAGACCATTGCTCTAGTTGAGGGACAATTCTTTTGGCCAATTCTCAAGAGAGATGTGGCCAAGATAGTGGGCCAATGCCGCACATGTGCTTTGGCCAAACAAGTGAAGAAAAACACTGGCCTTTATACCCCTCTCCCCATCCCCGACCATCCATGGTAAGACTTAAGCATGGACTTTGTGTTAGGCCTACCCAAGACTCAAAGGAAACATGATTCGATCTTTGTGGTAGTGGACAGATTTTCTAAGATGGCCCACTTCATCCCATGCTCCAAAACCTCAGATGCCTCCTGAGTGGCCCGATTATTCTTTGATGAGGTTGTTCGCCTCCACGGGCTACCCAAGACCATAGTCTCTGATAGGGATGTCAAGTTCACCAGTTATTTTTGGAAGACCCTTTGGCACTTGATGGGTACCCCCCTCAAATTCTCCACAGCCTACCACCCTCAAACTGATGGCCAAACCGAAGTTATCAATCGGAGTCTGGGGAACCTCTTTACGTGTCTTGTTGAGGATCAACCAGGGAATTGGGATTTCATTCTACCTCAGGCTGAATTTGCTTATAACAACTCTATCAATAAGTCAACAGGGATGAGTCCATTTGAAGCTATGCATGTGTACAAACCAAGGAAACCTTCAGATCTCATTCCTCTTCCCTAGCATGCTAGAGTGTCTATTTCAGCTGAGTCATTTGCCCAACACATTAGAGAATTGCATGAAGGAATCCACAAGCACATTAGCAAGAAGAATGAGACTTATAAAAGGTAGGCCGACTCTCATCGACGTCACCTAGAATTCCACGTGGGTGACTTTGTGATGGTGAGAATGGAGAGGCTCTCCCCAGGAGCCATCTCAAAATTGAGGCCTCCTGGGGCTAGTCCCTTCCAGGTTCTGAGGCGCATTGGCACTAATGCCTGAGTTAGATCTCCCCGAGGAGTATGGAGTAAGCCCCGCATTCAACGTGGCCGACCTAGTGCCATATAAGGGTCCCACAATGGTACCTAGTGAGGATATTGAGCCCATTCCTCCCATTGAGAGAGCACCCACCCGTGAGAAGAGTCCACCAGCCAAGAGAGCCCAGCGAGAGCGAATTGAGCAAATATTAGATGAATAGGTCACTGCCATCAGGAGCAAGGTATACGAGCGCTATCTCCTCAGGTGGAAGGATCGGCCTCCTTCGGAGGATTCGTGGGTAAGTCAGGAAGATCTCCAACAGCTGCATCCCGACCTTCTCGAGTAGTATCACAGTAGGATGGACCCCTACTCGACGGAGTCGAGCTCTTCGCAGCCCAAGGGATTTGATGGAGGCATCACCCACGACTCCATCTGGCTCGGGTCATCTTCATACCCCAGAGTTATTTGAGCTCGGGCATCACTCCATGTGGGCCTAATTATCCATTTTGAGCTTTCTATTTGAGTCATTTGATATATTTTCTCTTTTATTTCAGTCATTTCCCTAGTTCTTTAATTTATTTCCCTAAGTTTGAGTGTCATTATGTTGATTAGATTAGCTATTGGGCCCAATTCAGTGGGCTAGGCCCAAAGGCGCCCCCTACCCCCTTGGTTATTTGTCATTGTACCAAAAGTCAGGGGCTTATAATAAAATGTGGGTTGCCTATATATAGGACCCCATTCCCCCCATTTTATGTCAATGAAATTACCATTTCTTTGAGTTCAAAATTCAAGTTTTTTAGTGGAGAGAATCCATTAGTGGGTCTGAAGCCCTAGGGTGAGAATCCGTCTCTTTTCCCCCCACCAAAGGTGCCACCTCCACCACCTCCCACTTCCCTAGGTGCACTCATTACCCCTCCACCAACTTCCACCAAATCTCTTCCCTCCCTAGGAGAATCTTGGTCTTCCCAACACAATCCTCCCTCTTCCCCATGCAATCTTCCAACTCCCAAGAGAAGTTTGAATATTTTCCCCTCCACTCTCACCTCCCACAAGCCCTAGACCACCCCAAATAGGGAAACCATCATCCCTCTTCCCCTCCCTCCTAGTCCCAAATTCGTAGCTCAATCTCTCACCACCTGCTAGAGCACCTTCCTACCCCCATTCTCCCCCTCCCTCACCTTGGTTTGCCCCCTTCCAGACCCCCTAACAGCCACACCCGTCCACCCCCTTTCCCCTCGCATTCACCTCATTGCCCACCTCCCATCTTCAGCCTACACTTCCCAGTTCGCAGGCAACAGAGGACCAGCCACTTGCAGAGCCGGCCATGACTTCATCCCGGTGATTCAGGAAGCACAAGTGGTACCGTCGGAAGCGTCTCCTAGTCCTCTTCGCAACAGTGGTCGTCTCGTCCCCGTCTGAGCTCGTGTCCGCCTGGAGGAGCCGTCGTCGTCGGACTGCACAACTTCTGATGTGACACAACATGCAGCGGAGGACAAAGATATCAATTTGATGTGTCGCGACTCCCTTGGACCTAGGATAGCAAGCAGCACTATGAGTCGGCAACGTCGCACATGCGGTTTCGCTCGCGGAAGCACACTCGGATCCGTAGAAGGACCGGCGATGGTGGTGAGGGTCCGAGGTTGGACCTCGGGGCTCCAAGGGTCGGCCGGATAGGGATAGATCCCAATGGGCCAGGGATGCCCGATTTCAAGGGCGGCCGGCACGCCGAGGGCGTGGGATGCAATGGCTCTCTCTCAACTCGCTCCGCGGTGAACACTTGATTGGATTGAATTATAAATCGAGCGCTCGTCTCACCTCCGACGGACAACTAAGAGCGATACTAAGCTAGCAATGGTAATAACCAGCAGTGAAGAGTGGCCAGGAGCTCACCTGATCGGCGTGAAGACGCCGATCCCGGTCGGAGACGAGGGCGAGCGGGGAAGTGTGCTCCCCGCACACTGCGCCGGTGAAGCTTCAAAACCTGTTCAAGAGTACAATTACTACACCTCGCGCTGGAGGGTGATCTCGGGGGTGGGAATTGGTTAATTATAGACAAACACTACCACCACGCAGAGTGGGGCGGTAAGCCGGCCAGGCGGGGATGGGAGGACGGACCGAAGTGGTTAAAAAGGAAATCAATGTGGGTTCAGCTGCAATCTGGACTGCTGGATAGGGTGCTGTTGTTGGCTCTGTCCCGGGCTCGTCCGGACTCCGAATTGAGCGAAACCACCTCGCAATGATTCCTGACTTGAAGCCGGTGTTGTCTGAATTTTTGGGCGGCCTCTGGATCCAGGGACTGGCGACACCAGCGACTGAACCGAGTCGGCAGATGTGGTCTCTGGCCGGACCTGTTCTATAGCAGCAGGTTGCAGACGCTGTTGTGAGCTCTCCCGAACTCCGAATGGCATGAAACCAGCGTCGTCATCTCCGTGGTCAAGGTAGCTTTCATCTGGAGTCGATGGGGCTGCGATCCAAGGCTGTGGACGGTCGGTGTGCCCTGAAGAGTAGGCACTGGTCGCTGCAGACTGCAGGAGGAAGATCCGCGCGACGGAGGGATAAAATTTTTAACTCTGGATCCTGGATGCCGAATGTCATTCCGTTTCTTGGTTCTGTTCGTGGACAGATGGAGAAAGAATTTTGAAGAAGAGAGTTCAGCCTGATTCCTCCACGGTTAGTCGTGGTGCAGCAACGAACCGGGTTGCAGACTCTGGCCACAGCGGCTACCAGAAATGAACAGTGGATTGTAGACATTGTCCCGGCCGCTCCCAGATGCCAAATCTCGAGCCGCCAGAGTTTCTGGAACCGTGGACAATCCCTCTGCGCTGCTAAACTAACGGGGAAGCCGTCTGATGTCGGGGTCGACTGGGGGATGCCAATGAGTGGAGGCAGGTCACTGCCCACTGTGGGAGGCAGACCCGACCAGTCAAGGGAGAAAGACCAAAACTCTGACCTCCGGATGGCGAACGCACTTCCGCTTCTTGATCCCGTAAGAGGACTGGTGGAGGAAGATATTTGTAGAAGAACTGACAACTTGAATCTCTCACCGTCGGCCGTGGTGTAGCTTTGAACAGGGTCCAGGGGCTCTGCTGATGGAGCTCTGCGCAGTCGGGGTAGAACAGCCTTCCCGGACGGCCACGAACTCAGAATGGGGTGATTCCACCTCGCCTGCGAAGAGGAAAGGGAGGCCTTTCCAGAAAGGTAGGCCAGGCCCCCAGAAGCTTCAAGATGTTGTCGTGGTAGTCGCTGCAACTCAAGGCTGGTCTGCAGGTCTGCCTGCAGACAGAACTGAAGTTGACAAAAGGGGGGGGGTGGAGGGGTCGGCCAAGGCAATGGGAGGGTGGAGAGGGGTTGAGGGGGTCGACCCTAGGAGGGAGGGGAAGGGGGTGGACGACCTAGGGAGGTGAAGGGGCTCCTTGGGGAGGGGAAAGGGCCCTAGGGAGGTGGGAGGTTGCTTGGGGAAGGGGGAGGGATGCCTTGGGAAGGTGAAAGGGTGCTTGGGGAGGTGGAGTGATTAATGGTGAAGTAATGGGGGTCTTGGGAGGTGAAGAGACTTGCCTAGGTGGCAAGTGAGGTGGCAAGGGGTGAGGAGAGAGGGGAATTTCGAATTTTAGAGAGAGAAGGAGGGAGGAGAGAGAGGGGGTTCGCCCCTAGGAGAGAGGGAGAGAACTAGAGAGAGAGAGAGAGAACTAGAGGGAGAGAGGGTTAGACTCAAGTGGATGCAATCTTTCAATAATTCTTCATTCATTCATCAATTACCCTCTTCAAGTGGGGGATTGGGGTCCTTATATAGGAAACCCACAATTTACAATAAGTCCTCACATTGTGGACAACTGACAGAAGACCAAAGGTTGGGGAAGGGGGCGCCCATGGGCCAGGCCCAATAGCCTACTAAGCTAGTTAATGAAACTTGGACTTAGGTAAATGACTAACTAACTTAGGTAATAGACTCAATAAAGGAAAAATTACATAGATAAGACTCAAGAAAATGAGAGAACTACATGGCTATACTCAGAAAATGATGCCGAACAAAATGGCGAGCAGCAGGACCATGTGAAGGGGTAAGCGATGTCCCCATCATACTCCCGGGGTGCGGAGAACTCGACTCCGTCGAGTAAGGGCCCATAGAGGAAGCAGCTCAGGGCGACCTGCGATCTCCAAACCCAACCTGCACCTGCGTCCAGGGGACGACTCTTCATCCTCTCAAGGCGGCCCGGACATACCCTCATGCTGGCGGTGGAACCCTGCTTGCATAGTATTGCCCCTCTGTGTACACGTCGGGCTCTCAAGACTGTTTTGTGGAAGCACTCCGGGGTGTCCCTCTTAAAGGAAGTTATAGGCTCAAAGTACTCACTGGGATTCACCGCGGTGCCCATGTAGGGTGCCGGATCAGCCGCATGATAATTGGGGTATATCCCATAGCCCATTAGTAAATCTAATCCATAAGCCAGGTTTGCCAAAGCCACTTGGAACATGAAAGGTCCAAGTCCTCGTGCCCTTGATTTGGAGGTGGCCCTAAGATAGAGTCGTTCCAATGCCACCATCGCGAGGTTACCTCCTTGGATTTCAAAGTGCCACCCGTGAGTTATAGCCCGCTTATTATGATCGTCACTACCCATATTTGGATGCTTGCTTGAATGAGTATGCTTTGAGTGATGGTGCGGTGGGGGTGGGAAGTATGTGGTATGCAAAGGGGGACCGGGGCAACCATACATAGACCTATCATTCATGGATGTGATGAGGCATCTTGTGGACTCAGGGGGGCCTGGGAAACCATAGGTGGATCTATTGTGTATGGCTGTGAGAATTACCGGGGGACCCGGACATCCATGTGTGCTCCATTCAAGTGTAAGGGCTATGAAGAATGTGGGTGGGCCAGCACAACCAAATGTAGGCCAGTTATGCATTGAGCCTAAACTGTGCGTGACATGCATGGGAGGGCTGGACTCATGACCCTTGTCGAATGATGTGACATGCCAAGATGGGTGGTTTCTTCTCCTAGAGATGATGACCATGTGTGTGGGTATGGGGTGACCTTTAAGCTCCCATTTGTAAGGGTCGAAGGGATCATAGTAGGTATGCATCATGGGGTGGGGCACTACCTTGTTCCCTAGGTGTATACTGCCCATGGTTATGGTTGCCTTGGTGTGGACTGGGTCTAGGACGAGGTGTGTTGGTTCTAGCATGGTTGGTGAGGGTAGCAGGGAGTGGGTGGTGGGTAGGGCGGTCAGGTCCCATGGGTTCATTGTCTTCCATAGGGTGGGATCAAAGGGGTCATGGAATGTGTTACCAAGGGTGAGGTATTCTTTCACCTCAAGGTCTCCAAATGGTGAGTCCTCCTCCTCAAATGTAGTAATTGAACCGAAGTTCGAGGAGGGTTGGTTGGTCATGATTGGAGGGCTTGGCATCCTACCCGAAATAAGTAACTCCAATTCGCGGATAGCATCGGGCTCTTCGGGAATGGGGAGGGATAAAAGAAGGTCGCTAGTGTAGCAACCCATAGTGTAAATGGAAGAGATGGACCCGACACATAGATGTAGGAGGTTAAGACTCCTAGGTTGGTCGGTTACCGTGGTCAACATGCCAGTTAGCTTCATTTGCCAAGTTAGACCCTCAAGAAAATCCCCTAATGTTTCCACCTGATAGGATGATTGGATTGTGGTGTGATAGGTGGATACGGGTACTATAGGAAGATTTTGCTCCATGGGTGGGTAAGCATGGACCACGAGATCTCCCAATGGGTTCTCCTTTAGCCAACGTGAAAGGGGTTCTCCTATGATAAGCTCGGTCCTTATTAAGGAGGGTGGTGTAAGGTGAAGACCACCATGTGAAGTTCCTTCTTCTTCCTGGACATGGGTGATCTCTATGGCGGGGGTTGGTGTGTTCACCTTTATGTGGTCGGGTATGGGAATCATGGGTTCCTCTATCAAGGAGGTGAGATGGTTCCTTGAGGGTGGGGTGGTGAGGGTAGGTGTGTGGTACCCCCGGGGTGGGAGGTAAAGGGGAACTTGGTTTGGGATCGGTAAGGGGAGAAGTGGAGGTCTAGGTTGGGGTTGGGTAGGGATTGGTAGTGGAAGATGGATGGGTTGAGGAGGATTGGGTTGATTGGTTTCAGGGGGTGTGTCTCTTTTAGGGGAAGATGGAGGGGTGGTTTCGGGGACCAAGGAAGTTCGTGGAGTGTGGGTTGGTGGGAGAGTTTTGGGTGGGGTGGTGGTGGCCATCATGGACCTAGGTGGAGTGGACATGGGGTCCATACGGGTTGGAATGGTAAGGGTGGAGTGAGCCATGATGCTTCCTCCACTTGGGATGGGAACTTCTTGGCCTAACCCATGATATTGTGATTCATACTCCTCTGCCCAATCGGGGGAGGCCTCATATTCCTCAACTTCAATCTCATTCTTTTGTGGTGTGGAGGTCTTGCTCTCCAGGGGAGTGGGAAGGCCTTTTGGCGATGGGGTGGTGCAAGTTGGAATTATTTGGGGTGGTGGAGTTTGGACCCTAAGGGAGGTGAAGATATTCTTAATCTCAATCCTTAGTTCTTCTAATGAGTCTTGGAGTCCTTTGGGTGGTGGGGTTTTGGTCCTAGTGGAGGGTTTAGATGAACTGGGCGAGAAAGGAGGAGTGGGAGTGCTCCTCGGGTAATGGGTCTTAAGGTAGGAGTGGGACGGTCGGGGAGCATAGATCTTCCTAAGCTCACTCTTCATCTCTTCCCATGAGTGAATGGGCTCTTGTCCCCAAACCCTTCTGAATCTCTCTTTGTGTTCCCACATTTTCTTAGCTAGACCCCGAAGTCGTGCCTTGGCCCTGCGGACTCTCTCGGATCCATATACCCAAGTACTCTCAAAGTCCCTTTCCATGGTATTCTCCCACCTAAGATAGGCATGAGGATCTCCATCAAAATGAAGGACCTCATCTACAATGTAGTCCATGTGGAGGGGGTCAATCGGACCATTTGGCCAACGAGGGGTATGCATGATGATCGGGTGATGAATGCAACTGCCCTAGGACAAGACTTAGTAGAGACAAGTCTAGAACTTGCTCTGATACCAATTTGATGTGACACAACATGCAGCGGAGGACAAAGATATCAATTTGATGTGTCGCGACTCCCTTGGACCTAGGATAGCAAGCAGCACTATGAGTTGGCAACGTCGCACATGCGGTTTCGCTCGCGGAAGCACACTCGGATCCGTAGAAGGACCGGCGATGGTGGTGAGGGTCCGAGGTTGGACCTCGGGGCTCCAAGGGTCGGCCGGATAGGGATAGATCCCAATGGGCCAGGGATGCCCGATTTCAAGGGCGGCCGGCACGCCGAGGGCGTGGGATGCAATGGCTCTCTCTCAACTCGCTCCGCAGTGAACACTTGATTGGATTGAATTATAGATCGAGCGCTCATCTCACCTCCGACGGACAACTAAGAGCGATACTAAGCTAGCAATGGTAATAACCAGCAGCGAAGAGTGGCCAGGAGCTCACCTGATCGGCGTGAAGACGCCGATCCCGGTCGGAGACGAGGGCGAGCGGGGAAGTGTGCTCCCCGCACACTGCGCCGGTGAAGCTTCAAAACCTATTCAAGAGTACAATTACTACACCTCGCGCAGGAGGGTGATCTCGGGGGTGGGAATTGGTTAATTACAGACAAACACTACCACCACGCAGGGTGGGGCGGTAAGCCGGCCAGGCGGGGATGGGAGGACGGATCGAAGTGGTTAAAAAGGAAATCAATGTGGGTTCAGCTGCAATCTGGACTGCTGGATAGGGTGCTGTCGTTGGCTCTGTCCCGGGCTCGTCCGCACTCCGAATTGAGCGAAACCACCTCGCAATGATTCCTGACTTGAAGCCGGTGTTGTCTGAATTTTTGGGCGGCCTCTGGAGCCAGGGACTGGCAACACCAGCGACTGAACCGAGTTGGCAGATGTGGTCTCTGGCCGGACCTGTTCTGTTGCAGCAGGTTACAGATGCTGTTGTGAGCTCTCCCGAACTCCGAATGGCACGAAACCAGTGTCGTCGTCTCCGTGGTTGAGGTAGCTTTCAGCTGGAGTTGATGCGGCTGTGATCCAAGGCCGTCGACGGTCGGTGTGCCCCGAAGAGTAGGCACTGGTCGCTGCAGACTGCAGGAGGCAGATCCGCGCGACGGAGGGATAAAAATTGTAACTCTGGATCCTGGATGCCGAATGTCGTTCCGTTTCTCGGTTCTGGTCGTGGACAGATGGAGGAATAATTTTGAAGAAGAGAGTTCAGCCTGATTCCTCCATGGTTAGTCGTGGTGCAGCAACGAACCGGGTTGCAGACTCTGGCCACAGCGGCTACCAGAAATGAACAGTGGATTGCAGATGTTGTCCCGGCCGCTCCCGGATGCCAAATCTCGAGCCGCCGGAGTTTCTGGAACCGTGGACAATCCCTCTGCGCTGATAAACTGACGGGGAAGCCGTCTGATTTCGGGGTGGACTGGGGGATGCAAATGAGTGGAGGCAGGTCACTGCCCACTGTGGGAGGCAGACCCGACCAGTCGAGGGAGAAAGACCAAAACTCTGACCTCCGGATGGCGAACGCACTTCCACTACTTGATCCCGTAAGAGGACTGGTGGAGGAAGATATTTGTAGAAGAACTCACAACTTGAATCTCTCACCGTCGGCCGTGGTGTAGCTTTGAACAGGGTTCAGGGGCTCTGCTGATGGAGCTCTGCGCAGTCGGGGTAGAACAGCCTTCCGGACGGCCATGAACTCAGAATGGGGTGATTCCACCTCGCCTGCGAAGAGGAAAGGGAGGCCTTTCCAGAAAGGTAGGCCACGCCCCCAGAAGCTTCAAGATGTTGTCGTGGTAGTCACTGCAACTCGAGGCTGGTCTGCAGGTCAGCCTGCAGACAGAACTGAAGTTGACAAAAGGGGGGGGGGTGGAGGGGTCGGCCAAGGCAATGGGAGAGTGGAGAGGGGTTGAGGGGGTCGACCCTAGGAGGGAGGGGAAGGGGGTGGACGACCTAGGGAGGTGAAGGGGCTCCTTGGGGAGGGGAAAGGGCCCTAGGGAGGTGGGAGGTTGCTTGGGGAAGGGGGAGGGATGCCTTGGGAAGGTGAAAGGGTGCTTGGGGAGGTGGAGTGATTAATGGTGAAGTAATGGGAGTCTTGGGAGGTGAAGAGACTTGCCTAGGTGGCAAGTGAGGTGGCAAGGGGTGAGGAGAGAGGGGAATTTTAAATTTTAGAGAGAGAAGGAGGGAGGAGAGAGAGGGGGTTCGCCCCTAGGAGAGAGGGAGAGAACTAGAGAGAGAGAGAGAACTAGAGGGAGAGAGGGTTAGACTCAAGTGGATGCAATCTTTCAATAATTCTTCATTCATTCATCAATTACCCTCTTCAAGTGGGGGATTGGGGTCCTTATATAGGAAACCCACAATTTACAATAAGTCCTCACATTGTGGACAACTGACAGAAGACCAAAGGTTGGGGAAGGGGGCGCCCATGGGCCAGGCCCAATAGCCTACTAAGCTAGTTAATGAAACTTGGACTTAGGTAAATGACTAACTAACTTAGGTAATAGACTCAATAAAGGAAAAATTACATAGATAAGACTCAAGAAAATGAGAGAACTACATGGCTATACTCAGAAAATGATGCCGAACAAAATGGCGAGCAGCAGGACCATGTGAAGGGGTAAGCGATGTCCCCATCAACTTCCTCCTGACAGTCAAACAGAGGCGAGTTGCAGAGGCTCCCACGACCACCCTCCTGAAGTTCTGAAGGCAAGCCTTGGCTGAGTGTTTCTACGACGAGTCTACTTCTAGGAACTGGAAGCGGAACCTCGTTCGGCATCCGGAGCTGTGAGTTCTCAATTTTCTCCCCCGGGTGTGCTGTTCTGTCTACTCTGGGACTAAACAGACACCTGATCACTGTTCGGGCTGTCCCTGTCTACTCTGACCTTCTCCGGCGTCCCCGTGGGTCTCCGTTCGAAGAGGGCTCAACAATGAATTCAGCGACTTTGGCCCTACCTGAATCAAAGCTCAGGAGCGTCCATGGCAACCTTGTCTTCTTGCTATAGTGGTACCGTAGTAGTCAGATTCAGAGAACAGAGGTCCTGCTCACGACCCTACTCCATCCAACGTCGGCAACCAGAAATCTCCCAAAAAATTAGACAATCTTCTGGGCCAACCCAGGAGATTTTGCCGCTGGTTTTGTTGCAAACGGAGTCCGGGGCAATCCGCAGTGACATCTAGATCGACTACCTATCTGCTGTTCCAGAGGGCGGACAGAACCGGCATCATCCTTTCAATTTGTTCTTAGATCCCCTTTCCCCTCCCCGCCCGGCCGGCTTACAGCCCCTCCCTGTGGGAGGTAGTGTTTGGATGTATGTGTGACTCCCCCCCCCTTGTTCCACCCCCTTGCATGGGGAGTAGTGTTGTAATCCTTTAAACAGGTTCAAGCTACACCGGCGCGGCGTGTGGGGAACCCACGCTTCCCCGCTCTCCCACGTCTCCGAGCGGGACCGGTTTATTCAAACCGGTTGAGTAAGTGCTCCAACCCTTGCTTTCCCTAGTGCTTGTTCTTTCAATATTAGTTCATAGCTTCGCTGGCCCGTGAGAGTGAGTGCTCGATCCGCAAGCTCCTTTGCTTAAAGTGATCACCGTGGGATAGAGTGTGTAACCCGTGCCCTCGGCACAACGTCGACTCCATTGAATTGGGTCTCTATACACTTGGTATAAGCCTTGGCCTTGCTAGCCCTCTACCAGCAAGGGCCCAGCCCTCACAACCTCCACTCGGCATCACTGAGTTACCCTGGACCTTGGGTGAGTGTCGGGTGAGTGGCCGCCGATATCGGTCCGTGTCTATTGCGAATTGTCCTTGCTTGTTAGAGTCCAAGGTGCATCGGTCATGTGATTATCACCCCCAAGGTGGTGTCACATCAGTTCCCCTCTACTAGAAACATTGATGATCTAGGGATACACAGTTAATCGCTAGATAGGCCGGTAAGTTGGACAAATATGGGGACGATGGACTCCATCTCGCACGCCGAAGTTGCAGATGACTCTTGACCCGAATTTGCTCAATTTATAATATTATCCTTGAGTATCTTTTATTTTTATCTTTCTTTGCATTTTTTTGACGATTTCTTTATTTTAGCCTTGCATTCATCATGTCATCTTTGAGCATTCATGATTCACAAATTACCCCAGTCTCTCTCCAATTGTTGATCAATCATGCTTAAAATCGTGAATAAGAAATCTCATTCCATTCTGAATTTGAAAGTTTGCTCTGGGTTGGCTACTCGAACTTGTTGGTCAGTGTGACCATCGCTTGGACTTTTTATATCTCATTTTAATCCAATTTTAGTTATCCTTCCTTGATCCACTCATTAGTTGTGAACCACACGATGGCGTCGACAGATCCGCCGGGCTCGCGTCTATTCCACTAACTAAGTGAAACCCACAGTTGCTATGTGCTGGGGTGCCTCTTTTGCAAGAGGTTGGTCATCTTCATTTTCCTTTTCCTTGTCTATCGTTCTAGGCAGGGGTCTGTGGAACGCACTAAAATTCAATGGATGAAAATATTGGGATATTGGTGGTTATATTGATTCGAGATCGTCTGTCCCACCGGGCGTGCCAGCTTGTGGAACGCACTAGATTTTGTTGGATGAAAATATCGGGGTATTGGTGGTTATATCGATTCGAGATCATCTGTCCCACCGGGCGTGCCAACTTGTGGAACGCACTAAATTTCGAGGTGTAGAGATATCGGGGTGTTCTTTTTATCGGTTTATCTAGTGCGAGGGCGTGCCAGTCACCTAGGTAAAATAGATCAGCCCCACTTTTCGCAATGTGGACAGCGGATCTAGAGGGTAGGGGTGAATAGATCAGCCCCATTTTTCGTAATGTGGCCCTCTATATAGCTAGTTAAAATAAATTGTAGCGGAATAGAAACTAGCTTCGAAGTGCGTTATGATTTGCTTAGCAAGATAAGCAAGATATATAACAATTCGATCCTAAGCATGCACCTAGAACGAATCAATCACACAAGCAAACCACACTAGATAGGATTTTTAAGGTGGTTCGGACTGAATCCTCAGCCCTACGTCCACCCCTCACCAAAACCCGGTGAGGCTTCACTTGTGCAGCGCACCAAACCGTAAATCGGAAACTACCGATTACCTTCCTACTCACCACCTGGTAGGGACGTCAACTGCAAATTGGAACACCCTCCAATTGCCTTCCTACTAACCACCGGTAGGGATGAATCACACTTTCAATGTTTAACAATAATAAAAATGAAACAAATGTGAAGGAACTAAAACAAGAGATTGAGTTATGAGTGAAAATGAATTGGCCCTTGTCTGAAATGTTGATCAGCAACAAGGCTCCTCTTGGCTTCAACTCAATCTTCTTGATTCACCCTTGATTGGATGAATGTTCTTCACGGAGTACTGTTCACGTGAACAGTACCTCTTCCATCAATTCTTCTCTCTTGATCTTCTCTTTGAATTTCTTTGAATGAATGAAGGAGATGATGAAGCTACCTTGAATCTTGATTGCTTCTTTAGCTTCTAGGAGTTTGAATGCTTGAAATATCACCTTGAATGAACTTGAAAGAACTTGAATGGATGAAGATGATTTCCCTTGAAGAACTTGAATCAAACCGGCTTCCTTGGATCACTTTGATAGCCTTGCTTTGATGTAATCTTCCTTGAAGATTGTTGGCTTTGATTTGAGCTTGATTCCCCTTTGATTGGATGAAGAACACCTTCATGAACTACTATTCACGTGAACAGTAGCTCGTCTCTAAGCTCTCTTGTAACCTCCCTTGCAGCCACCCTTGTAACCCCTTGAAGCATTAGGGTTTCCAACCCTCTTGTATTGGTTTTATAGACCTTGAATGGTCTATGGACAAGCCTTAGACCAGATCCACAATTTGTGGGTGATTAGGTGACTTTTGGATTAAAGAAATCCATGTAGAATGGCCCTTTTCGAAGTTGGAAACAAAGTCAAAAATGAAGGCTCGGGACTGGCGGTCGACCTGCAGCTCCTGGCGGTCGACCGCCACTGAAACACCTACAACCGGGCAATCCCTGGGAAATCCGGTCGACCGCCACTGGCTGGCGATCGACCGCCACTGGCTGGTGGTCGACCGCCACTGAAAAACGTGCAGCCTTGGCAGTCCCTGGCTGGGGCGGTCGACCGCCCCTGTGCTGGCGGTCGACCGCCAGCTGGGCAGAGCCCGGGTCACCCCGGGTCGGTCCGTTGGCCGCACCACCTCCGTCGCTTGAGTCCGTTAGCCGCCCGTTCATGTCTGTGGCATCGACCTTGATTGTCTTGAAGTTCTATTACTGAGTCGCTTGAGTCCGTTAGTCGATCCGCGTGCGAGGGTGCAACATTGAGCTTTCATGTGCATATCTATCATGAATAAAATATCACATATGTCAGTCATAAGAGCGTGGAAAATAACAATGAATAATAGTGTTAAGCCATTATCAAAACCAAGAATACACAAAACTCATATGACTATAGAATGATGCCGAATGACCCATGTGACCACAGAATGACTCAAATGACCTCAGGGACACAACACTTTTTATCGGTTTATCTAGTGCGAGGGCGTGCCAGTCACCTAGGTGACAATGTGTTCGGGCTTCAAGACTGGAGTGGTCCGAAGCCCGGGGTGCGCTCCGTCTGGCTAATCAGACGATTGTGGATATCGGGTCGGGATTGGAGACCCGCCGCGCCATAAAGGCCGCGACGTTAATTACATCCCCTCGGAGAGGGGAAGACCTCTGATTAATCACCAAGAAAAGGGGCCTCATGGCCCAAACATCAATTTTTCATTAAAGCATGCGATTTGGGTTGACATGATTTAAACCCTCTGCATCGGTATGCAAAACGGCGTTCAAAACCATACGAATACTTGCTGCGAGTGCGGCAAATTTAATGCAAGTGCGGGATTAGATCCTGGTATATATATATATCAGTCACTAACGGACCATCCAGTGTTCGGTTGAGAGTCCATATTCGAATCATCGAAGGTAACAACAAAGACATTCAGATATCTACCGTAGGTACGACGCGTTTCATGTGGGTGCGGGATCGGATCCCGGAAGAAGTGGGTCAAGCTGATGAACTATCGGCTCGAGAGGTGCACGGATCATGACCATGTCGGGGATCCCAAGGTCCATGTCCGATACCACGGGGCATCATTGCACGGTCCGGGGGAGCGTGTTGTTAAGTGTAAAGCCAAAAATCGAGAACGTGCGCCCTCGCACGCGGATCGACCTGCGCGCTCAGGTCGCAGGGGTAGCGCCCCTTGCGGGGGTTTCCGGGGGCAGCGCCCCCGGAACAAAATTTGGATTATAGTGGAGGGAAAACTTAAAATTTTGTTCATTAACTTCAATTCCTTTTTTTTTGATTAAGCATTTTCTTTTCTTTCAAGCACGCCGGATTAGGTGATATTGAAAGGGGGGGGCGCGCTAGTTATGGGGCGCCGTTTTAAGGTGTAAATGGAGATGGAGGGGGGGGGGGCGCCAGTTTAAGGATACTACAAGGGGCTGAAGGGCGCGCCGGTTTAAGGGAGGCCAAGGGGCGCCGTTTTAATGGTTAAGCAAGGCAGAAGGGCGCGCCGGATAGAGAGGCTCCCACGGGGGGCGCGCCGTTTTAGCGTTCAAGGGAGATGGGAGGTTACGAGGGTGGTGTTAAATCGGCGCGGTGAGGGGTGACCGCGCCGGATTAGGCCATGCCGGGACATCGTCTCTTGAGTTTTCTTATTCGTTCTGTGGACTTGTTTTGCTTTCTGTTCTTGATTCTATGGCCTACGGAAGGATCAATAGTTAGATTAATTGTTCAATTGACACCCTAGATCAATAGGATGAAGGTTTAAGCATCGTTGATGGTTTGTTAAGGTGAGTGAGCAGGAGGTTTAAGTGTTTTATTCGGGGGGTTTGATTCACAGAGCTTACTGTGTATTGAATTAAAAACTCAGTTCATTCTTGAGTGTTCTATTTGTTCACTTGTTCTTGGCCCTGGCGAGAATCGGGCAGCACCTCCCCTAGATCGGAAGGGTCCAGGGGAAAAAATGGGGCGCGCCATGCGGAGAGAACTCCGACGGCCCCGAAACATCCCGGTGTGTGCATAAGCAACGACACCAGTAAAATTACCCCATTTGGGGCCGGAGATCCCGAGGGCTAGCCTACAAGGGAAACCGGTGACCCATGAGTTATTGCGATCATGTAGACTTCTGCGGTATGGGGCCGGAGGTCCTGAGGGCAAGCCTACAAGGGATTCCAGTGACCCAGGAGTCATCCGATCGTGGCCGAACATAGCGTGAGGGCCGAAGCCGACACATGAACATGGCGGAGGGGAGATCTAGAGGATAGCAGTAAAGAGAAGTGAATGCATGCATACGTATATATCTATCTATAGATACATATGTACATATCTATTCATATATGATCTGACGAAAACATATGGACTTGCAAAAGGGAAGGGATGAGCGAGCATCAAAATCGGGTTTCATGAGGGAGATAAGTGAGGATCGGGGTTGAAGGGCCCATGCTTCATTTCCATTTAAACAGAAGAGCTACATCGGGGCTAGACGTCGTCGAGCAGAATACAAGGGAAGAGGAGAAAGACAACGACCCACCCTCACACGGCTGGCTCTCACTCTTCCTCCCCTCTCTCTCCCACTCTTTCTCTCTTCTTCTTCACATAGGCTTCGGGCTTCAAAGGGTTTCTCTCAGAAGAAAAGCTTCTGCCTTTCAAGCTTCCAAGAGTTGTCCCTCTTCTCCCACCGATCAAAGTTCCCCGTGGTGGGCTTTTTATAGGGGCTAGTGGCCCTGTCGAAGGGAGAGGCCACCCCCCCCCCCTTATTTCTCTTTATTTCTTCTTCTTTCCATCTTGCTTCGCCTGCAACGCCTCTGCCGTGTCGCCGTGTCGAGTGCCGCTGTCGTGGACGTCACCTCCGCCGTGGCTACAGTGTTACCGGGATAGGGGTAGAGGCATGGCCTCCTCCTTCGCTGGCACATCCACCGCGAGCCACGTTGCTTTCATCATTTGCAGGAGAATGGGCGGCCGATCGACGGGATGAGTGTTCGGCGGTGCAGGGCTCGAGGATTTCCATTTGAAGAACGTGCTTGGCTACCCAACGGATCGAAGCAGACATTTAGCCATTTTAGGCAATTCGTCGACGTGCTGTTCGCAGGAAATAGGGGACCGTATTGACGACGGGATGGCTTCACTGCACGCCGGAAGCGCTTCAGAGAATAGGTTCAGGGGTTAAAACGGCGCCATATTCAAAGGGGCGCCGTTTTAAGCAAAGATGAAGGGGGAGGCCTCGAGCGCGCCGTGTAGCTAAACCAAAGAAGGGGCATGCCGTGTATCCAAACAAAAGAAGAGGGGCGCGCCGTTTTAAGAGGGGGGGGCGCCGTTTTAAGGCGCGCCATTTTAAAGCCCCCACGTGCCGTTTTAAGCACTAAACGGATTCTTCTCGAAGTCGCGGCCATTTTACGTGAATGTCGACATTCCCGGAAGGTTCCGGTTGCTATGTATGACCTCTACAATGTTCCATTCGCAGCCTTTGGGGCCCGGTCCCAGACTCTGCGTGACTTTCGGTGCACGTCGGGCTGTGTCGGAGTCCCCGACTCTTCTTTGATTCAGCTCTCGGCACGGCCGGCTGTAGAGTTGTGGCCATATCTTCCGCCCGGGGGGCTCCCTCATCGGCTAGCGGACCACCAAGCGAGTCCTCATCCTGATCGGGCGAGGCATGAGGTTTATTTGGCATTTTCATCTTCGGCTTGCTCTCGAGTGTCGAGACATGCATGCCGTATGATCGTCATTGACATTTTTCGACGTCCAAAAATGCCCCCCACTCGCGGGTGGCGCAAGCGAGGGATGAGTGCGCTGGGATCGCGAGTGTAGAGTTCTTCGACAGGACGTCTGTTCTTCCGAGCCAGTGGGATGCTAGTCCGGTGCGAATTCATGGGAAAGCGCTCACTCCTTCAGCGAAGGGATGAGGGGATCGCTTCACCGTACATGCACACGGACTGACATGTCCGAGTGGAGGTTTGGTCATCGGCATGGCGGAGTGCCGAAGCAAGAAGGAGGGGTTCAAGTTTCTCTGACTTGGACGAAAAGTCCAGATCGGATCGCACGGTTGAGGCCCCAGAAAGGCCTTAGGCGCCGTTAAAGGTGTTTCATTGACACTGGGATTGCATCAACGCAAGGATTTCAATCTTCTTCCGACCCAGACGAAAGGTCTAAATTGAAACTTTCGGCGAAGGTGCTGCATAAAGTGGATTCGTCAATGCTGGGATTGCATCAACGCAAGGATTTCAGTTTTCTTCCAACCCAGACGAAAGGTCTAAATTGAAGCTTTCGGCAAGGGTGCCGCATAAAGTGGATTCGTCAATGCTGGGATTACATCAATGCAAGGATTTTAGTTTTCTTCCGACCCAGACGAAAGGTCTAAATCGGAGCTTTCGGCGAGGGTGCCGCATAAGGTGGATTCGTCAATGCTGAGATTGCATTAACGCAAGGATTTCAGTTTTCTTCCGACCTACACGAAAGGTCTAAATCGGATCACTTCGGTTGAGACCTGAAAGGGTCTTAGGCGCCAAAATTTAGGGATTAGGAGAGCAGGCTGCGGGAGCCAAAATCGGGAGAGTAGGTCGCAAGAACCCGTTTTCGGGAGAGCATGCTTTAAGAGATGAAATTCGGGAAGTAGGCTGCGGAAGCCGATGTTTGCGAAAGCTGGCTTTAAGGGCCAAAATTCGAGAAGGTAGGCTACGGGGGCCAACATTTTGGAAAGCAGACTGCAAGAGTCAAAATTCAGAGAGCAGGCCGTGAGAGCAGAAATTCGGGAAATTAGGCTTTTAAGTGCCAAGATTCGGGATAGTAGGCTACGGGGGCCAACATTTTGGAAAGCAGACTGCAAGGGATGAAATTTGGAGAGTTAGAGATTAGGGGAGCAGGCTGCGGGAGCCGAAATTCATGAAAGCAGGCTGTAGAAGCCGAAAACGGGAGCAAAAAAGCGGGCTACAAGAGCCGAAGGAGAGCGGGAAAGTGGGCTACGAGAGCCAAGGTTGAGGAGTTGGCCGTGAGAGCCGACAGATAGCAGGCAGGATGACTAAGAGCCAAGAAACAGTGAGAAAGCAGCCCAAGGGCCGATAGATTGTGGGAAAGCAGGCCGAGGATCGAAATCAAGGAAGCGGGTTGCGAGAACCGACATCAGGGAAGCAGGCCGAATAGGCCAAAGGATAGTAGGAAAGCAGGCTGAGGGCCAAGGGATAGCGGGAGAGCGGGCTGCGAGAGCCGATGGGTAGCGGGAAAGCAGGACGAGGGCCAAAGGGTAGCGGGAGAGCGGGCTACGAGAGCCGATAAGATAGCGGGAAAGTAGGCTATGAGCCAAAGGATAGCGGGAGAGCAGGCTTTAAGAGCCAATGTATAGCGGGAAAGTAGGCCGAGGGCCGAAGGGTAGCGGGAGAGCAGGCTACAAAAGCCAATAGATAGTGGGAAAGTAGGCCGTGAGAGCCGATAGATAGCGGGAAAGCAAGATGCAAAAGCCGAAATCGAGAAAGTTTTCATTCATTTATTCTGTTTTGATTCGTTTATCATTTTCTTTTAATTCAAGCATGCAGGCATCTATTGGCAACAAGCACACAAAAGTAGACATATATAGCATAGCTCCCCTCTATCGGGGATAGGATAAGAAAAGCGCCCACGACTCATAGGTAGAGTGCGGCCCACGAAGCACAACTAAAAGGGAAGTGTGTTCGTCAAGAGGATATTGCATAGCTTATGTGCATAGCTTTAAATCATAATCTATACTGAGGCAAAAAAAAACAAAAAATTTATGGTGTGAAAGTGCAAGTATATGAGCAGCGAACCCTGAACATAGGGATATGCAGACGTTCTAAACAACACTAGAGGATTACTCTAGGGCCTACACATACAATTCGGGCTTTCGACTTTCGGTAGCTTCACACAGCCCCCCTTGTTTATTTTGAATTCTAGATTTCACTGTTCGGCGCGAGTTTCCTCATGTGTCTCAATGGAGATTCCCGGCTACTAGGATTCATCCTTATTGTAATTTGCTTCACCATTTTCGCGCGAGTCTCCTCATTTGTTTCAGTGGGGATTCCCGGCTACTTGGATTCGCATTTCACTTTTTCATCATTCATTTCGTTCGTTTTCTTTTTTTCGAAGGGAGCAGGCAGCTTTTTCCTCACGATTACCTTTCATGTGAGTGTAGGGGTTTAAGCATCCAAAGAGTGTTAGGAAGAAATTCTGCGATCCTTATGGTTAGAGACCATTGATCACATTGTGTGCAAAGTGTGGGAGTTTTGCCTGAGGTATATTTTGCTGGTTAAGCTAACAACATAGCCATAACTCTTCCCCTTGACGCATGTATCCGTCATATTTTTTTTGAATGTGTCGTGAGGCACTCATATCTAGAATCGGGGTAGCATTATTTAGCAAGGAAGCATGGTCCTAGAAAGTTCAAAGGAAGTGTATTAAATGTATAATAGACAAGCATGCAAGCATGGCAAGCAAACATTCAAAATCAAGAGCACTTCAGAGTTTTCTTTTTTGCTTTGTTTTGTTTTGTTTTTTTTTCTTTTTTGTTTTCTTTTTTGTTTTCTTTTTTCTTTTTTATATTTGAGTGAATCCTGGTGAGACCAGGAATAGGATAGCAAATTTTGACGGAAAGCCTTAAGTGAAGAGCGAGAAAGCGGGTTGTGCAAGCCCAAGGGAAGCGGGGAAGCAGGTTTAAGACCCAGGGAAAGCAGGTTGTAAAAAAAAATAAAAGGTATCGGAAGCAGGCTATAAAGCCGTGGGATATCGGAAAGCGGACTAAAAAGTCGAGAGATATCGGAAAGCCGGCTATAGAGCCGAGCGACATTGGGGAGCGGGCTGTGAAATCCGAAGATATTGGAATAACAGGCTGTAGAGTCGTGGGATATCAAAAAGTGGGCTATAGAGCCGAGCGATATTGGAAAGCAGGCTGTGAAGCCGAGAGATAGCTGGAGAGTAGGCCGCGAAAGCCCAGAGGATATTCAAAAGCAGGCTATAAAGCCCAAAAGGATAGTGCGGGAGGGTGGTAAAACCCAACGGATTTTGGGAGAGCAGGCTGCGAGAGCCCAAAATTGTGGAGCAAGCTTCGACTGGGGGTCTACGCCACTTGAATTGTATTGGTTATTGCGGTGGGACGGATGGATTGGTCCCAATAGCGGGCTTCGGGGGGAATGGCTAAGCCAAGGGATAGGATATCTCGAATATGTGAAAGTGGGCTTAGGCCGGGATGACCGAGCCGAAGGATATTGGAAAGCAGGCTATGAAGCCAAAGTATATTGGGAGAGTGAGTTACAAAACCCGAAAGACATTGGGAAAGTAGGTTGTAAGACCCAGCAGATAGCAGGAAAGCGGGTTATAAAATCCAAAGGAAGGCGAGGTGGTTCCACCTTGTGTTCACCCATTCGTAATTCGCCTTTCCGTATCAGGCCTTCAATGATATCCTTGAATACATAGCAGTCCTCAATGAAATGCCCCCTCTGTTGGTGATAGGGATAGAATTGAGGATCATCTTTCCATCTGGCATCATTCGGCCTTTTGGGCTCCGGTAGGATGACCTTGTCGTATCCGTAGGCCCATTCAAACAGCGTGTGAGTTTTATCCTTCGGGAAATAATATGGCTTCTTCATTCTTCCCCTCAATGAGGATTTTTGCTCAGCGAGCTTGGTGGCAAAAGGGCCAGCCGCCTCATTTGATTTGTCGATTCGCTGCACGGAAGCTTCAAAATCAGCAACGTGCATTTCTTCTTACGCCGGCCATCCGCCAGCTAGCTTCTTCTCTTTAATCGGGGTAGCAGTAGCCGGGCAGTGCTTTGCCAAGAGGGCTTCAACATCGGTTGCCAGCTCATTCAAATGATCGAAGGACTTAATTTCGATGCCAATTTCCCTTAGCAGGTTATGCGTTTTCATGCTACGTTGGCACATTTGTATAGCATCCCTGTGGCCGGGTGGGCATCTGCATCTTGCAATGAGATTTCTCCATCGTTGGATGTAGACCAAAGCGGACTCACCATCCTTTTGCTCAGCCATATATAGTTGCGCCTCAGTGACTTCTCCCTCGGCTGGCTTCATTTCAGTGGTTTGCTTCATCTTTAGCTTGCTCATTGTAGGAGAAGCTTCTGACGTGACCGGGAAGTTGAGAGAGGCGCAGAGGGCGCATGTTGCAGCTGACAAAGGGAGATGCCCCCTGCCTGGTCGTACATTATATGGGGCATCACCGATGTTGGTGAGGCTTCCAGTGGCTCAGTACTGCCATGTGGAGCTTCGGCTGAGGGTTCTGCCCACCCAGGTGTAGCTAGGTATAAACCCATCTTGCTCAGTTCTCTTCTCAGCACTTCTCCTTCCTGGAGGTTTTGATATAGCTTGGCCACTAGGGCAAGATCAGATTGATAAGAGCCAGGAATGTTACTCCCCGTCTTGACTTCGGGTGGGGCCAATGGCGTCTCATCATCATCTTTGGACGTGTCTGATCCCTCAGCACTTGAAGTTTCTGCCCCCAGACCCCCATGCGGAGGAGGGGTATAACAGCATGCCTCTTCATTAGGCAGTGGAACCCTCGGTTCTCTGGGGACAAATCAGTATTTTGAGAAGTAGCGGCTCCAGCCTGATCTGCGCTTGTCGGCGCAGGGCATATCTCTTCATCATCTTTTTCTTCAGTAGCATGAGCTTCAAATACTTCTTCGGGCGATTGTCGATGTATAGATATCATGTTGACAGCTCTCTTCAGATCAGGGAGTTCGTGAGCGCGTGGAGGATCCACTTTGTGCTCGCCCATTTGTAATTCCCCCTTCTTTATCAGTCTTTCAATAGCATCCTTGAATGGATAACAATCTTCAATAGGATGCCCGATCATTTGGTGATACGGGCAAAAGCGGGGATCATCTTTTCTTCTGGCGTCTCCCGGCCTCTTTGGTTCCGGGAGAGTAATTTTGTTGTATTCAGTGGCCCATCTGAACAGTGCCTGAGTCCTCTCCTTGGGGAAGGAGTAAAGCTTCTTCATTTTAGTCCGCAGGGACGGGCCTTCTTCTTGTTCAGCGGGCTCAGCAAGGGGAGGGTTGACAACCCCCTTTTCTTTATCTTTTAGCGGCTCAAACTCCTTGAAGTCAATGGTATGAACCCCTTCTGGTACAAGCCACCTGTCAGTCGGTTTGGTTCTTTGGCTTATAGCAGTAGGAGCAGAGGAGTGACTGGAGAGAAAGGCCTCGATCTCCGCTACAACATTGTTCAGCCGATCGAAAGACTTGATTTCGATCCCGATCATCTTTTCGAGAATTTCCCGCTTCAGGTTTTGCTTGCAGATTTGCACAGCATCATCTTGGTGTGGCGGTCGCTTACATCTCATGCTGAGGTTCCGCCATCTTTTAATATATTCCAAAGCAGTTTCATCATTCTTCTGCTTGGAAGTATATAATTCAGGTACAGTCACCTCCCTTTCAGCGACGTGGAAGCGCTCTCGGAATTGCCGCTACATGTCTGGCCAATCTTTGATAGCTCCAGCCGATAAGTTTGAATACCATTCAAAAGCGAGTCATGTGAGGGAGGACTCGAAGAACTTGAGCAGGTAGGACTCGTCGGTCGCCAGATCGCCCATCATGTTGATGTAATAGGCTATATGTTCTTTCGGCGAACCTTGTCCGTTGAATCTATCAAACTTTGGTGGTTTGTTGACGCCCAAAGGCAATCTTTTGGCAGCGTGATGGACAGGGTAAGGTACCTTGTACACATCATAAGAGGCATATTCTTCACTTCCCCGATCGGCCAGCTTCATCTCGACTATCTGCTCGATCATGAGCTTGTTAGCCAATGTCGGATCCACTGCTTCTGGGTAGAAATGAGCCGACTGCATCTGTGGCGTCGTCAACACCATCGCCTGGGGTATAGTGGCGGTGCCTTGGTGTTGAGGAGCCGAAGTGGTCATTGGGGCCATGCCCCCAGCATAGTTGGGGGTTGGCTGAGAGGCCGTCACCTGGGGTGAACCCTCAAATTCTCCGGAGACTTGCCTGGATGTTTCTGGAGGCGGTTCGACCTGCTTCGAGGTGGAAGCATGCATGGTCAGTTCGCCCACCTGTCGCTTCAGAGCTTCGATCTCCTGTCGATAGGCTTGAAGCAGCATCAGCATCGCAGGGTCGGGGGTGGATGGGCTAGGAGCTTGGCCTCCTCCTTCTGTCAGAGTATCTAGAGAAGGTGCTACCCTTTCTCCTTCATCCCCAGCGGTAATCACGTTTGCCGCCATGGCAAGCACATCTGAACTTGTTTCACCGGCTAGGGCTTGTATTATCTCAGCTGCGGCTGCTCCTCTTCTGGTGAGGGGACCCGACCTGCCAGCCAGCCTGGCCATCTCTTCTCGGTCTTCAGGTAGGGCTCCATATTGGTTGGCCACCCCGGCCATATTGCAGGTATAAACCCACATCTTTTTGTTTCTTCGGACCACCTCCCTGCTTGTCTGTCTAGGAAAGGTTAGCCTATCAAACACCGAGACTCTTGATGGAGCTTCTTTACAGAGGGGCGGCCCATAGCACCCTGACTCCGCATCTTCGATATCTTCCGGGTTAACTTGTTGCTTCCGGTTTCTTTCAGCATCATTCACGGCTTCTAGGAGCCGCTGAGTTCCCAAGAGGGTGTTTCCAAGGCCGCGGAGATATCCCCTCACGGCTTGAGTGATGTCGTCTTCTCCCTGGCTGGGGCAGACAGTTGGTGGTGATGCTTGCACTGGCGGTCTATAGGCGAGACGCCTCCGCTCGTGCATCATGCTGTATCTTCCTTCCTTCAAATAGATGTTCACCTGCCGACCGTGAGCACGGAAGGCAGGTCCTCGAGACGCTTGAGCTGACGCCTCAATCTTCTCTTCTTCATCTTCCTTCATCTTTTTCTTGAGCCGGTCAGTCCTGACGAGCTCCAATTGGGTTGAGGCTGGGGCCCGCCTGATGGGGACCCATGCTTGCTTGAATTTAGTCGGCTTCTGGGCCGACTCTTGCTTTGGCATGGACCTGATGCGGTCTTCTCGCTCCCGGGCCAGTGCTTGGAATTGGTTGTGCACCGGCACCATCGGGGTTACCCTATCTGGTGAGATCGTGGCCTGACGGCCATTCAGGTACACTCGGACTCCTCCGATCATTATGGATTTGCCCGAGAGGGAAAGCCGGCCTTGCGGCATGCTAGTGGTTCTCCTTGCCGCCCTCCTGGCAGCCGAGGTGTGCTTCTTCTTCGCATCAATGTGGTGGACATAGTAGCCCACCATCTTCACAGCTTCAGGTGTCGCCTCGACGGGGGCGACGGGCTTGACCTCCTTGACATCCAAGAGGTCCACGAACATAACCCCGAGGAAGTTGGGGAAGCCAACGACCGGGGGAAAGTCACCGAACTGGATCGGCACTGCCAAGTAGCCATGCTCCGCATGGCTCGCCACAACCAATGGACCGAAAGTGACAGCCATTGGTTCTTCAGAAATGGATCCCTCCTGCAATTTCAAAAATGCGGAAGTTAAGACTTCGGAAAAGGCCATTGGGGCCCAAATCTCAGAGAAAAGATGAGAGGTAGTCCAGTCCCACCGGGCGTGCCAGCTTGTGGAACGCACTAAAATTCAATGGATGAAAATATTGGGATATTGGTGGTTATATCGATTCGAGATCGTCTGTCCCACCGGGCGTGCCAGCTTGTGGAACGCACTAGATTTTGTTGGATGAAAATATCGGGGTATTGGTGGTTATATCGATTCGAGATCATCTGTCCCACCGGGCGTGCCAACTTGTGGAACGCACTAAATTTCGAGGTGTAGAGATATCGGGGTGTTCTTTTTATCGGTTTATCTAGTGTGAGGGCGTGCCAGTCACCTAGGTGACAATGTGTTCAGGCTTCAAGACTGGAGTGGTCTGAAGCCCGGGGTGCGCTCCGTCTGGCTAATCAGACGATTGTGGATATCGGGTCGGGACTGGAGACCCGCCGTGCCATAAAGGCCGTGACGTTAATTACATCCCCTCGGAGAGGGGAAGACCTCTGATTAATCGCCAAGAAAAGGGGCCTCATGGCCCAAACATCAATTTTTCATTAAAGCATGCGATTTGGGTTAACATGATTTAAACCCTCCGCATCGGTATGCAAAACGGCGTTCAAAACCATACGAATACTTGCTGCGAGTGCGGCAAATTTAATGCAAGTGCGGGATTAGATCCTGGTATATATATATATCAGTCACTAACGGACCATCCAGTGTTCGGTCGAGAGTCCATATTCGAAGCATCGAAGGTAACAACAAAGACATTCAGATATCTACCGTAGGTACGGCGCGTTTCATGTGGGTGCGGGATCGGATCCCGGAAGAAGTGGGTCAAGCTGATGAACTATCGGCCCGAGAGGTGCACGGATCATGACCATGTCGGGGATCCCGAGGTCCATGTCCGATACCACGGGGCATCATTGCATGGTCCGGGGGAGCGGGTTGTTAAGTGTAAATCCAAAAATCGAGAACGTGCGCCCTCGCACGCGGATCGACCTGCGCGGTCAGGTCGCGGGGGTAGCGCCCCTTGCGGGGGTTTCCGGGGGCAGCGCCCCCGGAACAAAATTTGGATTATAGTGGAGGGAAAACTTAAAGTTTTGTTCATTAACTTCAATTCCTTTTTTTTTGATTAAGCATTTTCTTTTCTTTCAAGCACGCCGGATTAGGTGATATTGAAAGGGGGGGGCGTTCCGGTTAAGGGGCGCCGTTTTAAGGTGTAAATGGAGATGGAGGGGGGGGGGGCGCCGGTTTAAGGATACTACAAGGGGCTGAAGGGCGCGCCGGTTTAAGGGAGGCCAAGGGGCGCCGTTTTAATGGTTAAGCAAGGCAGAAGGGCGCGCCGGATAGAGAGGCTCCCACGGGGGGCGCGCCGTTTTAGCGTTCAAGGGAGATGGGAGGTTACGAGGGTGGTGTTAAATCGGCGTGGTGAGGGGTGACCGCGTCGGATTAGGCCACGCCGGGACATCATCTCTTGAGTTTTCCTATTCGTTCTGTGGACTTGTTTTGCTTTCTGTTCTTGATTCTATGGCCTACGGAAGGATCAATAGTTAGATTAATTGTTCAATTGACACCCTAGATCAATAGGATGAAGGTTTAAGCATCGTTGATGGTTTGTTAAGGTGAGTGAGCATGTCACGCCCCGAACAAGGCGGAAATATCGGGACGTACAGTTAGGGACACGCTGGCATGAGAGAGAACTAATCTAAAATAATACACAAGTGCTACAAGATGGAAATACTAAATGATCATTAACAAACCACAACTGATACAATAACCTCAAGTTCAACTTAATACAACTGGAATAATCAACCACTAAAACTCAATGACATAACTGAAACTAAATGCTCTCCAAAACACAACTAGAACTGATACACTCAAGACATCACTCCTGCCCTTCCCCATCGGTAAGCGCGTCACCTGAAAAGCCTGAAAAAAAGGGGGGAAAACACAACTATGAGCTGACGCTCAGTAGAAATAACAGACAGGTATAAGTGATTAACAGTTTAATTACATTTTAAAATGTCATGCTACGAATGATAAAACACTAAAAAGATAACGATGATAACACGAAACAAAATTCGAAGATCTTGCAAGGTCAAGAAATATAATGAATAGAATAGTAAGACAAGAATTTACTACAGGAGATAACGATAAGAAGTTGGCCATATCAAGTCAATTCAAGTCATGTCAAGCACGCATGTAATTTCATTTCCACGTCCAAGTAATAAGCCAGTAAAGTAACCACAAGTAGAGTATAGAACAGTGAAGAGTGGAAAGTGAAAAGTAGTAGAAAGTAATGTAGAGAGTAGTGGAGAGAGTAGTGGACAGTCCTAGATTTAACACATGTCATAGTACTGGTGCCAAATGCCACACCTAGTCATTCACCTCCCCGGGGGTACACGTAGTGTTCGGGCGCTCTTCCCAGGACCAGACCGAGCCCTTAATTGTTTGCCAGGCATTGATTTCTTTGGATCAAAGATCCCACGAATCTAGACTTCCACAGTTTATGGCCAGAATTCCAAGCTTTAAACTAAGTAGCAATAACAACTTCAAGTAGGAAAGAGATTCATTTCCAGAATTTCAAGGTAAGTATAATCATCAAGGAGATCGAAACCAAGTCATAACAAGAGTTAATCGTGCTGCGCTACTGTAAAACAGCAGCAATCAAACAAGCTAATCAACATATTAATCCTAATCACCAAGTTAAGATATCATGATTAACCATTATCATTTGCATTAAGACAATTGCCAAGAAGCTGATTCAAGATGATAAGTAAAGAACAAGCTCACAGGAATGAAATAGCATGTATTAACAGAGATTTAGTTACACCATTAACCACTAATTATGTGGGTTTCTATTTAATCTTGTATGCATTGCAATGAAGATGATAAACGGTGTGTTTTTGTACTATGTTTGTAAGAAAAGACCAATGCAAAATTTGAAATCAAGAGGGGTACAAGAATAGGTCAATTGTTCTTCAAAAATATAATTTCAGTGGGTCTAAATTAAATGGGTTGATTCCCCACTGACTCGGATCCATCTCGGGTCGCAAAACGATGAAAAACTGGTTTTCTGGTGTATGGGTCGACCCTTGGGGTCGACCCCTTCAGAAATGGGGTCTGCCAGTTGGATGGGTCGACCCCTGGGGTCGACCCCCACCTTTCTGGCTATATGGGTCGACCCCTGGGGTCGACCCCTACAGGCTGCATGGGTCGACCCCTGGGGACCCCTACAGGCTGCATGGGTCGACCCCTGGGGTCGACCCTCGCGCCTGGGCCAAATGGGTCGACCCCAGGGTCGACCCTCGGGCCTGCCTGGGCTGCCAGATGATGGGTCGACTCCTGGGGTCGACCCCTGCGAGAACAACAACGGCTGTTGCTTCCGGAAAACCTGAAATCTCACCCAATTGAAGTCCAATTGAGTTGAAATTAAGGCCATATGATCTAGGAATGTTAATGGACATTCTAGGGTCATAAAACTACAATTTTGAACCACGAATTGTTACAGAAATTGATTGAATCTCAACTTATATATGATAAATTCATGAAAACCCTAGTTCTTGACCTACTTCTACTAAATCATGCAATTCTCTTAACATACTCAACGGAATTTAGGGATTTTGGTGTCAAAAGAAAGCTAACTCGATCATGAATCCAACCATATATGATATGAAACATGAAGATCAAGTTACAGGGCTCAAAATTAGCCCGAAATCAAGCTCTGGCCTAAAGGAAACTATATGAAACATGTTCTAGATATGCTCTTACAAAAATTCGAAATTCACGATGCATGCTCAATGGAATTTGGGGATTTCTAAGTTAAATGAAAGATAATAACATGCTGATTACTTCATGTGAATTAATTAAAGTTTGGTTGTTAGATCCTACCTCAAATCGGAGAGAGAAAACTCAAACCCTAGGATGAAGAACACTTGGACAGCACCTTACAAAAAGCTCGATTTCTCCACGGATACCTAATGAAAATTGGGGCTTTTGCCACCAATGGATAGAGCTCGATGAGAGGAATAATTTGCTATACTCATGATCAAGATTTGGTTGAGAATTCCTACCTCAATCGATGGATCAAAGAAGGATGAAGGGAAGCCAACGGCCTGCTGACTCACCTCCACAAATCGAGCTAGATCTCTCCAGATCCGAAATTTCAGCGAACCCCACAGCAGCCAAATGAAAGAAGACTCGTAGGGACTTCATTTTGATAGCTCATAGAGCTTCTGAGCCTTCGAAATTGGGAGTATTCGCTGCTGCAAGCCGCGTGTTTAGAAACGGCACCGAAATCCTTGACTTGACCAAACTATGTCGGCAGCACGTTTTGGGGCTAAGTTCACCTCAAATTGATTGAGGGTAAATGTTCTCTACATTGTGGCCTTCCATTTGCCCCTGATTTAGATCATTTGGTTGAGTAATCAGGTCGAATTTCGCGTTTTAATCTAAGGGTTAGGTATGGGTCAAAAGTGTGCACATTTGGGTTTGAATTCTAAATAGATCTTAACACGGATTTACCATGGCTTAAAGCCAGAAGGAAAAGTTGTTATCTACATCAATATTAACATGTTTACTATTTTTACAAATTTTTCTAAGGTAGTCGGATTTTTACTTATACTATTCCGTAAATAGTTAAATGTTAAGTTCGGCAAACTAAGTTCACTAATTCGGCATAATAAATGATTTTCTTAGGCTTAAATGTAGAAGACAAAGTTGCTAAACAAAATTAATTCTACAAGATGTGATTTTTGGGGATTTTTAGAAAATAGTTGAAAAATGACTTATTCTATTAATTAATTAATTAATCTAATTAATTTGGATAATTCTCATTAATTCGAATAACTTCAAATAAATTCCGAATAATTACAAATAACTTACTAAATAAATTTCTAAAGAATTTGGGGTCTTACACCCTCCCCTACTTAAAGGAATTTGGTCCTCCAAATTCACTGCACTAAAACTGAGAGTAGAAAAAGATCGCTCACCTAGAATAGATCGGGATACCGCTTTCGCATAGTCTCTTCAGACTCCCATGTAGCTTCTTCGGTCCCACGCCGACTCCACTGAATCTTGACCATCGGTATCGAACGATTCCGGAGTTGCTGTTGCTTCCGGTCTAGAATCTTGACAGGTCTTTCCTCATAGGTCAAATCTTCCTTCAGTTCAAAATCCACCTGCTGAATGATATCAGTGGGATCGTACACATATTTCCGCAACATAGACACATGGAAAATATTATGTACGCCAGACAAATGCGGTGGTAAAGCCAGTCTGTATGCCACCTCTCCCACTCTATCTAGAATCTCGAATGGACCAATGTACCTCGGATTCAGCTTGCCATGGATGCCAAATCTTCGGATCCCTCTCGTCGGAGAGACCTTTAAGAACACATGCTCGCCAACCTGAAATTCCAATGCTCTCCTTCTGTTGTCGGCATAACTCTTCTGTCTTGACTGGGCTACTTGTAACCTGTCTCGGATAACACGGATGTTCTGTGATGATTCCGAAACAAGATCTGGTCCAAGCCACTGTTTCTCACCTACCTCGTCCCAACACAACGGGGAACGACAACTTCTACCATATAGTGCTTCAAAAGGAGCCATCTGAATGCTAGACTGATAGCTGTTATTGTAAGCGAATTCAATTAATGCCAAATGCTCACTCCAATTACCACCGAAATCAATCATGCAAGCTCGCAGCATATCTTCCACTATCTGATTGGTTCTTTCAGTCTGTCCATCTGTCTGTGGATGAAAAGCAGTACTGAAATTCAGACGAGTACCCAAAGACTCTTGCAGTCCCTTCCAGAAATGTGAAGTAAATCTGGGGTCTCGATCAGATACTATATTCACTGGAATACCATGCAATCTCACCACTTCCTTTATATACAAAGCAGCCAATACATCAATCGTCCACTTGGACTTAATTGGTAAGAAATGAGCCGACTTTGTCAATCGATCGACAATCACCCATATCGCATCAAATCCACCACGAGTCCTAGGTAGACCCATAATGAAATCCATGCCAATACTTTCCCACTTCCATTGGGGTATGTCGAGTGGTTTCAATTTCCCTACTGGTCTGAAATGTTCGGCCTTAACTTGATGACATACCAAACATCTGCTCACAAAATCTGCAACTTCTCTTTTCATATTCGGCCACCAAAAGGACCTTTTCAAATCTCGGTACATCTTAGTGCCTCCAGGATGAATGGTATATCTGGATCTATGAGCTTCCTCAAGAATCTTGTTCTTTATTGTAGCCTCATCCGGAACACAAGTTCTGCCTTTAAATAATAATCTACCATCATCGGCCAACATGAAGTCAGGTCTGCTGCTCAAGTTTCCCTTGATCTCTACTAACTCGGGATCATTATCTTGCAAGGACTTGATCTCAATCAATAATTCAGGTTTAAGTTGAATCTGAGCAATCAAGATCCGATCGTTGTCAATATTGAGATCCAGACTAGATAATTGTTCCAACAATCTCCATTCTTGTAACATGAGACTTGACAGTCTAGCTACCGGCTTCCGGCTTCCGGCTTAATGCATCTGCCACAACATTACCTTTGCCAGGATGATACTCAATCGAGAAGTCGAAGTCTTTCAAGTACTCCAACCATCTCCGCTGCCTCATGTTGAGTTCCTTTTGAGAAAATAAATACTTCAAACTCTTATGATCCGAAAACACTGTAAAGGTTTCTCCATACAAGTAATGCCTCCATATCTTCAAAGCAAACACGACTGCAGCAAGTTCCAAATCATGAACATGATAATTATCTTCGTGCTTCCTCAACTGCCTAGAGGAATAGGCAATCACCTTCCCATGCTGCATGAGTACACAGCCTAAGCCAATACCTGAAGCATCAGTATAAACAACAAATCCTCTTCACCAGAAGGTAAGGCCAAAACAGGTGCAGTAGTCAAACACTCCTTCAGAGTCTGAAAGCTTCGCTGACAATCATCTGACCAATCAAACTTATTCTCCTTGCGGGTTAATCTTGTAAGAGGTACCGCAATCTTAGAGAAGTCTTGAATAAATCTTCGATAATAACCTGCCAGGCCTAGAAAACTTCTAACTTCTGTCACACTGGTAGGCTGTTCCCAATTCTTCACTGCCTCAACCTTCGAAGGATCAACAGAAATACCGTTCTTCGTAATAATATGTCCGAGAAAGGACACTTCTTGCAGCCAGAATTCACACTTACTGAACTTAGCATATAGTTGATGATCTCTCAACAATTGCAATGCCATTCTCAGATGTTCAGCATGTTCCTCCTCATTCTTAGAATAAATCAGGATGTCATCAATAAAGACCACGACCCATTGATCAAGATAGGGCCGAAATGCATCGTTCATCAACTGCATGAAAGCTGCTGGAGCATTCGTTAGACCGAAAGGCATAACGACAAATTCAAAATGACCATACCTGCTGCGGAAAGCCGTTTTATAAATATCCTCTTCCTTAATCCGCAACTGGTGATATCCAGATCGAAGATCGATCTTAGAGAAATATTGAGCTCCCGCTATCTGGTCAAATAACTCGTCAATCCTCGGCAAGGGATATTTATTCTTGACAGTCTGCTGGTTCAATTGCCGATAGTCAATGCACAACCTCATCGAACCATTTTCTTCCTGACGAATAACACAGGGGCTCCCCACGGAGAAGTACTAGGACGAATAAAACCCTTCTCAAGTAATTCCATCAGTTGCTGCTTCAGTTCCCTCAGTTCCGCAGGAGACATACGATAAGGAGCCTTAGAAATAGGAGCTGTGCCAGGAATAAGATCAATAGAAAAGATAACTTCCCGCTCAGGCGGAAGTTCTGGTAGTTCTTCTGGAAAGACATCAGGAAAATCTCGGACAACAGGAATGTCCTTGATCTCCATCTACTGCTCAGGAGTTGCACAAACAAAGGCTAGAAAAGCCTCACACCCATGCCTCAAAAGCTTATCAGCTCGAAGAGCCGAGATGAGCGGTACAGAGTTATGGTGCTTGACTCCCGTAAAAGATAAACCAGAATGTCCAGTAAAAGTCACTGAACTAGAACTACAGTGAACATTGGCCTCATACTTGGCCAACCAATCTGCTCCTAGGATTACATCATAATCCTTCATATCCATGCAGACCAAATCTGCTGGAAAGTTCTGCTCACCAATCATAACCTTACTAGAAGGATAGAAATACTGGATTGATGATCTAGTGCCAATAGGGGTTGAAATCTCTAACGGAGTATTCATCAAAACAGGTTCCACAGCTAATGACTTAGCAAATCTCCGTGAAATAAAAGAATGTGTTGCACCAGTATCAAAGAGAGCAAATGCGGGCTTATCGATTATAGTAAGGGTACCTTCGACGAGTCCGCCATCATCAGAAATCTCAGTTTCATCTGCATGTAAAGCTTGAAGCTTGCCTTGTGGTTTCTTGAAGACTAGAGGTTTTGTCGGTGTAGCTTGCTCCGATATGAGAGGACAATTGGGGATACGGTGCTCCTTGCTTCCACATCGCAAACATGCGCCTTGCTTGCGCCAGCACTCCTCTATCTTGTGACCCGGACGATCACAATAGTTGCACACGCCCTTGAATGGAACAATAGGGCCAGGCTTCTTGTCTTCATGCCTCGGCATCTTGCCCTTCCATGATCCGGACCCGCTCCACGAACCAGGTCCACTAACAGGTCTCTTCTTGGTATACCCGGGTTTGACACTCCCGGAATCCGTAGGTAATTCTTTCTTGGTGCCTTTCCCACGGATTCTCTCCGTCATTTCAAGAGTATCCTCCAGAACTTGCGCTTTCCTTACCATCTCAGAATAAGTGGAAATCTCCATCGGTGCCAATTGGTTGATATAATGAAGCTTCAATCCATTGAGAAAGCGCTTCGCCTTCATCCTCTCGGTGGAAATGAGATGTGTAGCATATCGAGAAAGCCGTGCAAATTGAGCCTCATACTCTGCCACGGACAAACCTCGCTGTTTCAAGGCCGCGATTCTTCTCTTGCACTCTATCAGAAAAATACTTGCTGTTGAAGAATTCTCGAACTCTTCCCATATAACTTGCCGATCACCGAGAGTTGCCTTGATAGAATCCCACCAAGTACGTGCATCATGTTCCAGTTGAAATGTGGACAAAAGGACACGCTCCTGGTTGGTGCATTGCATAACTTCAAAGATTCTCCCCATCTCGTCTAGCCAGTGCTCGGCTTGGTCGGGGTCAGTCGAACCAGCGAATCTAGGCGGATTCATTCCGCGGAAGTTCCGGTATAGATCACCGGTGCCATGTGGTGCTGCTCCTGCCTGAGCTACTTGCTGAAGGGCCTGAGTAAGGCCTTGAACTGTACGCTGCAGGTTCCTCCATTCAGCACGATCAGCTGCCATCTACACGAGAAATAGATTACATAGGTTTAATCAAGATAAGTAATTACATGATTAAGAAATGAACTTAACCCAAGTTCTACCCAATCTCACAGGTCAGGTCTTAGACTTTTACAAGGTTAGGGATCTAATGCACCTAGACACGACCAAAAACTCGGTACCTGGCGGAGGTAATCGGTCCGAAGACCACTCGCGCAAGTGTGCGACCTTCCCGATAGGCATAGCCTAACGTTCGGACAACACCTTTTGATATACCGATTATTGGGATGCAATGCAAGAAAACCTACAACTTAGGAAACCTAGGAATGTGAAACCTAGGCTCTGATACCATTATTCTGTCACGCCCCGTACTCTATACCGTCGAGGTATTGTCCGCTTTGGCCTACCGGCCTCACGGTTTTATCCCTTTTTAACAGTGATCAGCTCCAGAATGAGGGACTTCCCGGGCAGGTCACCCATCCCAGTACTACTCCCCATTAAGCACGCTTAACTTCGGAGTTCATTCCAAGAACTGAGCCGATACTCGAAAAGGCGCCTCGATGATATAGAGTACAACTTAGCTATATTTGAGGGTGTTACAATCTACCCCTCTTATATAGGCGACGTCCTCGTCGCTGGGCACGTATAGCACGCGATCACGCAATCAAGCCCCCAGGCAGGTAGGACTCTAGAGGTGGCCCCTACAGGCTCAAGAGGTGGCTCCCACTATGTAGCACTTTGCTCCATTACGGACTCAAGAGGTGGCTCCCATAGTGTAGCACTTTACCCTGCATGGCACTTAGTTCCCACACTTCCGGCTGGGGTATAGCTCTGATACCAACTAAACTGTCACGCCCCGAACAAGGCAAAAATATCGGGACGTACAGTTAGGGACACGCTGGCATGAGAGAGAACTAATCTAAAATAATACACAAGTGCTACAAGATGGAAATACTAAATGATCATTAACAAACCACAACTGATACAATAACCTCAAGTTCAACTTAATACAACTGGAATAATCAACCACTAAAACTCAAAGACATAACTGAAACTAAATGCTCTCCAAAACACAACTAGAACTGATACACTCAAGACATCACTCCTGCCCTTCCCCATCGGTAAGCGCGTCATCTGAAAAGCCTGGAAAGGGGGGAAAAACACAACTATGAGCTGACGCTCAGTAGGAAATAACAGACAGGTATAAGTGATTAACAGTTTAATTACATTTTAAAATGTCATGCTACGAATGATAAAACACTAAAAAGATAACGATGATAACACGAAACAAAATTCGAAGATCTTGTAAGGTCAAGAAATATAATGAATAGAATAGTAAGACAAGAATTTACTACAGGAGATAACGATAAGAAGTTGGCCATATCAAGTCAATTCAAGTCATGTCAAGCACGCATGTAATTTCATTTCCACGTCCAAGTAATAAGCAAGTAAAGTAACCACAAGTAGAGTATAGAACAGTGAAGAGTGGAAAGTGAAAAGTAGTAGAAAGTAATGTAGAGAGTAGTGGAGAGAGTAGTGGACAGTCCTAGATTTAACACATGTCATAGTACTGGTGCCAAATGCCACACCTAGTCATTCACCTCCCCGGGGGTACACGTAGTGTTCGGGCGCTCTTCCCAGGACCAGACCGAGCCCTTAATTGTTTGCCAGGCATTGATTTCTTTGGATCAAAGATCCCACGAATCTAGACTTCCACAGTTTATGGCCAGAATTCCAAGGTTTAAACTAAGTAGCAATAACAACTTCAAGTAGGAAAGAGATTCATTTCCAGAATTTCAAGGTAAGTATAATCATCAAGGAGATCGAAACCAAGTCATAACAAGAGTTAATCGTGCTGCGCTACTGTAAAACAGCAGCAATCAAACAAGCTAATCAACATATTAATCCTAATCACCAAGTTAAGATATCATGATTAACCATTATCATTTGCATTAAGACAATTGCTAAGAAGCTGATTCAAGATGATAAGTAAAGAACAAGCTCACAGGAATGAAATAGCATGTATTAACAGAGATTTAGTTACACCATTAACCACTAATTATGTGGGTTTCTATTTAATCTTGTATGCATTGCAATGAAGATGATAAACGGTGTGTTTTTGTACTATGTTTGCAAGAAAAGACCAATGCAAAATTTGAAATCAAGAGGGGTACAAGAATAGGTCAATTGTTCTTCAAAAATATAATTTCAGTGGGTCTAAATTAAATGGGTTGATTCCCCACTGACTCGGATCCATCTCGGGTCACAAAACGATGAAAAATTGGTTTTCTGGTGTATGGGTCGACCCTTGGGGTCGACCCCTTCAGAAATGGGGTCTGCCAGTTGGATGGGTCGACCCCTGGGGTCGACCCCCACCTTTCTGGCTGTATGGGTCGACCCCTGGGGTCGACCCATACACTCTGGCTGCATGGGTCGACCCCTGGGGTCGACCCTCGCGCCTGGGCCAAATGGGTCGACCCAGGGTCGACCCTCGGGCCTGCCTGGGCTGCCAGATGATGGGTCGACCCCTGGGGTCGACCCCTGCGAGAACAGCAACGGCTGTTGCTTCCGGAAAACGTGAAATCTCACCCAATTGAAGTCCAATTGAGTTGAAATTAAAGCCATATGATCTAGGAATGTTAATGGACATTCTAGGGTCATAAAACTACAATTTTGAACCACGAATTGTTACAGAAATTGATTGAATCTCAACTTATATATGATAAATTCATGAAAACCCTAGTTCTTGACCTACTTCTACTAAATCATGCAATTCTCTTAACATACTCAACGGAATTTAGGGATTTTGGTGTCAAAAGAAAGCTAACTCGATCATGAATCCAGCCATATATGATATGCAACATGAAGATCAAGTTACAGGGCTCAAAAGTAGCCCGAAATCAAGCTCTGGCCTAAAGGAAACTATATGAAACATGTTCTAGATATGCTCTTACAAAAATTCAAAATTCACGATGCATGCTCAATGGAATTTGGGGCTTTCTAAGTTAAATGAAAGATAATAACATGCTGATTACTTCATGTGAATTAATTAAAGTTTGGTTGTTAGATCCTACCTCAAATCGGAGAGAGAAAACTCAAACCCTAGGATGAAGAACACTTGGACAGCACCTTACAAAAAGCTCGATTTCTCCACGGATACCAAATGAAAATTGGGGCTTTTGTCACCAATGGATAGAGCTCGATGAGAGGAACAATTTGCTATACTCATGATCAAGATTTGGTTGAGAATTCCTACCTCAATTGATGGATCAAAGAAGGACGAAGGGAAGCCAACGGCCTGCTGACCCACCTCCACAAATCGAGCTAGATCTCTCCAGATCCGAAATTTCAGCGAACCCCACAGCAGCCAAATGAAAGAAGACTCGTAGGGCTTCATTTTGATAGCTCATAGAGCTTCTGGAGCCTTCGGAATTGAGAGTATTCGCTGCTGCAAGCTCGTGTTTAGAAACGGCACCGAAATCCTTGACTTGACCAAACTATGTCGGCAGCACGTTTTGGGGCTAAGTTTACCTCAAATTGATTGAGGGTAAATGTTCCTTACATTGTGGCCTTCCATTTGCCCTGATTTCAGATCATTTGGTTGAGTAATCAGGTCGAATTTCGCGTTTTAATCTAAGGGTTAGGTATGGGTCAAAAGTGTGCACATTTGGGTTTGAATTCTAAATAGATCTTAACACGGATTTACCATGGCTTAAAGCCAGAAGGAAAAGTTGTTATCTACATCAATATTAACATGTTTACTATTTTTACAGATTTTTCTAAGGTAGTCGGATTTTTACTTATACTATTCCGTAATTAGTTAAATGTTAAGTTCGGCAAGACTAAGTTCACTAATTCGGCATAATAAATGATGTTCTTAGGCTTAAATGTAGAAGACAAAGTTGCTAAACAAAATTAATTCTACAAGATGTGATTTTTTGGGATTTTTAGAAAATAGTTGAAAAATGACTTATTCTATTAATTAATTAATTGATCTAGTTAATTTGGATAGTTCTCATTAATTCGAATAACTTCAAATAAATTCCAAATAATTACAAATAACTTTCTAAATAAATTTCTAAAGAATTTGGGGTCTTACAGAGCAGGAGGTTTAAGTGTTTTATTCGGGGGGTTTGATTCACAGAGCTTACTGTGTATTGGATTAAAAACTCAGTTCGTTCTTGAGTGTTCTATTTGTTCACTTGTTCTTGGCCCTGGCGAGAATCGGGCAGCACCTCCCCTAGATCGGAAGGGTGCGGGGGAAAAAATGGGGCGCGCCATGCGGAGAGAACTCCGACGGCCCCGAAACATCCCGGTGTGTGCATAAGCAACGACACCAGTAAAATTACCCCATTTGGGGCCGGAGATCCCGAGGGCTAGCCTACAAGGGAAACCGGTGACCCATGGGTTATTGCGATCATGTAGACTTCTCCCGTATGGGGCCGGAGGTCCCGAGGGCAAGCCTACAAGGGATTCCGGTGACCCAGGAGTCATCCGATCATGGCCGAACACAGCGTGAGGGCCGAAGCCGACACATGAACATGGCGGAGGGGAGATCCAGAGGATAGCAGTAAAGAGAAGTGAATGCATGCATACGTATATATCTATCTACAGATACATATGTACATATCTATTCATGTATGATCTGACGAAAACATATAGACTTGCAAAAGGGAAGGGATGAGCGAGCATCAAAATCGGGTTTCATGAGGGAGATAAGTGAGGATCGGGGTTGAAGGCCCCATGCTTCATTTCCATTTAAACAGAAGAGCTACATCGGGGCTGGACGTCGCCGAGCAGAATACAAGGGAAGAGGAGAAAGACAACGACCCACCCTCACACGGCTGGCTCTCACTCTTCCTCCCCTCTCTCTCCCACTCTTTCTCTCTTCTTCTTCACACAGGCTTCGGGCTTCAAAGGGTTTCTCTCAGAAGAAAAGTTTCTGCCTTTCAAGCTTCCAAGAGTTGTCCCTCTTCTCCCACCGATCAAAGTTCCCCGTGGTGGGCTTTTTATAGGGGCTAGTGGCCCTGTCGAAGGGAGAGGCCTCCCCCCCTTATTTCTCTTTATTTCTTCTTCTTTCCATCTTGCTTCGCCTGCAACGCCTCTGCCGTGTCGCCGTGTCGAGTGCCGCTGTCGTGGACGTCACCTCTGCCGCGGCTACAGTGTGACCGGGAGAGGGGCAGAGGCATGGCCTCCTCCTTCGCTGGCACATCCACCGTGAGCCACGTTGCTTTCATCATTTGCAGGAGAATGGGCAGTCGATCGACGGGATGAGTGTTCGGCGGTGCAGGGCTCGAGGATTTCCATTTGAAGATAGTGCTTGGCTGCCCAACAGATCGAAGCAGACATTTAGCCATTTTAGGCAGTTCGTCGACGTGTTGTTCGCAGGAAACAGGGGACCGTATTGACGACGGGATGGATTCACTGCACGCCGGAAGCGCTTCAGAGAATAGGTTCAGGGGTTAAAACGGCGCCATATTCAAAGGGGCGCCGTTTTAAGCAAAGATGAAGGGGGAGGCCTCGAGCGCACCGTGTAGCTAAACCAAAGAAGGGGCATGCCGTGTAGCCAAACAAAAGAAGAGGGGCGCGCCGTTTTAAGAGGGGGCACGCCGTTTTAAGAGGGGGCACGCCGTTTTAAAGCCCCTGCGTGCCGTTTTAAGCACTAAACGGATTCTTCTCGAAGTCGCGGACATTTTACGTGAATGTCGACATTCCCGGAAGGTTCCGGTTGCTATGTATGACCTCTACAATGTTCTATTCGCAGCCTTTGGGGCCCGGTCCCAGACTCTGCATGACTTTCGGTGCACGTCGGGCTATGTCGGAGTCCCCGACTCTCCTTTGATTCAGCTCTCGGCACGGCCGGCTGTAGAGTTGTGGCCATATCTTCCGCCCGGGGGGCTCCCTCATCGGCTAGCGGACCACCAAGCGAGTCCTCATCCTGATCGGGCGAGGCATGAGGTTTATTTGGCATTTTCATCTTCGGCTTGCTCTCGAGTGTCGAGACATGCATGCCGTATGATCATCATTGACATTTTTCGACGTCCACAGGGTCATCCGTGCTAGCATGACCTTGTGGTTGGCTCGGAGTTTTCTGGATTATTCCTATCACTAGTCGGTAGAGGCGGGTGTCTTTTACCTTGATGTCCACTTATCTGTCTGCTTCACTCCGTCTCCACTTCACCTCTGCTTCGCCAACACTTTGTGTCATCTCCGCCTCCCCTCCGTTTCACCTCCGCTTGCTCCCCTACAAAGCTGACATCAAGGAGGGGCATCTGTAGACACCCATTTTCGGCCCACGAGCTGAGCCTTTTTCTTATTCTCTTAAGTTGACTGCCCAATTGATCATTAATTGGTTGACTTTTTGGTCTATTTGTGAGATATTTCTATCCATTTTTAGCCCTTGAATTCAACTTTTATGCCTTGGATATCGGCCCGAGGCCTTGGCCAGTTCATCAAGAACGCGCTCATCACTGACGTTGCGTTTATTTATTATCGCACAACACTGTACCACCGCGTTAATATAAAATTCACGTTAAGATGGCTGGCGTTAATTCTTAATGTCCCAACTTTTCACAAGGGCGCTATTTCTTTTAAATTAAGTTTCATTAATTTAGCGTCAAGACCTTGGCGTTAATTCTTTTCTGATATTTCCATAATGCGGCATATCGTGTTACCACGATGGTCATTATCGCGGTCAGAAAGTAGGGCGCATTCCTAAAGGCTTTGACTCTTTGACCGACCGACTTTGACCAGTCGACCATGATCGTGGTTGATAGTGATACCCCGTTAACTCAACATCGTGGTGCTCACCATGACCGCATTCTCAGTCGGAAACACTGTCCGATCGAAACTCGCCCTTTCTAATTTTGGATCCCTCTTTGGGTAAGTTTCGAAGCTCGAATCAATCAAGCGAAGTTCCTAATCCTTCTAGGAATCTTTCCCCCTCAATAATCGGTAGGATTACCTAATTTTGGACCTCCAATTCCTCTAATCTCTTTGATTCTGACCTAGGGTTTCTAGGTTCACTTTCTCCTATAAATTTGACCCATGGCCGTCGATTCCAAAGGATGCAACCCTGAAACTCGACCACAGAGGGGGGGCATGCTTTCATGGGGGGCCTTTAATCCCTCGCCCTTCAATCGTTCAGGGAAAATTTAGGGCTTTTGTTATGTTCTTCCTCGTTCTTCGCTTCTCCTCCTTTTAGTGTCTTTTAATTCATTCCAATCTCTGCATTGCATCGCATCCTCTCTTCAAGTTAACTTCTTTTATCAAATACACGCATACACACACACATCAAACCTATTTTTGCCCTCCTATAAGGGTTAAAAACCACCAAACCCCCAGGTGATCTAGCCCTCTTTTATATGCTTCTATTAAAAATATGGATAGATTCTGCACTTAATAACGTTCTAATGGGCTTTCTCTTGGTGGTTCTAGTTGTTTTGCAGGCATAAGAAGAAGAAGATGTGAGGCCCTTGCACCTTGGCCAGCCTTGGAGGAAGGAAGGAACGGATCTATGCACCCCGCTGATGTTCTGATAACGCAACCATCACTTATACCGCCTTCCTAAATAACACGACCCAACGAAGCGGCGAATTAATCATCAGGCCCTCCTTCGGCCTCTCCTCAATTTCTGAGGTAAGTAGAGTGCCCCTCTTCTTAGTCTTACATCGTTTGGCATGCTATAGGCTTCGGTGGCAATCACAGTCTTTATTTACATATCTTTCATTGCATGCGCCCCACCCCCCTTTTTCATCATGCACTTATCATCATTATTTTGACACTTTTTACACCACTATTCATCATTACTTTTTGGGGTGGTCGATTTTGGCGATCTACACCTATGTCATTACCCCACGATTTTGTGCCGTGGTGAGGCCGAGAGAGGGTTTTTTCATGATATGGGGAAAAACCATGATTGGGGTTGTGAGACGGATTTTGATCGATCTGACCGTCGATTTGTAGTTAGAATGTGGTTTTCCAGGGGAATGAATGTCGGGGAATGTTTCCTCTATGATTTCCCTATTATATGCTTGTTTCCCCCTCTGAATTTACATATTTTTTGTCAATTTTTGCCTAGAATCGAAGTTTTTTTGGAGTTCATGATGTTTTTACGTATTCGGTCTGTCTAACGACCCAGAACCCGGATACCGGGAAAAATCTGATGTCATTCGGACTCCGTGCCACCACCCAAGTGCTGTGGAGCTCTGAAGGGTTAATAGGTTGGTGTGGGTTTGTATAAGAATCTAAAAATACAAAAAAAATAATATAATCTAACCAAAGAGTTATGCTAAAGAAGCTATAGAAAATGATTATAGAACATTATCACAGTACATAAGTTTTGAAGTCAAAGTCCACATAAGAGTACAAGTACCAAAAGTACAGTCATGGAGCATACCCCACCTCTGAAAACACTGGCTGCTATGACCGATCTCCAACTCCACGTGGTACCTCAGACGACTGCCGCACCTCACCTGAAAAACATAGGGGTGAGTCTCGTCTCATCAGCTCAGTAGAGGTCCTACGGAGCCCTACCTCACAACGAGAAATCATGATAACAATAAAGAGATCCGCAAATCTAACCACAGTAGTAACAATTGCTATAATCACATGAACAGTAATTAATAAAGAAGAATAGTAATATTCACAATAGCAGTAAACAATAGCTATAAAAATCGGAGCTGTGCAAGAGTATCAAATTAAACAAGTAACTAAGTAACACATCTATCAATAATTACCATACAACTCGTCTCTAGGCCAAACCATGAGTGTAACCATGGGGTACCCGTATAAACTAGTAGGGAGGAATCACTACTTGTCTAGTGACAGGAGAAAAGGTTCCACTAGAAGCAAGGCTAGACACATCCACTAACGTCTTACCCTGCGCCTTAGGTGTCTCCCACTCGCCTCGAACACAGAATGAGAGGATCTAGAGGGGGGGTGAATAGATCCTATGCTCAATTCTTGACCACTTCTCATAATCGAACAAAAACCAGCAAGACAGAATGAGAGATTGTGGATGCACTTTTCGACATGCTCGTTCGTTTGTTTCTTTAAGTCAGTTTATTCGGTAGGTTTATTCGTTTATTAAGTGCGTGGGCGTGCCAGTCACATAGTGACGATTTATTCGGGCTTCACGGAAGCCCATGGTGCGCTCGATCTGACTAATTAGATGATTGTGTGGTTCGTGTCGGGACCGAAACCCGCCGCGCCATAAAGGCCACAGCGTCATTTACATCCCCTCGGAGAGGGGAACACCCTTGATTAATCGCCAGGAAAAGGGGCCTCATGGCCAGAAAATTAGTTACATGAAAAGTCTATTAGGAAGCATTGAAATCCCCGTACGAGGGTGAGATGAAAGCATTCGAGATCGTGTCGGTCGTGTGTTGACCATTTGATGTTCGGACAAGTGTCCGGTTTGAGAATCGCGTAATCGTCACGGGAAAACTGGAGCATATGTATGTCGCGATGCGACAAATTTATTGTTCAGAGGAACGAGAAATATTCAGTTAAATCCCAGTTAGAGGGGTCGAAAACCAATAAGTTTGTTGGCCCGGGACAAGATCAAGCTACGACCATACTGCGGTGGGCCCCCCCGCGGTCGAAGTCAGGCTTGCGTGGGCATCGTCAATATTTTCGGTGCCGGGGGGGGCAACAGGAGGATGTCCCGGGATCAGATCCCAGAACCAGTATGCGTTCAAAGGGAGCGGGCTATAGGCCGATGATATGTGTCAGGCGATGACCATGATCAGGGCGGACCCGAGGTCTAAGCATGGCCCACGGAGGCCTTATTGATATTCCCATGCAAAGGTCCGGGGATGACGAGAGCCATCTCGTTCCATTCGGATTTTGTTGGTCATTCATGGACCATTTTATGTTCGGACAAAGATCCGTATAGAAGATGTAAACGGGAAATAAACCTGTACAAATGTCTGCCGTGAGTACGGCAAGTTTAATGCAAGCGCGGGATTAGATCCCGGGATATATGTCGGTCACTAACAGACCATACACTGTTCAGACGAGAGTCCACATTTGAAGCATCGAAGATAACAACAAAACCACACGGATGTCTACCGCAGGTACGACAAGTTTAATGTGGGTGTGGGATTAGATCCGGGCAAATATGTCGGTCACTAACGGACCATTCATTGTTCGGACGCGAGTCCACGTTTGAAGCATCGAAGATGATGATAAAACCGTGCAAATGTCTGCCGTAGACATGACAAGTTTAATGTGGGGTTGCGGGATTAGATCCCGGGAGAAGCGGGTCAAGTTAACAAACAATTGGCCCGAGATGTGTTCGGATCATGACCATGTCGGGGGTTCCAAGGTCCATGTCCGATACCATAAGGCATCATTGATTTTCTCTTTGCACCCAGTCCGGGGGAGTGAATTGTCAAGTGTGAAGCCCAAATTCGCCAACGTGCGGCCACTCACGCGGAGCGACCTGCGCGGTCAGGTCGCGGGGTTCGACTTGCCCGGTCAGGTCGCAGGGGTCAAGGGGGTAGCACCCCATGCGGATTGGTCCGAGGTGACCCTCAAAAATCAGAGTGGCCTTACGGCAGTCCGAACCCATGTGTGAGTGTGGAGCGCTCGAGGGCTAGCCTTCAAGAGCGACCACGACTCACGGGCGATGAATCTTCGGCGCGGGACAGATGTTTGCCACGAGGGCCATGAATTTTCATCCGGTGACGGGTTCCCTTGAGGGACATGCTATGGACAAGCAAGCCTCGAAGGGCCCTGGACGATTTGAGAGGGGAGAAGGGAGGCGTAGATTGGAACGGAGAAACACTGAGCTTGCAAAAGGGCCCTTTTCTTTTATTCATCCTCACAAATGGGGAAGAAGTTGACATAGGGAGAGTTCACCCCGGGATGGGAGTGGAATACATTGCAAAGGGGGGGGGGGAAGAAGATACTGACGAGAGAGAAAAAAAAAGGAACACAGACCTCCCCCCTCGACTCACCTCTCACACTCACACCCTCTCTATTTCTCTTCACCTTCCCGGCGTGGATGACTAGAGCTTCCTCCTCTCTTTTTTCTTCTTCTCTTTACTGCACACAGCCGAGAGCACCCCCTTCTCCTTTAGGATGGCCAACCGGGAGAAAGCTCGATTCTCTTCTTTTTTTTTGCTCTGTCGAACATGCAGAGTATATATATAGTGGGTTGCCTTTTCTTTGCTCGAATGGAAGAAAACTCCCGCCACTGCGTTCATCTGCCAGACGAACAGGGTTGGCTTCTATGCTGGCATCCGGTGATTGGCGCCGTACCTTGTCATTCATCCAAGGATGGCACAGTTGCGGGTTTGCCTGGAGATCTTCATCCGAAGACATGCCTTCTCCGATGATGTTAATGCGCTGTCGAGTGGAGACGGAGGCACGGCTTCAGAACATTGAATGCTCCCTGCGCACCGCATTTAAACAAAACAGAGCATCGTGCCAAAGATGGGATGGAATGGGGTTAAACCGGCGTGGGGGAATAGTGACCGCGCTGGATTAAAGCTTTTCAAGGCGGCCACGCCGTGTAAGCATTGCAAGGGGGTGGCATTTCCTTCAAATGAGCGTGCCGGGTAACTTGTGCATAAGGTGGCGCCGTATTAACCTTCAAAGAGGTGGGCTCTTCAACAGTGAGCGCGCCGCCTTAGTGCAATACACTAAGGGCGTGCCATATTAGCAAAGGGAGAGGAGCGCGCCGTTTTAATGGCATGCAAGGGGCGCACCGACTTCACCATGCCGGTTTAACCAACGTCAGTTTAGGTGAAGGCCGCGCCGATTTAAGGCTCTTCCGCGCCGCTTTAAGCACCGAACGGATTCGTTTAGAAGTCACGACCGTTTACATGAATGTTGGCACTCCTTGAATGTTTTAGTCACGATGCATGGCATCCATGATGTTTCATTCGCATTCTTTGTGCTTCGGTCCAAGACATTGTGTGCCTTCCGATGCATGCCGATACTGTGTCGGAGTTCCTGGCTCTTCTTTGATTCAGCTCTCGGCACGGCTGACTGTAGAGTTGTGGCCGTACCTTCCGCCCGGGGGGCTCTCTCATCGGCTAGCGGACCACCAAGCGAGTCCTCATCTTGATCGGGCGAGGCATGAGGTTTATTCGGCATTTCCATCTTTGACTCGCGCTCGAATGCGTAGACGTGAATGTCGCAATGATCATCATCATCATCATCATTATTTTTTTGGCGTCTACAAATGCCCCACACTCGCGGGTGGCGCAAGCGAGGGATGAGTTCGCGGGGCTCGCGAGTGTAGAGTTCTTTGAGAATATATCTGTTCTTCCGGGCTAGTGGCATACTGGTCCGGTGCTCATTCGCAGGAGAGCACTCACTCCTTCAGCGAAGGGATGAGGGAACCGCTCCACCACGTGCGCACGTGGGCCAAGAGTCCTTTTGTTCATCGACTTGGACAAGAGGTCCGAGCCAGAGCCAATGTGGTTTCTTTCTGTTCATCGACTTGGATGGAAGGTCCGAGCCGAAGCAAAGGGGGGGGTTTTTTTTGTTCATCGACTTGGAGGAATGGTCCGAGCTGAAGCATAGGCGTTTTATTCATCGACTTGAACGGAAGGTCCGAGTCGATGGTTAATTCCACGGTGGGACTGGAGATTGCAGTACTGGGGTGGTTTATTCATTGGCACGGGGTAAGCGCCAAAGCAAGGGTTTTTTATTCATGGCACCAGATGGAAGGTCCGGGCCACTGGTTTGTTCATCGATGCCGACAGGGAGTCGGAGACCGACGTGGTTTGTTCATCGGCACGGGATTAGTGCCAAAGCAAGGGTCTTTTTGTTCATGGCACTAGATGAAAGGTCTGGGCCATTGGTTTATTCATCGATGCCGACAGGGTGTCGGAGACCGACGTGGTTTGTTCATCGGCACGGGATAAGTGCCAAAGTAGGGGTCTTTTTGTTCATGGCACCAGACGAAAGGTCCGGGCCACTTGTCTTATGCGTCGGTGGGACTTAAAATATTTTGTTCTCTGGCGGGACTTGACGAGTCGACATCCCTCAGAGGCTTCGATGATGATTTTTTTTCCTTCTCTTCTTTTTTTTTCTTTTTTTGCTTCTCTTTTTTCTTCTCTTTTTTCTTCTCTTTTTTTTCTTTTTCTTCTTCTCTTTTTCTTCTTCTCTTTTTTTTCTCTTCTCCATTTTTTTGAACAACTTTGGGTAGCTGTCGGCATGAAATCCGATAGTGAGATAGCTGTCGGCGCAGAGGCCGATAATTAGATAGTTGTCGGCTCAGAGGCCGATAAGTGAAAGCTGTCGGCTCAGGGGCTACTGGGGTAGGCCATAACAGCCAAAGCTAAAAGCGGGCTTCCAAAGCCAAAGTTGCGAAAGGCAAGCCACGAGGGTAGAGAGAAGGGTTCATTCCTTTACCAGTCTGGACGGTGGGTCCAAATTGAAAGGGATTCATCGCCCAAATGGATGGGGAGGATAGTTTGTTGATTCGACAAGGGTGTTTGTCACCCGACGGGACGGAGAGAACAACTTGTTGATTCAATGGCCTTGACAGGAGGTCCAAATCAAAAGGGGTATTCGTATTCGTCACCCGAAGGGACGGAGAGAAGAATTTGTTCATGTAACGACCTAGATGGAAGGTCCAAATCAAAAGGATTGTTCGTGACCCCGGAGGGATGGAGAGGTGGTCAAGTCACTGACACGGGCTAGTGTTAGCGCAAGGAAAAGAGGATGATTCCTTACCCGAATGGCAGGCTCGGGCCAGGGTGAAAGTTTGTTTCGTTCTTTAATGCATCGGGGGTACCAGCTGTATGAAGGGTCTTTTAATTCCTTGGCTGGATGAAAGGTCCGAACCAGAGTGGAGGGAATTCTTTTTTAGTTCGCTACCCGGACGGAAGATTCGATCTAGAGTGGAGAGAGTCTTTTTTAGTTCTCTAGTCGGACGGAAGGTCCGACCTAGAGTGGAGAGAATCTTTTTGTTCTCCGGCTGGATGGTAGGTCCGAGCCAAAGTGAAAGGATCTTTTTTGTTCTCTAGCCAGACGGAAGGTTTGATCTAGAGTGAAATGATCTTTTTGTTCTCTAGTAGGACGGAAGGTCCGATGTAGAGTGGATAGAATCTTTTTGTTCCCTGGCTGGACGGCAGGTCCAAACCAAAGTGAGAGGATCTTTTTGTTCTCTAGCCAGATGGAAGGTCCGATCTAGAGTAGATAGAGTCTTGTTGTTCTTTGGCAGGGCGACAGGCCCGAACCAAAGTGAAAGGAATCTTTTTATTCTCTAGCCGGACGGAAGGTCCGATTTAGAGTGAAAGGATCTTTTTGTTCCCTAGTCGGACAGAAGGTCCTATCTAGAGTGGAAGGGGTCTGTTTGTTCTCTGGCTGGGCGACAAGCCTGAACCAAAGTGAAAGGATTTGATATTCATCAATGCACCGGGAGTACCAGTTGTGAAATCTGAACCTAGGAAAGTGGACCGCAAGGGCCGGAATGGGTGTTGTGCAAGTAGGCCGTGAAGGCTGTAATTGGGGAAGCGGGCTATAGAAGCCAAAGTTGGGAGGTTAGCAGGCCGCAAAGACGGGGAGTAGGCCATGGGGGCCAATGGTTGTGCTGCACGAGTCGAAATCAGAAAGGCAGGCTGCAGAAGCCAAAATTTATTTTTTTTATTATTTCCTTTATTCAAGCATGCAGGCATTCATCAGCAAGCATAACATAAAAATACACATAAGGTAGCTCCCTCTATAGGGGATAGGATAGGGACATCGCCCATAATTCACAAACGTGGTGCGGGCCACGAGGCACAACTAAGGGATGGTGCGCCCGTCAAGAGGATATCGCATGTCTTGCATGCACAGCTTAAATTCACGCATTTCACCCGAGGCAATTCTCTGTGGAGTAGAGGAGCAAACGTGTGAGCAAAAGGCCCTAAACATAGGGATATGCAGGTTTTCTAAGCAACACTCGAGGGTTACTCTAGCGCCTACACATGGGTTTCAGGCTCTCGATTTTGGTAGCTTCGCACAGCCCCCATCTGTTTATTTTGGTAGCGGATTTCACCGTTCGGCGCGAGTCTCCTCATCTGTCTCAGTGGGGATTCCCGGCTACAAGGATTCGTCCTTATTATAATTCTATTACGGATTTCACCATTCGACGCGAGTTTCCTCATGTGTCTCAATGGGGATTCCCGACTACTAGGCTTCAGCCTTATTGAAATTCGCTTCACCTTTTCGCGCGAGTCTCCTCATGTGTCTCAATGGGGATTCTCGGCTACTCAGATTCACGTTTCTCTCTTTTTTTTCTTTGCATCATTTTTTTTCTTTCTTCTTTTTTTAAGTGGGGGTAGGCAGCTTTTTCCTCATGATTACCTTTCACGCGAGTACAGAACTTCAAGCATCCGTAGAGTGCTAAGAAGAAAGTCGGGCAATCCCTATGGTTGAAGACCATTGAACACATTAAATGTGAAGTGGGGAGTGTTTCCTCAGGTTTATTTTATGAGTTGGGCTTAGCAGTTTAGCCATGACTCTTCCCCTTGATGTGTGCACCTGCCATAATTGGATTCTCTTTGAGCGTATACCGTGACGCACGTGCATCCGGAATCGGGGAAGCATTATTATTTAGCAAGGAAACAAGGTCCTAAAAAATTCCAAAGAGGTATGTTATTCTATATTATAAGCAAGCATGCAAGCAGGGCAGCAAAGCATTTTTTTGTTCTCCTTTCCCTTTTTTCTTTTCTTTTTTTGCGTAAGAACATACTGTTGTTACGTATATGTATCTTGTAAGTGGTAGTAAGAGTATTAGGGAAGCAGGCCGCAAAGGGTCGAAAGGAAATTAGGGAAGCAGGCCGTAGAAGCCGGAGTGGGGAAAGCATGCTACAAAGGCCAAAGGCTTGGGGGGAGCATGCTATGAGAGCCCAAAATTGTGGGAAGCAGGCCGTGAAAGTCGAATTCTGGGAAGCAGGCTATAAAAGCTGAAATTGGGAAGCAGGCCGTGAAGGCCAAATACTGGGAAGCGGGCTCCGAGAGCCAAAATTGGGAAAGCGTGCTGCAAGAGCCGAAGAGAAGGGTTTCTTTTGTTCTCTGGTCGGGGAAAGATCCGAACCAGAGTGAAAGGTCTTTTCTTTTGTGCTCCGGTCGGGAAAGGGTCCGAACCAGAGTGGGAGGTTTATTCTTTGATTCTCTGGCCGGGGGAAGGATCCGAACCAAAGTGAAAAGGTTGATTCTTTAATTCTCTGGCTGGGGAAGGATCAAAACCAAAGTGAAAGGATTATTTTTTGATTCTCTAGCCGGGGGAGGATCCGAACCAAAGTGAAAGGTTGATTCTTTAATTCTCTGGTCGGGGAAGGACCCGAACCAAAGTGAAAGGTTGATTCTTTGATTCTCTGGCTGGGGAAGGACCCGAACCAAAGTGAAAGGGTTGATTCTTTGATTCTCCGGCCGGGGAAGGACCCGAACCAAAGTGAAAGGGTTATTTTTGATTCTTTGATTCTCTGACAGGGAAAGGATCCGAGCCAGAGTGAAAGGTTGATTCTTTGATTCTCTGACCGGGAAGGACCCGAACCAAAGTGAAAGGTTGATTTTTTGATTCTCTGGCCGGGGAAGGACCCGAACCAAAGTGGAAATGTTATTTTTCGATTGGGAAGCTGTCGGCTAGGAGCCGATGATTAGGGTAGCTATCGGCTAGGAGGCCGATGATTAGAAAGCTGCCGACCCAGAAGTCGATAATCGGATAGCTGTCGACCCGGAGGTCGATAATGGGAGAGCTGTCGGCTCGGAGGCCGATGGTTGAAGGTTTTATCGGTTTAACGCCCCGTCGGCGGAAGGTTTTGTCGGTTTAACGCCCCGTCTGTGGAAGGTTTTGTCAGTTTAACGCTCCATCGGCGAAAGGTTTAGTCGGTTTAACGCCCCGTCGACGTAAAGGTTTTGTCGGTTTAACGCCCCGTCGGCAGAAAGGTTTAGTCGGTTTAACGCCCCGTCGGCGGAAGGTTTTATCAGTTTAACGCCCCATCGGTGGAAGGTTTTGTCGGTTTAACGCCCCATCGGCGGAAGGTTTTGTCGGTTTAACGCCCCAACAGCGGAAGATTTTGTCGGTTTAACGCCCCATCGGTGAAAGGTTTAGTCGGTTTAACGCCCCGTCGGTGGAAGGTTTAGTCGGTTTAACGCCCCATCGGCGGAATGGTTTAGTCGGTTGAATGCCCCGTCGGCAGAAGGTTTTATCGGTTTAACGCCCCATCAGCGGAAGGTTTTGTCGGTTTAACACCCCGTCGGCGAAAGGTTTTGTAAGTTTGGACGAGAGGCCGTGACGCCAACTTCAAGAGGGGTCTATTAGTATAGAGAGACATTTCTACCTCTGGGATCACTTTCTTTTCTTCTCTTCTTCTTTTGTATAGAGAGGCGAGTGGAGAGACCACGTCTGCCTGACGAATGTTCTTTCTTTTCTGCTCTTATTTTTACTATGAAGAGGCGGGTACAAAGACCACGCCCACCTCATGACTGTTCTTTTTGTTCTGCTCTTCCTTTCTCATTGATGCCCCCGGACTGGGGTGTATTTCTCTTAACGTGCCCCCAGGTTGGAGAGTAGCCTTTCTTCATATGCCTCCTAGGTCGGGGGGTAGTTCTCTTTGCTTTTGTGCCCCCAAGCAGGGTGTATTCTTTTTGGCTTCTATGCCCCCGTGGCGGGGTGTGTCTCTTCTTCAAGTGCCCCTAGGACGGGGTGTATTCTTTTATGGCTTTTATACCCCCAGGCGGGGTGTATGCTTCCTCTTCAAATGCCCCTAGAGCGGGGGTGCGTTCTTCTTTTCTTGTGCACCCAAGACAGGATGGGTTTCTTCTTTACGTACCCCTGAGTCGGGGTGTAACTTCATGCTTCTTATGCCCCCAGGACGGGGTGGATTCTGCTTCTTTGCTTCTGTGCCCCCATGGCGGGGTATATTTCTTCCTCGAATACCCCTGAGCTGGGGTGCAACTTTGTTTCTTCTTATGCCCCTAGGTCGGGGTAGATTCTTTTCACGTGCCCCCCGAAGCCGGGGTGTAACTTTTGCCTTACGTGCCCCCAAGTCGGGGTGGATTCTCTTCATGTGCCCCTGAGCGGGGTGTATCTTTTATGGCTTCTATGCCCCTAGACGGGGTGTAACTTATACTTCTTATGCTCCCCGTGGCGGGGTACATTCCTTGCTTCTCACGCCCCCATGGCGGGGTGTAGTTCTTCGAATGCCCCTGAAGTGGGGTGGATTCTTCTGCTTCTTCTGCCCTAGGGTGGGGTATATTTCTCTTTGTATTCCCTAAGCCGGGGTGTATTTTTGTTTCATATGCCCCCATATCGGGGTATATTTCTCCCTCAAATACCCCTAAACCGGGGTGTATTCTTTGTCTCATATGTCCCCCGAGTCGGGGTGTGCTTTGCTTCTTGTGTACCCCGGGCAGAGTGTATTCTGCTTCTTCTACCCCTCAAGGCGAGGTGTGTGTCTTTTCATATATCCCCAGAGCGGGTGTAGTTTATTCTTCAAATGCCCCAAGGCCGGGGTGTAACTTTTGCTTTATGTGCCCCCGAGTCGGGGTGGATTTTCTTCATGTGCCCCCGGGCCGGGGTGCAACTCTATTTCTTCTTATGCCCCCAAGTCGGGGTAGATTCTTCTCACATGTCCCCGAGTCGGGGTGTATTCTATTCATGTGCCCCCTAAGCGGGGTGTATCTTTTTCTTCTCATGCCCCAGAGCAGGGTGGATTCTTCTTTTTCTACCCCGACACACTGGGGGATGTTTGATTCTTATACACCCAAGGTGGGGTGTATTGCTGCTTTTGATGCCCCCAAGGTGGGGTGTATTGCTATTTCTGATGCCCCCAAGGTGGAGTGTAATTCTTCTTCAGATCCCAATAAGCTGGGGTGCGTTCTTTAAGGCTTCAATGCCCCCGTGGCGGGATATGTTGCTTCTTCAAATGCCCCTGAGTCGGGGTGTATTCTTTTGTGTCTTACACTCCTATGGCGGGGTGGATGAATGCTCTATTCTAGATTTGTGGCCGTGCTCAGCCTCATTGCTATAAAGCCTTCCCCACGGCGGGTAGGAATTCATCAAGCTACAGTTGCAACTTGTCGGATCTTCTAACAGCCACTCGAGGGGTCGTCTTATGCCGGATAGGGGCAGCAGGGAGGAGGAATGGGCCAAGGCATTGCACCACAGACTTGGACCCTCCTATAGTCGGGCGAGATGCCGGTCTTCTTCTTGTCCTTTTGGTCGGCAATGCTGGCTAACTTTTCTTTTTGTCCCTTTTTTTTCTTCTCTTCCCTTTTTTGTATAATAGACCATGGTGGGTGCGCAGGAGAGTGCTCACCCCCTCAGGGAAGGGATGAGTGGTTTGCTCCACCGCATCAATCCCACAGTGGTAATCATTATTCAACACGGGCCTCGACGGATATGGCCGTACAACCCTCTCTCGCCAATTCTTTCTCTTCTTTTGTTTTTTCTTTTCTTCTTCTTTTCTTTCTTCTTTTAGCGGCCTTCATGATTCCTGGAAGCTGCATATGCCTCGGAGTAGCATCCTCGAGACCACAAAGATGACTGTGCCTGGTCCAGCTTTTCTCCCCATAGGGCTGGCGAAGATAACACCTGCGATCCATCAAAGCAGGCAAACATCGTTTATTAGGAGGCCATGAGGCTCCGAATCCCAGCGAATAGATGAAGGGTGGTTTCAGTCCCACCGGGTGTGCCAGACTTGTGGACGCACTTTTCGACATGCTCGTTCGTTTGTTTCTTTAAGTCGGTTTATTCAGTGGGTTTATTTGTTTATTAAGTGCGTGGGCATGCCAGTCACATAGTGACGATTTATTCGGGCTTCACAGAAGCCCATGGTGCACTCGATCTGACTAATCAGATGATTGTGTGGTTCGTGTCGGGACCGAAACCCGCCGCGCCATAAAGGTCACAGCGTCATTTACATCCCCTCGGAGAGGGGAACACCCTTGATTAATCGCCAGGAAAAGGGGCCTCATGGCCAGAAAATTAGTTACATGAAAAGTCTATTAGGAAGCATTGAAATCCCCGTATGAGGGTGAGACGAAAGCATTCGAGATCGTGTCGGTCGTGTGTTGACCATTTGATGTTCGGACAAGTGTCTGGTTTGAGAATCGCGTAATCGTCATGGGAAAACCGGAGCATATGTATGTCACGATGCGACAAATTTATTGTTCGGAGGAACGGGAAATATTCAGTTAAATCCAAGTTAGAGGGGTCGGAAACCAATAAGTTTATCGGCCCGGGACAAGATCAAGCTACGGCCATACTGCGGTGGGCCCACCCGCGGTCGAAGTCAGGCTTGCGTGGGCATCGTCAATGTTTCCGGTGCCGGGGGGGCAACAGGAGGATGTCCCGGGATCAGATCCCAGAACTAGTATGCGTTCAAAGGGAGCGGGCTATAGGCCGAGGATATGGGTCAGGCGATGACCATGATCAGGGCGGACCCGAGGTATAAGCATGGCCCACGGAGGCCTTATTGATATTCCCATGCAAAGGGTCTGGGTATGACGAGAGCCGTCTCGTTCCATTCAGATTTTGTTGGTCATTCATGTACCATTTTATGTTCGGACAAAGATCCGTATTGAAGACGTAAACGGAAATAAACCCGTACAAATGTTTGCCGTGAGTACGGCAAGGTTAATGCAAGCGCGGGATTAGATCCCGGGATATATGTCGATCACTAACAGACCACACACTGTTCGGACGAGAGTCCACATTTGAAGCATCGAAGATAACAACAAAACCACATGGATGTCTGCCGTAGGTACGGCAAGTTTAATGTGGGTGCGGGATTAGATCCCGGCATATATGTCGGTCACTAAAGGACCATTCATTGTTCGGACGCGAGTCCAAGTTTGAAGCATCGAAGATGATGATAAAACCGTGGAAATGTCTGCCGTAGACACGACAAGTTTAATGTGGGGTTGCGGGATTAGATCCCGGGAGAAGCGGGTCGAGTTAACGAACTATTGACCCGAGATGTGTTCGGATCATGACCATGTCGGGGGTTCCAAGGTCCACGTCCGATACCATAAGGCATCATTGATTTTCTCTTTGCACCCAGTCCGGGGGAGTGAATTATCAAGTGTGAAGCCCAAATTCGCCAACGTGCGGCCTCTCACGCGGATTGACCTACGCGGTCAGGTCGCGGGGTTCGACATGCCCGGTCAGGTCGCAGGGGTCAAGGGGGCAGCGCCCCTTGCGGGGGTTTCCGGGGGCAGCGCCAGATTAAGGATGGCAAGGAGGGGGGGGCGCCGGGTATGGAATGAACAAGAATGGGGCGCGCCGACTATGGGGTAACGAGATGGAGATGGGCACGCCGGGTTTGAAGTGGACAAAAGGGGACGTTAATCTGGCGTCGGATAAGGACTGAACAGGATGAACAAAAGGGGGGAGGTGCGCCGGATTAGGACTTCAAATGAGGGCGCCGTTTTAAGCATCAAAGAGGATAAAGAAAAGGGGTTTAAACCGGCGTGCCCCTGCGCGCGCCGGAATTGGGTGCGAAAGGGAGGTCGCGTCATATTAAGAGGTCAAGGGAGTAGATGGGGCTTTTGGGAGGGGGGTTAAACCGGGGCGGTGGAACAGTAACCGTGCCGGATTAGCCTCTTCCGAGGGTTTGTTTCATAGGGATTGACTGTGTGCTTCTTTTCTTTCACCCGTGGGTGGATTTTAATGGTTGGTTTATTTGTTCAGATGATAAATTAGATTGGTAATGAGGGGGTTTATGTGATTTGTTCAGAGGAGTTCGTTGTGCAAGATTTTAGAGGTTAATTCATAGAGGGTGTCTTTGTTCATCTGTTCTTGAGTGTCCTTAATCCCCTGGTGAAAATTGGGCAGCATCTCCCCTAGACCGGGGCTTGCCAGAGAGAAGTAAAGGCCACCAAACAGATTGCTCCACGGTGACCTTCAAAAATTGGAGTGGCCTTACGGCGGTCCGAACCCATGTGTGAGTGTGGAGCACTGGAAGGCTAGCCTTCAAGAGCGACCACGACTCACGGGCGATGAATCTTCGGCGCGGGACAGCTGTTGTCCCCGAGGGCCATGAATGTTCATCCGGTGACGGGTTCCCTTTAGGGACATGCTATGGACAAGCAAGCCTTGAAGGGCCCTGGACGATTAGAGAGGGGAGAAGGGAGGCGTAGATCGGAATGGAGAAACACTGAGCTTGCAAAAGGGCCCTTTTCTTTTATTCATCCTCACAAACGGGGAAGAAGTTGACACAGGGAGAGTTCACCCTGGGATGGGAGTGGAATACATTGCAAAGGGGGGGGGGGGGGCGGAAGAAGATACTGACGAGAGAGAAAAAAAAGGAACACAGACCCCCCCTCAACTCACCTCTCACACTCACACCCTCTCTCTTTCTCTTCATCTTCCCGACGTGGATGACTGGAGCTTCCTCCTCTCTTTTTTCTTCTTCTCTTTACTGCACACAACCGAGAGCACCCCCTTCTCCTTTAGGATGGCCAACCGGAAGAAAGCCCGATTCTCTTCTTTTTTTTGCTCTGTCGAACATGCAGAGTATATATATAGTGGGTTGCCTTTTCTTTGCTCGAACGGAAGAAAACTGATGTGACACAATGATGCAGCAAGGGGCTATGATCCCTTGGACTTAATTCGCAAACACACTCACAAGATCCGAGAAAACTTGGAAGATGCCGTCTCACCGTGCGCACCCGTTACCCGTGGTGACTCGGTGATGCCGAGTCGAGGTGGTGGAGAAAGACCCTTGCTAGTAGAGGGCCAGCACAATTAAGGTTCACCCTCCCGAAGGTATAATGCCCACAATTAAGGGTGGCCGGGTGCCTCGGGGGCACTAGGTCACTCACTCACTATCATCCACGATGACCACTCCAAGATGGTGGCTCCGGGAACGGACACTCTCTCACTAGCCAACGGACTCGTTTGGCGGATATTAAATAAATCGATATTAAGGGTGTTGTGTGCTGTGATACCACTTGTTGGGTAGTGGCTGACTGATCTAGAGGGGGGGTGAATAGATCTGCACCTCTTTTCGCAATTCAACCCTCTATAAAGCTAGACAGCAAGAATCGCAGCAGAATAAAAACTAGTTTAACGAAGAACACAATGAGTTGCTTAGCAAGATGAATAAGTAATGTGAATATTAAACCTAAGCATGCATCTAACACAAGCAATCACACAAACAAACCATGAACACAATGGATTTTAAGGTGGTTCGGACTGAATCCTCAGCCCTACGTCCACCCCTCACCAAACCTAGTGAGGCTCCACTAGCGCATCGCACCAAACCGCAAATCGGAAACCACCGATTGCCTTCTTACTAACCACCTGGTAGGGACGTCAACCGTAAATTGGAACACCCTCCAATTGCCTTCCTACTAACCATCGGTAGGGACGAATCATAACTTCAATGTTTAACAATATTGAAAGTAAAACAAATGTGAAGGAACTAAAATAAGAGATTGAGTAAGAAGGAATTGGCCCTTGAATGGAAATGGTTTGTTGATCAGCAACATGGATCTCTTCTTCTTACAAATCAATCTTCTTGATTCACCCTTGAATGGATGAATGTTCTTCACGGAGTACTGTTCGTGTGAACAGTAACTGTTCTTCCAATCCTCCTTTGATCTTCTCTCTTTGATCTCTTTGAATGGATGAAGAAGTGAATGGATGCTACCTTGATCCTTGCTTCCTTCTTCACAGATCTTGGAAGATGATCGCTTTGATATGAGCTTGAATACCTTGGATTGGATGAAGATGTTCTTCACGGAGTACTGTTCACATGAACAGTAACTCTTTCTTCAATCTCCTCTTTGTATCTTATTGAAATGGATGAAGAGAGTAATTGATTCTACCTTGAATCTTGTTTCTTCAATAGCTTGTAGGAGATTGATTGCTTCAAAAATCACCTTGGATGAACTTGAAAGGATGAAGAAAATCACTTTGAGAAATGAGCTCCTTGGATCGCCTTGAAAGCTTTGCTTGTTCTCCTTCTTGGAAGTTGATTGAAGAGTAGAAGGTGGTTGCTTCAGGATTACTTCAGATCTTTACTTGAAACTCTTGAGTGGATGAAGAACTCATTCACGAACTACTGTTCATATGAACAGTACTTCGTCTCCTATCTCTTGAAAACCCCTCTTGCAGCCACCCTTAATCCCAAATGAAGCATTAGGGTTTGCCTCCACCAATGTGTTAGTTTTATAGACCTTGAATGGTCCTTGGAGAAGCCCTAGACCAGATACACAATTTGTGGGTGATTGGGAGACTTTGGGGTTCTTTGGGATTAAAGAAATCATGAGAATTAGGCAGCCCACGAGGTGGAATTCGAAGTCAAACATGGTTGGCTCGGGGCTGGCGGTCGACCGCTACTGTAAAACTTGCATTCGGGTGATCCCTGGGAATTTCGATCGACCGCCACTGGCTGGTGGTCGACCGCTAGCTCCTGTCCTGTAGAGTTTCAGTCCCTGGAATTTTAGGTCGACCGCTAGCTGCTGCAGGTCGACCGCTAGCTGGGAATTTTCCAGATTTCAACCGTTTCACCTCCGTAAACCCATTCAACTTCGTGGCATTGGTTTCTTTGAATTTAGAACATGTTGAACCATGGATTTGAACCTTGATCATCTTGGATGAATGCTCGGTCCTTTGTAGAAGCTTTGCTTCATTGCTTGGGCCTTTTCTTTCTTGCTTGGCCTTGCTTAGCTAGAGCCTTTTCTTCCTTGCTTGGCCTTGCTTGGACGTGTTCATTTCACTTTCATTTCGCCACCTCCATTCCATTCTTTGGTTGCATTCTGTTGAGCTTTCACAGTATATATTTCCACTCCAATCAAAGTGTACTTGGCATCATGCACTTGGCATCGTGAGTGACTTTTGATCGTCCTCCTGGGATGGCTTGCTCCTTTGGATTGATCTTGATTTGTGTGTTGCAAGCCATTCTTGATCTGCAAGTGCACTTGGCATCATGAGTTTCCACTTTGCATCTTGAGTGATCTTGGCGCCTTTGGATCTATCTTGATTTCTGTGCGGCCAATTGGTTAAGCGTTGCAAGCCATTCTTGATATGTTGAATTGGCAATATAATGACCTGAATTATATGCAAATGGATTTTATCAAATGCATAGCAAAAGCAGAATGCATATCAAATTGATTTTATCAAATGCATAGCAAATGCATAATGCATATCAAATTGATTTTTTCAAATGCATAGCAAATGCATAATGAATAGCAAAATGACTCTAAAGACATACATCATCAAAACACTAGAAATGAGTCATAGTTGAGTCATAGTTGGAATCACATCAAAACAATAGAACCAATCATTAGTTGAGTCATAGTTGGACATCATCAAAACAATAGAAACACTCACGTTCCACACATGCCCAACTTTAGCACAACATTCTCCCCAACATTCTTCCCCTTTTTGATGATGGCAACTATGAGTCATAAAAAGATTCAAGAACATTCAAGAACACTATGGCTCATTAAAAACATTCATATGGCTCAACCAAATCGACTCCACACAAAGAATACCAAAATCTTTGAAATGGCTCATCAAATCTTCTCCCCCTTTGCCATCAGCAAGAAGGGATCAGCAAGAAGGAATCAAATCTTTCCCCCTTTTGCATTTGTGAGACCAATGAATGAGATGAAGTATGCCAACATGGTCCAACAGAAGAGATAGATAAGATAGCCAGAAAGCAATTCTGATTTCAGAGTTTTCAATTTTTAGAGGTTTTCAAGATTTTAGCTTTTTATGGTTTTCAGGATTTTCTATGCAATGCATGGGAAGGCAAGATGCAAGCCATATGTGCAATGCAAGGATGATCAAAACATGAGAATGTAAATATGTATGCATGAGCACAAAGTGATTTCACCCAATATGTATGAATGAGTGAACACAGATATGCATAGATGAGGTAGAGCATGTGAATGCAAAGAGTTCAATGTATGATATGCTCTCAAATGAATTAACCCATGCTATGCAATGACAATGAATGAACACATTCTATGCAACCCCTTGCTCACAAGATGACATGTACCACTCGTTCTTCTTCCCCTATATATGATGCTCACCAAACCACAATGCAAACAGCATCACAATGCAAACACTTACAAGAATATATGCAAACATTCTTCCCCTGTATGATGAATGACTCACCAAGTCACCAAACCTTCTCCCCTTATAGAAATGAATGTAAACTTTCTCCTCCTATCTAAATGAATGAACAAATTATGTAGGAAGCTGAGGGAAAGAGGAGTATAGAGCAAACCATTATAAGCAACTAGAAACATGCCGTGATGAATATGTATGGTTCAATGCTAATGAATTCTGAATTAACAAGAGAATTTGAAAAACAGCTATATCCATGGTTTAATAGAAGTGAACCAAAAGTGCATGCTCTAGCACTGGTAATCCTCCATTATCTTACACAGCCATATTCATAATCATCATCGGGAAAAGCACAACTTGTATTGAGATTAAACAACCATCACAATTATAAGGAATGCTTTGATTCAACATATTTTCCATAATCTTCTGCAATGAAGGTCATATCATTAGACTCATATTTTACGAGCAATCGAGTCTAAAACATACCTCCTAGCCGTAAGAATACACGTTGTTTAGACGCCCGTATTCCTAGGTATTCGGTAAAACTGACTGTTATGCTTCATGGTGAACAGAGATAGCTGAAATCACCTCATGGCATATCTGATCTCATATCTTTGATGAGGAGATATATTTCTCAGCAATTTAGTCATTGCTCTACCTTGAGTCCAAGCTATTGATAACAAAGATAACAAGAGTACTTCATGACATATCTATCCTCATTTCCTTGATGAGAAGACATGTTTCTCAGTGACCTAATGTCATTGCTTCGTCTAAAGTTTTACCTTTATGAATTCCAATATGTCAAGTTGTTTAAAAACAATACTAGACTTTAGCAACTCAACTAACTTGACTATGACATATGAATTTTCAGATTTCAGAAAGATCATTCAAATCACAACATGTAACCTCTAGTTAAAGTCTATTAAAGACTACGTGACATAGATGATTTCAAAAACATATTTATCAGAATTTCAAAGAAATCATTAAATCTGAACCATTGTTATTTGATGGACAATCATCAGTGCATATAATAGAAAGCTCTTACACCATTATCAGACAATTACCCAAGAATGTTCAGATTGCAAGACTCCCCCTTAGGATGTGCATGGAATAGCTAGATCACTCATGAGATGCGAAAAAAAGAAATATGCATGAATGCTATGACCCAACTCATGGTATGTAGCATGTGCATGAATGCGTCAAGGAGACAACTCCCCCTAACGATATGGCCTATATGCAAGAATGACACATGGTACATAGCGGAGAAGAATTTTCACGCATGGTGAGTGCATCTAGACAAGCACGGACTATGCAATATGATGCACCTAGACCTAACCGGTACTCGGCGGAGTTACAGAATCCAAGGATCCCCTCACGCAAGTGAATCACCTCTCCGATAGGCGTAACCTAACGGTCGGGTGACACCTTTTTATATACCGGGTGCAATGCAAGTTTAAATCATTCTCAAACAAGCAATTCAATTTTATTATGCAAGCACATGCAATGCTACACCATATGCAAATGACATTTTTACGGATGAACAATGCATGGAAACCACTTTGCAAAAACACACACTCAAATTGAAGAAGATCATTATTTCAATTTCCATTAGCCTGAGGTTTAGCAATCTGATTTAGTGTATCAATAAAATGCAGTTGGTTGGTATGAATGAGAGAGAGTGTTGCATAAATGATAAACAGGAATGAATGAAGGAGCACTCCTCCCGAGGTTATGCATTCTATGCAAAGATGTCAACAATGTGTAGAATGATGCAAACAGAGTTTTGATGTTGACTCCCCCTAGATCTATGCAAGGGTTTGCTATGAAATGTGCAGCCTATGAACTATATGAATACACAATGCAATGCAGATGCTACATGGATGATTACACACATTTTTGTTTTGTTTTGTTTTGTTTTTCTAAACATGATTTGCATTAAAGTATATAAGATCACAAGATGACACAAACACAAATCATTCGCAAGTTATTTTGAACTGAATGCAACATGATGATGCCAATTGCTAGACTCCCCTTTGAACAATGCTAATCGTGAATTAATGAGTTGAAAATTACAACCATGGTATACACTATCAAACCTAAAATCTAGGAATTTCACATGGTTGGTAGCAAGAATTAAACAACTCATCATCATATCAGCAACATCAGCAAAATAAGTATTTCATGAACTAAGCAGCTGTGGTCCAGCATGGTATGAGCAAGAAATCTAGCTCAAAAGTTCATCTCACACTATGGGGGTAAAGCATTTCAAAGAGCAATTCAGTTTGCAGAATTTAATGACATTTGGCAGACTTATGATGCACTATCTACATGTTAGGACTAAACATGCAAGATGATTGAAATTAAAAAGTTTGTGTACATACATGTGCCTTGAGCTTTTATTTACCTGACCATTCATTTGTTCAGCTCCAAGGCATCCTGCACCCAAAATTCTTATTTGGAATTTTTAGGTACCCAAGCTAGCTTGGGTCCTTGTGGGTTAGCAACAGGTTTAGCATCTTGACTCATCTTTTTCAAGACAATCAAATCATCTTCCCTCATTGTATGGCAACCATACATCTCATGCCCATTTTTACCACAGTAGAAACAACGCACAAAAGATTGATTATCCTTTTTATGTTCATGTGCATGTGCATGTAGACTATACTTTTGTGGGCGAGCATGATTCTTATCTTTCATGGTATGAGGGTGGTGTCTTTCTTTCTTTCCTTGTTCTTTCACTTGCTGTCCTACTCTAAGCTCATCATTTCTCAAGATAAAACAATCATGCACAGTGTGACCATGTCTACCACAATAATAACAATGGACATTCTTTTTGTGAAAAACATGATATTTAGCATTGAGCATGTTATGGTGCATGTTTGGATGAGAATGCTGAATTTTACTTTTCTTTCGAGCAGTATGCCCTTTTTGGTGATCACATGAAGTGGTGGCTTCCGGTGAGCCAAAATCTTGGATTTGGGCAAACATTGACAGGAAATCATTCAAACCTTGAATTTCATTTTCAAGTGAAGAAATATGCTGTTTAGACTCATTAAGACCCTCTTCACATGCTGTCAATTGCTCATTGAGCATGGCATTTACAGCATTAAGATTTTGACTTTGTTGTTCTAAAGCATGCAATGTTTCGGAGGGATCATCAATGATATATTTGCCTTTTTCATGTGCAGCCAATTTTTCATGCAATTCTTCTTCAACTTTTTCACATTCAATTTTCTTTTCCAACAACTCTTTATTATCTTCCTTTAGAGAATCAATCAAATTTTGTTGCCATTCAAGATCATCATGGAGACCAGTATTTATGTTTCTCAAGAATGAACATTTTTCACATGCAAAATTAGCAGAGCATGAAACAGAATTTTTATTTTCTTCAATCAACCTCTCATCATGAATAAGCCCATCGGCCATAGTTTGATCATTAGAGATTGCCTTAGGTTGGTTTTGAAGTTTTATTACAATTTCTTCTAACCTAGTGATTTCATCATGAAGATTTTCATTTTCATCTCTTAGACATGCAATGCTTTGTTTATGTGTGTCTAGATCAAAAGAGAGCTCTTCAAACGCAGAACACTTTTTACAAATCAAGCTTTCATGTTGGTTATTTTTCTTGAGATCCTTTTTCAACTTTTTATTTTCTGATATTACCTTTTTGTATTGTGTAAACAACTCATCATAAGATTCCATAAGTTCTTCAAAAGTGAATTCCTCGGAATCAGAATTTACCTTTGATGAGGATGGTTTGCTTGACTCTTCTGCACGGTCGGCCATGAAGCATTCTTGTTCTTGTTCTTTTCTCTCACGGATTTTCACCAACTTGTCCAGTACTTGCTTGGCTGTACTGCAGGAAGACACAATGTGAGTTAGTCTAATATCAATTGTAGCTATAATTAAGTTATATGCAGCAAGATTATCATTGTGTTTGGTCTCATGTTCGGCTGACCAATCAATTGAATTTGATGGCAGCTCATGAGGACCACTGTATATAAGATTCCACAATTGTGGATCTATTGAGCTAACATAGATGAACAATCTCCCTAGCCATGTAGAAAAATCTGAACCATCATAAATGGGCAGAGAAACCATCGAAGCACGTGTAGCACAAGAAGCCATTTAAATCACAATGAACTCGGATCTTTTCCTGCAGATCGTAGGATCTGAAAATAGCAGAGCTAGGTTCTGATACCACTTGTTGTGTGCTGTGATACCACTTGTTGGGTAGTGGCTGACTGATCTAGAGGGGGGGTGAATAGATCTGCACCTCTTTTCGCAATTCAACCCTCTATAAAGCTAGACAGCAAGAATCGCAGCGGAATAAAAACTAGTTTAACGAAGAACACAATGAGTTGCTTAGCAAGATGAATAAGTAATGTGAATATTAAACCTAAGCATGCATCTAGCACAAGCAATCACACAAACAAACCATGAACACAATAGATTTTAAGGTGGTTCGGACTGAATCCTCAGCCCTACGTCCACCCCTCACCAAACCCGGTGAGGCTCCACTAGCGCAGCGCACCACACCGCAAATCGGAAACCACCGATTGCCTTCCTACTAACCACCTGGTAGGGACGTCAACCGCAAATTGGAACACCCTCCAATTGCCTTCCTACTAACCACCGGTAGGGACGAATCACAACTTCAATGTTTAACAATATTGAAAGTAAAACAAATGTGAAGGAACTAAAACAAGAGATTGAGTAAGAAGGAATTGGCCCTTGAATGGAAATGGTTTGTTGATCAGCAACATGGATCTCTTCTTCTTACAAATCAATCTTCTTGATTCACCCTTGAATGGATGAATGTTCTTCACGGAGTACTATTCGTGTGAACAGTAACTGTTCTTCCAATCCTCTCTTGATCTTCTCTCTTTGATCTCTTTGAATGGATGAAGAAGTGAATAGATGCTACCTTGATCCTTACTTCCTTCTTCACAGATCTTGGAAGATGATCGCTTTGATATGAGCTTGAATACCTTGGATTAGATGAAGATGTTCTTCACGGAGTACTGTTCACCTGAACAGTAACTCTTTCTTCAATCTCCTCTTTCTATCTTCTTGAAGTGGATGAAGAGAGTAATTGATTCTACCTTGAATCTTGTTTCTTCAATAGCTTGTAGGAGATTGATTGCTTCAAAAATCACCTTGGATGAACTTGAAAGGATGAAGAAAATCACTTTGAGAAATGAGCTTCTTGGATCACCTTGAAAGCTTTGCTTCTTCTCCTTCTTGGAAGTTGATTGAAGAGTAGAAGGTGATTGCTTCAGGATTGCTTCAGATCTTTACTTGAAACTCTTGAGTGGATGAAGAACTCATTCACGAACTACTGTTCATATGAACAGTACTTCGTCTCCTCTCTCTTGAAAACCCCTCTTGCAGCCACCCTTAATCCCAAATGAAGCATTAGGGTTTGCTTCCACCAATGTGTTGGTTTTATAGACCTTGAATGGTCCTTGGAGAAGCCCTAGACCAGATCCACAATTTGTGGGTGATTGGGAGACTTTGGGGTTCTTTGGGATTAAAGAAATCATGATTATTAGGCAGCCCACGAGGTGGAATTCGAAGTCAAACATGGTTGGCTCGGGGCTGGCGGTCGACCTGCAGCTCCTGGCGGTCGACCGCTACTGTAAAACTTACATTCGGGTGATCCCTGGGAATTTCGGTCCACCGCCACTGGCTGGCGGTCGACCGCTAGCTCCTGTCTTGTAGAGTTTCAGTCCCTGGAATTTTAGGTCGACCGCTAGCTGCTGTAGGTCGACCGCTAGCTGGGAATTTTCCAGATTTCAACCGTTTCACCTCCGTAAACCCATTCAACTTCGTGGCATTGGTTTCTTTGAATTTAGAACATGTTGAACCATGGATTTGAACCTTGATCATCTTGGATGAATGCTCGGTCCTTTGTAGATGCTTTGCTTCATTGCTTGGGCATTTTCTTTCTTGCTTGGCCTTGCTTAGCTAGAGCCTTTTCTTCCTTGCTTGGCCTTGCTTGGACGTGTTCATTTCACTTTCATTTCGCCACCTCCATTCCATTCTTTGGTTGCATTCTGTTGAGCTTTCACAGTAGATATTTCCACTCCAATCAAAGTGTACTTGGCATCATGCACTTGGCATCATGAGTGACTTTTGATCGTCCTCCTGGGATGGCTTGCTCCTTTGGATTGATCTTGATTTGTGTGTTGCAAGCCATTCTTGATCTGCAAGTGCACTTGGCATCATGAGTTTCCACTTTGCATCTTGAGTGATCTTGGCGCCTTTATATCTATCTTGATTTCTGTGCGGCCAATTGGTTAAGCGTTGCAAGCCATTCTTGATATGTTGAATTGGCAATATAATGACCTGAATTATATGCAAATGGATTTTATCAAATGCATAGCAAAAGCAGAATGCATATCAAATTGATTTTATCAAATGCATAGCAAATGCATAATGAATAGCAAAATGACTCTAAAGACATACATCATCAAAACACTAGAAATGAGTCATAGTTGAGTCATAGTTGGAATCACATCAAAACAATAGAACCAATCATTAGTTGAGTCATAGTTGGACATCATCAAAACAATAGAAACACTCACGTTCCACACATGCCCAACTTTAGCACAACATTCTCCCAACAAAGGGGAGCAAGGGCAGAAGCTCACCTGGTTGGTTTGAAGAAACCAACCCCGGTCGGAGACGATGGGCGAGCGGGGAAGTGTGGGTTCCCCGCACACTGCGCCGGTGAGGCTTGAACCCTGTTTAATTAAGTACAATCACTACACCTCACACAGGAGGGTGGACTTGGGGTGAGGATTTCAAAGTTACAAATCAAACACTACCTCCGCACAGGGAGGGGCGTTAAGCCAGGCAGGCGGGGTGGGGAGATTTTTTGAAAATCCAAGAGAAAGAGCCGATGCCGAGGCTGCTTGCTTGCTATGAGAGGTGACAGACAGTCGATGTTGCGGCCGTAGATCTTAATCTGGAATTTTGCTGATGACGAGACCAGAGTTGAACTCTTCGTAACTGGAACCAGAATGCCTCAGAATTTTGTTGAATTCTTTTGGTGTCGATGCTGGCCTTGGTGGAGTTTCGGACAGCGTGATAGAATCTGGAACTAGAAGCTTCATATCTCCAATAGCAAGTTGCAGAGTGCGCCCCGACAGTTTCTGGACTTTGAATCACGAACCGCCAGAGTTGTTGGAACCGTGGATGAGTCCTCTTCACAGAAAAACTGACGGGGAAGCAGTATGCTATCGAAGAGGACTGGAGGACTCTGAACAGTGGAGGCAGGTCGAAGCAGATTGTGGGAAGCAGACCCGCGTAGTTGAGGGAGAAAAAATGGTAACTTTGACCCACGGATGTCGATCGAAGTTCCACTTCTTGATTTTGAAAGTAGGCTGGACGAAGGAGAACTTTGTAGAAGAGCTCGTGGCCGGATTCCCCCACGGTTCGTCGTGGTACAGCTTCTATTCTGGTTCAGATACTCTGCAGGGGCAGCTCTGCGCAGTCGGGGGAGATCGGTCCTCCCGGACAACCCCGGACTCAGAATGGGGTGGGATCACCTCGCATGCGAAGCTGATTGGACGACCTTTCCAGAATGAATAGTACGCCTTCAGATGTCGTCGTATGACTCCGTGGTTGCTTCTGCAAGACGACCCTTTCTTCTGTCACATGCAGGCTGATCAATGTGAAGAGAATGGTGGTGGAACTAGGTTGATGTAAGTGGAGGGTTAGGAATGGTGGGGGTGGAGGTGTTGATGGTTGAAGGGGGAGGGAGGTCCCGAGCCAGAGGGAATCATGGGTGATGCCCTCATCATTTCCCTCGGGCCGCGAAGAGCTCGACTCTGTCGAGTAGAGGCCCTCCCTGCTGTGATACTGCTCCAAGAGGTCAGGGTCCAGCCGCTGGAGGTCCTCCCGACTCACCCAGGCATCATCTGAAGGTGGCCGTCCCTTCCACCTAACCAGATATCGCTCATATGCCTTGCTCCGTGTGTTGATGATCTGTTCATCTAATATCCGCTCCACTTGATCACGTTGGTCTCTCTGGCTAGATGGAGTTCTCGTTGGTGTGGGGGCTCTCTCAAGGGGTGGGATAGGCTGGATCTCCTCACTGGGTGTCACCGTGGGACCCTTCTAGGGCACCAGGTCAGCCACATTGAAAGTGGGGCTTACTCCGTACTCTTCGGGGAGGTCCAACACATAAGCATTTGTGCCAAGGCGCCTCAGCACCTGAAAGGGGCCGGCTCCACGCGACTTCAACTTTGAGACATTCCTAGGGAATAGCCTCTCAGTTCTCACCATCACAAAATCACCAACTTGGAATTCCTAGTGGCGGCGGTGGGAATCGGCTGACTTCTTATAAATCTCGTTGCTCTTGTTGATGTGTTTGCGAATGGTGCCATGCAGTGTCATGAATGACGATCCCCTAGAGATGAAGGGGGGGGGCCGGACAACCAAATGCAGTCCTATCAAGTGTTAGATTGGTTTTGACGGACTTAGGAGGACTAGGGCATCCATGAATTGACCTATCATGCTTAGAAGCCATGTGGACCATGATGCACTTAGGTGGACCGGGGCAGCCACAAGTGGCCCTATCATGCATGAGATGGATGAAGAGTGGGGGAGGACCAGCTCGTCCAAATGTAAACCTGTCGTGCACTGGACCTAGTGTGTATGTGACACAAATGACGTGACTAGCCTTACCACATGATGCTAAATGTTGTGATACATGCATTCCTATCAAGATGGTCTCATCTTTAGGTGGGGGTTGATTTGGGGGTTTCCACTCATGGGGGTAGAAGGGGCCCAAGAAATTGGACATCTTGGGATGGGTCAATTCCTCAGTTCCTAGGTGGATGTCACCCATGGTCATGGCTCTCATAGTGTGGGCTAAGTTTTGGAATGTGTGGGTTAGGTTCGACATGGTGGGTGAGGGTAGGAGGGAGTGGGTGGTGAGTGATGAGTACTCAGAAGCCCATAGGAAGTGGCCAAAAGGTTCGAGATGGGGTTAAGGGGTGGGTGATGTGGAGGTGGGCTTTAATCCAAGTGGTCGTCCTAGGGTCCCTAGTACACATAGGGAAGTGGGAATCATGAACCTGGTGGGACCTATCGTAATGTTCCTTGCAAAGGGACGAGGGGTAGGGAAAGATGTAGAAGGGTAGGGAGGTGGGTTGGTAAAGAAGGGCTAGTGGGAAGGGATCATGTGGATCTAGGAGGACTTGCGTTGAGGGGATTGAGGCTTCTTCCCATCTTAGACCTGGAGCACTCCAAAGCATACACTCCCTAGTGTGGGCTAGGCACTCGTCTCCTAATGGGGTAAGTACCAAAGCGGATTCCCTAGGTTGAGTGCCCTTTTCTTGTGGTAGGGGGTTGGTGTAAAACTCATCGGGCTCGGGTAGAAACAATACGAGCTCACTCATGCAAGGACCCTTGGTGTAAATGGAGATGATGGACCTGATAGAGGGGTGTGAGAAACTAAGGTACCCCGTATCACTCACTCCTAAGGCCAGCATGTTTGTCACCTCTATTTACCTTAATATGCCTTTAATCAAGTCCCTCATGGCTCCTACAAAGCAAAACAAATGATAGGTTGTGTGGAATGGTCGGGTGGGCACGATTGGGTTATGTTTATCCATGGGGGGGCACATGATGTGGAGGAGGAGGTCTTGCTTAAGCCACTCAATGAGGGGTTCCCCAAGAATCACAATTCTCATGGAGGGAGTGGTGGGGGAACTTGGTTGGTCATCATGTAACTCATGAGGGAGGGTGTACCCAGTTAGGCTCAATGGGATTTCTTTGGGTAGGGATGGGTTCTCTTGACCCAACTCTTGACATTGGGCTTCATATTCCTCCTCCAATTCTAGGGGTGCCTCATGGACTTCAATCACCTCCTCAAGTTCCCTTTGGATGGGGGTAACTATTTCTTCAGTTAGTGTGTTGGACATCTCTCGTGAAGGGCATTGATGGATGAAGTGTCCAAAGCCTCTACACTTAGAGCATTGTTGTCTATTTCCCTGAGCGGTCTCACCCACACTTGGCCCATTGGAACTCCCTTCTTGCTGGGGTATGTTTTGACTAGGGGTGACCCTTATTGGAGGAGGGGTGGGAGGAGGTTTTGTGGAAGCTTGTAGGGTGTGGGTTTGATGGAGAATTTTGGGTTGGGTGGTGGCCAATTTGGTTTGAGTGGTGGTGGTGATCGGGATTGGAATCATTTGGGGTGGTGGAGTTTGGGCCTTACGGGTGGTCTTGGGTTGACTGGGAGAGAAAGGAGGAGTGGGAGTGCTCCTCGGGTTATGATTCTCAAGGTAGGAGTGGGAAGGTCGGGGAGCATAGATCTTCCTAAGCTCGATCTTCATCTCTTCCCATGATCCTACGGATTCTTGCCTCCAAATCCTTCTTAAGCTCACTATGCGTTCCCACTCCTTCTTGGCTTGTCCCCGAAGCCGCCCTGTGGCCCTGCGGACTCTAGCATGTCCATAGACCCTAGTCCTATCAAAGTGTTTATCCATCGTAGCCTCCCATTTTAGGTAGGCATTAGGACTAGATCCGTCAAAACTAAGGTCTCCTTCTAGGATGATGTCCATGAGGAGGGGGTCAATCGGGCTCTTGGGGAAGGCCGTGTTGAGGGGACTTAACCAATGTGGAGTGTACATGATGATGCCTTGGGTGGCCCGTGATAACGCAAAAGTTCATCGTTTAAAACACGCGCGAACTCGCACAAAATGATCAAAAGAGAACGTAGTACTATGGCAAGCACGGGTCAAATCCACAGGGAAGAAGAGATTTTTAGAGTTAAAAACCTTAGAGTCCTTTGAAAAACACTTGTGATTTGGATTTGCTTAAAGAAAATAGTGAAATGATGAACAAACCGAACACTTAATTGAAAACACCATGACTATTCGCTTATGCTATAGAAAATAATTACATGAAGTGGAAGGAAGATATAGAAGAAAGAGATAGAGAGGGAAGAAGAGAAAGAACTAGATTAAGAGAACAACTCCTCTTATCAACTTAAAAGAAAGAGTACATGAAATGTGAAACAAGTTTATACTAATGACACAATGAGATTACAATGAAGTGAAATATTACAAAAGTAATAACACAAGAAAAGCCTGGAGTTTGGAGATGGTATCAGCAATGGTGATGATAGCGCCGTCCTCTCTTGGCCTTGGATCACTAACAACCTTGTGGAAGATGTCATCTATGCCGGGAGGAAGTCGCCTTCGTCGTTGAAGTAGTCTTTGGAGGATGAATCACTTTGAACCCAAGAGGAATTAGGGGATGCCTAAGAAGAAGAAGTTGAAGATGGGGAAGAGAGGAAAAACTTTAATGAAGAACTCAGAGAGAAAAGAAGAGAAGAAGAGCTTCAAAATGGAGACATAACAGAAACTAGCACCTCGTATGAACAGTAAAATCATAGGATAGTAACTTGAAAAACGAGAAATATCTTAAAAACCAGAAAGCATTAGAAGATGAGCAACAAGAAGAAGTTGTAGAACACGTAAAAACTAAGAACTTTTAGGAAGACAGCAAGAGCAGAAAATGACTAGAAGAGGGGGAAATAAGGGAAAGAATAGAGAACAATACTGGGTCGCAGATGAACAGGACAGCATAGTGAATAATATGAAATATCTTGAAAATCAGAAGGAATTAGAAGATGAGTAAGATGAAGAAGTTGTAGAGGACTTAAAAATGAAGAACTTTTGTGAAGAACACAAAAGGAGAAAACGAACTTACATGGGCGAAACCAGAGGCCTAAGGTTGGGAGAGAAAGAGGGAGAGTGAAAGATTGCCAAAAGAAAAGAACTCCCCTTCTCTTCCTCACCATGGGCTATTTATAGGGAAAGTTGGGTAGATAGAGGGTGAAGATTATATCAAAAGGAGATGGATGGCTAAGATTCAAGTGGAATATGATGCATGGGGAAGAGTAAAAGTAGGTGGGCACCCCCTTTCTTGGACTTTAGGCACCCCATTTCCCAAGGCTCATCATGTCTCTCCTTTATTTCAAACTTTGAATGTCCTTTTCCTCCTTTTCAAACTTTGAACTTTGAATTCCTTCTTTTCAAACTTTGAATTCAAAATTTTGAACTTTCTTTTCCCTCCAACCAAAATATGTGCTTTTTGACTTGGTCAAAGTACTGGTGACAATTTTGCCGCCTGCTTCTTTTGTAATTACCTTCGGTGTCCTACACACACATAATTGCACTTTAGTCCATAAAAATTACCACAATGTGCACATAAATCTCAAATGCTCATGATTATGTAATAGAGAATTAATGCTCATGACCCTCAACTTTAATTTATTATTAAATAAGACAATCGAATTAATCAATTTACGTGAAAGCTCCAATTTAAATGCGGAGTTGAGGTTAACTATGAAATATACATAATTACCTAATTATATGTACATAAAATGGTGTACATGCAATGAATTGTCATAAGAAATGAACACTTATCAGCCCGATAAAGACTCTAAATGTGAATGCGCCCTAGGACCAACTTGTAGAGAGACAAGTTGTGAACTTGCTCTGATACCAACTGATGTGACACAATGATGCAGCAAGGGGCTATGGTCCCTTGGACTTAATTCGCAAACACACTCACAAGATCTGAGAAAACTTGGAAGACACCATCTCACCGTGCGCACCCGTTACCCGTGGTGACTCGGTGATGCCGAGTCGAGGTGGTGGAGAAAGACCCTTGCTGGTAGAGGGCCAGCACAATTAAGGTTCACCCTCCCGAAGGTATGATGCCCACAATCAAGGGCTGCCGGGTGCCTCGGGGGCACTAGGTCACTCACTCACTATCATCCACGATGACCACTCCAAGATGGTGGCTCCGGGAACGAGCACTCTCTCACTAGCCAGCGGACTCATTTGGCGGATAGTAAATAAACAGATATTAAGGGGAGCAAGGGCAGAAGCTCACCTGGTTGGTTTGAAGAAACCAACCCCGGTCGGAAACGATGGGCGAGCGGGGAAGTGTGGGTTCCCCGCACACTGCGTCGGTGAGGCTTGAACCCTGTTTAATTAAGTACAATCACTACACCTCACACAGGAGGGTGGACTTGGGGTGGGGATTTCAAAGTTACAAATCAAACACTACCTCCGCACAGGGAGGGGCGTTAAGCCAGCCAGGCGGGGTGGGGAGATTCGTTGAAAATCCAAGAGAAAGAGCCGATGCCGAGGCTGCTTGCTTGCTGTGAGGGGTGACAGACAGTCGATGTTGCGGCCGTAGATCTCAATCTGGAATTGTTCTGATGACGAGACCAGAGGGGAACTCTTCGCAACTGGAACCAAAATGCCTCAGAATTTTGTTGAATTCTTCTGGTGTTGATGCTGGCCTTGGTGGAGGTTCGGACAGCGTGACATAATCTGGGTCTGGCAGCTTCAGATCTCCAACAGCAGGTTGCAGAGAGTGCCCCGACAATTTCTGGACTCCGAATTACGAACCGCCAGAGGTTTTGGAACCGTGGATGAGTCCTCTTCGCAGTAAAATAGACGGGGAAGCAGTGTGATGTCGAAGAGGACTGGAGAACTCTGAACAGTGGAGGAAGGTCAAAGTAGATTGTGGGAAGCAGACCCATGTAGTAGAGGGAGAAAAAATGGTAACTTTGACCCACGGATGCCGATCAAAGTTCCACTTCTTGATTTTGAAAGTAGACTGGGCGAAGGAGAACATTGTAGAAGAGCTCGTGGCCGGATTCCCCCGTGGTTCGTCGTGGTACAGCTTCTATTCTGGTTCAGATACTCTACAGGGGCAGCTCTGCGCAGTCGGGGGAGGTCGGTCCTCCCGGACAACCCCGGACTCAAGATGGAGTGGGATCACCTCGCCTGCGAAGCTGATTGGATGACCTTTCCAGCAATGTATGGTACGCCTTCAGATGTCATCGTATGACTCCGTGGTTTCTTCTGCAATACGACCCTTTCTTCTGTCACCTGCAGGCTGATCAATGTCAAGAGAATGGTTGTGGAACTAGGTTGATGTAAGTGGAGGGTTAGCAATGGTGGGGGTGGAGGTGTTGATGGTTGAAGGGGGAGGGATGTTTCAGAGACGGTGAGAGGGTGGAGCAGGGGATTAGGCAGTCTAAGAGAGAGGTGGGCTGAAAGGGACGCAGCTAGGAGGGGGGGTTGGTGGTGGGGGTCGACCAAGGTAATGGGGAAGGGAATGGGGGTCGCAGCTAGTGGGGGGGAATGGGAGTCAATTCCTCATAGGGATATGAATGGGTGTGTGGGGGAGTGGAAAGGATGCTTGGGGGAGAGGGAAGGGTGCCTTGGAGGATGAAAGGGTGTATGGGGAATGGGAAGGGCTACTTGGGGATGTGGAGGTATTAATGGGAGTTATGGTTCTTGGGGAGGTGAAAGGGTGGGGGAGTGAGGTGGCTGATGAGGTGGCAAGGGGGGGGGGGAAGGTGAAGGGGCAGGTTCGCCCAAGGGAGAGAGAGGGAGAGAAGAGGAGAGAGAGGGGTTCGCCCCTTGTAGAGAGAGAGAGAGAGAAAAGAGCTAGAGAGAGAGAGAGAGGGAAGACAATGCTTGTGGCTCAAATTTTACTCAATGCTTCATTACTTCCAAATGGAGGGTTTGGGGCCCTATTTATAGGGAATCCCCAATTTACAAAAAGTCCCTGCAAAATAGACTAATGACACATGACTAGGGAAGAAAAGGGGGGGGGGGGCAAGTGGGCCAAGCCCAAGTGTTTGGGCCTGAACCCACATGATGACCACAAGACATAGGGAAATAAACACATAACCTAGATACTGAACTTAAATAAAAGGCAAATTACATCAAAATGACTCAAGATAAAGACAATAAGTGCACAAAAGGTGATCCACAAAAGTACTGCAGCGAACTGGATGCCATGGAGCTCAAGTCTGGACCTCGTCGAGGGGGAGGGAGGTCCCGAGCCAGAGGGAATCGTGGGTGATGCCCTCATCAAAAACTCCCGCCACTGCGTTCGTCTGCTAGACGAATAGGGTTGGCTTCTATGCTGGCATCCGGTGATTGGCGCCGTACCTTGTCATTCGTCCGAGGATGGCACAGTTGCGGGTTTGCCAGGAGATCTTCATCCGAAGACATGCCTTCTCCGATGATGTTAATGCGCTGTCGAGTGGAGACGGAGGCACAGCTTCAGAACATTGAATGCTCCCTACGCACCGCATTTAAACAAAATAGAGCATCGTGCCAGAGATGGGATAGAATGGGGTTAAACCAGCGCGGGGGAATAGTGACCGTGCTGGATTAAAGCTTTTCAAGGGGGCCACGCCGTGTAAGCATTGCAAGGGGGTGGCATTTCCTTCAAATGAGCGCGCCGGGTAACTTGTGCATAAGGTGGCGCCGTATTAACCTTCAAAGAGGTGGGCTCTTCAACAGTGAGCGCGCTGTCTTAGTGCAATACACTAAGGGCGTGCCATATTAGCAAAGGGAGAGGAGCGCGCCGTTTTAATGGCATGCAAGGGGCGCTCCGACTTCACCCGTGCCGATTTAACAAATGTCAGTTTAGGTGAAGGCCGTGCCAATTTAAGGCTCTTCCGCGCCACTTTAAGCATCGAACGGATTCGTTTAGAAGTCGCGGTCGTTTACATGAATGTTGGCACTCCCGGAATGTTTTAGTCGCGATGCATGGCATCCATGATGTTTCATTCGCATTCTTTGGGCTTCGGTCCAAGACTTTGCGTGCCTTCCGATGCATGCCGATACTGTGTCGGAGTTCCCAGCTCTTCTTTGATTCAGCTCTTGGCATGGCTGATTGTAGAGTTGTGGCCATATCTTTCTCTCGGGGGGCTCTCTCATCGGCTAGCAGACCTCCAAGCGAGTCCTCGTCTTGATCGGGTGACGTATGAGGTTTATTTGACATTTCCATCTTCGACTCGCGCTCGAATGCGTAGACGCGAATGTTGCAATGATCATCATCATCATTTTTTTTTGGCATCCACAGCGATCTCAAGCGCGATTCTTTGCTAATACATAAGATGTCTGAAGCACAAAGATATGAAGCACACTGATTGAGTCATAGCACCTGTGAGAGTGGTAGAGGAGATGGATTTGGCATAGCAAACCACAACACGAGTTTTTAAGGTGGTCCGGCTGCTATCTAGTAGGCCTACGTGCACCCCTCACCAACCAGGTGAGGTTTTTCACTTCTGGCTAGGAAGAGCACACACACACACATGGAACTAATCCGTGACACACGCTGTCAAACAGCTTGCATGAGGAAAGCATTCCTCAACACACACACGGCTACGCAATAGCCAACATACACTTTGGTCCCTGAAATAGGGTACCGAAAAAACTCTGAGGAAACTCAGCAATCACACACCGAAAGGTTAAGAAAAGAAACGAGAAACATCAAGGGAAAACTCCAACCAAGAAAAGCTGCAATGTAGCTTCTAATAGAAATCAGAAAGCTAAACAAAGAAGATGTAAACCATGATCTGAAACTTCAACTTCAGAGGACTGGATCGAATAGGTTTATGGGCTACAAACCTCTCCTCTCTTCTTTTTCTCTCAAGGTTTCTGCTAGAGGCTCTAGGGAGGCTCCTCACCTTTTCTTTTTCTCACTCTCTTTTTGTTTGACTCTTCTCTAAGCAGCAGTAGCGGCAGTAGTAGCAAGCTCTTCACTCAAAGAGCATCATATTTATAAAGGGAAGGGGGCAAATGTTTTTCCCTCCCAAATCCTGCCATCTGATTGGTCAGAGTAAAAAATGAGGTTCTTGTTCATAGAACTTTTCCATATCTCTCTCCTTATTGGCTTGTGATAGAAAAGGATGGTCCTCTGTCATAGGTGCTTTTTAGGGACACACTCTGATTGGCTTGTTGCAAAAAGGAGGGTACCATAAAAAGTGACCTTTCCAAAAACTATTTTCTGATAGATCTTCATTCACAAAAAGGTGGTCTGACGGCCTCATGATGAAAATGATAGTTCTCTGTCCTTGGATCTTTTCTAGACTTTGATTCGCGTGATTTTGGAGCTTGCGTCGTTGACTTCAGAAGATGTTTCGTGTTCGAATCGAGCGGGCTTAGTTCAGACGAAAGTCTTCATGTGCATCAACGTAGATCCCAGTCCGCTCTGGTTGCTACAGGCTCAGCCAACATGCATCGATGCAGCTGGGAGGGTGCATCGACGCATCCTTTGAAGATGCATCTAAGGCAATTTTTGTGAGACAGCCTGATGTCGACATACTGTGAAAACAATGTCGACCAACTTGAGGAGTCTTGCCCCTTTGACAGGGGTTGGTGCTGACATTGTGTCGACGCAGCATAGTCGCAACATATCATTGGAGTCGACGTGGCCTGCAAAGCATTTTGTTTTTGGAGAGGGGGATTTCTGTAGCCCAATTAAGAGCAGCCAAACTAGCCCCATCAGGACCGAACAAGGCTCAGCTCATCCAAGTGATAGCTCTCTAGGGTCCACTTTGGCAAAAAAGCCCAACAAAGATCACTCGGGATCCCATCCTTCCTCGGCGGCCCTTAGGCTCGGAAGGCCCGAACGTCAGAACGGAGGAAGACCCACGCCCGAGCTATCCTTCCATCGGGATAAGGGCAAGCGCTCCGCGCCCACTCCGATCTGACTGCATCCGAGCTATGCCTATCGCCCGGACAGGGCTGGCACTTCTTTTGCTTGGATCGACTGACAAGTGTTTATCCATGCAGCCGTTGAAAGCCCTTTATGAGCAAGAGTTTAGGGGGATAAGGGAGCCACGATCCCCCAAGGCCATGAAGAGCAAACGATGAGGACGTAACGATCCTGCGATGAGGATGTAATGATCCTATGATGAGGACGTAACTCTCGCCTGAAACTCCTCAGCTTATGGGACTCATTAGGGGAGCTCGCTATATAAACCAGGGCCTCCCTCCGGCGGCAGGTAAGGCAGATGCAGGCCTAACACTCCCTGAGCAGGAACCACTTCACCATCTTGGTGTTGCGGGATCTCATGCACTTATTTCTACCTCCCTCAATACCTTCTACCATTGCTCTACTGACTTAAGTATCGGAGGGTTTCCCTAGGAAACCATCCCTGGGCCTCCTGATTCGTTTCCCTTTCTCTGCAGTTCAGTATCCGGTGATCACACTCCCAGCTCAGGACTAGCGCGAGATCACGCCCCTTCATCTGGCGCCGCCTGTGGGAAATGACCAAAGAGCCAGTATGGTGAGAAGAAGTTCAGGGAGGAGGTCCACCGGTGATAGGGGAAAGGCCACAGCGGCGGAGGGGGAGGGCCCCTTACAAGCCTCCCAAAACCCCCCCTCCGGTGCCAACACTCCCGCCGATGGACCACCCCCTCTGCCTGTGGCCGGGCTACCGCCCCCTTCTCCCACGGCGGTGGGGCTGCCGCTCAACGGCGGCGCCGACGCCTTCCAAGCCCTCAACACGAAACTGGACGCCCTCGTGGAACTCATGAGGACCCAGGCGGCCTGGGATGGAAGGTCACGCGTCCCTCCGGAGAGCCCTTCCCGTGAGAACGTGTCCCAGCACACCACCGGAGGCCGCTTCACCCTCCGAGGACAGCAGCTCATCCGCAATAAAGTAGGACCCTCGCAAGCCCCCCCTCCAGAGGAAGTGGCTTCCTCCATGCCGAAGCGGGGTAGGCATGGGGCACACCGTCCCCTCCCGAAGATCGAAGTCCCCAGGGAGCGCCAGGACAGCCTGCGTTCACGCCCCCTCAGCCCTACGGCGCAACGGCAGCCGGAGCTATCCCTCCGACTGCGAGAATTCGAGAGGCGTTTCACAAAGTAGGAGCGCTCCCTGCGAGCCCTGTAGAAGAACTCTCCACCATAGGATGAGGAGAGATCCCCGTTCTCTGACCATATCTTGAAGGCAAATGTATCTCCCCGAGCCTCCATCCCGACCTTCAAGCCCTACGACGGCCAGGGCGACCCGGCCGACCACTTCGACAGCTTCGACGCTCTGATGACCCTTCATGGTGCATCTGACGCCATCAAGTGCCGAGCCTTTGCGACCACCCTGGTCCAAGGTGCCCAAGCATGGTTCCGGGCACTCACCCCCGGATCCATCCGAGACTTCAAGCAATTTGGGCGAGTATTCAAGGAGAGTTTCGCCGGTAGCGGCCCCCCAAGGTCGGTAGCGGGGCTTTTGGCCCTCAAACATGCGCAAGGGGAAAAACTTTGGGCCTACATCCTAAGCACTGAGGATCCCCCACCTGGACATCGCCTCGGCCATAACCGCTCTGACCGGGGGCACCTGCGACGAACACCTCCACCGCGAGCTTGTCCTCCACCCTTCCTAGACCCTTGCGGCGCTAGTGACTCTGGCATTGCGCCACGCCAAGTGCGAGGAAGTGCTCAGTGCATGCCGAGATGCAACTGGCTCGGGTCGGGAGGGGGACAAGAAGCGGGCACCCGAGCCAAACTCGGGCCCAGGAAAAAGGAAGAACCGAGACGGGGAACGCAAGGAACCGTCACGGAAGTACGAGCGGTACACTCCCCTAACCGCTCCAGTATACGAGATTTATGAAGACATCAAAGGCTCGGGCCTCCTTCGCCAACCCGAACCAATGAAGTCAAAGAACCGTAGTCACAACAAGCATTACCTATTCCACAGCGACCACGGGCATCATACCGGCGACTGCCACTAGCTCCAAGATGATATCGAGCATCTCGTTCGTCAGGGGCACCTCTCCCGGTTGGTGGCCGGGCACCAGGAAGACCGAGGCGCCCCAGAAGAGATTGACAATGCCCCTCGAGGGGTCCACATCAACGTCATCGCCGGAGGAGCTGCATCAGGTGGAGACAGTGGCCGAGGAAGGAAGTGTCATGCTGAGCAGGCGAGCCGAGCCATCGAGCCTCCCAGGGCCCCGCCAAGCGAGCCCCATGTCATAGTCTTCTCCGACCAAGACCTAGAGGGGCTGAGCACCCCACATGACGACGCAGTGATATCGGCCACAATAAACCATTGTAACGTAGACAGGATTCTGGTTGACAATGGAAGTGCCCCTGATGCATTATCCTACGAATGTTTCCTTAAGATGGGGGAGGATCCATCTAAACTCCACCCGATCCGGACCCCCCTGTGCGGGTTCAATGGCCAGGCCACCTATCCCGAGGGAGCCTTAAGCCTGCCGGTTACTCTTGGCACCCCACCCAAAACCATTACGGTCATGGTGGACTTCATAGTGATCAAAGGTATGTTAGCATACAACGTGATCTTCGGCTGAGGAATCCTCAGCCGAATGAAAGCGGTGCCTTCTACCTATCACCAAAAGATGAAGTTCCCCACCAAAAATGGATTGGGGGAAGTCCGAGGTAACCAGGCAATGGACCGAAGGTGCTATAATATCTCGGTTGAAGCCACAAAGCCAGACGGAAAAAACAAGGGCCCCCGGGATGTCGAGGAAAAATCCGTAATCGCCGAACCTGGAGGCGAATTGCTAGCGATTTTCCTAAACGACAACCCGACCCTAGGAGTAAAGATTAGAGCCAACCTAACATCTGAAGTTCAACAGCAATACAAAGAGTTCCTTTCCGCGTACATCCGGGTCTTTGCATGGTCTGATGATCAACTCCCCAGGATACCAGAAGAGACGATGGTGCATAAGCTCAACCTCGACCCAACCATGAAGCCCGTGCAACAACGCCGAAGGAAGCATGCGCCAGAGAAGCAGACGATTATCAAGGAGCAGGTCACCAAGGGGCAGAAGACTGGCCTTTTTAGACCGGTCCTGTACCCGACGTGGCTAGCTAACGTCGTCCTGGTGCCGAAAGGTTCAGGAAAGTGGCGGATGTGCGTGGACTTCACCGACTTGAACAAGGCTACTCCAAAGGATTGCTATCCCTTACTGAGCATCGACCAACTGGTTGATTCAACCTCAGGCAATGAGATACTCAGCTTCCTGGATGCCTACTCAGGTTACCACCAGATCAGAATGCACCCCGAAGACATCAAGAAGACCGCCTTTATCACCGACTTCGGCATATACTACTACACCCGGATGCCCTTCGGGTTGAAGAATGCCGGAGCCACGTACCAAAGGCTAGTCAACCATATGTTCAAGGGACAGCTCGGTCAGAACGTCAAGGCCTATATTGACGACATGCTCGTGAAGACCCCCAAGGCCGAGGACCACTTCGCCGACCTAGAAGAAACTTTTGACACCCTCCTAAAGTACAACATGAAACTCAACCCCGCCAAGTGCGCCTTCAGAGTAAGGTCCGGGAAATTCCTGGGCTTCTTAGTCACCCAGCGTGGGATCAAAGCGACCCATGGGAGCGCTCGGTTCATCGGCAGCCGAGTCATCTCCAAGCTCGATCACCTCTACGGCCTCCTTCAGATGCTCCCGCCTGGTGTCTGCACGAAGAAGAAGATGTCTTCAGGAAAAGAAAGATAACCCCCACATCTGAAAGAAAATCTAAGTTGTGGCACCTGAGCCCGACGGGTGCATCCACGTGAGAAGACACCGCTCGATATTCTCCGGTGTCACCAGTTCCTCGGTGGACTGGCAGTGCTTCAGCAGGATGGCTGCGTACTTCTCCACGTGAGGGGGGAAATCATCCTGTCTAGGAGGGATATTATGGTGGAAATTGGGGATTACCAGGCACCTCCAGGTTTCCTCCACTGAATAAATCCCCACCCAGAAGAATTGGGTCTTCCACCCCTTATGCGAAGAATCCTTCGCCACCAAAGAGATACAACTCCTATTCCACCTCGCCTGGATGAAATAGAAGCCCTTCCCAGCCGAAGGATGTGCTTTTAACTCAAAGAAATAGTGGAAGAGGTCCATGGAAGGAGGAACTCCGCACTGACGGCAGAGAATACGGAAGGCGGAAAGGAGGAGATAAGAGTTGGCTACCAACTGAATGGGCGCCAACCGAAAAAAATCAAGAAGTTGAAGGACGAAAGGTTCGAAAGGAAGGCGGAATCCACCCTTCCATGATAGAAGAAACATACAGATGTGGCCTGTACGAGAGTCCAGGCTCGTCTTGTATGGAGTAGCAGCGGTAAAATTGAACTTGTGGGGCAGGCGATACTGGTGCTCCAGCCTCCTCACATCCGCCTCCCCCAGTTTGCTGCAATTGGGGACTGGCGCCCTCGCCGCTGGCTCATCCTCCCACTCCTCAACATTGGGGCGCTGGCCCGCCATGGAGTCAGGAGAAGACTCTGAGGAAAGGCGGTCCCGAGACCCTACAGATTCCGGGGGAGGAGGAAGCTGCGAGACGGGCTCCGCGGTTATCTCCGCCAACACCTCAAATGCCGCCGCAAGCCTCTACTCCACTGTCATGTCCTCACGGTGCATCGAAGAGCCACAAAAACAAGAATGAAGGAGAGCCAAAACCCTAAAAGACGGAGGGAGTCTGGAATGTCAACAAGCGCCCAACGCCTATAAACCCACGCGGAAGGCGGCGCGTCGTTCCGATCTCCGAGAAAAGGGGGCCCCTTCAGTTCAAATCTGTCAGGATCATCATTAACACGGGCCCAGGTGACCACAACACGTGGCTTCCTAACACCGCTAGATCTCTACCCACCTGAGCCACGCTGGTCCGAAACCCCAAACAGCTACTCATCTGAGCTTACTAAAGCTTGGGAGTAGGAGGGGGACAAGTGGAGAGGGGGATTTCTGTAGCCCAATTAAGGGCAGCCAAACTAGGCCCATCAGGACCGAACGAGGCTCAACTCATCCAAGTGACAGCCCTCTAGGGCCCACTTCAGCAAAAAAGCCCAATAAAGATCACTCGGGATCCCATCCTTCCTCGGCGGCCCTTAGGCTCGGAAGGCCCGAACGTCAGAACGGAGGAAGACCCACGCCCGAGCTATCCTTCCATCAGGATAAGGGCAAGTGCTCCGCGCCCACTCCGATCTGACTGCATCCGAGCTATGCCTATCGCCCGGACAGGGCTGTCACTTCTTATGCTCAGATCGACTGACAAGTGTTTATCCATGCAGCCGTTGAAAGCCCTTTTATGAGCAGGAGTTTAGGGGGATAAGGGAGCCACGATCCCCCAAGGCCATGAAGAGCCCACGACGAGGACGTAACGATCCCGCGATGAGGATGTAACGATCCCATGATGAGGAAATAACTCTCGCCTGAAACTCCTCAGCTTATGGGACTCATCAGGGGAGCTCGCTATATAAACCAGGGTCTCCCTCCGGCGGCAGGTAAGGCAGATACAGACCTAACACTCCCTGAGCAGGAACCACTTCACCATCTTGGTGTTGGGAGATCTCGTGCACTTATTTCTACCTCCCTCAATACCTTCCACCATTGCTCTACTGACTTAAACATCGGAGGGTTTCCCCAGGGAACCATCCCTGGGCCTCCTGATTCGTTTCCCTTTCTCTGTAGTTCACTATCCGGTGATCACCCTCCCAGCTCAGGACCAGCGCGAGATCACGCCCCTTCAGTTTTGTTCTTCCATGGAGCTTGAGTCAACGCATCCTACAAATGGAGTCGACGCAGTCTTGAAGATCCCCTTGGCTGTTCTTCCTTTTGTGAGAGAGGGAGTTGACGCAGCCTATAGAAGGAGTCGACACACTCATGAAGGCTATGTTAATTTCTTCACATCTAGCCGATAAAAAGGATGTTTCTGATTTTCCCAAAGTAACTAGCAAAGGCTTATAGTAGGACATCATCAAAACATAATGTACACAACATTCTCCCCATTTTTGATGATTCGCAACTATGAATCATTGTGCTCACATTTTTGAAATTGAATTCAAGCAGCAGGTTTTGGCATGCAGCGGGTTTTGACATGAATAGCATGAAATACAATAGCATGAAATACATCAAAGATTTGAATTTATGAAGGATTCATCAGGACATGTAGTGGACATAGACTGACTCAAGACCGATCACACTATGATTTGACCAACCAAACTATGACTCATCAATACTTCTCCAAAGACTTAAGACTTCTCATATTATGACTCATTAGTAACTTCCCCCCTTTGAAATCATCAAAAGACTAGGAGAGGCGTGCATAGATGTGGGGAGGTAGGGAAGGAAGTTGTGAAGAGATGTGGAGGTGTAGGAAGGGGAAATGGGAGTTCAGGAAGGGATTCAAGCATAGATGTAGGGAGGGTGCATCGACACATCCTTTGAAGATGCATCTAAGCCAGTTTCTGTGAGATGACCTGATGTCGACATACTGTGAAAACAATGTGAACCTACTTGAGGAGTCTCGCCCGTTTGACAGTGGCTGGTGCTGACGTTGTGTCGACGCTGCGTAGTCGCAACATATCATTGGAGTCGACACGGCCTGAAAAGCATTTTGATTTGTTCTTCCATGGAGTGTGTGAGTTGACGCATCCTACAAATGGAGTCAACGCAGTCTTTAAGATCCCCTTGGCTATTCTTCCTTTTGTGAGAGAGGGAGTCGATGCAGCCTATAGAAGGCGTAGACGCACTCATGAAGGCTTTGTTAATTTCTTCACATCTAGACAATAAAAAGGATGTTTTAGTTTTCCCCAAAATAACTAGCCAATGACTTATAGTAGGATCACATCAAAACACAATGCACACAACAACTGAGACACCATAATAGTAACCAAGGAACAAGGACTAGTCAGGGTTATGCTAGTCAGCGCGTGTCCACTGCCCCCGACCCCGTGTCCACACACAGACTCACTGCTCTAAATCAGGTCCTCTAGCTGATTTTCCCCTTAGTCAGACTTAGACTGCAAAGGCAAGGGGTCCTAGGAAACCAGCCTAAAAATCATCTCTCTTGGACTACCTCGCCACCACTCCCAGGTGGGTCGACACTGCGTGTCGTACAGAAGGCTATGGCTAGTGGATGGTCACTCATGAGGAAAAGACTCACCCTCACTATAACTACAAAACCACAAGGCTTATGCATCACGATAGTTCAGTATCACCCGGTCATTCTCACACTTAGAATACATCATAGAATAACACAGGATCATTGCGAGCCAGAGACATCCCGGTTTATGGAACCACGTTAAATCTAAAAAAATATGCGCAGAATTACTTAGGTGAACGAGGTTGGAGTAGGATGTAATGACCCAAGATCCGGATACTGAGTCAAACCCGATACCATTCGGATGCTACGCCGCCACCCACGAGCTGGAAAGCTCGGAAGGGTTATTTGGGATGTTGTGGTTATGCATTGAAATTCTAAACAATTAGCAATAAACAAAATATAATATTAATTTATAACTGGAAAAAATAAAATTAACATTTTACAATAATTAATATAAGTACAGAGTCTAGTCCACAAGTATAGTCAACGAAAAGAGAAACGTACTCTGCTATGGGGCACACCCCGACAGTGGCAAGCTAGCTACTACTAGTCCTCCAACTAAAAAACTCTACCTCTAGGAGAAGCACTACACCTGAAAAAGCAGGGAGTGAGCCGCATCTCATTGGCTCAGAAGGGGTCCCGCGCGCGGATCCCCACCGCAATGAAAGCGATAAGCAATAGTAACAGTAGCAACATCAATAACAACAATAATAAAATAATGACGTTGATCAACAACGGTCAAAATGACGAGAATGGTGAGCGGTGGAAACACAGAGCCTCAAAGCTAGCCTAATTCTTAACAAGGGAACCACGACTTATAGTCGGGATCGCCGACCCAAGGTGAAACCGCAGTCCTACTAACGAGAGAAAACCTCACGATGATTCGGTCATAATAATCCGTCCCTACTGACGGAACCACTGATAAGGCCACGCGGCCACACATAGACACAACCTCCACCCTCGGGAGGACATCTAACCACTGGCAAACCTCGGTCTTGAGCTGGGACCAATGAGAGATCCCTGCCCGACACACAGGGTGACACCAGCCCGTCTATTGGAAGGACCATGACAAGGCTATCGATAACTACCCACACTCAGTCTCGGGAGGGGCAGAGGAGACACATACACACGCCACACCTTTGGACTAGCTAGGATCCTTACCTCTGCACCTGTCAGTACGGCCGTGTCTAGCTACTTAACATGGGGTATGCGCCACTATGTCTTTCAGCAACGTACACTTGTCCTAACCAAGGTACACATGCTCAGGTGGTCTCGCCTCTGCACAAGGAGCGTCGTACACACTACGCGATCTCGCCCAGTCCAACCACGATCGACCCCTAGGATCTTCGACGGTCTCATGGAATCCCGTCGAACTCTATCATCGACGGTCTCATGGGAATCTCAAGAAAGGTGTACACGCACACGCAAACCACCGTAATCCACAGTATGACACCACTAGGTGCAAGGAAACCTACCCACGATCGGGTGCATGAAATTAGTGGGTACCAGCCTACTAAACTCACACAAGGACTACCCACTGTAATCATAGAACTAATGCGGATATGACCCGCCATGGTCACAAGACTCACACGGTATATAACTCAGCACGAGCACGCAAACGACATGGAGACAACCGTACACGTTCACGGCCAATCCCACCGTAGGGAACCCGTGGACCCTCGTACCACGAGAAAACATTCTCTGGAAACTGCAACCCTCACGAGGCTAAAATGGCCCAATTTCAATGGGTTTCCATGTATAAAACATTAATTTTTATATTCCGGGGATGAAAACTCGTTTACGGGGGTCAACCGACCCGAACAGGCCCCAATCAGTCGACCTACAGTGCTGGTCGGTCGACCAACACTGGGATAGGTCGGTAGACCAACATCCTAGTCGGTCGATCATCGACCGAGTGGGTGGTTCGGTCGGCCGACCGGCCCCTGGTGATCGACCGAATTTGCCCAATGGCGACTGGCCTGGATAGGTACCCAATCGGTCGACCGAACCAAGGAATCGGTTGAATGATTCCGGCACGTCGCAATTGGAACCCCTCTGCGAGGTCCTGTTCCATGCCCAACTCACTTCATTGCGAGCGGGAACCATGGGGAAACACTCCCCGGCCTCTAACACACCCATTCACGATAAATGAACTAAAAAATGTCACCCGAATCGACAAAATCGTCACTCATCCCGAAATATGCATTTCAACCCCAACATGAAAGAAACCGGCTCTTCCTCGCCTGAATCGACATGATATCACGAGGGAATAATGCAAGGAGGATAAGAATCTATACCCTTACCTTTCCTAAAGAAATCATGCGAGTTCGGGGCCGATCCACGCCAAAATCACTCGTCCCACGGCCGGTTCATTACGAAATCTTGAAAAATCCTCCACCATGACACTGCCTCCCGATCTACGCTCCGATCCTTGCCATTGGTCGCCCGCGCCACCCTCCACCTTGTTGCAAGTCTTCCCCGTCGACCGTCGGAGAAGAACAAGGAGAGAGGGATGTTGTGCTATGTGTGATTTTGATGACAACAAAACTTCATCATATGAACTTCATGATATGTGAATAATGACAACAAAACTTCACAATATGTGGATATGGACACTTGTGTATGTTTTGTTTGATAAGCTTCTTTGAACAATAGTTTCATTGATAAATCATGTTAAATAATCTTGAGCATAGAGCTTGCCAACTTGGAAACAACAAGGCAAAATTAGTCGACAGTTGTGAGGTTCAATCGACTGATGTTCAGAAAAGTCGACAGATCTGCAGATAGCAAAGGCAAATTCAGTCAACAGACAAAAGAGTTCTATCGACCCAGGCAATGAGTATGTTGAAAGAAATTGAAGTCTGGCAGATCGTTCAATTGAGTCGACCTGAGTATAAAATTAGTCGACTTGGACAGAGAGAAAGGGCTTCTAACTTACTCTAAGTGATAATCATCATACTGAACTGATGCAACTAAGATAGGCAGAAGTAACAAAATTCAATCGACCTAGTTAGAACTCAGTCGACTGATATGGAAATCAGTTGACAGATTTTTAGTCAAGTCAACTGACTTTTTGTTCTAGTCGACAAATTTAGTCGACAGACTCTGAAGCATATGAGGACCATTGAGTCGACCTTCAAGCTAACTGAGTCACATCATCTGAAGCTCTAACAAATTGTAGCAGTCAGCAGCTTCAACAGAAGCAAAGCCATATGAAGGCTGCGTCAAGTCAAGCAAGCCATGGAGTCGACGCAACTGAAGAAGAAACACTTGAATTCAGTAGGACAGTCATCCGAGCAAATATGGAGTCGACCCAGGGATCCAGAGCGTCGACGCAGTGAAGCTATGGGGTCGACACAATGAAGCTATGCGTTGACACATCAAAGCAGCATCCAGCAAGTCAGCTGAAGAGGGCTCTCTCGTTAAACCAACTGATGTCTATTGACACACTTGATAAGTGAGTCGACCCATATTGCCACATTCAACAGCAACAGCAGCAAGTCAACACATTGTATCGACCTACTAAGCCAGCTAGGTCGACTCACTTTGTTTGGAGTTCACTGCATCATGCCTACTGTCCAAGCAAGCTCAAGTCACCAGACACTGAAGAACTCAGTCGACTGATATGTCAGTTCAATCGACTGACTTGGCTATGTCGTATTGACACGTGAGCCACTTAAGTCATCACATGGATTTTTGATCCAATAATTGGCACACGTCCCTAGGATACATGACACAACTTCTGGAAGGATTCTAAGGATAGAATATTCTACCTTTTGACTTGAACCAATCAGAAAAAACCTATAAATGGAATATTATTCATTTATTATCTACTAGTCACGTGAGTATTTGCGTGAGCACATTTCGAAGGCCAATCAGTGGCCATTGGAGTTAACACCTCATACCTTGGTTCTTGAGTCTTCAAAAGGTCGGAATGACCCAGATTGCATCTCCCAAGATGAAGGGTTCAGATCTAATCCCATTCCTATAAATATGTTATGATCACTAGCTAGAAAGGTAGGCGAGCATATTTCAAACTAAGTAGAAATTATAAAGTGAGATCAGATTAGCTTGTCCAGGGAAAAGAGAAAAGAGAAAGAGAAGGGAGAAGAGAGAAGCAGTGAGCCACCCTGAGCATCTTTAGAAAGCATCTGAGAAGAGGAAGATGAGACTTGGTGGAGAAGAAAGAGGATAGAAAGGAGAGAGGAGCTCGTCAGCGTGCTGCGAGAAAGCAGAGCATCAGACGTTCATTCAAAGTGCTTCTTCAGAAGCTATAGTGTTTTCCTTTATTCTTATGATTTCAAATCCAGCAGAGCATCGGACTTTCATTCAAAGTGCTTCTTGAGAAGCTACAGTTGAAATTTGAATATTATACCAGTGTGTGTAACTATGCAATGTTGGCACAGGCTCAGTTCAACTGAGCATAGTTGTGAGTGTGTGTGTGTGCTGCTGGATTTCAGATTCACAGCGTGTGTATGTGTGTTGGGGTTCATTCTCGTTCAAGCTATTTGATAGCATGTGTGTGGGAGGGTTCATCCCTGTTAAGCTATGTATCAGTGGTGTGTTTGGGACTTGTCCATGTGTGTGTTGCTATAGTTGCAGCGGAGAAAGCCTCACTTGATTGAGTGAGGGGTGTACGTAGGTCTACGGGTTTGTAGACTGAACCACCTGAAAAATCATTATTCATCTGTGTGAATGCATGTGTGATTGATCCTTCTTCTATTCCATTCACATGTACTTCAGTGATTGTTTTTATTTCAACTGATTGCAGTGTACAACAGTCTGGTCTGTAACTGAACTGTACACTGATCGTGTTCGATCTTTCTCCCACACACGTCACTGCTTGCAAATCTATCTATTAGCGGTTTACACTAATATCTCTACACACACCAAAGATTGTCTCAATGGTTTGAGTGTGAGTTTACTTCAGTAAACACTAGGTGTTTGAATTAATTCTTCTGTTAAATCTATTTAAGTCTTTTTGTTTCTAGTGATCATCAATTTTAGTAAGTCAATCAATTTACCCCCCTCTTGATTGTCGTTGCATCTGGGCCAACAAGGGAGAGACGTGAGAGCGAGAGAGGGAGAGAATGAGAGTGAGGGAGAGAGTGTCACGAGAGTGAGGGAGAAATGATAGGGGGGTAAGGGGGTTTTAAAATAAATTTTTATGTATTTTCCTTATTTTTATTTTTCTTTAATTAGAAAATTCCAATAACTCTAGAAAAAACCCTGAAAAATACATTCTGACACTGAAAAATTCCAGAAAAAGGCTAGGCTGCTCCACACGCTGCCACAGACCCAAAATAATTCACATTCACACCATTTAAGGGTCTGATAATCTGATATTAAAGTCTGAAACTAACACGGACATGATCCGCAACCTGCGGGAATACAATCAGAGAACCCGTGGACATTACAGTCCTCCCCCCTTAGAGAAATTTCATCCTCGAAATTTAGAACAATGCACAGAATTCACGGGGAAGAACTCACCCAACAAAAAAGGCCTCGCGATCTCTGCACAACCACTCCACTTAACACACAACATCTTCTGAGGAACACTGCCAGACTAAAACAGCCAATAAAGTCTCCTTGCTCCGTCACGACAAGTCACACCAAACCCTTAATCGATCGGGGTACATAAAACCGATAAGTTTGGCAATGCCTCAGCTTCCATAAAACTCTCAAGGGCACAAACAACATCTGATACACTTCGTACGCGGAGGAAACACACAATTCTCGATAGGGAAACCATACGTAGCCACCCATCTGGGGCATCAACTTTTCCAACTGCTGAACACCAAGTACTCCTTACAAGGAGCACAATCGCACTCCACCTCGAATGACAATCTGATGTGAAACCAACCTTAGACCTATTTGCAAGTATTCAAGTTTGAGCAGCGGACTCACACTAGCGAGCTCACCCGTATGGCACACACTAGTGCCCGATGGTGACTAGGCGATGTTGGAGAGGGTCCGAGGCGGGACCTTTAGGCTCCAATGGTTGGCTAGCTTGGGAAGAACCCCAAGTGGGCCTAGGATGCCCAAATCATGGGCGGCCAACACACCAAGGGTGTGGGTTAAGTGGATTCACTCTCAACTTGCCCGCGGTGGTCACTCACGGTACTAGCAATTTGGGCCGAGCTCTCACTCACCGTCCGACGAAGCAATAGTAATAATACTAAGCTAAGCAAGTGATTAAACCAATCAAGAGAGGGACCGAGGCTCACCTAGCCGGCGTGAAGATGCCGACTCCGGCCGGAGACGGGGGCGAGCGGGGAGGCGAGGGTATGTACCCGCACGCCGCGTCGATTGAAGCTTCAAACCTACGACTTAATAATTACATGAACTACACCCCATGCAAGGGGGGGGGGATATTGGGGTGTGGATTATGCTTAATACATCCAAAACTACCTCCACGCAGGGAGGGGCCTTCAGCCGGCCAAGCGGGGTGGGGAGATATGCAAAGAGAACCGACTTCCCGAGCTTTGCCGATTCTGCCTAGCTTCTGTATTTCTGGACAGAGGGTCGATGTCGATGCTGCCAATAATTCCACCGAGCTCAGAATCTGATGAGACTTGCGCCAAAAGCTTGCTAACAGATTGAGGATGATGTCTGAATTTTGGCAGGAGCTCTGGAACTCAGGGCTGGTCGGGCCAGCGACTGGAACAGGTCAGCAGCTTCTTCCTCTGGCTGGTGCAGAACTGGTACAGCAGGTTGCAGAGGGTACCACGGACGCTTCTGAACTCCAAATGTGACGAGCCTGGTGGTGACGTCCTCGTGGTCGGAGTAGCTACGAGCAGGAGTTGACGGGGCCCCAATCGGAGGTCGGAGGGGAGAATGGTGGTCGGATATGTGAGGACAGGTCAAACCTGGACCTGCAGGTGGCTGGCTGCAACCTTCGACGAAGAAATTAGTAACTGATAGCTCCGGTGGCCGAATGAGGTCCTTCTTCTTGGAGGTGAAAGCTAACAGGAAGTAGTCTCTGCCCTCCAAAAATGGCGCTCAGAGCCTTCACGAGCTGGCCGTGGCAGCTTCTTCTTTCAGCTTCTGGTCTGCAGACTGGGACAGCAGACGCAGTTGGACGAGATCGGCTCCCCCGATCAGCTCCGACCTCGGAAGCCAGCGAAACCACCTCGGTTGGAAAGCTAACTTGCAGAAGATTCCGGCGATGTAGGCCTTGCCACTTGAATCTCCGAGGGACGGTCGTGGCTGCTTCTGCAAGTCGCTGTAGTTCTGCTGCCTGAAACAGAGACAGATTAAGGGGAAGAAGAAGGTGTGGGGAAGGGGATGGCCAAGAGAGCAAGTGGTGGGAAGGGTGTCTAATGGCTAAAGGAGGGAGATGAGAGGAGTTTTAGGGGTTGTGAAGGCTAGGGAGATGGAGGTGGGGAGGGCGAAGTGGGGCTGGAGAGGGGGCTGGTCTGCTAGAGATGGTGGTGGGAAGGGGTGAGCACAAGGGAGAGAGGGAGGGGGAGGGAAGGTGGGGGCGAACTTGGCTTGAGGGGAGAGGAGGGGTGCGACCTAGGGAGCAAGGGGGGAAGGGGAGATGGGTGGGAGATTCAAATTTGGGCCTAGGAAAGAGATCCTTCAGCCTTGGGGAAGTGAGGAGGTGCTTAGGGAAGTGGAGGGAAGTAGGTGGTGGTTGGGAAGTAGGGCTTGGATTGGTGGAGGGTTGTTGGGACTAGGTGGAGAGTAAAGGAGGGTGTGGGAAGTTGTGGGGGTAATAATGGAGGTAGGTGGGGGTTGGATTTGAATGAGAGGGGGGGGAGGAGAGAGGGGAGGTTCGCCCCTTTCCTTGGGGAGAGAGAGGGAGAGCTAGAGAGAGAGAGAGAGAAGTGGAGTAATGAGAGACTTGAAAGGGGTTTCTTCAATATTTCATCAAAATTGTTACATATGAGGAGTGGGGTGGCCTATTTATAGGCACATGACTTTTTTCACAAAGGACCCTAACAAAAGACACAATGACTAATAACCGAAGGGAAGGGGGTGTCCATGGGCCTAGCCCAATGAGATGGGCCCAATAGCCTATCTAAACAACACAATGACTTAGGACATTGGTAGATAACCTACTAACCTAGGTACATGACTCAAATAAAGGGAAAATTACATGATTAAGACTCAAATAAAAATAAGAAAATTACATGACTCGACTCACAAACACTTGAGGAACATAATGGCGCTTGCCGACGAACAATCCGAGTCCGGAGAAAATGTGGAGGGGCAAGGGATGCCCTCATCATACCCCCGGGGTGGGGAAAACTCGACCCCGTCGAGTATGGGTCCACCAGGGAAGTAGTATATCGAACTGCGGCTCTGGGCGATCCACGATCTCCATACTCAACCCGCGACCATAGTCGGGGAACGGCGCTTCAGCTCGACAAAGTGACTCGGTCATACCCTCATGCTGGCGATGGGATCTTGCTTGCCTAGTATTGCCGCTGTGTGCTCACGTCGGGCTCTCAGGCTATTTGTGGTGGCACTCCGAGGGTGTCTCTCACAAGGGTAGGTGTAAGCTGGAGGCACTCACTAGGATCCACCGCGGTGCCCTTATAAGGTGCTAGATCCGCCACATGAGAAATGGGGAGAATCCCAAAACCCTTTTTGAAAGTTCAACCCATAAGCCGTGTTGCCAAAGCCACTCGGAACTTGGCAAGGTCCAAGTCCTCGTGCCCTCAATTTGGAGGTGACCCTAAAGTAGAGCCACTCCAAAGCCATCATCGCCAAGTTATCAACTTGGAATTCAAAGTGGTGCTTAGGAGTTTGTGCTCGCTTCTTGTGAATCCCACCGCTTGTTACTTGATACTTGCTTGAATGCGTATGCCATGTGAGTTGACAATGTATGGTATGAAAAGGTGGTCCGGGGCAGCCACATGTAGATCGATCATGCTTTGATGCTATGAAGATTGTGACAGACTCAGGGGGGCCGGGACATCCATAGATGAACCTTTTATGCATGGGTATGACAAATGTCGGGGGACCCGGACATCCCTGTATGCTCCTCTCATACTTAAGACTCATGATGAATGAGGGTGGGCCAATACATCCAAATACGGTCCACTTATGCTTCCTACTTGACATGTGGGTGATGTAAATGAATGTACCCGACTTATGAATCATGCCAAGTGGTGTTGTATGCCAAGACTTATGCACTCTTGTGACAAAGATGTCTCCTATGTGTGGGCCTTTGGACTTCCATTGGAATGGGTCGAAGGGGTCTAGAAAGGTGGATATCATGAGATGGGGCACTTCCTCGATCCCTAGGTGTATACCACCCAAAGTCATGGTTCCCATGGTGTAACCCGGGTCTGGGATGGGGTGGATTGGATCAAACATGGTGGGTTGGGGTAGGGAAAGGTAGGTGGTAGTTAAGGTGGTTGGGTTACTCGGGTTCCTTGACTCCCATTGGAATGGATCATAGGGATCATAAAGTGGGTTACCAAGGGGCTCCATGTCCTCAAGGTCCTCAAAAGGTGATGAGTCGTCTTCTTCTAGTGGAATGGTTGGGCCGGTGTATGGGGTGGGCTGGTTGGTCAAGGTTTTAGGAATCACAATGGTAGGGGAGTGGACCAGGATGGGCTCTTCCACTATGGGGAGAAGGAAAAGGATGTCACTAGTGTAGCAACCAATAGTGCAAACCGAGGAGATAGACCCAATGCATGGATGGATGAGGTTAAGGCTCTTGGGTTGGTCCGCTCCTAGGGCCAATAAAGAAGTCAAGTCTGATTGCCACTTTAGACCTTTGAGGAGATCATCCCAATCTTCTACCTCATAGTAGGATTGGATTGTGGTGTGATAGGAGTGGAGGGGAACAATTTGGGATGGATATCCCAAAGGTGAGAGAGGTGGGGGTGAGCTAGGAAGGGTGGGTCCTTGCTTGAGCCATTGGAGTATATGCTCATTCATGGTGAAGGTGGGTGACTCTTGAGGATCCGGGCTATTTGAAGTGGTAAAGGGTTGAGGCTTTTCCTTACCATTGGTGTGATCTTGGGCTTCCTTATGGGTGGGAATGGGTTCCGGACTAGCATCTACTCCCATGTGGAGGGTTGTGGAGGTTTCAATTCCTAGTGTTAATGGGTTGGGTAGGTCTAATGCGGGAGAATTGGTGATAGCTGGAGCATGGTGCACTTGGGGTGGTGGGCAAGGGTGGACTTGGATCGGAAGGGGAAGTAGAGGAGGCCTAGGTTGGGGAAAGATTGGTGTAGGAAGCGGGAGGTGAGTTGGGTGAGGGGTTTTGGGTTTGGGGATGGTGGCCATTATGGGCCTTGGTGGAGGGGTGGACACGGTGTCCACATGGTTTTTAATGGTGAGGGTTGGATGAGTGGTGGTCACCATGGAGGGAATTGGGTCGTTAGGGGTCTCTTGCCCTTGGGATTATTTGGGGTGGAAGTGGGGGCTAAAGAGGCTTGACTAGTGTAGGTTAGTGAAGGGGGTTTTGGTTGGGGTGTGGGGGCCCTCATGGGATCAGGTGGGGAGGTGGAGGCCTTGGAGACTTGGGTTCTAGTGGTAAGGGTTTGGACGGGTGGGTTTGGAGGAGTGAGAGTGCTCCTCGAATTTTGGTAACCCGGGTAGGAAGGGGACATATATTTTGCTCTAAGTTGCTCCTTCATGTCCTTCCAAGTGGTGATGGGAGTTTCCCTTCTAAGTATCTTTAGCCCGACAATTTGCATCCAATAAGTTTCCGCCCGTTTGGTAAGTTGCATTTTGGCAACCAATGCCTTTTCATCCTCGGATATATGATACCAAGTGAAGTATTGGTCCATTGTAGCTTCCCAATCTAAATATTCTCTAGGAGAGGTTCCATCAAAGGTGGGAAGTGGGAAAGGGACCATTCTATCGTCTGTCCTTGGGGCGGGCCTATTTTCTCCAAGTTGGTTGAGTCGGCCCGATATGTTATCAAGCCGCTCATTGGCATAGGTCAAGGCTTTCATGAAGTAGTTGACATGGCCAGGGAAGTTATGGGTGTTAGTGGTAGGCATCTCTTGGTGGCTTGGACTTATGGAGTGGGCCGATTGGTAAGGTCGATATGAGGTGGCCATACTAGGGGGACAAGAGTGATGCACTTGAAGACTCTAAATGCATAGACATGCCCTAGGACCAACTTGATAGAGACAAGTTGTGAACTTGCTCTGATACCACTTGATGTGAAACCGACCTTAGACCTATTTGCAAGCATTCAAGTTTGAGCAGCGGACTCACACTAGCGAGCTCACCCGTATGGCACACACTAGTGCCCGATGGTGACTAGGCGATGTTGGAGAGGGTCCGAGGCGGGACCTTTAGGCTCCAATGGTTGGCTAGCTTGGGAAGAACCCCAAGTGGGCCTAGGATGCCCAAATCATGGGCGGCCAACACACCAAGGGTGTGGGTTAAGTGGATTCACTCTCAACTTGCCCGCGGTGGTCACTCACGGTACTAGCAATTTGGGCCGAGCTCTCACTCACCGTCCGACGAAGCAATAGCAATAATACTAAGCTAAGCAAGTGATTAAACCAGTCAAGAGAGGGACCGAGGCTCACCTAGCCGGCGTGAAGACGCCGACTCCGGCCGGAGACGGGGGCGAGCGGGGAGGCGAGGGTATGTACCCGCACGCCGCGTCGATTGAAGCTTCAAACCTGCGACTTAATAATTACATGAACTACACCCCATGCAAGGGGGGGGGGATATTGGGGTGGGGATTATGCTTAATACATCCAAAACTACCTCCACGCTGGGAGGGGCCTTCAGCTGGCCAAGCGGGGTGGGGAGATATGCAAAGAGAACCGACTTCCCGAGCTTTGCCGATTCTGCCTAGCTTCTGTATTTCTGGACAGAGGATCGATGTTGATGCTGCCAAAAATTCCACCAAGCTCAGAATCTGACGAGACTTGCGCCAAAAGCTTGATAACAGATTTAGGATGATGTCTGAATTTTGGCAGGAGCTCTGGAACTCAGGGCTGGTTGGGCCAGTGACTGGAACAGGTCAGCAGCTTCTTCCTCTGGCTGGTGCAGAACTGGTACAGCAGGTTGCAGAGGGTACCACGGACGCTTCTGAACTCCAAATGTGACAAGCCAGGTGGTGACGTCCTCGTGGTCAGAGTAGCTACGAGCAGGAGTTGACGGGGCCCCAATCGGAGGTCGGAGGGGGGAATGGTGGTCGGATATGTGAGGACAGGTCAAACCTGGACCTGCAGGTGGCTGGCTGCAACCTTCGACGAAGAAATTAGTAACTGATAGCTCCGGTGGCCGAATGAGGTCCTTCTTCTTGGAGGTGAAAGCTAACAGGAAGTAGTCTCTGCCCTCCAAAAATGGCACTCAGAGCCTTCACGAGCTGGCCGTGGCAGCTTCTTCTTTCAGCTTTTGGTCTGCAGACTGGGACAGCAGATGCAGTTGGACGAGATCGGCTCCCCCGATCAGCTCCGACCTCGGAAGCCAGCGAAACCACCTCGGTTGGACAGCTAACTTGCAGACGATTCCGGCAATGTAGGCCTTGCCACTTGAATCTCTGAGGGACAGTCGTGGCTGCTTCTGCAAGTCGCTGTAGTTCTGCTGCCTGAAACAGAGACAGATTAAGGGGAAGAAGAAGGTGTGGGGAAGGGGATGGCCAAGAGAGCAAGTGGTGGGAAGGGTGTCTAATGGCTAAAGGAGGGAGATGAGAGGAGTTTTAGGGGTTGTGAAGGCTAGGGAGATGGAGGTGGGGAGGGCGAAGTGGGGCTGGAGAGGGGGCTGGTCTGCTAGAGATGGTGGTGGGAAGGGGTGAGCACAAGGGAGAGAGGGAGGGGGAGGGAAGGTGGGGGCGAACTTGGCTTGAGGGGAGAGGAGGGGTGCGACCTAGGGAGCAAGGGGGGAAGGGGAGATGGGTGTGAGATTCAAATTTGGGCCTAGGAAAGAGATCCTTCAGCCTTGGGGAAGTGAGGAGGTGCTTAGGGAAGTGGAGGGAAGTAGGTGGTGTTGGGAAGTAGGGCTTGGATTGGTGGAGGGTTGTTGGGACTAGGTGGAGAGTAAAGAAGGGTGTGGGAATTTGTGGGGGTAATAATGGAGGTAGGTGGGGGTTGGATTTGAATGAGAGGGGGGGGAGGAGAGAGGGGAGGTTCGCCCCTTTCCTTGGGGAGAGAGAGGGAGAGCTAGAGAGAGAGAGATAAGTGGAGTAATGAGAGACTTGAAAGGGGTTTCTTCAATATTTCATCAAAATTGTTACATATGAGGAGTGGGGTGGCCTATTTATAGGCACATGACTTTTTTCACAAAGGACCCTAACAAAAGACACAATGACTAATAACCGAAGGGAAGGGGGTGTCCATGGGCCTAGCCCAATGAGATGGGCCCAATAGCCTATCTAAACAACACAATGACTTAGGACATTGGTAGATAACCTACTAACCTAGGTACATGACTCAAATAAAGGGAAAATTACATGATTAAGACACAAATAAAAATAAGAAAATTACATGACTCGACTCACAAACACTTGAGGAACATAATGGCGCTTGCCGACGAACAATCCGAGTCCGGAGAAAATGTGGAGGGGCAAGGGATGCCCTCATCACAATCTCACCACCAATCTTAATTGGATACAACTCTTCTGTTGGCTCCTCATAGCCAGCGACGCACGATCCAGAGCCGAATACCTCAAGACTCGACGATCACATCGGACCCAAAACTAATCTCTCACCGATCACGACCAACACCCATGTCCCCCCGCCTGTGGCAGGGTGGACACCCCTCCTGCGCAGGCGGCAGGAGGGCGCGGGTTCGAGCCCCGCCTCCTAGTGGGAGGTACGGCCCCCGCTTTCCCCTCCCCTAAAAAAAAAACACACCCATGGGACACATCACAATCAACAACTTGGTGGACTTCACAGTCCGAAATCCACAGTACACAAAATCAACTCGCTGGGCACACATCAGTTATAGAAAACCATCTTCCAGCCCCCGGTCGCACATCGACCAAAAGTCATCTGACCATAATCTCCTCATGCTTCTCTGCAGGGCCACCAATCAGTTCCTTCAAGCACTGGCCACACATTGCTTGGTACCATCTTGGTCCTTCTTGGCCACCCGGCCAATTCCTGCTTCTCGAGAGGAGGGACAACAATGAGGTCACTCACACGAACCTCAAACTCCTACAAATCCTGGGCATGCCGCCTCAAGCTCCTTTCCAATGGTGGGGCCCCATCTCGCATCACACTTCAGGGGATTCTTTTGTCAGGGAGATGGGTGTTCCATATTACAACCATCCAATCTGCACTTATCAATTCCACAATTCCACCTGAACTGCTAACCGACGATAACCAACACCCAACGCCCACACGTACAATCTCCTTGCACAGCTCCTTCTGAGCCAGGGGGCACGATAATCTAGATAGTAGCACCACAAGAAGCACCGAGTTCCAAACTCTCTTGAGTCTTGTCATAGTCAAGCTCTTCCATCCACAACCATCACATCTCTTGATCGGTCCCAAACAAGACGCCCGCCGAACAACCGGCGCACTAGACCATATATCATCGTGGTGCTTAAACATCTCAAGTAGTTTTCTCGACTACTCACCGTGGCATCCACGCAGGGTCTCCTCTTAACACTAGCACCTCTCATTCCTCAGGTCCATTTCAAGAATAACCACACCGACTGAGGTCGATCAAATTGCCAGCGCAACTCTAAGCAATGCACACTTGCACCTTACGACCGGTCCAATTAGCCTCTACCTACTCCAATACCAATCACTAAGTGACTCCTCTTTGAGCCACATGACACAATCCACGAAAAGACTGGCAAAATAATTGTCCTCATCCAACAACTCTAACCGCTGAGCCACCAATTCTCAATTCTACTAATGCTACTCATCATGATACCGCCGCCGACACACGGACATCAAGGCCACTCACATGGCCAACACAGCCACACATCTAAAGTCAACTCTCCTCAGTAGGCTATAAAACCTCCGGGACTCACTTACCACGAAGATATTTGCCCCTCTCGACCACTAATCCGATCCTGGAGCCTGTGGGTTATGGGCCCACCACGCTTCCGCTGTGCAACTCCGCCTCAGTCATACCATAATAACAGGGGAAAGACTTAACATCCACTATGACATGGTCCCCAATCGAAATGGGCCGAATCCAGAAATAGAGGTGAAGGAGCTCACACTCTTCAATTCTAGAACATAACCTCCCTTCCTCGCCTGACGATCCACCTATACGTGTAGGTCTTAATATCAAAGAACATCGGGAGGCACAACACCACCCCCACAACTCGACATATTAGCCGACTGGTGATTCCACTCACCCGACTCTATACAACCTTATCGGCATCTACACATTGAGAAATAAAGAGGGACGAGCACATAACCCTCGCAAGGAACTCCATTTTCGATACACAGGGCTCTCTTGGGAACCCCTGAACATACTTCTGAGAAAAACACAAGCGTGTGAAAACACAATTATAACGAGAAAGCAACGGAATCAACAAAACCACATCTCATAATAATTTAAGTTTGTGCATACCTTCCATGAGGTGGGGTACCACCACTCAGCCCGATCAGGTGCCTCGCGCACGCTGCGATCCCTGTCTCACAAGGCTAGTGAACTGCTACTGGGATGGCTGGGACTAGGGTGACCGCCATAGACACTCACGAGCAACATGTCCAACCTGACCACACTGAAAACATTCCAACTCTACTTCATCCACACTGTACGGCCTGTCCTCGTAAAACCTGCCACACCTCAAACACTGTCCTAGCTGCTCATTCATACCATGCCATAGTTGTCGAATGTCAGGTTGTTGATCAGACACTGCTGAAATCTACTCCTCCAACTCCTGATGCTTCCTGCCATACCTGCTTCTTCTGAACAACCTCGACACCCAATTGAAACTCAATCTTGGAGGGGAAGAGTTCGTGCCAAAAGATGGAAGTGATGCCAATTCTAACTACCTCCAAGACTGCTAGAGAACACCCTACTGCTGAAGGGTCCTTGCTGACCATGACTTGACTGGGACTGCCCTGCACCGACCTGTTCCTGGGTTGTAATATCCTGGATTCTTTGGATCATAACCGGAGAGCTTTCGGAGTGCTTTCGTAGGTCATGATACGTGTTTTATGATCCACTCGGGATTTTCCCTTGTATAACTTGTGGAACCATGTGAAGAGTTGACCGTTGAGTTTTGCGACTCAGGGATGCTACAGGTGCGTTGTGCTCGTTCCGAAGATCGCGATGACTATTTTTTCATATTTTTCTGAATTTACATATTTTCGTGTAGAAAATTAAATTTTAGGAAAATTTCTAATTTTCCTATTTTATTTTCTTCTTAACCCTTTCTCTCTCCTCTCTCTTCCCTCGCGTCTCTCATTTCTCTCCCTTCGTTCTCTCTCCTCTCTTCTCCTCTGCACGACTGGTGCGGAGCTGGGTGAGGCGGTGACGGCGTGGAGCTGACTTGGAGCATGATGGCGCGAGTATTGGAGCGTGGAGTTGGCGCAATCCCGTTCGTGGATTCAAAGCCAGCGTGGGTTGTTCGTGTGATGGTTTTCGACATATTTTGGCCTTTTCGGCTCGTGAGATCTTCGATGGAGGTAGGGGGACAGATGCCCTACTCTTTTTCTGCATCCTCTCGTGATTTGGAGTCGAACGGTGTGAGTTTGAGTGGGTTTTGCCTTGTTTGGGTGAAATGCATGTTCGGAGCGTGTGAGCTGTGTTCGCCGTTCTAGGTGACGGTTTGTAGTTTAAATGGTTTCATTTGAACCCCTGGCATGTTGGGAATCTTTTCTCTCCAATTTTATTGCATTTGGTTGAGAATCGGAGCCGGTATGAGCCCGACTCTCCATGTGAGTCATTTTTTGTCGATTCATGGGAATCGCCCGTTTCATATTGTTTTGTGTATGGTTTGATCCCTTTCGGCTTGTGGAAGGTGGATATCGTCGTTAGGAATGTTTCCCAGTCGTTTAGACGTGACTGGGGTGTGAAAAAATTGGTTTTTGTGTAGTCCCACGATTTTCTCGTCGGAACAGTCTACTGGCCTTACCAGAGACCGCATGGGGTCTTTGGCGGTCCATTGGAGATCATTAAGTGGAGAATGTCGGTTTGGCTTAACGGTCACGTGACTGACCGCAAGGCTTCTTTAGCGGCCCTTGGGTGACCTCTATGCGACGTTTGAATTGGTCAACGGTTTTAAGTCGATTCGGGCTAGCAGTCTAGCTCCGACCGCATGGGGTCCTTGGCGGCCTAGGGGTGACCGCCAGTCCCTAGAAAATGGTCCTAGGTAGACCATTAGGTGGTTTTTTGTTGTTTGACTATTTTGGGAGTTGAGTGGGTGTAGCGGCCAGGTCATGACCGCTAGGTCCTGCTTGCGGCCCTAAGGAGACCGTCTGGTGTCAGTAGCTGCGTCAGGCAGACCACAAGGCTCCTGTCTTTGTGGATTTTGTATATGGAGTTATCTTGAGGGTAGCGGGCCTTTGGATGACAACTAGGTTGGTTTAACCGCCAGGGGTAAGACCGCCACCTGCCTAGAGTGTTCTTTTGTGTTGGTTTGGTTTCCGGTTAATGTGGCTTCGACCCCTTAGTTAGCCCATTGTTCCGTGGATGTCTTGGACGTCCTATGAGGGCTGTGACCGTGTTATAGGGTTTCTGGCAGTGCCATTATACCGAGTAGTGTTTTGTGTTATACTGAGGGTCATTATGGTTTCTAGTCGACCCGGTTGTGACCGAGTGGTTGACACGTGATCTCGTGAGTGTCTCGTCTATCCTGTGAGGATCGAGACATGGTTTTGGATGCTTGGAGGTATCATAATACCTTGGTTTACGTGCCATGTTGTTTAAGGGCTTTTTGTGATCCCTCGTGTTCTGTGTTTCATGTTATACGGAATTGTAAGTCTGTTGTATGGCTCGATGTTCGAGGACTCACTATTGATGTGTTTTATCATGATTTTGGCTTGGGGACTAGGCTGATTAACAGTGTGTTGTTGTGATGTGTGGCGATCTTGACCTGAGTCTTGTGACTCAAGGATTGTTGTGAGCAGGACTAGTTGACTGTCCTAAGTCTGGTAGTAGTTGTATACTACATTATGCTCCATAGTATGTGCGATAGGTGTGTGCTTACCCTGTTTGTACTTCGGTGTTCGCTGTTTTGAGTCTCTGTGTCTAGTGAACCTCCACTAGTCGTAGCCTCATGACACTTCTATATGTCGGCCCACCTGGGAGTGGTGGCGGGGCAGTTCCCGGTTGATAATTTTTAGGCTAGTTTCTATGGGCCCCCTTGCTTTGCGGTAGCGTCATACTGGGGGGGAAACTAGCTAGAGGTCTGGCTCAAGGCATTGGGCTTGTGTGTGCACACGTGGTCAGGGGCGGTTGGACGAGCGCCGACGGGCGTGACCCTAACTAGTCACTCGTTACTGTTGTTCCTTGTACTTTGTTCGTGTCTTAGTTACCGCGTTCGAGGCAAGTGGGAGACACTTGAGGCGCAGTGCAAGACTTTAGTGGACGCATCTTGCTGTTCTTCTAGTGAGGAGGTGTTTCTATCACTTGACATGATGACTTGTATTTTCGTGACTTGTCCGAGTAGCCTGTGCGTGGCTTCACTCGAGGTTACGGGTTCTGTAGCGTGCATGACGGTGAGCTCGTGTATGTCTTGCACCTTTGACCATGTTGGTCTTTTGGTAGGCTCGTGCATGTTATGGTAGGCTTTTCATGATAGGGTTTCGTGATTTGACAATGGATCGGTAACGCCCAACTTTGTACGATTGGGGTTCACCTTTCTATTGCTGTTTGGAGTAGTTTAGAGGGCCGAGGTTCCTTCGGCTACCGTGTTTCCGTGTTACGGCTTTCCTCTTTACTTTTATTGTTCCTACTCCTATTGTTACTACTTTGCTTTAGTGTAGCACTGCTGTTATTTTGTTGTTTTGTGGTAGGGTTCTGCAGGATCCCTACTGTGCCGGTGATAGGAGGCTCACCCCTGACTTTTCATGTGTAGTTGTTCTTCCTCGTGCTGGGAGGTGCCTGTTGTGTGGTTCTTAGTTGTTGTCGTTGCCAGTGTCGGGTTTCCCTCGACTTGAGAGTACGTTCTCTTTTTTGTTGGATTGTACTTATCTTTCTTTGGACTGGACTCTATTAGTTTTAATTGTTATAGAAAATGTAATTTTATTTCTGCTATTTTATCAATCTTGACCATTGAAATTTAATTGCTTACTGTTTTATCTAGAAGTTCAATGTACTATCACATACCATTCAATTCGGAGCTTTTCTGCTCTTGGGAGGCCTCGCAGGTTCCAAGTGGTATCAGGTTTACCCGGTATCCGGAGTCTGGGTCGTCACATGGGTCCTCTGCCAATCCTCCTCTACATCTGTTGCGGCTTGATAGGCTGATTCCGTGTCCGCAACACAAGTCACAATCACTAGGTGTCTAAGCTCTGGCCTCAGACCTCTGATAAACTGCCAAGTCCTCAACTTCTCATCTGCCATGATATGGGGAGCATAGCGACCCAACTCTACAAATCTAGATCGATACTACATTATGGACATATCCCCTAGATCAGCTCCATAAACTGATAAATTCTCCTTGTCCTGACAAGCTCTAGGCTGAAAACTCGCTGAAAGGCAGTAAGGAACTCCTGCCATGGGATCTGTCATAGAGGGTGGGATTGGAATGCCGATTCCCATTCTGTAGTCCACCACGACAAGGCTGATCCCTGCAACTGATAACTCGCCAGCAAGACCTTCTCATCATCCGCACATTCCATCGATCGGAACACAGGTTCCATACTATCAATCCATGATCTCGCTACATCAGGATCCGGCTGGCCTTCAAATGTTAGTGGGTGAAACTGTAGAAACTCTCGCAAAACATGTCCACAGCCACCATGTAACAAACTACCATTGCCTACCTCCTGACCATGATGCTGCCGACTCATCTACTGCATGAAAAATCGATAAATGCCAGTATAAAACTTGGCCTGATATGGCACACTCGGGGCCGCTACCATTGGGGGACATGACTCACTACCTAGTTCCTCTCTACTCGGCTCCTCTCGGGCTCCCACCGACAACTCAGGCAATGATTAAGTCTGCCTCCTCGGTGCCATCTGATCCTTAACACAACATGAAAAATAAGGGGGGTAAATAAAACAAAACACCCTAGGCCAGCTACCGATTGTACTGGACTCTCTAGACTCTTGGACACTGCAATCATTTCAAATTCCCATGCATTTCCACAACCACTCTCTGATACCATCTGTAATTGTTGTTCCCGATAGATGGCAATCAAGAGGGGAGGGGTGAATTGATTGCCTTTAAAAATTTTCACCCTTTTGAAAAATTACTAAAAAGCACGATGCAACAAGATAAACTAACACTCTAACTTACCCATGAATGATCGAACACGTAACGATAAGGTGATGGAAGAATAGACTGATGAATGAAGATACAAATCACTCCACTCGACAGAGAGTCCACACGAGATATCACAGCAAAAGCAAACCACAATGAACTCGCTGATTTTTAGGTGGTTCTGGTTCCCCACTGTGCACCCTATGTCCACCCCTCACAGCGTGAGGCTTCCCTTCACTATCAAATGAAAAACCACACACACATGCTGTGAAACTCACAGCCCACACACGCTACAAACTGCAGCCACACACACAATGTATGTCGGAGTATTGTATATGAGTCAGATATACAATATGCACTTGAGAAGACGAAAATGAAATTAGGATATGTAGGGAAACTCAGGAAAGCACTAGAAATCCCCCTTAAATGTAAGATGTTCCACTCGTATTTCTCAGTCTGGAGGTGTTGAGCAAATGAGGCTTGAATCAGTAGAATGACAGTAGAAAGGTGAGCTCCATATTTCTTGGAAATATATCTATAGGTTCAGTTGGCGATGAAGAATAGCGGATCACCCTTGAATCGCTTTGCTCTAGGGTCTGGGACAGCCTTTTGCAGCAGACGGCTCCTTCTTTCTTTTTCTGCAAGAAAAGATGATAAATCTTCAATATTCTATCCTCTCACCTTTTCGGTCTCCCTAACCATTTTATTTATACTCCCAAGGCATAGTGCACATGTGTGGGAGAAAGACAACCTCAGACCCAATCAACATGGGGCAAAGGAACATAGTTTATTGGGTCTCGAGCCAGGTTCGCAAAACCCACTACGTGGGTCCGAACAGAGTGTGTCGACACATCATGTGAGGTGGGTCGACACAACTCTTGCTGTAAAAGCCCAAACAGAGCTATTTCACAATGGTGTCGACCCTCTGGGTCGACACCTTCAATATAGATTGTAAAGACTTGATGGAATGAAGAATAAAGAGTTTGATTCAATCTCACCAAGTGCACTTTGAGTTTTGAGATTTTAAAAATCTTCTTGTTTCTAAACGTGATCTTGCTGAAGGATTTTGGTGTGTCGACGCAACATCTTCATTGCGTAGATGCTCTCTTCCTGTTACTTGAAAGAGCTTGGCTAAAAAGCTTTGTTGTGTCGATGCAGGAGTTCCATTGCATCGACTCAACTTCCATTCGCTTCAATAAGTATGCTTGTTTCATTCAGAGTGTGTCAACGCCATAAGCGCATTGCGTCAAGACACCGTTCTCATAGTATAAAAGATCAAACCTCTGGTTTTTCTTTTTTTCTTATGCTATGTCAACGCCCTGAGTCCCTGCGTCGACTCATCCTTCATGTTAGCTTTGATGACCGTCGCACTGAGGTTAAGCATTTGTTCTTCAGTTGAGTCGACTCCACGGCTACATTGAGTCGATGCAGCCTTCATATTACTTTGCTGCTGCTGGAACTGCATGATGCTACTATTTGCTAGAAGTTGTTGTTGCTACGTCGACACAACCTTCAAGTGGTTTCGTTGAAAGCACATTGGTTCACCAATTAGGTCGACCTACCTTGAAGGTCAGGGCTACACACCTTATCATCTGATAGCATGATCGGTTCCTGTGACCCAAGGTAGGTCGAAACACTTCTTGGGTGTGTTGACACACACTCTCACATATCTAAGATGTTAGCTACATTCACTTTTGACCACAGGTGAGATGATTTGAATTAATCACAAACTAACCTAATTGAAGAGTGACAAGACAATCATATTTGCATTTAGCCAAAGTATACACATATTTTGTTATCATCAAAATCATTATGTCAAAAATCAAGGTGGGAACCTCAACAATCTCCCCCTTTTTGATGATGACAAAACATTATGTGCTTAACTCCATAGTAACTCATAAAATCCACTCAAAGCTTATGAATCACTAAAGCAAGGCTTTCATATAACAAAATTGAACTCTTCAAAGCTCAACCTTAATGTTGCAGAACATAAAAACTCATCAAAACTGAACAATAGAACTGATAACAGAGCAGAACTAAAACCAAGTGCAAGAAAACAAAATAGTTGTACTGATTTTGCATTATGAACTCTCTTTTATGGATAATTATTCACGCATTTTGACAGACTTAAGTGGACTCATTAACACCTAATCTCCTAAATTCTTAAAACTGTAAAGTACACAAGATCTCTCCCTGTTTGTCATTAACAGAAACAAACCAGGGAAGGGAAATGCAATGAAATAAGAAGCAAGCAAGCAGTCATTATAGGCAAGCAGTCACTATAAGCTATAAGTCTAGCAGACGGTGGGTTAAGAAAAGTGCAGTTGATTCATAAACTAGAATCATTGCATGATCCATAACTAAAAAGACTGTGCATGTACAAAGAGTTTGCATGATCATGTATATAGGCAAATTCATAATATATGCCCAAAATAGAAACTCCATGAAGTGCATGTGCTGAAAGATGTGCAATGAATCTTAAACATAAGAGTGACACTGAATTTTGAAATGACACTTATCAATTTCTTTTCTCTCTATATTTTCATTTCAAATCCTCAACTATTGGTAGCTTCGCACAACCACCTTTTTTTTATTCTTCGAAACTAGACTTGGCCGTTTGACGTGAGTTTCCTCATATGTCTTAATGGGGATTCCCAGTTACTAGGATTCATCACTTATTATAATTTTGTTACAAAATTTTTGCTTCACCATTTTACGCGAGTTTCCTCATTTGTTTTAGTGAGGATTCCCGGTTACTTGGATTCACTTTCCACTTATTAATAATTTGATGGAGTGGGTAGTTTTTTCCTCATGATTATTCTTAATGTCCATGTAGAGATTCAAGAAACTAGGAAAGTGTTAGAGTAAATTTCCTGTATTCTTACAGTTAAAAAATATTGAGCACAAGATTTTCTCTATGTCTGGGGAGTTATATTTCAAGTATATGCTGTGAATTATGCTAGAGACATGAGTATTTCTCCCCCTGAGTATATACACTCACCATGCTAGGCTTCTTCCCCTTAGTATATGGCATGTAATACACCTAGATTGAATCAATGCAGCATTTATTTATAATGGAATGTAAGGCCTTAGAACAGTTCAAGAAAATGGCTATGTAAGCTATGTACAAATAAGCATGCAAGCATTTAACAATATAATCATGCAAGGTGATTTCTGGTACGAGGTGAAGTATTATCTCACACATAGTGAAAGCTTCCAGATGGACTTAATCCACCCTTCTGCAAATCACTATTTTATATACCAGAGAATCTTATGAATCCAGAATTCAAATTATGCATGCAGAATTGTTTGTATTTGCAAGCTATGCAAAAGATGCTATGCACAATGCAAATGCTCATGCATCATGACTCTCTTAACACGCAAACCCCTAATTCTCTTCTAAATGATGTGAGCTTGTGTTCATTTAGAAGTTTGGTGAAAATATCGGCAATTTGATTGTTTGCTTCAATGCATTTATTTCCACATCACCTTTACTAACATGATCTCTGATGAAATGATGTATAATCTCAATATGTTGGTTCTAGAATGATGCACATGATTTTTTGACAAGTTCATGGCAGATGTGTTATCGCACAAAATTAAAGTCTTTTGAGGGACATGTCAAAATAAAGTAGTTATTGTTGGATCCAAAGCACCTAGGCAAAACAACTACCTTTGGCCACATATTCGGCCTCAACGGTTGATAGTGCCAATGAATTCTATTTCTTGGAGGGCCATGAGACCATGCACCCCCCAAGACACTGGCAATACCCACTGGTGCTCTTTCGGTCCTCTTTACATCCCGCGTAATCGGCATCAGAATAACCAATCAAATCAAAGCTTAAACTACATGGGAACCAAAGACCTAATTCATATGAACCAGCAATATAATGAAAAACACGTTTCAAGGCCGACATGTGTGACTCTTTCAGGTTTGACTGAAATCTAGCGCATAAGCAAATTGTAAATTTTATGCCTGGTCGGCTGGCTCTTAAATATAACAGAGACCCAATCATACTTCTAAAGAGTTTCTGGTCCATGAATTTACCTTTATTATCCTAATCCAGTTTCAATGGTGTGGACATCGGTGTCGGTTGAGGTTTCACATTGCTAAAATTGAATTTCTTGCGCAATTCCTGAGCATACTTGTAGTAACCCAGAAAATAAAAAGAGAATAAATAGTAATAACTATATAATATTTAAGGATAATAAAACTTTAAAAAATAAAACCTGTAGAACAAAATCTGGTAATAATTAAGAGCAAATGTAGTGGGCTTTAATAAAACCCAATCCATCTACACGTTTAATGGGCTGGTTAATGGGCGGATTAGGGTTCTTCAGATAGAACAGGTCGATCCCTATTGCGTTAGGTCGACCCAGGTGTGTATGCAGCGGTAACTAAGGAAAGATAGGCTCGAACGGAGATAGTTGCATTTTAATAGAATTGGGATTCCTTAGTAGGACTTGGAGGGTAGAATTCCTATAAATTAGGACCCCCCTGCGATGGCAGGAGCCATCGTGCTGCTGCCGTTGCTAGTTCGTGTTGCTGCTGCCGTTGCCGCTGTGCTGGTTGTCGAGAACCGTGGGGAGGAGAGCATCTTCTTCCTTGTTCTTCTTCCTTGTGCAGTCGCCTTCGCCCATCTTCTTCCTCTTTATCCAAAGGTAGGCATTCTCCCAAGCAAATTTTGAATTAAACATCATGCTGGATGGTACTACATGTATTCATCATCTATGGACCTTCCTAGTCGTATTCTATCGTATATTGCAAGCAAAATTTTCATTTTCGTAGCGATCGGCATCGTTTCCGCATGAACAAGAATTCACGGCCAGGGCAGTCGACGCAAATTAATTAGCATCTTCTTATGCAGGCGTCAATTTAAGAAATAACGTCAGGCCTGATATGCCAATTAGTACGTGTCTACTACGCTGACGCCTATTCCCCGTTATTTCAGATAATTCACCCATGTTAAATATTAAATATCTATTGAACCATGTTTAATAAAATTTATATGTGCATGTTTCTATAATCCTTGTAATTTTCTCCTAAATTCCATGTCTTTAGTTCCATCATTATCCCTACCATTTGCAAGTGCTACTATTCATCTTATTGAAAGAAATGAATAGTGCCTCATGTCTGGGGTTGTACCTATCGAATGCGGGACGCTGTGTAACTGGTAAGAATTGGCGTCTGCCTTATTGACGTGTATTTGTGAATTAGCACCTATCCACAATGACGCGATTTTAATACACGTCAGACACTTAGACGCAAATTTGATTGCTAATATTAAATAATCTTAAAATCATGAAATTAACGTGACTTAAAGAACTGGCGCCCCTCTACAGTGATGCCAATTTTAATTCATTTTATTGAAATTGGGTTAATCCTAGAATTGGTGCCTCTTCACGAAGACGTAGATTCTTTAATTAACGTCTTCCTGAAAGGACGCGAATTTCTGTCTCTCTGATTTTGTTGCTATTTTGATCCATACTGCGGGTCTTTTGGCACTATTGTCTCATGGCCGAGACTTAGTCCCTATTTTTTGTGTTTTCACGATACACCTTATTTCTTGGAGATAGAAGGACCCTCTCGCTGGATCAGAAATTCTTTCTCTAAGGCCTCCGTAAGACCCCGACATCGAAGGATTCCCTCTTCGATCACTGGGCTGGTTATACCCTAAAAACCCATGAACTTATTTTGGTCATGTCCTTCTGAAGAAACAAGACTTCCGGCCATCATAGAGCGATGTGATCAGGTGTTCTATGAGATTTTAGACACTACCCAGAATTGGCATCTGGGACAGTCATCGCTAGTTCTTGAATTAGCGTCCAGTTAGTTGACGCGAATTCGTTCGTGCCCTACTATTCATAAGAATTGGCGACCTTTTAAGAGGATGCAAATTCTTTTAATTCGTGGCGACCTAACTGGACGCCAATTTGTCCCAGATTCTTGCATACTGGGGGATTTCGTGGATAATTCCTCTAAGTTCATGTCTACATCCTTGAAGTCTCAAAAGTTCTTGATACTCTCAACTATCTTACTAAAAGCTTGGTTCTTGGAACTCTATTGGCCATTAATTGATGTGGACTTGTCTAGAATTTAATGGGGCTATGGGTCCAAATTGACACTCAATGCTAGAACGTAAAAGTGAAGAGGTCTGGATCTGATCCCATGGGCGAGGCAAAGTCTAAACATATACCAGTACTATGATTGAATGGGTGTGACATTGCACCAAGTGAAAAGCAAGATTGATCTATGGCATTTCCATAATTGTTTATGACTCGATTGACATGTGATTGAAACTCTTATATATATGGCCAATTCTGTAAACAATATTTTATGATATGCCCTTGTGAATGTCGGTACCATGTTTTGATTCAGATTACTTGATATTATCTCTTCATAACTGTCCCTTCGGAATATGTTCCATTGGGAATTATCTCTTGATTCTTGTCTTGTCGCTTGCCAATTATATTTTTGATTTCATTTGCATGACATGCATATTCATTATAAGTTGTTAATTACTTAAAGCTAGCTTGGTTCAAGAGATATAAGACCTACAGAGCGTTCACTCACCTAGTGTTTTTTCATTTTTTTTCAGGTAATAATGAAGACAAGTGTAATCAGGATGGGCAAGGGCAAGAGTAAAAGAGAACTCCGGCAACTTAGATAAACCCTACAGTCTTGTGTCTAGATTAGTTTGAGAGTCTGTTGTAATTTCCTTTTATTGAGTCTGTTAGTTTAAGTCAAATTGTAACAAACTTATATTTGGAGTTTTAATGAAATTATGTTTTGTCTAGTTATATCGTTCCTTTATGGTTTGCTTTGATTGCCATGACTATTTCGCTGCCACATTCCGAGCGTGTTTCTGCTGCTATCAGTTCGGGATGTGATAATACTTCTTTTGGCTTATGAAGAGACCATCATCCAATTGTTTTATCTGTAAACCCAAAAAGAAAGTCAGCTCCCCCATAAGACTCATTTCGAATTCTCCTTACATTAACTTGGCAAATTTCTTACTCAAAGCTTCATTAGTTGAACCAAAAATAATATCGTCTACATAGATTTGAACAATTAACATTTGCTTACCATCCAATTTAGTAAACAGAGTTTGATCAACATTACCTCTTTTGAAACCACTTTGAATAAGAAATTATCTTAATCTCTCATACCATGCTCGGGATGCTTGCTTCAAACCATATAATGCCTTATCCAATTTATAAACTTGGTCCGGATGATTGTGATCTTCGAACCCCGGTGGCTACTCAACGTAAACCTCTCCCTACACAAAGCCATTTAAGAATGCACTTTTAACATCCATTTGAAACAATTTTATATGGTTACAACTAGCAAAAGCCAAAAAAAATCTCACTACTTCAAGCCTTCCTACAAGAGCGAATGACTCATCAAAGTCAACTCCTCTTTCTTGCCTATAGCCCTTGGCTACAAGCCTGGCCTTATTCCTAATCACCACTCCTTGGTCATTAAGCTTGTTTTGGAAGACCCATTTGGTCCCGAAGACGAAGTGATCATTAGGTCGCGGCACGAGGAACCATACTGTCTTCCTTTGGAACTGGTGTAGTTCTTCCTGCATAGCTAAGTTCCAGGAATTGTCATTCAAGGCATCTTCAATAGAATTGGGTTCAAACTGAGAAAGTAAGGCAATGTAATCCTAAATTTCAACTTCCCTAAGAGATGAATGTGTCTCATTCCATCTTCAGTGCTACCAATTACATTTTCTATCGGATGGTCCTTCAAGAATGTCCAAGATCTTGGAAGTTCAAGTTACTCTTGGCTTGATTGCTATGTTTGCTCTTGTGTTCCTTATTGATTTTGCTTGCTTTTGGAGCTTTCGGGTACATCATCCTCACTTGCAGTTTCTTTTCCAGCTTGATCCTCCTGCGATTCAATTTGTTTATCAGTATTCCTCAAGGAGAATTCTTCCACTACCACATGTGGGCTTTCCTCTACTACTAGAGTTCTCAAGTTATAAAGTCGATAAGCTCTTGAAGTGAGAGAGTAGCCAAGGAAAATCCCTTGGTCACTCTTTGGATCAAGTTTGCCCAAATCACTTTTTTCGTTGTTAAGAATATAACAAGTAGAACCAAAAGGTTTAAGATAGGAAATATTAGGCTTCTTACCCTTGTAAAGCTCATACGAGATTTTTCTTAAGATTGGCCTTACCATTGCTATGTTGGTAATTTGGCATGCGATGTTCACGGCTTCGGCCCAAAAATACCTCGGCAAATTTTTTTCAGCTAGCATGGTTCGCGCCATTTCCACGAGGGTTCTGTTCTTTCTTTCAACTACCCTGTTCTGTTCTGGAGTCCTCGGTGCAGAGAAAACATGTGTATATCCTTGTGACCTGTAGAATTCATTGAATTCATGATTATCAAATTCTTTCCCATGATCACTTCGTAAAGACTTGATGTAGTACCCTTTCTCTCTTTATACTTTCCTGCAAAAGACTTCAAATTCAGTCAAGGCATCATTTTTACGAGACAAGAAGTATACCCAGCAGTATCTTGAGTAATCATCCACAATCACAAGCCCATATAGTTTTCCTCCCAGACTGTGTGTTCTACTAGGACCAAATAAATCAAGGTGAAGCAACTCTAAAGGTCTAGCAGTAGTTACATCAAATTTGCATTTAAACGATGATCGAGTTTGCTTCCCTTTACTGCATGCTCCACAAGTTTTGTTCAAATTAAATTTCAGCTTTGGTAAACCAACAACTAGATCATTTTTGGACAGTTTTGATAGAGTGTTAAAGCTTGCATGACCAAGCCGGCGGTGCCATAGCCAAGCATCGCCGGCATTATTAGCAACCAAACAAAGATTATCACATGAAGGGTCCTCTCAGTCTATTGTATATACATTGTTATTTCTGAGTCCTATAGTTTTTTTCCATGTGTGTCTTTATCTACAACTGAGCACTGTGTAGAGTTAAAAATCACACTGCAACCCTTGTCACATAACTATCTTATGCTAAGCAAGTTGTGATGGAGACCTTTAACAAGTAGGACATTTTCAATTATATGAGTTGAGTCCTTTCCAATCTTACCTTCTTCGATAATTTTACCTTTATCTTTTCCACCAAATGCTACCATTCCGCCATCCTTTTCTTGTAGATTTGTGAACATATTTTTGTTTCCAGTCATGTGTCGGGAGTGTTAACACCCATTTTATGACCAATGAGTTGGGTCATTTCCTTATCAATTTTTATGATGTCCCGAGTTGTTCACCGCTTATTGGGTCATTTTTTGTCACTTTCTGGGCTTATTTTATGGGTCATTCTCCCTGATTGGGCCTGGCTCCTTTTATTTCTTGACATTTATAGCTTATTGGGCCTGGATAAGAGCTAATAAGGATTTTATTATGGATTAACTTGGAGATTTATCGGCCTTTATCACTTTTACCACGTCTACTAGCCTTGCGGTCTATCGTACGATCGTTTGGTGATAGTTAGCGGTCCTTTGCTAGACCGTTAGGCAACAAAGAGTCCTGTTGGGTTTCTTTGGTCTTATCTCTTTCTGGATGATTGAGCCATGCGGTCTATCGTTCGACCATTTTTCAGAGCCTTGCGGTCTATCACAAGATCGTTTGGGGAGACAAAGAGTCCTGCTCTGTCTTATCTTTCTCTCTTCGGTCGTGGTAGAGCTAGAGTCCTTTATTTGTTGTTTTCTCTCTAGAGAGAGGCTCTCAGAACCTTCTTTTTGTTTCTATGGATTCTTGGGAGTATTATCTTCGAGGTTTATCTAGATTCAGGTCTATTTTCGTGTCATTATCTCTCCAACTCAAACCTAGGGTTTGAGGGTCTATAAATAGAACCCTTGACTTTATAGTTTAAAGGAGGAGATTTCTGGAGTTTGACACGAAGTGATGCTACGTTCTGGAGCGAGTACCAATCAGGGAGAAGTCCTTTCTACGTCCTTAAGGCTTCTGGTCTAAGGAGTATTAGTTCCATTGGTTTAGTTTGAGTCTTTTCTCTTAGTTTTCCCATTTTCTCTTTGCATCATCATAGCATATTATCTCTTCCTCTTCCACGTTCTCTGCACTCACACCACGTTTTAAACATCCTCCTACTCTTTTCCACACCCCACAGGGGTTAAAAAATCACCAACCCCCAGGTATTCACCCTTCCTTTTATGCACTTTAGCTTAATTACATTATAGATACTACACTAGTCTAAGGGCTTATTGGGTTATTTTTCTTTGTGTCGACATTGTTCTGCATGTTTACAGGACTTATTGCACGAGGCCCAACTCTTCTGGCCGGCCAGGAGGGGTGGAGATTTAAAGTTCCACGTTACTTTTCTGGGTGCCTTTGCGGTCATTTGGAAGACCATTTGCAAATCTCTCAGGCGGTCTATCATAGGACCGTTTCTGTTCTATTTGCGGTCGTCTGGAAGATCGTTTTCCTTCAGCAGTGCCTGGTTTTCTCTCTCCCGTGGGCGGGTGACTTCACTCGGCTCTTTCCAAGGTACATAGTGTAGTTTTACTACAGTATTTACCTTGGTGGTGATCACACTTTCCTTTATTTGAGTATTGTTCATCATCTTGCTTGCTTTCTCTTTTACTCTTAGTTACTCCACACCTACAGTGTGTGTTTTTCTTTTACTCCTTTGCTCCACGCCCACGACGTGTATTTTTATTTTCCTTCTTTATTTCTGCGATGACATGCTCACCAATTTCATGTTGATTACTTGAGTTAGTGCACCACTTGCTCACACATATTCCACATCTCTCATATTCACCCACACACATCACCAACACCCAAACATCAATCAAGCACACCAAAAAACATCAAAAACCTCTATTTTTTGGCGATCACGGTGGGACATCTAGTGCCAATCGTGCTGAGTTTCTATCTGACCTGCTGTTCTTAATTGTTCTCAGTGGCCCTTGTGTGTTTCTCAGTTTTTCTGTTTATTCCCTGTTGTTTTCTGCTCTCTGGTTCCCTAGCGGTCTCCTCCTTGGCCGTTTCTGGCTTAAAAGCAGTTTAGCGATAGACCATCTTATTTGTTTAGCGGTCTCCCATACGACCGTTTCTTCAGTTACAGGTACGCACACCGAGGTTGTTGTTATTTCTGTAGTTTTTGGCTATGTTTATTACTTCTGGGTGCTATCTGGTCTCCTCCTGTTGTTGTGTCATATATTCACATCATTACCTGCATATTGTTTGCTAGTTTCTAGGCTAAAAATTGCATGCACTCCGGTGCACATAGGGTCATTGATTTTCCATATCATAGTTGCATTCCCACCTTGGTGTGTGATCCTCTCGCCTCCATATTCCTTGGGGTCGACTAGGTGACCACATCAGGGACCTCCATACGTCCCAGTGAGCTGTGGATTCCTACACGGATGCTGGGCCGGTTGTACCTTCACCACCCCGTGTCTAGGTTGCATAAGTAAGGGAGAGTTTACACCTAGAGTTAACCAAGTTCCCAATATCCCTCCCATTTGGAACCTATTGTTAGAGAGAATATATTAAATTCAAATCACTAAGGTTCTAAAGGAAGAGATAAAGAAAATTTGTGCATCACCATAACTTGGTTGACTTTGGTTGCTTCACATACCTTTCTTATTTTTCATAAAGTTTGAAGTCATCTTGTCTAGTTACTTATTTGTAGTTGTTTGTGTTGTTTGCATCATATCTTAGGTACTACATTGCATGTGGAGTTACTTTTGATCCTTAGATTCATCTCCTAGGGGCAATTCCTCTTTCACATCTTACTCCAATCCTTTGTTCGAGTCCAACTTGTCTTCCTATGATCTTCCCTGTTCCCATGAGGAATCTATTCTCCAGGGACTCTTAGAGGACCGACCCAGGGTCATCCAACTCCCATCAAGAGAAGGGTCTGTCCCTCTTCCATCCTCTATCTCCATGGGGGGGCGCAACCCTCCCTTTCCACCAATAATCCCACCAATCACATCTTGCAAATGATGGCCCAGTTGGATCCGGCCCAACTTTAGGCCCTTTATCAGACCTTGCAGGGGTCCAGCGCCCCGTCCTCCACAATTGCACAGGGTCTGTCCACTACCTCTATCTTTCAGTCTAGGGTTGATGGGCCCGGGGCTCCACCCATTCATATCGATCTTACTCCGGTTTAGCCTTAAATCCTCCAATTCTCCAGTCTGAAGGCAGGCCAGTCCTCTGGATCGGCCCCTCAATTCCTTGATAAAGGGAAGACTATAATTCCCCCATTCACCCAGACTGATTCTTATAGGACCATTCCATTGGTGCCAGAAGTTCTCCTTGGCCCGGCCAATTTTGCTCGCCCTCAGCAAGGGGCAGCCCATGTCCACTCCAATGTGGGTCATCCTTCAGCCCAATATCCTTCTTATGGACCTCCCCCTCCTTCCATCTACCCTTCGGCTCCTCGCCTTGAGCTTACTCTTTTTGCTCCACCTACTCCATCTCGGGAGCAGGAACTCCTCGATAAATGGGCCGCCATGCAACAACAACTCGACTTCCTTCAAAAGCGGGTTGGCCCACGATCTTTAGTAGACGTTTCGGTTCCCAGTTTCCACAACATTCGATTCCCTCCTCACTCTAAGCTCCCCACATACCACAAGTATGATGGGAACATCAATCCTTTTACTCATGTGAGGGATTTTATATATGAGTCGGCTCAGCTTTAGTATGATGATCGCCTTATGGCGTATTTATTTCGCCGGTCTCTAGATGGAGTTGCACTGGAGTGGTTCTATGCTTTACCACTAGAAGACGTCGAGAGTTTCAAGGTAGTAAAGGAGAAGTTTATTCAAAGATTCTAGGACCGGGTCGGCCCGGAATATTCATTCACAAATCTTGTGGACGAGAAGATAAAGGTAGACGAAGACTTTGCTACTTATGTCGACAGATGGAGGCAGATGGCCGCCCGTGTGCCGGGTCATATTCCGGAGGAGGAAAAGGTCAAGTTGCTCATATCGAATGCTACACCCACTTTCCGTAACATACTGGCCATGAACGATATTGCCAACATGCACCAACTTTATAGCCGGGCAAGAGTTATTCAAACTCAGTTCAAGGACTCCCCTATCCACTCTCTCTTCGAGGCCCAAAAGCCCAAATACACTAAAAAGTCTCAGGGGCCCGTTACCGAAGGAGTCCAGACCATTGAACAGGTGCAAGCCGTTACATTCCCCTTCCCTAATCAGTCCGCTCCACTCTGCTTCCCACAAACCCCACGCAATCCGCAATTCCCCGCTCCACAAAGTGCCCAACCTATCTTCCCAGCTACTCAAAATGCCTTCCTTGCTCCACAACAGCCGCAACAACCCCCACAATACCAGAATGTCCCTCCCCCCAACGGCTACACAAACAAACACCCAGCTCCAAAGAGAGCACAATATCCCCCTTTGCCTGAATCCCTCACGGACATCTTTTCCTCTCTCATGTCAATAAGTGCAATTCAGCTCCCTCTGGAACGGCCCAACTAGAACCCGGCCATTGATCAATCCAAATACTGCATGTTCCATAGGTAGCCCGGGCACACCATTGAAGGGTGTTATTAGTTCCGAGATCTGGTATACGATCTACATGAAGGGCAGCGCATTGATTGGGCTGAGATGCATATGTCCATTGTTGAAATAAAAGAGAAGAGAAGGCAAGCGCCGACGAAGCAAGTGCAGCAGCAACAAGCACCGTAGCCACAGCAACAGCAACAGCCCGTTCAGGACTTGGGGATCGACCAAAACCCCATGCCGAATCATCTGCCCGCTCCGCAACCACAGTTGCCGGCACCGGCACAGGTCAACCTTGTTCAACCCCCGACTCCTGACGTCGGGTGGTCCTATGATGATGAAGCTTCAGTACACCGGATTATGGCCCTCCACCACAATTACCGCAACCTTTCTTCCCCCGTCATCCTCTCGCCTAACCATCAAACCCCTCCATCTCCTGCAATCGCCAAACCCTTCATCCTACCATCTGCTTCCCCTATTATTCTGCCTATCTCCACTCCACCGCCAATGCCTACCCCCATCATTACTATGCCTCCATCAAACCCTTCACCCGTCATACCTCCGCAGCCTATTATCACCACCACTACTGCTATCACCCCTACACCCTCTACCACATCATTCATCCACCCTATCAGGCCCATTAAGCCGCTAATCTCAAGCCCATCCGACGCCGTGCCAGCTCAAAACCTTTCCCTATGAAGCGGGCATTTGTTCCATAGAAATTATCCTTCCACTGGTGCACCGGCACCTAATCCCCAGTTCTCGCAATAGGCTACTGATCAGGAGGAGGCAGATCCATTGCCAGGTACCCAATATGATTTGCTACATCATCTAGACATGGTACCCGCTAAGATTTCTATGTTAGAGTTGATTAAAAGGTCTACGCTTCACCAAGATGCGCTTCGTAATTTCCTTCAAAAGGTGATAGTGAACGAAGACATGGCAGTGGAAAGCTTACCAACAGCCCTAGCAACCATCTCCAAGGGGCCGGCAATTACATTTACTGCCACTGAACTGGCACCTCCCGAGGCTCGCCAGATGCCGCTATGCATTTCAATCAGTCTAAACAAAGTCAGCATAGACGCGGCGTTTGTAGACACAGGCGCCTCTATTAATGTCTGCCCTCTCAGCACTTTAAGGGCCTACAACCTTTCAGAAGACCTACTGAGGCCTACCCCGACTACTATTGCAGCATATGACAATTCCAGAAGGGCATGTCACGGGGTAGTCACTATTCAAGCTGAGCATGGGCCTCTCACCATGTCGATTGAGTTTTATGTGCTGGACATGGACCCTATGTTCAAGGCTATCTTGGGTCATCCGTGGATTGATAATCTTAATGTCGTACCATCCACCGCTCATCAATGTCTCAAATTCCCTTTTTAAGGGAGGGTGGTCAAGGTAAAAAGCATATCCACGATCCACTCTGTCAAGGTTGTCTTAGAGAAGATTTTACCAACACTATGGCCAAGCAATCGGCCTGTCATCTCAGTACTAGATCTGCACTTTCCATGGGCCTATGCACCACACAAGCCCACCACTACGCTGATCAACATAAAAGAGAAGCCCAAGATAAGAGATTCCAAGGGCTGGTCCATTATACTAAAGCTGGGCTATCAGCAATGAAGAGGTCTCGGCGCACAGTTGTAGATATATTTTTCTCCTCTACTAAAGATCAAAGCATTATGAATAGACCAATATGCAATGAACAAATGAAAAATGATCAGAGGAGAACAGAAAACAAATGACCGTGATTGCCACCAGGGTGCCGTACGTGATGAACACGACGTACCTTGGAAAGGGAGGGGGTACTCACCTAAGTTGTAGAGTTAGGGAGATGAATGGTTCATGAAGAACCGCCTACACGATGCACGATCTTACGATAGACCGCCTGAGTGCGCTGTAGAAGGTGTGGGAGGAACTACTGCTGGATGACGAACGGCTTCCTGTTGACCGCACTAACAGGACGGACGGCCCTCTCCGAACCACACCTAAGGTTGAATGGCTTTAATGAAACCGCACAAGTCTACCACGCAATAAGTTGCAAGGGGTCCAACCTCCACCCTCTCCGGTCGGCCAGAGGGGATGGACCTCGTGCTGATGATTGCTGACCTGCAAAACAACGAAAGAAACACATAAAGAAAACCTAAATTAGAACTGGACAATGTAGTAAATGTCAAAATAGCAAAAGGTGAACATTAACAAATGGAAAGGAGGATACCTGGGGGGTTTTAAACCCCTAGGGCGACAAAAATGTGGGTGGAGGTGTGCATGGTAATGAGAAAGAAAGGGGGGATATAAGGAGAAAGTGATGCATGCAATGAAAAGAAGGTGTTGAAAGCTATGAAACGAAAAGACTCAAAAATCGAACTACTCCCTGAACCGGAGGTTTGTATGGACGTAAAAAGCCTCCCTCCTTGGTGCTAGGTCGCTCAAGAATGCGGCAGGGCTTTGCCGTCGACCAAAATCTCCCTCCTTTTTCAAGTCTGGCCATTAGGGTCTATTTATAGAGCCTAGAAAACCAGCCCTTAAATCAGGGTTTAGAACCATTTTCGGGACAAGATTATTAAAGATAAATCGTAGATAATATCATTATCTCTCATCCAGTCGAAACGGCAACTAAAATGGTTAATTATCCACGGAGATATTGACAAAAGAAGTTGGGGATAAAACCATGGATAAAAGGATTAAAATCTGTTGAAATTGAGCAACCGATGGGATGAACGGTCTTACGATAGACCGCTCAACAAATGAGCGGTTCACTTTTGACCGTCCAAGCCCGTCGGTGGAAATTCAGATAATCAGAAAATCAACCCAATTATCGCTCGAACTGACCGAAACGTCCGCCGTTAGACCCTCACAGATGAACGGTTCCTAGGAGACCGTTCCACAGTAGAGCGGCCATTGATCAACCGTTCCAGACCTGTTGGTGATAATTGGATAATTATTTGAACAAACCTCCAAGCGCAGGGCTCTGAGAGATGAGCGGTCAGATGCCGTCTGTTCATTGGGTTTGAACGGCCATATCATGACCGTATAAATGCCTATCGGTGGTAATTAAGAAAATCACCCAAAATACCCCAAAATATATGGACGGTCCTTATTAAACCGCACATTAGTAGTGCGGCCAGGCATGAACCGTGCATGCATGTGGATGTTGAAACTCAATGAAAAAGCCCAAAACCACGGCCCAATAAGCCCTGAATCGACCTGGACTTAACCAAGGAGGGAGGCAACCCATAATGTAATATCCCGGACCTTTCGGATCCTTTCTTCGTGGGTCCCGGATTTGGTTTTCGGAGTGTCCGGCTCTGTTGTGTCCAAAATTTCGTTTTGGACATCTTTCGTGTTCGGATCGGCGCGATCCGGAGTTGTTTCGGAGGCCCGGAGGCGTTCCGTGGCTTTTCCGTGTGCGTTTTCTGATTTCCGGTGTGTGTTTCGGCTTTTACTTCGGAAGCTCGTTGCGGGTGAATCGGGCCGTTCACCTGGGCACGAGTGGTACCGTTGCGATCGGTGCGTTCCGAGGATCGCGGGGGTGTAATTTTCTATTTTTTGGAATTTTCCAAAATTTCTGGATTTTCTATAAAACCCCCCTATTTTCTCTCTCTCCCCCACCCTCTTCTTCTTCTTCTTCTTCTTCTTCCTCCTTCCTCCTCCACCGTAACCCTCTCCCTCTCCCTCTCTTCCTCCCGGTTGACCGCGGCGGACCCCTCTCCGGCTGCAGACGCCGGCGGGGCGACAGTGCGGTGACGTGGGCGACGGCGAGGCAATCGTGGGGGCGTGCGGTGCTCGCGGGAAGCTTGAAGGACGAGGGTTTTCTAAGGCATTTTTCGCGATTCACGAACGATCCGGCGGAGCATTCGCTCCATTGAGGTAGGGTGACGTTCCTTAGCCTCTTGCCGTTCATTTCCGTGGTTTGTAGGCCGCGGGGAGGCCGAGAGGGGCTTGATTGAGCGGGTTTGGGGTTTTCCATGATTTGGGGAGAGCTCGCCCGATCTATGGTTTTAGCCTGCGATTTCACGTTTGGATGGCTTAGATGCATGCTAGGGGTCCCCAGGGGTCTTCCCCTTTGTTTTCCCCCTCTCCGGTGGAGGCACGGGGGCGTGGTCGAAGTTTTTGGGGTTTTCCCGCCGTAGCGTGCTCGGGAGTGTGTAACGGTCACTCTAGTGACCGTCACATGCTTGTGACGCCCCTAAAGGGGTGCGTTACATTCCTGAGTAGTGTTTTTGGGGGTCGGGGGCTGTAACGGCCTTACGATAGACCGCCATTTGCCTATGACGTGCTTGGGTAGGGCCTTCAGGGGCTTTCGACCGTTGGTTTGTGATCGTTGGGGGTCAGGCCATGTAACGCACCGGGCTAGGCGCGTTACATGCGTGTAACGCGCTGGGGCATGCGCGTTACTTCCTGTTTTCACCCCAAGTGTGAGGGCCATGTAACGTGCTGGGCCAAGCGCGTTACATGCGTGTGACGCACCGGGGCTGGGCCGTTACATCCCTTTTGGCTTTGGGAGCGTGGGGGTGTGTAACGCATGGGGCCAAGTGCGTTACATTCTTGTAACGCGCCTGGACCAGGCCGTTACATCCCTTTCCCCTCTGACCGTGTGACGGTCTATTTTGAACCGTTAGGCGCTTGTAATGGTCTCGCCTAGACCGTTACTTGCTTGTGACGGCCCTAGGGTGGACCGTCACATGCCTGGTTGCCCCATGAGGGTGGCAACCCCGTTTTTACTCCGACTGTGGCCACTGTGCGACGAGGCTGGTGCGTGGGGTGATTCCCACACGTTGTCGGATTCGGACGTTGTTTTCCGTTGACTCGAGAGTCTACTCCTTTGTGACCCTCCACTAGTCGTAGCCTATCAGTACGTGTGTGCTGGTCGCACCAGGGAGTGGTGTACGGGCTTACCCTGAGGACGGTTTTAGACTGGTTACCGTCGGGCCCCTCGTCACATCAGAGTCCAGTGCCAGGGGAAAACCAGTCAGAGGGCCAGACCTAGGACGCGTGGTCTGTCTGTGCACACGTGGTTGGGGACAGTGGACGCACGTCGACGGGCGTGACCCCAGCTAGTCACTTGTTTGTGGTTACTTGTACGGTGTTCGCGCCTCTGGTAGGAGCTACCATGCCACGCGGTACACCTGCGGCGCGGCGTAAGATGTCAGGGGACGCTACCTGCTGTGCTTCTAGTGGGTGGTACTCCTGTCGAGTACGAAGTGGCAGTCTGTCAGTCGTGTGTTTCCGACCTTCGGGTTTTGTCGGGTTGGCCGTTGAGCTTCGGTCGTCTTACCGTGGCACGGGTGTCGGTTTGCGTGCCATGGGACCTTTGTTCTGTAGAGTACATGGCTTTCTTTTCGAGGTACTCTCCTACCGCTAGTGTAGTGGTTTCTCATTTTACGAGGTAGGGTTCGAGTGATCCCTACTGAGTCTTGTTCCGAGACTCATTCCCTGCGTGTTTTCACTGTGTTTCAGGTGAGGCGCCGCCCCGGGGGAGCGCGTCTGGGGTGCAGCGTGGAGCGGGTGCCCAGAGGTATTGCCAGAGGTCAGAGCCGGGGTATGCCCTGTGTAGCTGTACTTTTCTTCCTTGTCACTATACTAGTCGTGGACTATTGTTATTGTTGTTAATTTCTATTGTGGACCATGTAAAATGTTAATTTATTTCCTGCTTAATATTATAACTGTTTAATTTCTACAATTATTTGTGATACTTGTGTAGTCTCCACACCATCCTTTTAACCCTTCCGAGTCTTCGGGCTCGTGGGTGGCGGTGCGAGTCTCAGGTTATCGGGCCTTCCTGGTAATCGGATTCTCGGGTCGTTACACATAAATTGGCCCAAAATATTCATGAAATCGCCCCAACGAGCGACGGGCAGCTTGAGGCATCAACAAAAGGGAGTAAGAGAAACGACTCAACTTATCGGCAGAAAACGGGTGTCAACAGATGCCTCTCCTTAACGTCCTCTTTGCAGGGGAGCGAGCGGAGGTGAAGCGGAGGTGACATGGAACATGGAGGTGGAGTGAAATTGTAGCGGAGTGGACCGAAAAAGCGGGTGTTATGGTAAAACGACACCCGTTTCTACCAACAAGTGATGAGAACCTTCCGGAAAACTCTGAACCAAACGTAAGGAATGATTAAACCAAAAGTGACGCCAATCTGGAAGAACTAAACTAAATGAAACAAATCGATAAGACCAACCTCATGGGGGACACAATCCCGCGGTCCAATGAGGGGGCCACAAAAGAAAATAGGCTAAGCTCCAGATAGGGACCTTTCAATCAACCGAACTAAGTGAATCGACCAAAGAAAACCTTCCAATTCGGAGTGAAATTAACTCTCTTACTCAATCACTGAACCCATAATTAACCATCACAGGCGGGGCATTATTCAGACAAATTCAATGGGTCATGGATGCTCAAAAGATGCGTATGATGCATGCTGGGCTAAAATAAAAGAAATTGTGAAAACGAATGCAAAGAAAGATTAAAATATAAAATACTCGAGAATAATATTGCTAAGTTGAGAAAATCAGAGTCAAGATACCATCCGCAACCACAGCGTGCAGGATAGAACCATCCTCCCCATGCTTTCCCAACCTAATGGCCTATCCGAAGATTAAACACGTGAACCTGGATCATCATCATTTTTGTTAAAGGGGAACATCAGATCCTGGAAAACGTAGATAACCAACTGGTTCTTGAGATAATATAACATAATACCATATAATAATGCAATAATGGTGATAGGGATAGAAAGCCATACCTGACTTACTCAAGCAGGTGAAACGGCATCTTTTGGATTTTTATTTTTGGATTTTTTTTATTTTTGGATTTTCATAAGATAAACGTAGCAAAGATAACATAACGACTAACTAAACGATAAACAACAGGACATAACATAACGAATGGAAAAAAACGCAACAAGACGAACAAGCACAGAGGCACAGGTCATGAACAGACAATATGTATGCATGAACATGGGAGACAAGCCAACAATGCGGTGGGACAACACACGGTTGGGACAAGAACATGATGGACCACATGGTTGGGACAACACATGGAACATGGAAGGACGACCATCAACGTGTGCAAGACAACCAGCTACATGTGGTGAGGAACAAAGCAACAAGCGTGGGATAACACGGTGGGACATAGTCACGAGACAAGGACAACGGCGGGACAACAGACATGACAAAACATGATCTTCAATCGAAACCCAAGATCAGAATGAAGCAGAACCGCCAGGTTCATAATCGTGAGGCAAAACCCTCTCATAAAGATATGACTATTGCAAAAAAAAAAGCTGAGAAGGACATGAGCTTCAGAACAGATCGAGAGATATGATTGAAGGAGAAAACATATCAAAGATGTGGATAGGAGGCAGAGCATAAAGATATAGCGAGGAATGCTTGAGTACCTGCAACCTGCACACTTAGCAAACAGATTACGTATATGTTCTCAAAGCAAATAGATAGAAAGGAACAAAAGGATAAATATTTTTAGATTTTTCAATTTTCTTAATTTTTTTTGGATTTTGAAAATATTTCATCATTCATTTTTTTGGATTTTTGACAATATCTCATTTTTTTTGACAATATCTCATTTTTTAGATTTTTGACAATATCAATCTGCAGCACCCAAAGACAGGCTCGAACTACTGGCCGTGGATCGTCGTTCCTACCCCTTTCGTTAAAGGCTTCCCTTAAGCAGGACGTGCATGTGAGGGTGGCTTACCATAACCAACCGCTTCTAAAGAATGGTGCCCCTATTAAGGCCATACCCGGATACAACCCAGCCTAAGAGGGAGAAGCAGAAGAAAAATTGGAGACAAGCTTCGTGTAGGATGGGAGATATCAAGGCTCGAATTCCTTCCAGGGCACTACCCCTCAAAGAGTAGGTCTGTTGCGCTATGGCTTTGCGTCTTTGATTTATAGGCCCATATTTATCAGGCACGCATGTGACCGGGCACATGATGTCCCGCGGGGAACTGTACTGGCACTCTTGCCATGCCTTTGATTCATAATTTTGCATTGATTCATTTTCTCATTTTGGTAGCCCTTATTGGCCAGATATAGCATGAAAGCTTACTTTTAAGGGTCAAGACTGCCCCTATTTGAGACCTCTCTCGTATTAGGGAGCACCTAGGTTAGTCATCTCATCCATCCATCTCTTTCCCCTGCACTTGGCCGAGCAGAGAAGAGAAAAAGCCTTCATGCACACCCAAAGTATGGCCAAAGCAGCAACGTTGTTGCACTAGAGGGGTCGGCTATGGCTCGCCGTGAAGTGGGTGAAAAACCCATGCCTAAAGGTCACCCTCCACAATTGAGGAAAGAAACTAGACTCCCAACGCGGAGCTATCACCAGCCTAAGGATGCTGCAGAAGCGACTTATTTGACTAAGCAAACTAACTAAAGCCTAAGGCCACTCAACCATGTTTTAAAGAACCAACATTATAAGCGCGTGCAGAAATAGCAGGGTAATAGCAATGATAACATGTTCTTGCACAAAGTAAAAGATACCTTTGTAAATCCATGGCGTGGAAACCGACACCCTGAAGCGATTTCGATCATCGAGCTTTGAGGAGTGCGAACTTTGTTTTCCCTGCTTGTCAGTATAAAGGATGAAAGGAGAGCAAATGATTGGATTCCTCGACATAGAGGAGTGGCAGACATCATACTGGACGAAGAAGGGATAAAAAGGAAGAGAGGCGAGGGCAAGAACTCCCTCGTTAAGGCACTGAGGCCCTGATAACTAGGAACCAGATACATAATAAATCAGATTAGCTGAGATCAAGACGGACTAAAGCCTCGAAAATAGCAAGAAAAAGGGTGAGAACCCCAAAAGGGCGAGGGGGAGAAAACAGAAAGACGACGCAAGGATAGTTGCGAAGATAAGGGAGAAGAGGGGTGATCATCCGACGTGGTCGGAGAAAAGGAATAACGATCACCCGCCAAAGGCGGGGAAGGATATGCATGAACACCTGACAAGGTCGGGGAAAAGAAATGGAAACCACCCGACAAAGTCGGGGAAGGAGCATAAGGAATCCCCAATAGGGTCGGGGGAAAGAGATGAGAAGTGACATTCGGGCGTATCTGGGGAGAAAAACTAGAAGATGCCCCTAGGTCAGGGGAAGAGGAGGACATAGGCCGATGCCTAGGATGGTGAGAATAGGGAAAGATGGTAGAAATATGGTCAGGTGGCGGAAGGTACACCACCCAAGGATAGGAACTGAGCAGCAAAAAAGATGAATGGACGGAAGAAGGAGAGGAGGAAGGGGACCCCCAAGTGCGCAACTGACGGCCCTTGAACTTATGCCGTCGCCTCTTCTTAGCAGCAATCTTCTTGAAACAACTCCGCCTGGCGCAGACTCTAACCTTCGGGCTTCTTAATTTGCAATACTTTCTCAGATAACGGGTCCACCTGGCGGACGACCTGGCCCGGTCATGAACATGCAGCTTTATCGAGGCGGTTGCCCCTAGCTGTGCGGTGCTAACCATAGAGGGACATTCCAGAGCAGTCAACTCCTTGGGATGAGCATTAGGAAATAGTGGAGTTTTATCATTCAGCACTAGAAGCATAAGATTCGGCAACTCCTCTCGACAATCGGGCATGAAGCATAACTCCCTTACCAGAAGAGCAGGACAAAACTAAGGGAGAGTAATGGTGGTGTTGACGTGGCCGATTCACCAATAAATCGAGGAAGATTGCATAAGATGTGCATAATGTCCTTGGAAGGTGTGGAAGACACGGCCAATTGCCCCTTAAGTGCTGAACTCATTAAACCTTTTGCGGCCGTGTGGGTTAGCACCATCCTGGCGGAAAACTCTTCTGGGCCAGTGAACTGAATAGCAATCAAGCGAGAGGTGATAATAACATCAATCATGAATTCTCCGGTGAGCAAAGAGATTGCCACTGGCCTCGCTTTAGAAGGAACTGGCACCAGTGCTAAGGAACTCTTCTCAGCAACCATCTTCATAGCAAATGCAGGCTCACTGTCCCTATAACAGCCAGAAACCAGGACTCGGACCGGCATGCGGGAAATGTGATCTTGAAGCTTATAATGCATAGTCAAAACCTGGCTCGGCACTTTTCCTTCCTGGGGACTAGACCCGAGGGGCACCAAAGGTAGCGGGTACCTGCTCCGCGATGTGGGAAGTGGTAGAGGGATGGTAGAAGGAAGAGGTTTGAAGGGCGCGGGTGGCGATGGTGTAAGTGGTGGGGGAATAATGACGATGATGGGCATGGGTGGAGGTAAAGGCAAAAGTGGAGGTGTGGGTTTGGGCTCGGGCTCAGAGGATGATGGCGAAAGGGGGAGTGAAGGAAGTGGTGGCGGCGGTGGCAAAGGTGATGAGGGTGGCAAAGGGAGTGATGTGGTTGATGAAGACCGTGAAGGTGAAGGGGATGGAGGTGAAGGTAGGGGTGGGGAAGAAGGAGGAGAGGAAGGTAGTGGCGTAGTGGGGGAAGAGGCATGTGGTTGCGCTCGTCGATGTATCTTCACGACTCGTCGAGAGGCGTTGGGGATAGGTGTGGTGGTGGAAACGGAGGGTGAAAGAGAGGTTGCCCGAGCGAAGGCTGGGGTAGGTAAAGGTTGTGGAGGAGATGGGATGGAGGAAGAAGCAGGTAACGGAGCAGGTATCTTATTAACTGAAGAAACACCAGGGTGCCCCTGGTCTTGAAGTGGAGACGGTTGCCTAGGCGACACGGCTTACTGTTGCTGCTGCTTGCTACTGAGATCCAAAATAACTTGGCGTATGACAGCCCAATCAATCATCCTCTTGTCTTCCAAGCTGTAAATAAACTCCCAGAACTCGGAACAGTCCTCAATCAAATGCCCTTGCTGACGGTGGAATTCACAGAACTGGATCAAATTCCCGACTGCGGGTCGGCAAGGCACAATCGGAGGGAGCTGCAACGCATGGGTGGCCATCAAATCCCTGAAAACATCTGTAAGAGATTCCGGCAATGGAGAGTGAGAAGCCCGCTTCGGGCAAGGTAGATGCCAAGGGGTATGGGAAGGTAGTGGGGATGGTAGCGGAGGTTGCGTAGGTAAGGGGAATTGCGTAGGTGAAGGTGAAGGGCTAATAAGTGAAGGAGATGGAGGTGTGGAGGGAGTGGAAATATAATGGACGGCATCCACCCGCTGAGGGTGTGATGTTTCCTTGACCGGAAGTGGAGAGGTGTGGGGAAATAAAATAGCAGAGGGCTGACTCGTGGAAGGCTAATATGTGGTGGAGTGCATGGAGGTATAGGGGTGTGTGGGAGTGGAAGGTTGACTCATGGGGGGATATGAGGTGGATGACGGATGGGCGGCGTATGCGGGCGTAGAAGGTAGAGGAAATTCAGGGTCAAGGGAAACTAGGAGTTGTTGGCTAATGAAGCGGGATCGACTGTAGAGTTGCTGCCATGAAGTGATATCATTCAGGGCTAAGATGCATCTGAGCTCGGGCGTTGCATTAGAAATAACCATCTTGATCTACTCGCCCTCTGGAATATGCCTCGGGACTTGCGTGGCTAGGCGACGCCAGCGGTCGGCAAAGGTCAATAATTTCTCCTTGGCCTTCATCTTCTCTTGGGCCAGATCAACCATAGAACATCTTGGCCCAATCCGGTCCTGGTACTGCTGAATAAATCTTGCTTGGATGGCTTGAAAATTCATCATCTGCTCTTGCGGTAACGTGAAGAACCAATCCTTGGCCGGGCCCTCTAAGGATAGGCCAAACAAATAGGCCATCAAGTGTTGAACATGCTGGAACTAGGCTGACTCATGCAAGAAATCCTTCAAATGGGCGTAGGGGTCACCAATTCCACCATAGCGACGATAAGCCGAAATCTATGAACATGGTGGAAGCTCAAGACCTTGAAATGCAAATGGAATATCCAAAGAAGTTTGAGGATTGATTCGGCATTGCAATTCATCAAGCTGGCGTTGGGCTTGAGCGAACATCTCCTCGGTAGGAAGAGTCCGAGAAGGATATGGGCCAGCCCGAGCAAGAGATGATGAATTTAGACTAGCATAATGAGGATGGGCCGAATAAGGGGATCCAGCCTGAGAAGAAGGAAAGCCCGTTCCGAGAATGGAGGAATGCATGGGCCTGGAAGAATCATGTATGTAGGAATGAGAATTAATTGGGCTAGCAACAGCACGGGCGGGATAAGAAGGCTCGTTAACAGAATAGGGTCCAATGGAGGAATAAGGAGATGGGCCCGCATGGGAAGAGGAATCCATGCGGGGATAAGAAGAGGGAGAAGTAAAGGAATAAGGTACATGGGAAAAATGCTCCATGGGGGAGAATGGAGACTTTATACAGCGAATTTCTAATGAATACAAGGAGGGAAATGAACGCAGGACAAATGCAGCTAAATGGAGACACACGAAGATGAACTAGACCTAATGAGCCTAATCTGTCAAAAAGATGCAAATGATGACACTGTGCAACATACAATGGAGGAGAGAGATGAGAAAAGAATCAACCAATTACCCAAACAAATTCCAAATGATGCGTGAAGATTTTTTTTATAAGTTCTCTTCTAGGACCTTAGTGGATTAATTAAAATGTGAATTCACTCGACCCCAAGGTACCTAAACAGGGTAAGAATGGAAAATTGACTGACTCTATAGGACTCTCTCTCTCATGAATGTAGACCCTAGACTGGGGGTGATACGGTACAACCTGCCCGGCGTCCGTGTGGGAATCCATGGATCATGGGGGCTTACGGAGGTCCTCGGCAATGTCCCCTAGTCGGCTCCAAGGAATATGGAGACGAGAGGAAACCCTACCTCGGTAGGAATGCAACTACTATGGAGTGTATGATCCTATGTGCACCGGAGTGCATGCAAGGTCTAGCCTAATAAACTAGCAACCAATGATAAAAATAAACATGCAAAGATGAGAACAAGTATGCACAACAACATATAATGAGGGGGAGATCAATAGGCAGCACCAAGGAGAACAAAAACAATATAAGAATGGCAAGCAAAGCAACCTCGGGTGCACTGCGGCATCAGAAGGATGGTCTGTGGGAGACCGCACAACAAGCTAGACGGTCTTGGATGGACCGTTCAAGCCACGATGCAGTATCAAAGTGAAATAGATGATCAGAAACTGCTGGAATGAAACATGGATGTACGGTCTACAGTAACCTGCACAATATATAGAACGAATATGCAAAGACCGTATAACGGCAGCCAGAATAGACAGAGACGAGACAGAGACGCACCTGTGCCAAGAGGATAAACAGCCAAAGGGTGACCACACACAACTTGAACGGTCTGATACAGACCACCTATTGCAGCAGAGTCGTAGGGGTCAAGACCCTATCAGAGAGAAGGACAATGCCCTGATAGCCGCCCAAGCCTTGAACGGCTCTGCACGAACCGCTCAACATCCAGGAATAGAAACCAGCGAAAAACCTGAAATCACTCCCAAAACACGGACCTAACAATGCAGAAGGGGGGTCAGCAAGCCACTAACACGATGGGCACTAGGGGTCCCACCGTGATCACCACAAAAGAGGGGTGTAGATATATTTTTCTCCTCTACTAAAGATCAAAGCATTATGAATAGATCAATATGCAATGAACAAATGAAAAATGATCAGAGGAGAACAGAAAACAAATGACCGTGATCGCCACCAGGGTGCCGTACGTGATGAACACGCCGTACCTTGGAAAGGGAGGGGGTACTCGCCTAAGTTGCAGCATTGGGGAGATGAACGGTTCATGAAGAACCGCATACATGATGCACGGTCTTACGATAGACCGCCTGAGTGCGCTGCAGAAGGTGCGGGAGGAACTATTGCTGGATGACGAACGGCTTCCTGTTGACCGCACTAACAAGACGGACGGCCCTCTCCGAACCGCACGTAAGGTTGAACGGCTTTAATGAAACCGCACAAGTCTACCACGCAATAAGTTGCAAGGGGTCCAACCTCCACCTTCTCCGGCCGGCCAGAGGGGATGGGCCTCGTGCTGATGATTGTTGACCTGCAAAACAACGTAAGAAACACACAAAGAAAACCTAAATTAGAACTGGACAATGTAGTAAATGTCAAAATAGCAAAAGGTGAACATTAACAAATGGAAAGGAGGATACCTGGGGGTTTTTAAACCCCTAGGGTGACAAAAACGTGGGTGGAGGTGTGCATGGTAATGAGAAAGAAAGGGGGGATATAAGGGAAAAGTGATGCATGCAATGAAAAGAAGGTGTTGAAAGCTATGAAATGAAAAGACTCAAAAATCGAACTACTCCCTGAACCGGAGGCTTGTATGGACGTAGAAAGTCTCCCTCCTTGGTGCTAGGTCACTCAAGAATGCGGCAGGGCTTCGCTGTCGACCAAAATCTCCCCCCTTTTTCAAGTCCGGCCATTAGGGTCTATTTATAGAGCCTAGAAAACCAGCCCCGAAATCAGGGTTTAGAGTCATTTTCGGGACGAGATTATTAAAGATAAATCGTAGATAATATCATTATCTCTCGTCCAATCGAAACGGCAACTAAAATGGTTAATTATCCACGGAGATATTGACAAAAGAAGTTGGGGATAAAACCATGGATAAAAGGATTAAAATCTATTGAAATTGAGCAACCGATGGGATGAACGGTCTTACGATTGACCACTCAACAAATGAGCGGTTCACTTTTGACCGTCCAAGCCCGTCGGTGGAAATTCAGATAATCAGAAAATCAACCCAATTATCGCTCGAACTGACCGAAACGTCCGCCGTTAGACCCTCACAGATGAACGGTTCCTAGGAGACCGTTCCACAATAGAGCGGCCATTGATCAGCCATTCCAGACCTGTCGGTGATAATTGGATAATTGGATAATTATCTGAACAAACCTCCAAGCGCTGGACTCTGAGAGATGAGCGGTCAGATGCCGTCCGTTCATTGGGTTTGAACGGCCATATCAGGACCGTATAAATGCCTGTCGGTTGTAATTCAGAAAATCACCCAAAATACCCCAAAATATATGGACGGTCCTTATTAAACCGCACATTAGTAGTGCGGCCAGGCATGAACCGTGCATGCATGTGGATGTTGAAACTCAATGAAAAAGCCCAAAACCACGGCCCAATAAGCCCTGAATCGACCCGGACTTAACCAAGGAGGGAGGCAACCCATAAATTAGCCCAAAACAAGCCTGAAACAGCCCCAACGAGCGACGGGCAACTCGAGGCATCAATAAAAGGGAGTAAGAGAAACGACTCAACTTATCGGCATAAAACGGGTGTCAACAACAGTTACAAGGGCGAACCAAACCAGTCCCCAAAGGTAGGAAAATAAATAGGAGGGGTCTCGGTTATCGAGAATCCTCACTGTCAATTTTGGGTGACTCTGGGCCATTAACTTGGGACTATCTCCAGCATTTTGTCAAGGGCCCTCTCCAGCCAGGCACATTGAAAGCATCACCAAGTCAGCCCAAGGAAGATGACATAGCATGTACAGTTGCTGGCCCACCACTACTTCCAAAGGGGCCCGTTGATGATATGCTTGATTTCAGCCAGGCATTTGCAAGATTATTTTATGATGAGGAAAGTTGTCAAAGGAACCTGGAAGTGCGGATTGTGCATTATAAGCTGAAGAAGCCAGCTTACCGCCCGTGGGAAAAGGGGAGCTCACCCATTGTCTTTACTTGGTCTCCTTCCCGTCTGAGGTCCCTCTTCAAAAGGCTAGATTCTATACCTCGCTCACCTCCTATCATGATCGATCCGTTCATGTTTGAAGTACCTACTGATTTTCTCATCATCAGAACTTGTGATTGCTGTCCTCTAGTTGATCTATCTACTCCTTTCTCCTCCTCCTCCAATCCCTTCCTTGATATCTTCTGTCTGTCTAAGTATCCCCTCATGCTCCCTCCTCCACCTTTCTCTCCATCTTGTTGTATGATCTCCACTGATCTCAAAAAAAAATGTCAAATTTGAAACAGAGATTTCAGTGGAAGATTACACTATCTTCTCTCCATCCTCCTCTCAGGGGCATGACATCCCTGCTGCATCTCCCCCACTAGATTTTCTCTCTCCTAAGTTAGACGTAGGGTCCGTCGAGTCTAGGGTAGAAGAGTCTGTTAAGTCTAGAGAAGTAGGGTCTTATTCTAAGTCATCCAACCCATCCTTGCCTGAGCCGCGTCCGCTGGCGCGACATTCTAAATGCATTCTTGATAGGTTCTTGCCGGATCTAGCTCAGCGATGTCATGCTCTTCTTAAATGCCCGGAGTTCATAGCCACGAGCATTGTAATTGAAGAAGACAAGGAGCAAGATGGGGTTTGGAGCGATGACGGATTAGGAATCTATGAAGTCATGGATGAAAAGGATCCGGTGGATCTTGAGGACAGCGACATAGATGACACTGCTGATTTGTATGCGCAGGGCTTAAAGCGATTTGATGAGCCATCGTCAGCAGTGGATGAACCTACGAAGGAAATAAATCTGGGAACGAAAGAGGACCCCAGGCCTATTATTATTGCCGCTACTCTCCCTCCAAAAGTTGAAGAAGATTTAGTCAAGGTCCTAAGGGAGTATAGCGATTCTTTCACCTGGTCTTACGAGGACATGCCGGGTCTTGACCCCTCCTTTGTGGAACATCGACTAGTGCTTAAGCCATAGGCAACGCCTATTGAACAAAGACTAAAAGATTTCACCCCCACATGGCCTTAAGGATGAAGGAAGAAGTTGACAAATTACATAAGGCCAGGTTCATTATAGTTGTCTTATATCCTCAGTGGGTGGCAATTATAGTCCCTATCATCAAGAAGGATGGAATGGTGCGAATTTGTATTGATTTCAGAGATCTTAACAAGGCATGTCCCAAAGATGATTTCTCGCTACCTCATATAGATGTTTTGGTAGACAACACCGCCAGGTATGAAGCATTGTCATCCATGGATGGTTATTCAGGCTGCAACCAAATCCGTCTCGCTCCCAAAGATCAAGAGAAAACCTCCTTCACCACGCCCTGGGGTACGTATTGTTACGTTGTCATGCCGTTTGATTTGAAGAACGTGGGTGCCACTTATCAAAGGGCGATGATGGCTATATTTCATGACATGATGCATGTTTACATGGAAGCTTATGTGGATGACATCTTGGTGAAGTAAAGGACTAAAGAGGAACACCCCACTATTCTAGCTAAAGTGCTTCAGAGAGCTAGGGAGTACCAATTGAAAATGAATCCTAAGAAGTGTGTTTTCAGAGTCTCTTCAGGGAAGTTGCTAGGCTTCATAGTTAGTAAAAGGGGGATTCAGATTGATCCTAACAAAGCAAATGCCATCATGGATATGCCTCCGCCTAAGAATATCACCGAACTTTGAGGATTGATTGGTCAATTACAATTCATCAGAAGATTCATATCCCAACATTCTCAAATGTGCCGCCCGTTTTATGAATTGCTAAAGGCGAGAGTCAAGTTTGAATAGAACCAAGATTGTCAGAAGGCCTATGAGGATTTGAAGGTATATTTGTCTAATCCCCTAGTTTTGCAGCATCCTGTCCCTGGGAAACCCCTGATCCTATACATTTCTGTCATTGAGGACTCCCTAGGAGCTGTCCTGGCACAAGTAGATGACGAAGGCAAAGAGCGGGCAGCTTATTATCTCTCTAGGTTATTTAACCCCTGTTGACACCTTGAAAATGAGCAAGGGCAGAAGCAGAATTGAAAAGAAGATTAGACCAACAGTGAAAGATCAATGATGAAGTTCATCAACCATCTACCCGGCTGAAGCCTCTCGCCGGCCAAGCTGATGTCCGGTGCCATTGTTAGTCAGACGGCGGCACTGATGAAGCAGCAGTCATCCGACTGATGAGACCTCCTAGCACATTCTAACAAGAACCCGGAATTGGCAAATGAAGATTGTAAAGGCTTTTACAAAGTCAGAACAAAAGAAGAATCATCTCCACAAACTATACACCCGGCTGAAGTCTTCTCGTACTGAAGCTGATGTCCGGTCTTATCATCGTTCAGGTGACAATGCTGATGAAACCCCAGTCCAATGACTGATGAAGGTTCCTTTGGTCCACTTGAGTCCAACAACAAATTCCTGATACAGTTCCGATATGTTCATAGAGCTAACAGTTCTAAGTGGAGCTTAAAAGCCCTAAATGGGCCTATGAAATGGGCTTAGGGGTGTGGCGTCTAGGCCCCCTCACTCAAATCGCACGCCACACCGAGAGCTACTGTCATCTCAGGCGCGCCGTGAGGATAGAGCGGAGTGGCACGCCGACTTCCACCTGCCGAGAAGATACAAGATACAGCTATAAAACCCCCTTCCCCTCGAGCAAGAAAGGGGAGAAGCTCATAAGATCATCACCATCACCACCGCCAGAAGAGAAAAAAGAGAGCCTCCTCCACTGAAAGAAAAAGAGAAGAGACCAATCCCGAGAGAAAAAGAAGAAGAAGAAGCTCCAGGTGGGCAGCAAGGGAGGGAGAGGAGTCAATGCTCCGCCCTCCCCCCCCCCCCCATGTTTTATTTTCTTCTCCATGTAGTCTTACGAGTTTTACCTCGATTTATCAAATGTAACCGGGATATCCTGGCCTTCGTTCTATTTCCCTTTCCCTCATTCCCCTTTTTTTGATTGGTGTGAGTTTGGGATGATGCAATGGAATGAAATGCTTTGATGGCCCGTTTGAGGCGTTTCCCCGTGTTCTTTCTTCTTCCTTGCATGTATCTACGTTTCTGGTTCAACTGACCATGAAATGATGAAGCCTTCCCATCTCTGGTTTCTCTCGAATGAGTGCTGCTCAGTATCTTGAGTGATCGTTCTGATGCTTCAGGTTTCTCTGCTCCGATTGTTCTTCCTGGAGGAGCGTCGAAGGAAGAGTCCCAATCTTCACACCCATGGATTATTGGACTCTATCCTCTCACCCCTTCAGTGATGCCTACACTGGGTTGTCTCCCCATCTTTCATTCCGATTTTTTCCTTTTCTTAAGCCATTAAGGTCACCCCAGGAATCAGGGACAGTTATCCCTTGATTTCCCTGGACGGCCGGCGACAGAAAAACACATCCCCATGGGTTTTAAATGGATGATGATCTCGAGCCCTCCATAAACCTCACCTTCCAGTGATCCCCTGGCACTGCCCAGCAAAGCCCTTGGCTTCCCCCCTCATTTGCATCCCAAATTCCTAGCCATTACCTGAATCCCAGAAAGAAATCTCAAAAACAGAGTGCCGTAGAACCCTGAAACACATCTCGACGCCCTCATCTATCTCGGCTCCAAGAACAGTGGAACAGGTGAACAGCCCTCGGCGTGAGCCTTCTCGCGCCGAGAACCCCCACTGCCCAGGCCGAAAAGGCCCTTCACCATTTCTTCTTGCCGGTGCCGAAAGCCTTCTTGCGCTGATAAGCTCCCCAGCCCTTTTGTCTTCGCGCCGAGAAGCTCACGTCGGGGGCTCCTCTTCATCACGCCGGGAACCCCGGCCCTCTCACCTTGGCGCCGGGAACCCTGGCCTTCTTGCCATTGGCGCCGGGAGCCTCCCTGTCCTCCTCTTCATCGCGCCGGGAACCCCGGCCCTCTCACCTTGGCGCCGGGAACCCCTGGCCTCCTTGCCATTGGCGCCGGGAGCCCTGGCCTTCCCATTTTTGGGTCATGCCGAGAGTCAGTGCCCATTCAGAGTGCGCCGAGAGCCTAATCTGCCACCCAATGAACCCCAACACCTAGAGCAAACCCACACAGGGATATCCGTGGATCACCAGATATGTCCCGGGGATAAAATTAAAGGGAGTCAGACTCCCTTATGTTCCATCAATTCGTGTCGGGATTATGACAACCTACCCCCTTTTAGCTCCGGTGAGCTCTGCCAATGCATGAGTGCCACCAGCTCTTATAAGGGAAGAGTCAAATATCGCCCCAAGGCATACATGTGTAATGCGAGAGGTTCGGCCTCTCTATCTCTCGGCTTTCATCCTGGCACTCCGTGGGTGATAGCCTATTCTCCCCTTGGCATAACCCAGATTATGGGGAGATGCTGTCGAAATGTTGATCGATGCTTTAAAACCCCATCGTGGTTACAGCTTAGTCTGCCTGTGATTTAAATCCGCTTTCTCCCCTTTCCCCTACACCCAATTTTTGAGCCACTGGTCGTTTGTTTCTGTGGTTGATGTTATTATCTTACTCGCCTTCCTAGCCCTGGTATGAAGTTTAAAATGGTGCATATGAATATCTGTTTACTTTATGAGGCCTCCTATTTCGGCGTTTAATCAAAGGTTGTCCTTCTTAGGAAGGGCGTAATTAACGTCATAGCCTTTATGGTATGACGGACTTTTGGTCCCGACTCGGACTTCACAATCGACTGACCAAGTCAGATTGAGCGCACAATGAAATCGTCACACATGTGATTGGCACGCCAATTAACCAAACCAAATAAATCAATAAATCGATAGATATTTAACATAGAAAAATCCCCGCGTCCACAAGTCTGGCACGCCCGGTGGGACAGAGTCTCCCTTCATCTCTACGCCAAAATAGGAGGCCCAGTGGGCCCCCCCTCAAACTTCTGATTCCGTGCTTTCTTTATTTCCAGGAAACTACAATGACGGCTGGAATCATCTCTGTGCACTTTGATCAACAAGTGGTCGATGTGCATGTTCGAGAGGGCTACCTGGCGGTACCTCTTGCATTCGGATCGATGCCGCCTGCTGTCGGGATGCCCAACTGCTTGGGGCTCGTCTTCACTGACTTGCTCGAGATCGACAACCAGGAACAGAAGACTGTTGTCGAGACATTGCCACAAGCTACCATCCCCAAAATGAGCCGGGGGATGCAGGATACTCCTGAGGTCGTGGCCTACTTCGTCCATCACGAGGCGAAAAGGGGCGCACCCTCCGTTGCTGGAAGAAGGAGGAGATCCGACAGGAGAGCCCAATCTACTGCTGCGGGTCATCGGATATCCAACTCACGAAAGACAATGCTGATCGGAGGAATCCGGACGAACCTCAACGGCCGCCCGAGGGAGGTCAACCCAGATGTGGTCATCTCGAGAGTACCCACCACCAACAGATTCCAAACTCTGGCTACTAGGAGGGCCGACGTCGAGAAAGAGCACCGAAGGCTGTTGGCACCAAAGCCGCCCAAGTTCAGGCAGATCTGGCGGCAGAAGAAGACCCAGAGCTGGGCCCTAGCTCAAGGTGAAGAAAACATTACTGACACCACTGTTGCCCGCTTCAGGGCAGGAAGCAGAAGAGGAAAAGGAAGAGACATAAGAAATGCTGCTGTTGTTCACCCCGGGGCTCGGGGTAGGAGAGATGAGGAAGAGAATGAAGGAAGAAATCTGACTACTATTCGCCCCAGGATAAGGGGCAGAAGATATGAGCAGAAGGAAGACCTCACGGTCACCCGCCTGTTGTGCCCCTGTGGTTTTGATGATTGTTTTGATGATTGGTTGTTGAGGTTTTGATGATGGTTTTGATGATTAGTTGTTGATGTGAGTTAATCAAATGTTCAGTCATCTTGCTGCTCAGTTTAGTTTAATATATTTTGATATTCAGTCATGTTAACTGATGCATAAAGCATTCATTGCTACACTCTGTCTGCACAGTTGTCACTGCAGTGCGTCAACTCAGTGTGCCGATGCGTCGACTCCTTGGTCATATTTGTATCTGTCCATACAGTAGTGCGTCAACTCCTTGAGCTAATGCGTCGACGCTTCAGTTCAGTTTCTTCATTTGATGAAGTCTATACATCATCAGTTGATCATCAAGAATATACGTTGCAGCGTCAACTCATTGGGCTACAGCGTCAACTCAGCAAGTATGCTCATCAGTCTTCACATGCTAAGTCTGGACAGCCTTCGTCTCATGCAGCGTCAACGCTGTGAGCATTCTCAAGACATTAGCGTCAACGCTATAAGTGTGTACATCGCTTTCACGTCACCAAGTCCATACATTTGTCCTCCTTCAAAGTCTGTACAGCCGCTGGTCTAGCTTCATGCAGTCTGTACATCATACTGTTACAGGAAGTCTGTACATTGTCCGTCTTCCTTAGCGTATTGATAGTTGATGTCTATACATTGGCCTCCATGCTCCTAAGTCTATGCATTACTGTTCATGCATCAGTCTTCATAAGTCTGTACATTGGACTGTCTCTCTCAGCGTCTCATGGCATGAGGTCTGCACACTCGAATTGTCCTTGATCTGGTCAAGTGTATACACTCTCTCACTGTAGCTTTCAGCTATTCAAGTCTATACACTGGACTGTTAGGTCATGTCTATACAACGTGGTCTTCAGTTCTTCAAGCCTACACATCGACTGTTCATGCAAAGTCTAGACATTCGATCAAGTTTGTACATTGGTCTTGGCATATGCATTCATAAAGTATATACACTCTTCGGTTGACTTCAACTGAAGTCTGTACACCGGCATGCATTACATCAAGTGTGTACATTGCATAGCATGTTGCGTCTAAGTCTATACATCACTGTAGCATGCACTTCATGAAGCCTATACATTCTCAGTCTTTGCACACGTTCAGCCTGAAGTCTGTACAGCCTTGGCAAATGGTCCTAAGTCTATACATCAGTCCTCAAGTGTTACAAGTCTGTACATTGGCCATCAAAGCCCTCAAAGTCTGTACATACTTCAAGACTCTCAAAGTCTGTACAGCCTGCTTTGTTGATTCAGATTTCAAAGTCTATACAGCGTTCGTCTCAGCCACCGTCTCTTTCAGCGTCTCACGCTTGCAAAGTCAATACTCTGGTCGGTGGAACAAAGTCTGAACATCCTTCAGTGAACTTTGAAGTCTATACACGGATTCACTGTTCATCGCCTTTGGACATCAAAGTCTGTACATCGCCTTCAGACTTTCAAGTCTATACACTCCATGATCTTCCAAGTTTGTACATCCACAGTGTATCTTCAAAGTCTGAACATTGTCTCACTCCGTCAAAGTCCATACATTTGTTTTCTCTTCAAGTCTGGACATTGGCTTCATATCATAAAGTCTATACATTGGGCCTAACATTCCAACTCTACACTGAACCTTCGTTCATCAAAGCCTCAAGTCTGTACAGCGTGAAGTCTACACTTTGGCTTCACGTTTTCAATGTCTGTACAGTGGCTTCGCATAGGCAAGTCTGTACATCGGGCTCCTTCTAACTAAGTCTCTACACTCCCTCACACTGTACACACTTAGTCTATACAGCATGATCGTCTTTACAAGTCTACACAGAGTTCTTCACTTAAACTGATGACTTATCCGATACTTGTCTGACAGGTGTTCTGATCGTGAAGCTTATGGAGGGCACGTGATTCGAGGCTGGAAGGGCAGACAGGATTGTGACACGTGTGCTGAAGCTGGCTGAGAGGCTGACACGTGGACACAGCAAATCAAGAAAGAAGCTCCTGGATTATTCTGGTGCGTCAACGCATTGAGCAAGTAGCGTCGACGCAGCAGTTACAAAAAGAGAACCAATGGGTTACTGGGTTACTCAAGTGCGTCAACACCACCCACTGGCAGCGTGGACGCAGCAGTTCAAGTAACTCCTTGCAACCTCTAGAGTACCTTGGCAGTGTCGATGCTGCAGCTCGTTGGGGCGACGCAGCAGGTTGATGGAACGACACCTTTTAGCTGCTAGTACACACCGATGCGTCAACGCAGCAGTGGAGCGGCATCGACGCAGCACGCCCATCTGCTAAAGACTTGATCACTGGATCATCGATGCGTCAACGCCATGGGCTGATAGAGTCAACATAGTAGTCTTGAGTTTTACTGAATGAATGTCCTTGAATTGTAGGGCACGTGATCCGAGGTGCCTGACTCGTGAACCAGGAAGTTGCCACGTGGTCCGAATTTCTAGGGTTGGAAACGTGGAAGCCACACGCGCCAGTGTGTTGTTGCTGCTACTATATATACTAGTCTTCTTCCACTAAAGAAGATTGATTGAAGAAGAAGCCTGAAGAGCATATACGTCCTTCGATCCAGAAAAAGAGGAAGAGAGCAGAAGAGAAAGAAAGAGAGATAGAGAGTGAGAGAGAGAGCTCGTGGATCTGTCTTCACTGGACCGTGGATCAGATCCAGGCCAGTCAGCTCCGTTGAGAGCCTCATCTGTGTTTTCATCTATTACAGCTTTCGGATTGCTGTGTTATTTTTCGTTTATTGTTTTTCCTTTATTCTTCTGATTATCCTTGGTTTTCCGATTGCCCTGTTGGGGATCGGGTACCTCCTGTTGATTCAGGAGAAGGGAGATCTAATCTCCGGGTTGCAAGTGACAGTTTGTCACTTGTGGGTTGTCCCTCCTGGTTTGGAGGAAGAGAGGTCTTCGACCTCTAGTTTCCAAGTGGCTGGGAGTCACTTGGGTGTCCCTCCGGTTGGGAGGAAGAGGGGAGTCTGTTCCCCTGGTCAAGCTGTGTGGCAGCAACTGTTTGCAGACTGAGTCTGCTTGGTTCTAGCATTTGCTAGTGAAGCCTCACTCCGGTTGGGAGTGAGGGGTGGATGTAGGTCTGTGGACCGAACCACCTAAAATCTCTTGTGCCGTGGCTTGTTTGATTGATTTGCTTCCGCTAGATGCTTGGATAGGCACGCCCATGAGTTTGTATTTGAGTTGAAATGAATTAGTTCTATTTTGTGTCTCTTTTCTAGCATCCTAGTTTTAATTTGGCCATAATCTGTAGAAGGATACATTCACCCCCCCCCCTCTGTATCCGGGCCAAGCACCCTAACAGTTGGTATCAGAGCGGGTTTCTGCATACAAGGTCCAGCGACCTGCAGATTCGATCTTGCGGTCTTAGGTGCTAATTTGTTTTTAGTGCATCAATATTCCTGTTGCATTAAACTGTTGTGCTGTCATGGCTCATCCTCCACTATTCAGTGGTTCAAATATTAAATTCTGGCTATATCGTATGCACAAGCATGTTAACTCTATTAATCCACAATTATGGAAGGTTATCTCTCACAGTCCACATGAACTTCCTAAGGATAAGTCCAAGTGGACTCATGTTCACAAGTTGAAAAATGATGATAATGTGAGAGCTCTAAATTTAATGAAGGCTGCAATCGGTTCTGATGATTTTTCCTCTTTCTCAGATTGTAGCACTGCAAAGGAAATGTTTGATAGAGTGACTACAACACACGTGGAACAGGAAGAAGAATGTCTCATGGCAAGAAGGAGTGATCAATCAGATGAGTCCTCATCCCAGGTAATCTCTGAGACCGAGGATATTAGCCATGATGAGTTAGTTGCCATGCATGAGCATCTTCTAGATAAATATGAAAGAGTCAAATCAGGAAAGAGAAAATTAAGAAAAGAGAAAAATGCTGAAATCACATGTCTAAAGGCTGAAAATGAAAATCTAAAATCTAAATTGAAGGAATTGATTGAAGAATTACATTCTGATGATAATGTACAGGAAAACTTAATCACTTCCTTGAAAGAAGAAAATGATTCTCTGCTAACTCAGAAGAAGGAAACTGATAAATTAAAAGATAAGCTGATTGAAGAAAACATCCACCTGAAGGAGCAAAATAAGAAGCTAATGGTCCTTAACACCGTTTTATCTGAAAGATGGCTAACGGTTGAAAGAGAAAAATCAGTTTTGAAAGAAAAAGAAGTGAACATTGAATTGAAGCTAACTCAGGAGAATGAGATCCTGAAAAGTCTGAATGATAGGTTACAAAATCAGGTTATCTCGTGTGAAGACCACATTATGACCTTGCAAATTGAAATTGAAAACCTAAACAACTCTCTATCAAAATTTGCCAAAGGTAAAGAAAAAATGAAAGATTCTTTGAATGTGGAAGTCACCAAACTGAATGAAGAGAAAAGGTGCAATTCTCAAGTTAAGCAAGCTGTAAGGAACAAACTATACGCAACATTTGTGAGTAGCTCAAACTTAGCTAGTACTTTGCACTTTCTTCAAAACAGTCAGATGATCAGAAGATTCAAAAACAGAAAGAAAATGTGAAAATGAGAACACTGAAGAAGAATAGTAAATTTCATGCAAACAAGCCTAAGGCTAGAAAATTTCTAACTATCCACGGAAGGAATGTTGAATGCTTCTATTGTGGAAGTTGTGGCCATGTACTTGATGATTGCCTTGTCATGAAGAATGATAATGATAGATTTCATGTTAGGACTTCTTATGCTAAGAAATCCTATTCGGCTCAAAACAGGAAATCCAAATGCTTTTACTGTCATGAAATGGGTCATCTCATGCATGAATGCAAATCATTGGAGTTAGATGACCTTGCTGCTATTAATTCACAGAAAAGTCATGCTAAAACTCATGTCCTTTGGGAAAAGAAAATTCATTGTTATAATTGTGGTAAACTGGGACATGTTGCTGTTCAGTGCTGGTCAGCTGAAGGCAAGAAAAAATTCTATTCTCATGTTAATCATGTTCACCAGAATGATTATGGGAGGGATAAATCTATTTTTAAGGAAAAGATTCCTGCATGTTATAACTGTGGGAAGCCAGGTCACAGGGCTGCAACCTGTTGGCTGGCAGGATATCAAAACCAAACTGGTTTTGGTAAACATAATTTTTATCCTGTTAACAGAAAATCTCATGTATGTGCACATAGAACTCATGCTAACAAGAATGTGCATAAATTAGATCTGAAAACTGCTGCTCCTTGCTATCAAGTTAAAAATGTGCTGAGGAAACCTGCTAGGAGTGATAATGTCATGTCAGGACCCAAGACTTCTTGGGTACCTGTTTGTGCAAAATAAACCTTGTTTTGCAGGTGTGCCTTGGAATGGAATAAAAAGGGGTATTAATCCAAGGCACTCAAGAATGAAAACCCCTTCTGAACTTTTCAGGTAAACTTCCTGCTCTTCTTGTTTTTAGTTTTAATGCATAGCAAGTTAAATCTGTTTTTGCATTTTCATTCATCATTTGCCATGTGCATTACTTTCTGATCATGCATTTGCTGAGAGTTCTGTGCAAATATCAGATTAAGAAGGGTTGTCTGTATCTGATGCATACATAGGCTAATTTCAATTGCTTGATAATTGTGTTATGCATAGACTCTGAAAATAAATTGCATTTCGAATTTTCTGAAAAATCTGAACTGCATATGAGTGTGACTTGAAACTTGTGTGTTGCAATAGCTCACTGAAATTCTGAACTGCATATAGGACTGCATGTTGAATAATTATGCATGACCACAATGGTATATAAATGGTAAGGTACCAAAAGGCAGGGAGGTCTGTCTGGAGGTTCTTACTATGTGTGAGGTGGTCTTTTAGACCAAGTGCTCCGCCTAGTACCATGGGTCACTTTGCTGATAGGACAGTCTGATTGTGCACAAGTCACAATATCATTTGGAATCATATGTTCAGTTTTCAGTGCAAACATTGCATGTTTTCAGGGGGAGTTAGTTGCATATCCTTGCATAGCATTCAATGTTGAGTCCTTGCATGTCCCTGCATACATATAGTGCATTGCATCTCCCTATATTGAAAATGCGAAAAAGAGAGTTTGAATACATATTGTGAGGGGGAGTCAATGCATTGCATATGGGTTGTCAAATGCATACATGTGTCAGAACTCTATCCCTTCTTACTGATTTTGTTGACAAACCTTAATCATATTCTGAAAACTTTGAGCTTCACAATCTCTCTCTTAACAATTGGTATTTCTCCTATCAATTGGTATCATTTGGGTTCAGAATTCCATCAGTCCTTCATGAAGATTTCAATGGGCTATCTCAATCATAAATCTGAAAACTTTTGAACTAGAAATCTTCTATTATATGTTTTTTATGAATGACTGAAATAACTCATGTGGTTTAAGTTTAATGTATTCAATGAGTTTGGCTTTAAAATCTCTTAAAAATATCTGAAGCATGCTTAATAAATCTTAACCATTTGTTTCATGCTGTGTCTTGTGAAAAACTTCTGAAATCTGCACTTTTGAATACATGACTTTATTTGGTTAAGTACATGATATTGTTATTGCTTTGAAGCAAATGAAATTGTCTGAAATGTCTAAAGGGTAAATAGTTGTCAGAGCAATGATTTTGGTCACTAAGAAACCATGTCCAAAGGACTGTGTCATGAGGTGCCTTAGTTAACTCTGTAAAATAAAATTCATTGAAAATTAGGCAGAGCAATGGCATGCACACTGAGAAATACAACTCACTCATCCAGAAATGATTTTGAGTGTGTCATGATGTGTAAATTCTAACTCTGTTCATACAAAGCATGACTGTTAGTCACACTAAGTGCTTAGGGATATTGGCCTCTGATCAAGGTATATCCTCTAGTTACAAGGTGTGAACTGAACTAGAGTGCTCGTAAAATTGTAGCAAGAAAATTGTTGAACAAATTGAAATACCTGAATATTGATGGTAAAATCAAATTGCTACAACCCTAGACAAATTCATATGACTTCATAATTGCTTGATTTCAATACAGATGCATGTAATTCCGAAAGAAGTCAATAATTTTGATTGTGTAAGAGAAAGGGAGATTTATCAAGATAAATATGAGGGCTTGGTTCATTTTTATTAAACCATGGTTTTAGATATCAATATAGAATTTTATTAATAAACTCTACATACATCATGTTTAAACCATGCTATTCAATAAAGCTCATTCATAAGCCCTTATAATGGAAGACTTTGAAAACTTATGTTTTAGATTTATGAGATTGATATCTCTCTGAAAATCTGACTGAATTTTCTGAGATTGAAGCCTCCTTAAAAATCTGGCTGAATTTCTTCTGCTCATGTTATTGGTTCATTGACCTGAACTTCTCCTTGTTTGCCCCTGTGGTCTCCTTCTCATCTATCTCATAAGATTCCACTTATTCAGGGGGAGCATTCCTTGTCAAATTGAATCATGTTCATATCATTTGTAACCTTGCATTCATATACTCAGGGGGAAGTATTGCATTTCTTGCTGCATCTGCATCTACCATGGTCTATTTTGATTATACCAAAGGGGGAGATTGTTTGCCAAAGAGGGAGAAATTGACTGAACTTTTATACATGCCTTAATTTCTCAAATTCTTTTCTTTTTGATGAAGTCAAAGGGGGAGAATAATTTGAGTCTTCAGAATGCCTCACATCATCAGAATGACTTAATGTATTGAAAGTGTTGCCATCATCAAAAAGGGGGAGATTGTTGTGCCCCTGTGGTTTTGATGATGGTTTTGATGATTGGTTGTTGAGGTTTTGATGATGGTTTTTATGATTGGTTCTTGATGTGAGTTAATCAAATGTTCAGTCATCTTGCTGCTCAGTTTAGTTTAATATATTTTGATGTTCAGCCATGTTAACTGATGCATAAAGCATTCATTGCTACACTCTGTCTGTACAGTTGTCACTGCAGTGCGTCAACTCAGTGTGCCGATGCGTCGACCCCTTGGTCATATTTGTATCTATCCATACAGTAGTGCGTCAACTCCTTGAGCTAATGCGTCGACGCTTCAGTTCAGTTTCTTCATTTGATGAAGTCTATACATCATCAGTTGATCATCAAGAATATACGTTGCCGCGTCAACTCATTGGGCTGCAGCGTCAACTCAGCAAGTATGCACATCAGTCTTCACATGCTAAGTCTGGACAGCCTTCATCTCATGCAGCGTCAACGCTGTGAGCATTCTCAAGACATTAGCGTCAATGCTATAAGTGTGTACATCGCTTTCACGTCACCAAGTCCATACATTTGTCCTCCTTCAAAGTCTGTACAGCCGCTGGTCTAGCTTCATGAAGTCTGTACATCAGACTGTTACAGGAAGTCTGTACATTGTCCGTCTTCCTTAGCGTATTGATAGTTGATGTCTATACATTGGCCTCCATGCTCCTAAGTCTATGCATTACTGTTCATGCATCAGTCTTCATAAGTCTGTACATTGGACTGTCACTCTCAGCGTCTCATGGCATGAGGTCTGCACACTCGAATTGCCCTTGATCTGGTTAAGTGTATACACTCTCTCACTGTAGCTTTCAGCTATTCAAGTCTATACACTGGACTGTTAGGTCATGTCTATACAACGTGGTCTTCAGTTCTTCAAGCCTACACATCGACTGTTCATGCAAAGTCTAGACATTCGATCAAGTTTGTACATTGGTCTTGGCATATGCATTCATAAAGTATATACACTCTTCGGTTGACTTCAACTGAAGTCTGTACATCGACATGCATTACATCAAGTGTGTACATTGCATAGCATGTTGCGTCTAAGTCTATACATCACTGTAGCATGCACTTCATGAAGCCTATACATTCTCAGTCTTTGCACACGTTCAGCCTGAAGTCTGTACAGCCTTGGCAAATGGTCCTAAGTCTATACATCAGTCCTCAAGTGTTACAAGTCTGTACATTGGCCATCAAAGCCCTCAAAGTCTGTACATACTTCAAGACTCTCAAAGTCTGTACAGCCTGCTTTGTCGATTCAGATTTCAAAGTCTATACAGCGTTCGTCTCAGCCACCGTCTCTTTCAGCGTCTCACGCTTGCAAAGTCAATACTCTGGTCGGTGGAACAAAGTCTGAACATCCTTCAGTGAACTTTGAAGTCTATACACTGATTCACTGTTCATCGCCTTTGGACATCAAAGTCTGTACATCGCCTTCAGACTTTCAAGTCTATACACTCCATGATCTTCCAAGTTTGTACATCCACAGTGTATCTTCAAAGTCTGAACATTGTCTCACTCCGTCAAAGTCCATACATTTGTTTTCTCTTCAAGTCTGGACATTGGCTTCATATCATAAAGTCTATACATTGGGCCTAACATTCCAACTCTACACTGAACCTTCGTTCATCAAAGCCTCAAGTCTGTACAGCGTGAAGTCTACACTTTGGCTTCACGTTTTCAATGTCTGTACAGTGGCTTCGCATAGGCAAGTCTGTACATCGGGCTCCTTCTAACTAAGTCTCTACACTCCCTCACACTGTACACACTTAGTCTATACAGCATGATCGTCTTTACAAGTCTACACATAGTTCTTCACTTAAACTGATGACTTATCTGATACTTTGTCTGACAGGTGTTCTGATCGTGAAGCTTATGGAGGGCACGTGATTCGAGGCTGGAAGGGCAGACATGATTGTGACACGTGTGCTGAAGCTGGCTGAGAGGCTGACACGTGGACACAGCAAATCAAGAAAGAAGCTCCTGGATTATTCTGGTGCGTCAACGCATTGAGCAAGTAGCGTCGACGCAGCAGTTACAAAAAGAGAACCAATGGGTTACTGGGTTACTCAGATGCGTCAACACCACCCACTGGCAGCATGGACGTAGCAGTTCAAGTAACTCCATGCAACCTCTGGAGTACCTTGGCAGCGTCGACGCTGCAGCTCGTTGGGGCGACACAGCAGGTTGATGGAACGACACCTTTTAGCTGCTAGTACACACCGATGCGTCAACGCAGCAGTGGAGCGGCATCGACGCAGCACGCCCATCTGCTAAAGACTTGATCACTGGATCATCGATGCGTCAACGCCATGGGCTGATATAGTCAACGCAACAGTCTTGAGTTTTACTAAACGAATGTCCTTGAATTGTAGGGCACGTGATCCGAGGTGCCTGGCTCGTGAACCAGGAAGCTGCCACGTGGTCCGAATTTCTAGGGCTGGAAACGTGGAAGCCACACGCGCCAGTGTGTTGTTGCTGCTACTATATATACTAGTCTTCTTCCACTAAAGAAGATTGATCGAAGAAGAAGCCTGAAGAGCATATACGTCCTTCGATCCAGAAAAAGAGGAAGAGAGCAGAAGAGAAAGAAAGAGAGATAGAGAGTGAGAGAGAGAGCTCGTGGAACTGTCTTCACTGGACCGTGGATCAGATCCAGGCCAGTCAGCTCCATTGAGAGCCTCATCTGTGTTTTCATCTATTACAGCTTTCGGATTGCTGTGTTATTTTTCGTTTATTATTTTTCCTTTATTCTTCTGATTATCCTTGGTTTTCCGATTGCCCTGTTGGGGATCGGGTATCTCCTGTTGATTCAGGAGAAGGGAGATCTAATCTCCGGGTTGTAAGTGACAATTTGTCACTTGTGGGTTGTCCCTCCTGGTTTGGAGGAAGAGAGGTCTTCGACCTCTAGTTTCCAAGTGGCTGGGAGTCACTTGGGCGTCCCTCCAGTTGGGAGGAAGAGGGGAGTCTGTTCCCCTGGTCAAGCTGTGTGGCAACAACTGTTTGCAGACTGAGTCTGCTTGGTTCTAGCATTTGCTAGTGAAGCCTCACTCCGGTTGGGAGTGAGGGGTGGATGTAGGTATGTGGACCGAACCACCTAAAATCTCTTGTGACGTGGCTTGTTTGATTGATTTGCTTCCGCTAGATGCTTGGATAGGCATGCCCATGAGTTTGTATTTGAGTTGAAATGAATTAGTTCTATTTTGTGTCTCTTTTCTAGCATCCTAGTTTTAATTTGGCCATAATCTGTAGAAGGATACATTCACCCCCCCCCCCCTCTGTATCCGGGCCAAGCACCCTAACACCGCCCCATGGCTGGGGGCAAAAGATGGGAAAGAAGGAATTATGCTGCCAACTGCTGCCAAGATGGGAGTAGAAGGTTCAGGGAGGAAAAGGAAATGAGAATAAGCAAACCAGTCGTTGCTGTCACTCTAAGAAGACCAAGAGCCTGCGCCAGACAGGCCGATATACTCAAATACTGCAAAGCCGAGCACTTGACTGCTCAGGTGGGGAGACTGGCTTATCAGCAGAAGAACTAGGAAAGATTGATGCTCCAACCAAAGCCACGAAGGCACAATCAAGAGGAGATGAAGCAAGTGGCTCAAGACTACTTCCACTACCTGGGGAATTCTGCCCTCGGTCAGCAAAGATTATCCTGTGCCTTGGGCACCATGGATGAAGAAAAAGAAGAAACCCTTCAAGAAATGATGATCGGAGTCTCCTCCTCCAGAGATAGAATATCAGTCTTTGACCGGCTTAAATACCCCGATCAGATGAGAAGGAAAGTCTACAGGCAGAGGGAAAAGATGCAGATCTTTGCCTACAATATGGCCGGGCTTGTCAAAGGGCAGGATATGTTACCGACACAGCCAGATGAACTGCTCAGACTAGCAACCAGACCAGGCCCCGTCACAAGGAGAGGCCAGGCGGCAAAAGATAAGATGAAGACTAATGAAGAAGCCTGCAAGATCACCACTATGACAGTTAATGTGGTGACAACGGAAGAGGAAGACAATCCCTTCGTTGATGATGCTGAAGGGACTTCAGAAGATCTACAGATCCCGTCAACCCTGGATCCCATGATCCAGATGATGTTTAGAAGATATCAACAAGAGATCAATGCTCTCAGAAGACAGTTAAATGAGAGGCATGAAGCTACATCGGTCTCCAAGCAAGCCGAGCCTATGGGGCAGACTGCCAGTTCAATAGAAATGGCTATTCCAGCTAATCCTCTTCCGGCTGATAAGGGCAAAGCACCGAGCCAACCCGTTCTGCAGCAGACGGTAGCTCAGCCCTCTGCATCTCAGACGCAGCCTGCTGCGCCAGCCTTGCGTGCAACTGTGATGACAACTCCTTATGGTCAGCAACAAGCTCACTTCTTCCCGGAAAACATAGATCCAGCCATAGCCCAAAAGCTGATGATTGAAAAGATTGTGGAGATGAAGCTGTCTGAAAAGACTAGTGATGATGCTCGTACCTACGATGTGTACAAGGTACCATATCCTCCACAGTATGCTGCTAAGAGACTACCTCCAGGCGTTAGTAAGCCGCCGAAGTTTGAAAAGTTTAATGGCCAGGGCTCTCCCAGGGAGCACATAGCTTACTACACCACAATCATGGGTGACTTGGCAGCTGATGAAGCTTATCTGCTTAAGTTCTTCGGCTCATCCCTCATCGGGATAGCCTTTGAATGGTATTCAAGCCTGCCGGCTGGGTCAGTGACCGATTGGCCTGACATGCAAAGAAAGTTCTGCGACAGATTTCACGTCACGGAAAGAGAAATTACAATAGCAGAACTATATGAAACCAGGCAAAAGCAAGATGAAACAGCACTGGACTACATCAAAAGGTGGAGGAACTTAGCTATGAGATGCAGAAGACCTCCTCATCAAGAAGATGCAGTGCAAATATGTAAGCAGAGCCTTAGGAGAGAGGTACTGGAAAAGATGATTGGTGCAGATGTCAGAACATTTGACCGATTGAACAATATAGTAGCGGAGGTCGAGACGTTCCTGTCTAAGCGTCCGATCGCCAATGCTCCAACTGTGCCGAAAGGGAAATCTAATGATCGACGACCAACGCACTCTGAGGCCAACACCGTCGATTTCAGAACCTTCGAGCAATAGAAAGGGAAGAAGGGGGCAGATGAAGATCCCCCACCAGCAGACACAGCAGAAAGAAAAGATAAGGTCTCTCTGAGAAACAAAATGAGAAAGCCGTACTCTTTCCCGAAAGATAAGACAGCCGCACTATTCAACTGGGCATACAAGTTCAACAAGGTAACATTGCCTGAGCCAAAGAGACCCGATGACGCGGCGAAGAAAGGTGATCCACTGCTCTGTCCATATCACCGTGCGCTGGGGCACGCAATTGAAGATTGCTACGTCTTCAAAGATATTATGGAAGGTATGGTCAAAAAGGGCGAGCTACAGTTGGGAGATTACCAGGTAGAGCCACCTCGTCCACATGAGCCTCCGGCATTAAAAATGGCCGCCAATATGATTTCAATCTACCAGCAGCTGCCTAAGGAGGCCGTTGAAGAATGTACTAGGCATACTTATGAAGCTTGCTTCCTCACCCCACTGAAGGATCAGGAAGGATGGCAGATGAAACCCATAAAGAACAGAAAGAAGACTCCCGCAGTCAATACCAATGGAGCAGTTATCCGCGGTGTCACACCAAGACCCGAACCACCTCCAGTAAAGCCAGTATGGCGCACAGCTGAAACAGGGCCGGTCATCCGGATCCCCACTCATAACCGAAGAAGACAAGTCCCCCTACCTGCACATAAGGAAGTAAGTCCTGCAGCCAGGCGTTTACAGCAGTATATTAATGGGCTCGATGAATATGAACAGAAAAAGCCCGGGCACCTGCTGGTGAAAGACTGTATAATCTGGGAACAGCTCGAAGAATTGAAAATTAAAGAGCAGTCAGAGGCAGAACAAGAAAAAGCTGAGACTGAACCCTTCTGGGGGCAGGGGCCAATAAAGCCAAATTCCCAGAAAAAGAAGAGACGGCCCAAGTCCAAGAAGGGAAAGAGGGTCATGACAGTACAATGCAACACCCTGTCAGCACTCTTTACCTCGCCCGGGGAGGATGATGAGGATGAAACATCAAATGCCCCGCTAGAAGCCAACCATGCCGAGGCCTCAACCTCGACACATGCAACACGCTCCGGAAGAAGGTGGGGGCACCCACCACCAGCTAATCATAACATTATGTTCAGAGGGGAACAGCCCTACCAGATTCCCGAACCGGAGGTACGAGGTGTCCAGGTTCCTCCCCCTGCCAGCTTGTACCAAGAAAAGAAGAAAGGAGGTCAAACTCCAACATTTCTGGAATTTCTGTCTAGTCTAGAAAATGGGCAGTCGATACAGGCTGGGCCAGATAAAGGCAAGAGACCTCAGCAATCGACGTCTGTAGCCTACAAGCAGAATGAGAAAGAAGGGGATAACCCTCTGAAGGCACCAGGGGCCGTTGCTATAGAAGAAGCCTCCCAAGAAGTCAGTCCAGAGGTTGAAGCCAGCACTGGTCAGCAGAGGCCAAAGGCACTACATGAACCTCCAAAACCCCGATGGGCGGAAGAAATGAGACTGTCTAATGTCAGGGTGGGCAGCCGGATCATGAAAATGCTAAAGAAGCTCCCTACCAGATTCTCCATCTGGGAGATTCTCTCTCTGAGTGAAGAGGCTCGCCAAGCAATTGTTGATGCCTTGCAGTCGCCGGCACAATATGAAGCACTCTTGACAGAAGTGAATTCTGGGCCGTTAGTTACATTCTCAGAGGATGACATGTTGATTCCGAATTCCGGCCATAACAGACCGCTGTATATGAGGGGTTCCCTGAACTATCAGCCACTGAACAGGATACTGATAGATCCCGGGGCTGCCGTGAACATTCTCCCATACCGCATCTACCAAAAATATTACTTTGATATGTAGCTTACCAAGGTCAGAGACATGAAAATTGCAGGATTCAACCAGAAATGTGAGACGCCCCTTGGGGTGGCTGATTTTAACATCACATTGGGGGATCTCACTACCGTGGTACGATTCTATGTAATCGACTCCAACACCACATATAAGGCCCTACTGGGGAGACCGTGGCTGCATGAATATCAGATAGTGCCGTCCACGCTACATCAATGCATTAAATACTGCCATGAAGGAAAAGAAGAGAGGGTGTTTGCAGATCTGCATCCCTTCGAAGTATTCGAGTGCCATATGCTCGATGCATCCTACTACACGGAGGTGTCGCAAAAGGATGAAGAGAAAGAGGCTGTGGTCAGCCAGAAAAAGCCGGCGACGAAGGCAAGAAATTGGTCTCCACCGCCACCAAAGGGCTATATTAAAAAGCATGAGGTATCGCACATCTCTTATGCCGGTGACTTTGCTCGGATCACTCCTCCTAGCATTCACCCGGATGATATCAATGAAGAAATGAAAGAAAAGTACACACAAGTGGAGGTGTCGCAGGGTTTATTTAAACCCATCATTAGCCTTGAGTACCAGACGGTGCTACCACTAAAGACTATGGAAGTCCCTCGCTTCTGCGAGCCTCCTACCATATTCTACACTGGGGAGTCAGTCGAGGAAGATGATCAAGACTGCATGGTCCCTGAAGAGGCTGCAAACCAGATGGTGCCAATTACAGGCTTAGATTATACTACCCGACAGGTTTCGCAGATGTTCTCTAAGATGCAGATGCCATCACTACAACCTGTTGCCCAAAAGAAGGCGTTCCAGGAGCTATGGGATCCGCCCCGGGATAATAAAGAACTGAGGAAGATCACTCAGCACCCGGGATTGGGTTATACCCTTCAAGAATACTATGAAGCTGAAGTGGACGTCATCTCTGTCTCCTACCAGCATGAAGGCCCTTCCGAGGTGGGATATGACAAGTACCCCTCGGAAGATGAAGAAATCATTTATCAATCCATAATGAACAATGAAGCCCCGGACAGTCAGCCGGAGACGGGGACGTCTGATGAAGCAAAGAAAGATTGGTGCTGGGAAGACCTACCTTGCAAAGAGGATCTGTTCCATGCTGAAGCAAAGTTTGATACGAGAACCCCGGATGAAGACCAAGTAGCCAAAGAGCTAAGGGAATGCCTGGAGTTTGAGCGCATCCTGGAAGAAGTCCGGGCTCTACAGAATGATGATCTCTCAAGGGAGTCTGCATCAGAAGAGCCTCTAAGGGCGGAAGACTCCATTTTTGAGTTTCCTGCTGAGCCAGTCACGTCCTTGGGGCAGACTGAACAGAATCCAACAATATTGGCCGTATATGATGAGCCAGCACCCGCTGATGACCAGTATGATGAAACAGAGGGTCATGAAACTGAAGAAGATTATATCCCGGGAGGTTTCATTGACCTGCAAGAAGCCCCGCCCGAGGTCAAAGATGGAGGTCAGGCCACCGTCGATGAGCTTGTGGAGATAAATCTGGGGACCGCAGATGAGCCAAGGCCGACATTCCTCAGTGCACTGCTAGAGCCAGCTACCAGGGAACAGTATATACAGTTTTTGAAGGAATTCCGAGACTGCTTTGCATGGACATATGATGAAATGCCGGGACTGAGTTCTGATGTGGCACAGCACCGATTGGCAATAAACCCAGAGGCTAGCCCTGTAAAGCAGCCTTCCAGGAGAATGTGCCCTGAATTAATAAATCAGATTAACAAAGAGGTTGACAAGCTAATCGATGTGGGCTTTGTTGAAGAGAACCAGTATCTACATGGCTAGCCAATATAGTGCCCGTAAAGAAGAAGAATGGGCAGATTAGAATATGTGTTGATTTCCGGGACCTTAATAAGGCTTGCCCGAAAGATGACTTTCCAGTGCCAATCACTAAAGTGATGATCGATGCGACTACTGGTCATGAGGCCCTATCATTTATGGATGGGTCATCCGGATACAACCAAATCTGGATTGCTGAGGAAGACAGAGTGCACACTGCATTCCGTATCCCGAAGGGGATATTCCACTACAAAAGGATGCCGTTTGGCCTCAAGAATGCCGGCGCTACCTACCAAAGAGCTATGACCAAGATCTTTGATGATTTGCTCTTCAAGAAAGTAGAGTGCTACATTGATGATTTGGTAGTAAAAACTAAAAGAAGAGAAGACCATTTGCAAGACCTGAGGGTAGTATTCCAGAGGCTGCGCAAATATGAACTCAATATGAATCCCATGAAATGCGCCTTCGGCGTGTCCAGTGGAAAATTACTCGGGTTTATTGTCCGTCATAGGGGCATTGAAATTGACCCATCCAAGATTAAGGCTATCCAGGAGCTCCCTCCGCCAAGGAATCTGTCCATGCTGAGATCTCTACAAGGGCGTCTGGCCTATATCTGACGATTTATATCAAATCTGTCGGGAAGATGCCGCCCCTTTCACAAGCTCATGATGAAAGATGTGCCGTTCCTCTGAGACGATGGCTGTCAGGAAGCCTTTGAGAAGCTGAAAGAATACCTCAAGACCCCTCCGGTGCTGGGGGCACCAATTAAGGGCAGGCCCTTGATACTGTATATCACAACCACATACTGTTCCCTGGGGGCAATGCTGGCACAGATAAATGAAGAAGGCAAAGAACAAGCCTTGTACTACCTGAGTAGGAGGCTGATTAGAACTGAAGAAAGCTACAGCTACATAGAAAAGACCTGCTTGGCACTAGTCTTTGCTGTCAAGAAGCTCCGACACTATATGTTGTCACATGAAGTCAGATTGATATCTGCAGCAGATCCGCTCAAATACATATTGACTCAGCCAGTACTGAAGGGCCGGTTGGGCAAATGGGCAGTGATCCTGATGGAATTCGATATTACCTATACACCCCAGAGGGCGATAAAAGGACAGGCCGTGGCTGATTTCTTCGCAGAATCCTCTGCCGGAAAATGATATGCTAGGGACTGAGTTACCCGATGATGAGACACTCGAGGCCTGCCAGACCCAGTCAGTTATGTGGCAACTATTCTTTGATGGAGCATCTAGAACAGAGACAGACTCTGATGGAAAGACCAGAATACGGGCTGGAGCCGGTATTGTGCTGAAATCACCAGAAGGGGAGGTCGTGCATACTTCCTGTTCTATAAACAAGCCCTGCACCAATAATGAGGCCGAGTATGAAGCTCTGATAATCGGGCTATATATCAGCCTCAACATGGGTATCCAAATGCTTCAAGTATTCGGGGATTCGATGTTGATAATAAAACAGATCCAAGGGGATTTCGAAGTGCGAAAGCCAGAACTAAATCCCTACCACCAAAAAGCTGTGCGCCTCATGGCAAAATTCTACCATATTGAGCTCAAGCATGTGGGCCGTGGACACAATGCCCAGGCTGATGCACTGGCAAAGCTGGCCAGCTCACTAGTAGTCCCACCAAATAAGACACTGAACATTGTCGTTATGAACCGGCAGCAAGTCCCCAGTATGCTAGAAGGGTGCCCCGAAGAAAATGAAGTTGCCACCATCAGCACAGAACAAGCGCCTGATTGGAGACAGCACCTACTGCAGTGGTTTCTACACCAACAACTACCGCAGATAAGAGAAGAAAAGATGAAACTCCTGAGAATCAAAGATTCTTATGAACTCAGGAATGGAATTTTGTTCCGAATAATGGCAGATGCACGCAAGACGATTCTGCTCCGCTGTCTGTCCACTGAGGAAGCCTGGCAAGCGATGAAAGAAACACATGCTGGGACAGCAGGTGCCCACCAGGCTGGTCCCAAGATGAAGATAGAAATCAAGAAGCTGGGCTACTATTGGCCCACCATGTTCGAAGACTGCTGTAAATTTGCAAAATCATGCCAGAAATGCCAGGAGCATGCTACTGTGCCTAGAAGGCCTCCTATGACTCTGCACCCTACAGTTCCCAGCTGGTCGTTTGCACAATGGGGAACTGATGTAGTCGGGCCACTGCCGACTTCCTCGGCTGGACATAAGTACATACTAGCCATAACAGATTACTTCTCCAGATGGGCGGAGGCTATAGCATTAAGAGAAGTGACTGGTGAACTAGTCGCCAGATTCATCAAGCAGAACATTATCTTCCGGTTCGGGATCCCCAGCCGAATAATATCTGACAATGGAAGTCATTTCAGAAATCAGAAGGTCTATCGGCTTGATGAGAAGTATAAGATCGAATGGATAACCTCCACTCCTTATGTCACGCCCCGAGCGCGGAAGATACTCGGATATGCGCGACGAGTTTATATCAATCATGTCAATCAGAGTAGTAGTGTATTCGACACCAAAACAGAGATGCGTAAAATAGAAAGATAACCCAATCCTTTATTTCATAATGGATAGACTATTACAAATCCAATACTCTATTAAAAAAAAGGAAAAGTACATAGTTGACTCAAGAAAATAGGAAAAAGACTAGATGACACTTTGGAGAAGTTCTATCACTTTCACTCTTGACTATTCCCATCCGATTGACTTCCCTCGTCGTCGGAATTACCTGAAAAGTAGGGAACACACGGAGTGAGTGAACGCGCAGTAGGAAATTATATCTCAAGCGCTAGCAAGGGGTTTAAATAATTACATTTTCATGAATGTACTATAGCTATGCATGCTCGCATAAAATGACAAGATGGAGAGAGAATTTATCAATAAGACAGCAAGATGAACTAATCACGAGCTTTCAAGAAAAGATGACAAGATATTCAAGCAAGTACTCTTTAGCAAGTCATGTTAAGAACTTTGGCTATCATGTATCAAGCAAGCAAGTAATTACCCTTTCTCGGGTCACGCAATTCATGTCAAGTCAAGTACGAGTCAAGTACAAGATTTGTGTGGAATGTCCAATCAAGCTAGTCATGCACTCGGTATAATGCCAGATACCTTATCATTCAACTCCCATGGGCACAAGTACTTTCGGGTGCTCCCCCCAGGACCAGATCGGGCCCTATATGCGCAGGCATTTATCATGTATATTTGACATCCACTCTTGTATATATATATATATATATAGCCAATAGGGAATTTCAACAATTTAAGCTTGTAGACACGTAGGATAACTTTGAGAGAATGGAGTCCAAAAATACGACATTGGACATAGATAGACGATAACAACGGTACAATCACGATGAACGATGAAACTAGGTGGAATTAGGTTCCCTTAACTCGGGTACCATGGCAAACAAGTATGGACATTCTTTATATAGAATTGAGGTTCACATGAACAGTATATCAAAGGCAAGATACCCTCATTCTTATTATAGAATTGAGGTCCACAAGAACATCAACAAATGGCATGATATCATCATCCCATTAAAAATTCTCATGATATACTCTTTGCATAACATAAGGGCCGGTATACCATGTTTCTTTAGAGTGACATGGCATTCAATAGTGTAATAGGTTTTTAGGGTACAACCAGCTCAGTCGACCTTGAGGGAATCCAAGGTACGAGGAGTCTTACGGAGGTCTCTATGACTAACTCGCTAGTCCAAAGGAACGGAATGTCCAATGGAGAGCTTGTATGTCAATGAGAATTGAGGGTGATCGATAAAACATCATGAAACGTGGTACTATACTCACGGAGTGGAGATATAGTGCCAATATACATATATATAGATATATTGAAACCATCGGTTATCAGAAACAGGGTAAAAACATTTTTACAGGAAAATAACGACTTAAGTAAAGTCACTACTCAAGTAATTAACGCCTTCAGTAAGGGCGTTTATCTATTTTACATTTTTGCAAATTTTTAATATTTTCGTATTCTACCAAAAACGCGCCCTTGTAAGGGGCGTTTAATTAAAAGTTGACGACGTATGCAATGGTCGTTCATTCTTTACCTCTATTTTTACAGAATATATATTTTCAGTAATTTATCAGAAACACACCCTGGACAGGGGCGTTACTTTTCAATTCATGCCCTGAACAGGGGCGTTAGTCAAGTGAGAGACGACCTATATAGGGTCGTGTATTTCAAGAATTTACAATTTTTCAAGTATTGAAATTTCCAGAAAATGAGATATGGTCATGACAGGATAATATCAGGATGCACTGATTTAGAATCATGTTTAAGTGAATATCGAACTAATTAACATGGGTAATTATTAGGTAATTAAATTGACGTCTGTGTACAGGGCGTCAAATCTTTTGAATTGACGACCTTGTCAGGGTCGTTTATTTAAATAGCGCCTGAGTCTGGGTCGCGTATAAAATTAGCGCCCTTGGAAAGGGCGTTTCTTTCCAACAATAGAACTTTTAAAACTCGTGAAAACTATATGCATGAACTAATATATATGGTTTAATATAGTTATTATGGTGATTTGGGCTATAGTGCTTGAGAAAACCTACCTTTTTGATGATTAACTGGCGAACTGATGAAGACACGGTACTCTGTTATCAACAGAGTAGGATGAAAGGGCAGAAGTCTTGGCGTAGATTGTCGACAGGTTTTCTTTTCGGCACGATCAGGTGCAGACGTACGCCGATGAAGAACCCACGTTCTTCAGTAGGTTATGATGACTTCCCTACAGAGAAATAAGATGAAGAAACATTAGTTTTTCTTCATAATACTTACTGAAGGTAGAGGAAAGAAGAACTTACCCTTTTGTTCTTCACAACGATAATCTTCTTAACCTGTATGAAGAGAAGAAGATGAAGAACCTGTTAATGTTCTTCATACCATCGTAAACAGAAAAGAAGAAGAAAGAACCTTGGTTCTTCACATACCATAGAATGGTCCGAACGCCAAATAGCGTTCTTGGTTCGAGCAGTAGGTTATTTATAGGATTTCTAGAATCCTAATAGAGTTAGTATTTGATTGGAAGTAATACTTCCAAGATAGAGTTATTACTACATTTGAACTCTTTCTCATAGTTATCAACTTACCCTGGATAGACTCCTGGGTTGAACGAAACTCGAACTGAATTAGCGACCTAAGTAAGGGCGTCGAATTTAAATTGACGCCTTGTCAAGCGTCGTTTCTTGTTGAAACGCGTCCATGCAAGGGACGTTACGCTAACTTGCCCTTTTTATTTATTTTGATCGTTTGAAATTTGACGCCTTGACGTGTGGGCGTCCTTTCTTCAAAACACGCCTTAGGTAAGGGCATTTTATTGTAAAGTAGCGCCTATATCTAAGGCGTTATTTTCATCAGGGTTTAATTATTTTTATTCCAAGCTCTTTCGTTTATTTACTAAATCTTTTAATCTATTTTGATTATTTATTCCTTTTAAATTTATCAGGGTTGCTACACCCTCCCCCTCTTAAAAAGAATTTGGTCCCCAAATTCCATATCATATATTTACATTTGGAGAGTGTAGAGTATGTACCTTCTAAAACAAATCTGGAAATTATTTCCTCATAGATTCCTCGGTCTCCCATGTCGCTTCATGTTCTGAATTCTTATTCCATTGTACCTTTAGCATGTGAATAACCTTATTCCTTAGGGTACGTACTTCTCGATCTAAGATCTTCATAGGCTTCTGTTCATACGTGAAATCTTTCTGGATCACTAGGTCTCCATATTCAATAATATGTGATGGGTCATGTACATACTTCTTCAACATGGATATGTGGAACACATTATGTATCTCGGACAATTGAGGAGGCAATGCGATGCGGTAAGCAACCTCGCCAACTCTTTCTAGAATTTCAAAAGGTCCGATAAATCTTGGTGTAAGCTTGCCCTTAACACCAAATCTTCGTATTCCACGTCCAGGCGATATCTTGAGAAATACATGATCTCCGAGTTAGAATTCAAGGTCTCTCCTTCTTGTATCAGCATAAGCCTTTTACCTTGTCTGAGCTACTTGCAATCTTTCCCTGATTACTTGTATCTTCTCAGTTGTATCCCTTACCATGTCTGGACCTAACAGTTGTTTCTCTCCAACTTCATTCCAGCACAAGGGTGATCGGCAACTCCTTCCGTATAAAGCTTCGAATGGTGCCATTTGTATACTTGCCTGGTAACTATTATTGTATGCAAATTCTACCAACGACAAGTGATCATGCCAGCTTCCATCGAAATCCATGATGCAAGCTCTGAGCATATCTTCAACCACCTGATTAGTTCTCTCGGTCTGACCATCCGTTTGAGGATGAAAAGCTGTACTAAAGTTAAGCCTTGTCCCCAACGAATGTTGTAGTCCCTTCCAAAAATGAGAAGTAAAACGGGGATCTCTGTCAGACACGATTGAAACAGGAATACCATGTAATCTGACTATTTCCTTGATGTATAGTGCAGCTAAGACATCAACTGACCATCGACTCTTGATTGGCAAGAAATGCACTGATTTAGTCAATCGATCAATGATAACCCATATTCCATCATGTCCTCTTTTCGATTTAGATAAACCCATGATGAAATCCATACCAATATCCTCCCACTTCCATTTAGGGATATCTAGAGGATGTAGCTTTCCAGCAGGCTTTTGGTGTTCCGCCTTGACTTGTTGGCATGTGAGACAACGTGATACGTAGTCTGCTATTTCCCTTTTCATGTTGGGCCACCAAAAATTTCTTTTCACATCTTGGTACATCTTGGTAGATCCAGGATGAATCGTATACCTTGACCTATGAGCTTCATCTAAGACCTTCTTCTTCAATTCGGGGCAGTCCGATATACAAGTTCTATTCTTGAACATTAATCTTCCATCCGAAGCTAATTGGAAATCCGATTGTCCTTTTAATCTGCCCTTGATTTCTACTAATGTAGGATCATCATCCTGAAGTGCTTGTATCTCAGATAATAAATCTGACTGTATGCTTACATGAGATAATGTGACACATCTAGGGTCCGTGTCCATGCTTATATTGAGTTCAGAGAATTGTTCCAGCAATTTCCACTCTTGAATCAGACAATTGGCTAACAGTGCTCTCGGCTTTCGACTAAGGGCATCTGCTACATGATTACCTTTTCCGGGATGATATTGTATATTGAAGTCGAAGTCCTTGAGATATTCTAGCCATCGTCTTTGTCTCATGTTTAGTTCCTTCTGTGAAAAGAGATATTTGAGACTCTTGTGATCGGAGTATACAGTAAACTGTACTCCATAAAGATAATGTCTCTATATTTTGAGTGCAAATACTACCGCGGCCAATTCTAAGTCATGGACGGGGTAGTTCTCTTCATGCTTCTTTAATTGACGAGAAGAGTAGGCTATAACCTTCCCTTGTTGCATTAGAGCACACCCGAGGCTAATGCCAGAAGCATCAGTGTATACCTCGAACTTTTCTCCTTCAATTGGCAATGCTAAGATAGGAGCTGTAGTAAGATGATCCTTGAGAGTTTGGAAGCTTCTCTCACATTCCTCATCCCATTCATAACGGATCTCCTTGCGGGTTAACCTCGTAAGTGGCACGGCGATTTTTGAGAAATCCTTGATGAATCGCCTGTAATAGCCAGCAAGACCTAAGAAACTTCGGATCTCGCTAGCATTGGTCGGTCTTTCCCAATTCCTTACAGCTTCAACCTTTGATGGGTCTACAGACAAGCCATCCCTTGATATAACATGTCCGAGAAAAGTCACTTCTTCAAGCCAGAAGTCACACTTGCTAAGTTTTGCATATAATTGGTTTGTCCTCAATATTTGTAATGCAATCCTCAAATGTTCCTCATGCTCTTCCTTGGTCTTGGAATAAATCAATATATCATCAATAAAGACCACCACGAATTGATCCAAATAAGGCATGAATATACTATTCATTAATTGCATAAAGGCAGCAGGGACATTCGTTAGTCCGAAAGGCATAACAACAAATTCATAATGGCCATAACTGCTTCTGAATGCGGTTTTATGAATATCCTCGTCCTTGATTCTTAGTTGGTGATATCCGGACCTAAGATCAATTTTGGAAAAGTACATGGATCCTGAAATTTGATCAAACAATTCATCGATTCTCGGCAGTGGATACTTGTTCTTGATAGTGAGATGATTCAATTGTCGATAGTCGACGCATAACCTCATGGATCCGTCTTTCTTCTTTACAAATAATACAGGCGCTCCCCACGGGGAAGTACTTGGCCTAATGAATCCTTTCTTAATGAGTTCCATCAATTGCTCCTTTAACTCCTTGAGTTCAGCAGGTGACATCCTATAAGGTGCCTTTGAAATCGGACCAGCACCAGGGACTAAGTCAATGGTGAAGGCCACTTCTCTTTGCGGGGGTAATCCCGGCAAATCTTCCGGAAACACGTCCGAAAATTCTTGTACCACTGGAATGTCTTCTAACTTAGCTTCCTTAGCTTCTTTAACTGTGACAAAGGCAAGGAAAGATGTACATCCTTTCCTGATGAGCTTGCTAGCTCGGAGAGCTGAAATAATAGGGGATTTGCTCTGACTCTTGGGGCTAGTAAATATTAGTTCTGGAAATTCCTTGAATGTAACCTTACTATTGCGGCAATCGACCGTTGCCTGATACTTGGATAACCAATCTGCCCCTAGTATAACATCATACTCTTTCAGATCTAAACATATGAGATCAATAGTGAGATTTCTACCCTGAACCAATACTTCGCAGTTTTGGTAATGATGTGTAATATCAGTCTCATCATCCAGAGGAGTAGACAAAACTAACTTTATCCATTCCGGTTCTAGGGGTAATGGGTCAGCAAACTTCTTAGAAACAATAGAATGCGATGCACCAGTATCAATTAAGACATATGCATTCCTGGAACAAACTTTCAATCTACCTTCCACTAAGCCGCCTCCTTCTACCTGCTCGGTCTCCTTGATTGCATGAAGATGAGCATTCTTGGTTACTGGGCACTTCCCGTCAACGGCTTGGTCGTTTAGTAGTGGGCAATCAGGAATCCGATGCTCACGACTCCCACAACGGAGACATGCTCCCAGTTTCCTCCAGCATTCTTCTGCTCTATGACCCGCTTTATCACAATGTTTGCACACTGTATTTGGAGAGGTAGTGGTGATAGAGAAGGGCTTGGTCTTCTTGAACTTTTGGTCTTGCGAGGGAATACCTCCACTGCTAGGCCTCTTCTTGAAGTTGGGTTTAAAGGAACCCGAACCTGTAACTTGTTCCTTCTTATCCTTACCGCGAATTCTATCAGACAGTTCCGTGGCATCTTCTAATAGTTGCGCTCGGCGTACTATCTCCGAGTAGACTTGAATGTCCATCGGCGCCGGTTGAGTAATAGCTTGGGGCCTGAGCCCATTAAGAAACCTCCTAGCTTTCATTTTCTAGGTGCTAACTAGATGCTTAGCATATTGAGACAATCTAGAGAATTGGGACTCATACTCGGCCACTGACAAGGATCGTTGTTTTAATGCAGCAAATTCTGCAGCCTTCTTTTCCTGAACTCGGTCTGAGAAATATTTCACGTTGAAGTGTTCAACGAATTCTTCCCACGAAACCTGATCTTGATTTATAGTAGCCTCTATTGATTCCCACCAGCATCTAGCATCCCTTTCTAACTGAAAAGTAGCTAATAAAACTTTATCCTGATCCGTGCATTGCATAACACGGAATATACGTTCTATCTCCCTAATCCAGTGTTCAGCGTCATCTGGATCAGTAGAACCCGTGAACTTGGGTGGGTTCATGTTCTTGAAAGTCTGGTGGAGACTTCCTGCTCGTTGTCCACCTCCTTGTGCTACTTGTTGCAGCACTTGAGTCATGCCTTGCAGGGTACGCTGCATGTTGCGCCATTGAGCACGTTCGGCAGCCATTATCCTACAATTATAATAACTAGGTTAATATGTGATTGTATTTAAAGACTCATATACTATGTTAACTTTAACCCTTGGTTCTACCCAATCTCACTGGTTAAAGGTTTGAACATATCCTTGGACTTGGGTTTTCCTAGGAATTGAATACCCTAGGCTCTGATACCACAGAAACTATCACGCCCCGAGCGCGGAAGATACTCGGATATTCGCGATGACTTTATATCAATCATGTCAATCAGAGTAGTAGTGTATTCGACACCAAAACAGAGATGCGCAAAATAGAAAGATAACCCAATCTTTTATTTCATAATGGATAGACTATTACAAATCCAATACTCTATTCAAAAAAAGGAAAAGTACATAGTTGACTCAAGAAAATAGGAAAAAGACTAGATGACACTTTGGAGAAGTTCTATCACTTTCACTCTTGACTATTCCCATCCGATTGACTTCCCTCGTCGTCGGAATTACCTGAAAAGTAGGGAACACACGGAGTGAGCGAACGCTCAGTAGGAAATTATATCTCAAGCGCTAGCAAGGGGTTTAAATAATTACATTTTCATGAATGTACTATAGCTATGTATGCTCGCATAAAACGACAAGATGGAGAGAGAATTTATCAATAAGACAGCAAGATGAACTAGTCACGAGCTTTCAAGAAAAGATGACAAGATATTCAAGCAAGTACTCTTTAGCAAGTCATGTTAAGAACTTTGGCTATCATGTATCAAGCAAGCAAGTAATTACCCTTTCTCGGGTCACGCAATTCATGTCAAGTCAAGTACGAGTCAAGTACAAAATTTGTGTGGAATGTCCAATCAAGTTAGTCATGCACTCGGTATAATGCCAGATACCTTATCATTCAACTCCCATGGGCACAAGTACTTTCGGGTGCTCCCCCTAGGACCAGATCGGGCCCTATATGCGCAGGCATTTATCATGTATATTTGACATCCACTCTTGTATATATATATATAGCCAATAGGGAATTTCAACAATTTAAGCTTGTAGACACGTAGGATAACTTTGAGAGAATGGAGTCCAAAAATACGACATTGGACATAGATAGGCGATAACAACGGTACAATCACGATGAACGATGAAACTAGGTGGAATTAGGTTCCCTTAACTCGGGTACCATGACAAACAAGTATGGACATTATTTATATAGAATTGAGGTTCACATGAACAGTATATCAAAGGCAAGATACCCTCATTCTTATTATAGAATTGAGGTCCACAAGAACATCAACAAATGGCATGATATCATCATCCCATTAAAAATTCTCATGATATACTCTTTGCATATCATAAGGGCCGGTATACCATGTTTCTTTAGAGTGACATGGCATTCAATAGTGTAATGGGTTTTTAGGGTACAACCAGCTCAGTCGACCTTGAGGGAATCCAAGGTACGAGGAATCTTACGGAGGTCTCTATGACTAACTCGCTAGTCCAAAGGAACGGAATGTCCAATGGAGAGCTTGTATGTCAATGAGAATTGAGGGTGATCGATAAAACATCATGAAACGTGGGACTATACTCACGGAGTGGAGATATAGTGCCAATATACATATATATAGATATATTGAAACCATCGGTTATCAGAAACAGGGTAAAAACATTTTTACAGGAAAATAACTACTTAAGTAAAGTCACTACTCAAGTAATTAACGCCTTCAGTAAGGGCGTTTATCTATTTTACATTTTTGCAAATTTTCAATATTTCCGTATTCTACCAAAAACGCGCCCTTGTAAGGGGCGTTTAATTAAAAGTTGACGACGTATGCAATGGTCGTTCATTCTTTACCTCTATTTTTGCAGAATATATATTTTCAGTAATTTATCAGAAACACGCCCTGGACAGGGGCGTTACTTTTCAATTCACGCTCTGAACAGGGGCGTTAGTCAAGTGAGAGATGACCTATACAGGGTCGTGTATTTCAAGAATTTACAATTTTTAAAGTATTGAAATTTCCAGAAAACGAGATATGGTCATGACAGGATAATATCAGGATGCACTGATTTAGAATCATGTTTAAGTGAATATCAAACTAATTAACATGTGTAATTATTAGGTAATTAAATTGACGTCTGTGTACAGGGCGTCAAATCTTTTGAATTGACGACCTTGTCAGGGTCGTTTATTTAAATAGCGCCCGAGTCTGGGTCGCGTATAAAATTAGCGCCCTTGGAAAGGGCGTTTCTTTCCAACAATAGAACTTTTAAAACTCGTGAAAACTATATGCATGAACTAATATATATGGTTTAATATAGTTATTATGGTGATTTGGGCTACAGTGCTTGAGAAAACCTACGTTTTTGATGATTAACTGGCGAACTGATGAAGACACGGTACTCTGTTATCAACAGAGTAGGATGAAAGGGCAGAAGTCTTGGTGTAGATTGTCGACAGGTTTTCTTTTCGGCACGATCAGGTGCAGACGTACGCCGATGAAGAACCCACGTTCTTCAGTATGTTATGATGACTTCCCTACAGAGAAATAAGATGAAGAAACATTAGTTTTTCTTCATAATACTTACTGAAGGTAGAGGAAAGAAGAACTTACCCTTTTGTTCTTCACAACGATAATCTTCTTAACCTGTAAGAAGAGAAGAAGATGAAGAACCTGTTAATGTTCTTCATACCATCGTAAACAGAAAAGAAGAAGAAAGAACCTTGGTTCTTCACATACCGTAGAATGGTCCGAACGCCAAATAGCGTTCTTGGTTCGAGCAGTAGGTTATTTATAGGATTTCTAGAATCCTAATAGAGTTAGTGTTTGATTGGAAGTAATACTTCCAAGATAGAGTTATTACTACATTCAAACTCTTTCTCATAGTTATCAACTTACCCTGGATAGACTCCTGGGTTGAACGAAACTCGAACTGAATTAGCGACCTAAGTAAGGGCGTCGAATTTAAATTGACGCCTTGTCAAGCGTCGTTTCTTGTTGAAACGCGTCCATGCAAGGGACGTTACGCTAACTTGCCCTTTTTATTTATTTTGGTCATTTGAAATTTGACGCCTTGACGTGTGGGCGTCCTTTCTTCAAAACACGCCTTAGGTAAGGGCATTTTATTGTAAAGTAGCGCCTATATCTAAGGCGTTATTTTCATCAGGGTTTAATTATTTTTATTCCAAGCTCTTTCGTTTATTTACTAAATCTTTTAATCTATTTTGATTATTTATTCCTTTAAAATTTATCAGGGTTGCTACACCTTACAATCCGCAGGCAAACGGATTGGCAGAAGCTTTTAACAAGACTCTCTGCACCTTACTGGCCAAGGTCGTCGGTTCCAATAAGAAGGACTGGGAAGAGAAAATGTATGAAACTCTGTGGGCATACCGCACCGTCTTCAAGACACATACAGGGTTCTCACCGTACTCGCTGGTATACGGCTCGGAGGCAGTGGTTCCGCTAGAGCTGGAAGTCCCGTCAATCAGAGTGGCAGTCCAATATGGCCTGGCCCGTGGCGAACATACCAATGCAGAAAGAAGACTAGAAGAACTGGCTGAATTGGAAGGGAAGCACCTCCGAGCCCAGAAGAGTATCCAAATGTATCAGGCCCGCATGGCCACTGCATTCAACAAACTCGTAAGAGGACGAGAATTCAAGAAAGGCGACCTTGTCATGGTCAAGAAAAAAGAAGTCATGGCGTCCAACCTAAAAGGAAAGCTGAATGCTAACTGGGAAGGTCCTTATGTGATACAGAGGGTCTACGAAGGAGGGGCCTACGTGGTTGTTAACCATCGAGGGGAAATCCAATTCTCACCACTCAACGGAAGACATCTAAAGCTGTATCATGCGGCACAACCGGCATTCCCCGAGTGATCAAGCCGAGCTACACCCTTTCCCGGTCTAGTGGCACTCCGCCCTAGCCGAGCTACCCTTTCTTCATCTAGCGGCACTCCGCCCTAGCCGAGCTACCCCTTTCCCGGTCTAGTGGCACTCCGCCCTAACTGAGCTACCCATTTCTTGGTCTAGCGGCACTTCACCCTGGCCGAGCTACCTTCCTTGGTCTAGCGGCACTCCGCCCTAGCCAAGCTGCACCCTTTTCCCGGTTTAGCGGCACTCCGCCCTAGCCAAGCTACCTATTTCATGGTCTAGCGGCACTCCGCCCTAGCCAAGCTACCCTTTCTTCGTCTAGCGGCACTCCGCCTTAGTCGAGCTACCCATTTCTTGGTCTAGCGGCACTCCGCCCTGGACAAGCTGCACCCTTTTCCCGGTTTAGCGGCACTACGCCCTAGCCAAGCTACCATTTTCCCGGTCTAGCAGCACTCCGCCCTAGCCGAGCTACCCATTTCTTGGTATAGCGGCACTCCGCCCTAACCAAACTGCCATCATCTTGAGCTGGTGGCATTCCGACCTGTCACCCTCTAAAAAGGAAGGAAGAAGAAAGAACAAAAAAAAATGGGGTTAAAAATAGAGATACCCCGCCAGACTTGCTCCTATATTAGGGAGAAGTGCAAAAATGGCCCAAAACCCAGCTGTGGTGAAAACCCGAAAGGGCACTGCAGGCAAAATCGGGTACCCCGCCACGTGAAAACCCGAAAGGGCGCGTGGGCAAAAGCAAGAGGGGGCTGGCTCCGGCGAAAACCCGAAAGGGCGCTTGGGTCGGTAATGTGGTGATTCCAAAGAAAGCCTTACCTCCCACCATAAAGCTCCTCGTCGATCGACCGGCGCTTCGCCCGATCAATGATTAAACCCAGCCAGAATGGACCTTACGTCTATTCTGTTGAAGCCTTCATGCATTGCTCAAGAAAAATTCCCTCGATAATAAGCCCATCCAGGGTAGACCTTCCGTCTGTTCTAATAAAACACTTCCACTTGTTTCTGTCTAAGACCCACCACGATGAAACCTGCCCGGTTTAGACCTTACGTCTATCCTGATGAAACCTATCCTACATCTCACCGTGATGAAACCTGCTGTTGACCGATTGGCACACTGCCCGATCAACAATGAAACCCTGTCCGGTTTAGACCTTACGTCTATCCCGATGAAACCTATGAAATCCTTGCATTGGTATAAACCCAATACTAATGATGAAACCTGATACTGATCGACCGGCACTTTGCCCGATTAGCGATGAAACCTTGTCCGGTTTAGACCTTACGTCTATTCCGACTAGATCTACAGGTCTCTTTACGTCCCGCCGTGATGAAGCCTGCTGTTGATCGATTGGCACACTGCCCGATCTATGATGAAACCTATCTAGTTTAGACCTTCCGTCTATCCTGATGAAATCCATGAACTCCTTGCATTGGTATAAATCCAATACCGATGATGAAACCCGCCATTGATCGATCAACATCTCGCCTAATATTAATGATGAAAACCCAATCCAGTTTGGACTCTACGTCTATCCTGATGAAGCATATGAAATCTTTGCGTTGTATGAGCCAATACCAATGATGAAACCTACTATCGCTCGGTTGGCACACCGCCTGATCAACGCTAAAACCCATCCAGGGTAGACCTTCCGTCCGCTCTGACATAGCACAACACTGCTCTTTGAATCTATTCAGACCCTCCGTCTGGATAGATCATGAAACTCTGTTCCTTTGTGTTAATGTTACACCCCACATTAACGATGAAACTCATATTCTCAGCAAATGGCCTCGTGCCCGAGCTGCTACTTATATCCTCTGAATCAATTCGGACCTTTCGTCTGGATAGATCATGAAATCCTACTTCCCTTTGCATTGATGTTGACACCCACATCAATGATCGCGTGTCCACAATAAACATATGGCGCCATGGTCTATAGGATGAAAGTTCTGGTCCCAGAAAAGATAATGAAAAAGAAAAGAGAAAGAAAACGACAAAAAGTATATATATAAAAAAATGGGGTTGAAAATAGAGATACCCCGCCAGACTTGTTCGGACATTCTGGACAAGGGAAAAAGTGGCTGAAGCCCAGCCGTGGTGAAAACCCGAAAGGGCACTGCAGGCAAAATCGGGTACCCCGCCACGTGAAAATTTGAAAGGACGCGTGGGCAAAAGCAAGAGGGGGCTGGCTCCGGCGAAAACCCGAAAGGGCGCTTGGGTCGGTAATGTGGTAATTCAGAAGTTCCATGCCAACCGGCACGTTGCCTTCACCTACCCTTCACTGACGAGGCCTTCCGTCGGTCATCTGGCTCTATGCCCCACCAATGATAAAGCCTTTCCGAGGTAGATCTTACGCCTACCCTGATGAAATCTACATACCCTCTGTTCACATATCCCACCAACAATAAAACCGGTCATCATTCCGATAAAGCCTGGCCAGTTCAGACCTTACGTCTGTCCTGATCTAACTCCTAAACTTTCCCTTGATCGATCGGCTCCTTGCCCGGTCAATGATAAAACCCTACCAGGACAGACCCTACGCCTATCCTGATGAAACCTACGTATTTCTTGGCAAAGTCCCACCCGCCATAAAACCCGCTGGAGTAGATCTTACGTCTGTCCTAACGAGACCTACACTTCTACATACGTCCCACCGTTGATCGACCGGCACCTTGCCCGATCAATGATGAGATCCTCTATCCGGTTTAGACGTTACGTCTATACTGATGAAACCTATGAAACTCTTTGCGTCGATATAGGCCCCATACCGACGATGAAACCAACCACTGATCGACTGGCGCCTCGCCCGATCAGTGATGAAACCATGTCCAATTAAAGCCCTGCCAGTTTAGGCCTTTCGGCTACTCTGATGAAACTTATAACACTTTCTTTGTATCGATATAAACCCAATATCGATGATGAAACTAGCTATTGATCGACCGACACGTCGCCCGATCAATGATGAAATCCTATCCAGTTCAGACCCTACGTCTGTCCTGATGAAAACCACGCACCCTTCAATGTCCCACCTGCGATAACCTCTACCCAGTCTAGAGCTTACGTCTACTCTGATGAAACTTATAAAACTCCTTTACATCGATATAAACCCAATGTCGATGATGAAATCATGTACTGGTCGATTGGCACATCGCCCCGACTAGCTTTGAGACCTGCCCGGGACGGACCATTCGCCCGTTCCGGATTGTGCTCTGAGCCTCTTCGTTCACATTCCTGCAAGCCATCTCCCCTGCGGCACGTATGGCCAAGAAGGACGTGTGCTACCACCAACAAAATTCAGTTTAAAGCGCCCCCCGGAGGCCGTCATGCGGTGGAGCAAGTTCCCCATCCTTTCTCTGAAGGGGTGGACGCTCTCCTGCTAGGTACGGGCTACTCCCATAGGGACCGCTGAAACCGCTACCAAATCGCTGTGAAATATTGACGGTGCGATAAGTTAAGAGCAAACCACATATGAGACTGGTATAAAGAGTCCTTTCCATTGAATAAAAAGGAAATACAAGAAGGGCCCCTGAGGGGAAATTGTATTACAAAAAGAGGGGGGAAACAGATATTCACGGGCGCCGGAATATGTCTTCAAAGGCCAGAAGCCCTACATGCGGGGCAGCCCCCAGTTCATGAAGTCGAGCCTCCTCCTCCTGTAGCCGAGCAGACTCGTCCTGAAAGGATGCCACCTGCCCCTCCAACAGAGCTACTTCCTCCGCAAGCTGCGGTTGAGAAGTTGTTATCTGCGGCAGTTCAGCCCGGAGGTCAGACAGTTCAGCCTCCAGGATGGTTATCCGGCTGCGCACGAACTGCTCCCGCTGCGCCAGAGACTGCAGTTGGCATTGGCGCTCCTGAAGAACAGAGTCCGTTTTCTCCAGCTCAGATTTGCACTCCTTCCTTTGCAACTTCAAAGCTGTCAGTCTGTCAGACATAATATGCGCCAAGAAGTCCCGGCGATGTATAAACTTTAACAACAATAGAACCCGCTGGGCCCATATTTCCATGGGACAGCCCATCGCCTGCAGACCAGCGATGAAACGCTCGGCTATCTCCTTCAGTCGCAGATAAGTCAGTCCGGGCTGGGACTCCACCAGCTGGCGCAGCATGTCCAGATTTTGCCAGACGAAACTCTCGGATGAAGCGAAGCTAGGAGAAGGGGCTGGAGCTACTTCGAAAGTCACCTCGCCATCAATGTCTGCCCACAGTGCAACATCCGGTTGAGAGGACGAAGACGGCAAATCCGCTGGAAGAACTGGCCGGTCCCTCTCTGTGCTCTCCGGCTGAGCTGAAGATTCCTCCTCCACCGCTGTCTCGGGTGCTATGGCTTGAACATCCGCGGAGGGAGGACCAATGAATGATGGAGCTATCTCTTCATGAGTCTCCTGAATAAGGGCTTCATCTTCAGCTACTCTTTCTGATAATGGGGGCGAAAGGTCCCTTGTCTGTAGAGGTAGAGATCCAGTCTCTATAGCCACTGTGGCAGGGACTACTGATTCGGGCGCAATCGACATTACGGCGGCCGGTATAAAAGCGGAGCTTCTGGCTGGGTCTACTTCGGCTCTGAACTCTGAGGCCCTGACAGGGATGGAAATCTCTCCTGATGATCCCAAGTCCAGTGATGTTAAGTCAGTTGAGGATTGTATTCTCACTGGCACGGGGCGAATAACCTCAGAAATTTCCATGCAAGTTGAAGGTAAAGCAGGGATGATGATCAAATCTGCAGATGAGACATCCATGGAGACTGCGGCCGCATCTGAGCTGGTAGTGACAGGGTCCTGAGGACAAAGTAGAATGATCCTCATCAATGGATGGAAGAAAATAAATAGAACAGCAAACATAAAAAGGGGAAGCTTACCTTTAAAGTGGGGTCTATATCCTCAAGATGACACAAAAGAGGAGAAAGCTCCGTAGTTGAAGCAACAAATGGAGGGGTTATGTCGACCTCAGTGTCGAGCCCGGCAAACTCCTCTTGCAATTCCTCCTCAAAAGATAGCATCAACAGTTTAGGAGGCAGAAAGGGCGGGAGGCCTTTTGCAAATACAGGCAGGGCTTCTGATTTTTGGATTTCTTCCTCGCTGCCGCTGAAGGTCACTTCCTCCTCATTATCAGGGACGGTCTCGGAGCTGCCCGAGGATATCTCCACTCTAGCTATGTGCTGCGAGGTCGCCTCTAGAGCATGCTGGGATGCAGGCCGGGTGATTATGCGTCTGGCCGGAATAGGGCTCTGTTTTATTTGAGTCCTTTCACTTTCCTGCGGTTGAGACGACTCTCCCACTGCTATCGTAGCCCCAGTCGGCTCCCTGACTGTCACCTCAACAAAAGGGGAACTCTGAGGGATATGATGAAAAAGAATAACAACAAAAGTATAAAGAGAAAAGATGAGAGAGCACATTTACCCTCCTCCTCGCCAGCCGGGGTAGGAGAAGGTAGCCTCGTGTCCCTCTCCGCAGGCACTGCAACCTGCTCCGGGGCTGTATCAGATAAAGAGAAGCTCAGTCTAGAAGGACGTCTTAAAAGAACAGTCAAGAAAACAATGGAGATTGCATCTGCAAGATATTTACTGCTACTCTCGACAGGTTCCTGAGCAGCCTCCCTCTGAGACCTGAACTCGTTAAAAGAGGGGATGTCTGGAAGAGGGGTCCTGGCGTCCGTCGCAACTGGAGCTGACTGCTGGACCCGAACAACTTTGGCCCTCTTGGCCTTGACAACTACAGCTTTCACCACAGAAGGCTTCCTCTTCTTGCCCGGAGACGGGGGAGTGGTCGTAGGTGCCGCTGCAGGGATTTCAAAGTAAGCAGGCTTCTCAGCTTGAGCGATAATCTTCCTGTAAAGTCCCTGCCATTTTATGTCCGGTCTATCTGTGCAAAACACAAGAAGGACAGTCATAGTCGACAGCTGCAGAACACAACAATAAAAGAAAGACGCCATGAGCACACAGGAAAGGTCATACCTGCTGGGCCGTCATAGAAGGTGGAAAGCGGCCAATACAGATAAGCCACCTCCTTCGAGCGGGAAGCAGCCTCCTTCACGAGCCAGCATACGTCACCTATGGTCTGGCATTTCTCCGTCAAGGTAGCTAAATCTTTGTGTCCGTGGAAGTCAAGGCAATGAAACAGGCCGAGGTAATCCATGCACCAACCGTCGACATAATGAAAATAAATAAAAAGCGGCTTATTCAGAATGCCGGCTATCGGGTTCTCTACTGATAGTCCGTGAACATTCAGCAGCACAAAAAGCTAAGAAGTGTGCTGATAATATGTGCTGGTGCGGTCTCCCCTCCGCACAAATGTCCGATAAGGGTGAAATCTGTCTACCGGGCCCCTCCAGGGGGCTGCTGTCGGGAGAGGCTCCTCCGGGGGAAATGGATACTGCACCTCCACATGAATACTCCCTATGTGGCCCAGCTGCCTCAGGTTTTTTGTAAAAGCATCTTCATTGATCTCAGAAAATACAGGAGTGGGTATTTCAGAGCCTTCCTCTTTTAAGGACCGACGCCTGGCAACGTATGTGTCCGCCTCCCTCGGATGCTGTGAGTAGAGCCTTTTCAGATGGACCTCATCAATTTCAAATACAGGCCCTGATTGCCGCTTTAAGAAAGAGCGCTCGGCCACATCCCAGAAGGCGCCTCTGCCATCCTTATAAAAATTGGTGCGGGTATTCCACCACTTGATGTATTCTGATGTGACCCGGGGAATACGATTAGAAACGGTCGGGACCCTGAAAGTTACGCCCTCTCGACGATGAAAGAAATCCCACCATATCCGACCGTCACTGGCAATGGAGGACCCATGCTTAGCACGTCTGTCCAAAGGGAACTAAGCAGCTGATGAAGGAATATGCTGATCGTAGCCGAAGTTTCTGCTGAAACGGAATGGGTAATAGGGCTCCAAGATGAGCAAGCCTCCCTTCCTGAAGACCAATACACTGGGTCGGATAGCCATAGCCCACCTTACCAGTTCTGGTTCTAATATGGGCCGGGTGGCATTGGCCCCCGAAACAGGATGGACATAAACTTCTACCTCCTCCATTCTGCATTCCCTCTGAGGGTCTACTAAAGGAGCCGAACCTGCTGCCAAGCTACAGAAATGAATGCTACCAGGAGCATCTACATGCACTTTTGTCAACCGGCCCCTGATCTTAAACAGCTGCTCTGAGAAAAGACCAGGTTCGGCGCTAGCAAACTCAATCATCCGAGGGAGCAGTGTGTCTGACTGCAAAGTTCTCGGGGCCAGCTCGGGAAAAATGCTGCAAACCCAAGCATTGAAGAAATGAAATGGACCTACAGTCCGTAAGGAACGGGGAACCCGATGTCTATGCAAATCTCCCAGTGATTTGTAAATTAAACACAAGGCCGCCGGGCACAGAGACAGTCTCATCCCCCAGGCCATCTGACAGGCCGGATATATAGCCTCTGGTCTGATAGTCATCTCATCCCCTTGGGGGAGAGCGAAAGTGCACAGCCAGAAGGTCAGATAAGCTGCACAATGAGTAATGGGGTCAACCCCTGTTGGGTTCGGGCCATCTACACCTGCTCGGCGCAGTGAAGCCGGCAATGCTGATTTATAACGATGGTCCCTGATCTGCTTACTGGGAGTCGGCCCCACGGAAGGGAAGTCTGTATACTTCAAGGGACCCCCGAAGAAGTACTGTATCCACTGTCCTACACGGACACTCAACCTGCTACTCTTTTCCCGGGGTTGATATCCTTTGGAAGACCCCCTGCTATAGGCCAGACAAATGGTCCGATAAGCCTTCATCAAGTACCGGTATGCGTAGCCAAAGGAATATCTGCCCTCTCCATCAGAGGCGTCCTTTACAGAGTCGTCCAGACAGACCTCTTCATATGGCTCCCCATCTATGGGCAGGCCTGAAAGCTGTGCAAGACTCCAAAGATCGAGAGAAGTCTCGCCTTCTGCTGTATAGAATGTATTAAACTGTGGGCAGAACACTTCAAGCATGCCGCAACATAATCCCCGAGAGATGGGATAGCGGAACCTGGAGGCAAATACACTATGATATACCCCAGCTCTAATAAGTAAAGGGGCGTATTCCATCAAGACAAATTCTGTAAACTCCACTGCTCCTACCCTGAAGAGATGGGCGTCTGTCACTTTAGCATCTCCAAACCAGCCGGCAGCTAGCTGATATTTAAATTGAACGGCCAGACAGTTCAGAATAAATGGCTCGTCCCTGTAACCCCACTTCACAGGAGCTAGAAAAAGTCCAAAGTTGGGCTTCTCCCGATGGACGCGACCGGCTGCATGGTCCCACCTTGCTGGGGTAAACTCTGGAGCCCGGGTCAGCATCTTCTTCTCCGGCTCTAATTCGGAAATGCCCAGCACGGCATTCCAGTCCCTCTGCTCGCCTGGGAGATATATAGCTCGGGCCCGATAAATAGAACCCTTCATGCTGTCTCTGTCGGCCAGTATTGCCGCTTCCACAGACCGAGCAAGCAAGAAATCCCTCATTCCGCCTATGGTGAAGGTCCGGATAAATGGCAGCAGATGACGATCCTTCGGCAGGTCCGGACGGTAGTCGGCAGCCCTTCTGAAATCAATCCCTTCTGTGGAAGAATAGACTCCGGAAGACGGCACTGTGTCGGTCTCGGAATCAGAGGACTCGTCAACAGTGGCGATCTGGTTATAGCCGAAGCTCATACTATTCACATTCAGCCAGTTGACTGAAGCCCGAGATATGTCCGGCTGAGCCGATGAACTCGCTCCCACAGTCATGGAAGCCGCAGCAGAAGAGTCGGAAGCCATGTCAGTGACTACAATCAAGAAAAGATGAAAATAAGCATCGGAAAGATGAATGAGCATGTGATGATTGAATAAATAATTCTAATGAAATTTCGGCAGCATCTCCTCTTGTCCGGGGTCTGCCCAAGAAAATAGGGAGTCACCCACCAAGAGGGAGTGATCCCGAACATAAAATGGGATTCAATCCCGTATAATGAACCTACCCGAGACTAAATTTGTCAAAAAGGGGGGGGGGACGAAATAAGGCTCTCGGAGCGGGGAAGATCACCGCCGCCGCTGAGATGAAGAGAGAGAAGAGGGATCTGAAAAATGAGGGTAAAAGCCCACTCGGGGGGGTTAAAAAGAAGAGGAAGGAGAGGCTTCTCGACGCGAAGGAAAGCGCGCCGAGAACCCTCCGTTGGCCGGAAGAAGGGAGGCGCGCCGAGATGCCCGCGCCGAGAAGCCCGCTGAAGACCCCGCGCCGAGATGCCCGCGCCAAGACCCCCGCGCCGAGAAGCCCTTGCCGAAGACGCTCGCGCCGACAACCGTCGCGCCGAGAGGGTCACGCCGAGAAGTAACCCAATTCTAGCGCCGAGAAGTCAAAAGGCAGTTGGAAAATATGGAGATGAAAAACATGAAAATGAAAGATATATGCACAATATTGTTACAGTAACATGAACAAGCTGAATAACAATGACAAAAAGAAATTGAGGAAGATACCCTCGAATGATGAAGGGCACCTGCAGACCCCATGCAGCTTATTCTGCACTTACGCCGCCCGCAGGTGGGGGGCATTTGTTGACACCTTGAAAATGAGCAAGGGCTGAAGCAGAATTAAAAAGAAGATTAGACCAACAGTGAAAGATCAATGACGAAGTTTGTCAACCATCTACCCGGCTGAAGCCTCTCGCCGGCCAAGCTGATGTCTGGTGCCATTGTCAGTCAGACGGCGGCACTGATGAAGCAGCAGTCATCTGACTGATGAGACCTCCTAGCACATTCTGACAAGAAGCCGAAATCGGCAAATGAAGATTGTAAAGGCTTTTACAAAGTCAGAACAAAAGAAGAATCATCTTCACAAACTATACACCCGGCTGCAGTCTTCTCGTACTGAAGCTGATGTTCGGTCTTGTCATCATTCAGGTGACAATGCTGATGAAACCCCAGTCCAATGACTGATGAAGGTTCCTTTGGTCCACTTGAGTCCAACAACAAATTCTTGATACAGTTTCGATATGTTCATAGAGCTAACAGTTCTAAGTGGAGCTTAAAAGCCCTAAATGGGCCTATGAAATGGGCTTAGGGGTGTGGCATCCAGGCCCCCTCACTCAAATCACACGCCGCGCCGGGAGCTACTGTCATCTCAGGCGCGCCGTGAGGATGGAGTGGAGTGGCACGCCGACTTCCACCTATCGAGAAGATACAAGATACAGCTATAAAACCCCCTTCCCCTCGAGCAAGAAAGGGGAGAAGCTCAGAAGATCCTCACCATAACCACCGCCAGAAGAGAAAAAAGAGAGCCTCCTCCACTGAAAGAAAAAGAGAGGAGACCAATCCCGAGAGAAAAAGAAGAAGAAGAAGCTCCAGGTGGGCAGCAGGGGAGGGAGAGGAGTCAATGCTCCGCCCTCCCCCCCCCCCCCATGTTTTATTTTCTTCTCCATGTAGTCTTACGAGTTTTACCTCGATTTATCAAATGTAACCGGGATATCCTGGCCTTCGTTCTATTTCCCTTTCCCTCATTCCCCTTTTTTTGATTGGTGTGAGTTTGGGATGATGCAATGGAATGAAATGCTTTGATGGCCCGTTTGAGGTGTTTCCCTGTGTTCTTTCTTCTTCCTTGCATGTATCTACGTTTCTGGTTCAACTGACCGTGAAATGATGAAGCCTTCCCATCTCTGGTTTCTCTCGAATGAATGATGCTCAGTATCTTGAGTGATCGTTCTGATGCTTCAGGTTTCTCTGCTCCGATTGTTCTTCCTGGAGGAGCGTCGAAGGAAGAGTCCCAATCTTCACACCCATGGATTATTGGACTCTATCCTCTCACCCCTTCAGTGATGCCTACACTGGGTTGTCTCCCCATCTTTCATTCCGATTGTTTCCTTTTCTTAAGCCATTAAGGTCGCCCCAGGAATCAGGGACAGTTGTCCCTTGATTTCCCTAGATGGTCGGCGACAGAAAAACACATCCCCATGTGTTTTAAATGGATGATGATCTCGAGCCCTCCATAAACCTCACCTTCCAGTGATCCCCTGGCACTGCCCAGCAAAGCCCTTGGCTTCCCCCCTCATTTGCATCCCAAATTCCCAGCCATTACCTGAATCCCAGAAAGAAATCTCAAAAACAGAGTGCCGTAGAACCCTGAAACACATCTCAGCGCCCTCATCTATCTCGGCTCCAAGAACAGTGGAATAGGTGAACAGCCCTCAGCGTGAGCCTTCTCGCGCCGAGAACCCCCACTGCCCAGGCCGAAAAGGCCCTTCACCATTTCTTCTTGCCCGCGCCGAAAGCCTTCTTGCGCCGATAAGCTCCCCAGCCCTTTTGTCTTCGCGCCGAGAAGCTCGTGCCAGGGGCTCCTCTTCATCGCGCCGGGAACCCCGACCCTCTCACCTTGGCACCGGGAACCCTGGCCTTCTTGCCATTAGCGTCGGGAGCCTCCCTGTCCTCCTCTTCATCGCACCGGGAACCCCGGCCCTCTCACCTTGCCGCCGGGAACCCCTGGCCTCCTTGCCATTGGCGCCGGGAGCCCTGGCCTTCCCATTTTTGGGTCATGCCGAGAGTCCGTGCCCATTCAGAGGGCGCCGCGAGCCTAATCTGCCACCCAATGAACCCCAACACCCAGAGCAAACCCACACAGGGATATCCGTGGATCACCAGATATGTCCTGGGGATAAAATTAAAGGGAGTCAGACTCCCTTATGTTCCATCAGTTCGTGTCGGGATTACTACAACCTACCCCCTTTTAGCTCCGGTGAGCTCTGCCAATGCATGAGTGCCACCAGCTCTTATAAGGGAAGGGTCAAATATCGCCCCAAGGCATACATGTGTAATGCGAGAGGTTCGGTCCCAGAGTATGGGGAGATGATGTCGAAATGTTGATCGATGCTTTAAAACCCCATCGTGGTTACAACTCAGTCTACCTGTGATTTAAATCCACTTTCTCCCCTTTCCCCTACACCCAGTTTTCGAGCCACTGGTCGTTTGTTTCTGTGGTTGATGTTATTATCTTACTCGCCTTCCTGGCCCTGGTATGAAGTTTAAAATGGTGCATATGAATATCTGTTTGCCTTATGAGGCCTCCTATTTCGGCGTTTAATCAAGGGTTATCCTTCTTAGGAAGGGCGTAATTAATGTCATAGCCTTTATGGTATGACGGACTTTTGGTCCCGACTCGGACTTCACAATCGACTGACCAAGTCAGATCGAACGCACAATGAAATCGTCACACATGTGACTGGCACGCCAATTAACCAAACCAAATAAATCAATAAATCGATAGATATTTAACATAGAAAAATCCCCGCGTCCACAACCCCGCAGAGGCCAAGTACACTACCATGGAGAAAACTTGTGCCGCCTTATTTTGGGTAGCTCAGAAGTTGAAACACTACTTTCTAGCCCACCCAGTTAGGTTAATCTCTAGAATAGACCCAATTTGCTATCTCTTAGAAAAGCCTATCCTTTCTAGTAGGTTAGCTCGCTGGCAGAGCTTCCACTCTCAGTTTGATATCACATTCGTTATTCATAAGGTAATCAAAGGATATGCCATCACTGAGCATCTCGCCCATCTTCCTATCCCATGCACAGACTCTATTCAGGATGATTTCTCTGATGAGCATCTCTCCGTTCTTACTCATCACCCCTTTTGGTCTCTACACTTTGATGGTGCACTCAACTCTCAAGGCCGAGGGATAGGTGTTGTTCTCCTCACTCCGGAAGGGGTGACGATTCCCTTTGTATATCAGCTTTGTTTTCCCTCTACCAACAACATCGCTGAGCATGAAGCTCTCCTGGCTAGATTGAAGCACGCCTATCTCTTGGGTGCGTGTTGATGGAACATCATAGGAGACTCTCAGCTCGTTCTGTGGCAACTTCTGTCCACTTACTGCACTCGTGACCTAAAGCTCAACCCATATCAGGATTTGGTCACTCTCTTGGCTAGGCAATTCCGCAAGATGATCTACATCCATACTCCTCGATCTCAGAATATCCTTGCTGATGCGCTGGCATCGCTCGCTTCCTCTTTGTCCTTCCCTCTCAGTCGAAGCACTGAGACCATCGTCGTTCAGAGATTGGACGCCCCTTCTCTTCAGGATCCTTGGTTCGACATCCTTAGGAAAATTATAGAGTCTAGGGCTGAGAAGGAAGATTTGAAGGAAGTATCTTTAACAGAGTTAGAAGAGATTCTGGAAGAAGAAGAGTTGGCGTGGTACCATGAAATCGAGCTGTACTGCAGGGATGGATTGTTCCCAGAAAGGGCAAGTGCCGAGCAACGTAGGGCCATTAGAAGAGCCGCCTTGAAGTACACTATCATTGTTGGAGAATTGTACATGCGTGCTCTCAATGGAGTGCTCATGAGGTGTCTCGATGATGATGAAGCTTGGAAGGTGGCCGAAGTAGCCCATTCAAGTGAGTGTGGAGGTCATGTCAATGGCCAGACTTTAACGAAGAAAATCTTTAGGCAGGGTTACTATTGGCACACTCTAGAGGAGGATTGCTCCCTCTATGTCTGGAGATGTCTTAAATGCCAACTCTACGCTGATAAAATCCATGCTCCTGCTTCATCTCTTCATCCTCTCTCCGCTCCTTGGCCATTCTCTATGTGGGCTTTCGACATTGTTGGCCCGCTAGGTGATTCCAACTCTCAGACCAAGCAGAAATTCTTCATCCTTACTGCCACTGAGTACTTCACCAAGTGGGCCGAAGCAGAAGCATATGCAGAGATCAAAGCTACAATGGTGTGTCGCTTCATCATGAAGAATATCATCTCACGGTTCGGAGTGCCAACCAGTATCCTCACTGACAATGGACCCCAGTTCATCTCTCAAGAGCTCCAAGACCTTTGTAAGAAGTTCAATATTTCGTTGCATCATTCATCTTCATATTATCCTCAAGGTAATGGTCAAGTCGAAGCCACTAATAAAACCCTTCTTAAAATCATAAAGAAAACGTGCGAATCTCACAAATTTTTAGATTGGCCTGAAAGATTAGTAGAAGCTCTATGGGGTTATCGCACCTCCGTCCGTACTCCTACGAGGCAAACCCCCTATGCTCTTACTTACGGGATGCAGGGAGTGCTCCCATATGAGATCTTGATCCCTTCCTTAAGGGTGCAGCTCGATAAGGAACTTAATCTCGACGAACGTGGAGAGGCGTTGCTCGTCCAGTTGGAACTCTTGGATGAGAAGAGGATAAATGCGGCCGATCACGTGTCTATTTATCAAAAAAGAGTCTCGCGTTATTTTAAAAAGAAGGTAATCGAGCGCAAATTTCAAATAGGTGATATGGTTTTGAAACGTAAATTCATTAGGTCTGGAGGTCCTAGTTCTAAATTGCAACCTAACTAGGAAGGGCCGTTCGTCGTTAGAGAGGCTTATCCAGGGAACACATATCGCCTAGTCAATGCGGAAGGTGAGGAGCTATCTCACGCCTGGAATGGGTTGTATCTTAAGTGTTTTTTCCCTTAGAGTCAAGCTAATAAAGGCCCGGTACCGAGGTGTTCCTTTCCTTGATCATGAAGGAAGATTATGAGCTTGGCACTCACACACTTCATGACATCCCTGGTCGGGTTTCCCAGTTTCGTGTAAACATTGTTTCTCCCTGGCCATGCTTGGGGGAAGTTAAAGTGCCTGCCCATTTCACTCCTCGGCCGAATCTAGAGGCAAGAGGCAAATAAGGGGGCGATGACTAATCTAGACACCTTGATGAGAGGAAGTCTCAAATAGGGGTAGTCCGTTATGACCTAATTCCACAAGAAGAAAGAAGCAACAGTAACACCAAAGAAGAAAAGGAAAGAAAAAGAAGAGGAGTAGAAATCAAAGCAAAGCCAAAAGTTCATCTCAAAAGCTCAAAGCTCAAAATTCAGAATGCTCCAAAAGTATGAAACTAGGCAGGGCAAGAGTGGCAGTATAGTTTCCCCACGGGACGTTATGAGACCGGTCGTATGCGTGCCTATGATGGATGAAGGTTCGATGACGGACACAAAGCCCCGGCGTAACAGACTAAATCTCTGAAGGGGTTATCATGAGAAGGATTCAAGCCCTAAAAACCTCTATACCTGGTGTAGGCTTACCTCCTGAATTCACCTTTTCTTTTTAGGACTAAACTGTACCCTGGGTATGGCCTCGGCAGAAGCCCCACCATATAGATTGGCCCCGGCCGGGGATTGTCACTTTCAAAGCACGCCGACCTCAGGAGATTCCTAATGTGACAGGTAGGGCTCTCGTTGTCGAGATGAAGCTAGTCTTTCAAAATTAAAAAAAAATCAGATATTCCAAAAATCTTTAAAAAAATAGATATTTCAAAATCCAAAAATCAAATATTTCAAAATCTAAACAAAAATCAAATATTTTCGAAAAGTCAAAATACCATCATCCTCGCATAGCATGCATTTGCATTCATACTTTTGATTACATTTTGCCTATTTAATAAGGCTCCACCCCTTGACCAAATATCAAGAATCGATCATTTTCTAACTTGCTGTAGGCAAGGGGTTGAGTCTAAGAACGGATCTAACTTGTTTTCTTATTTTAAGTGTGTGTAGACATAGGTCCCATTATCCAGGATTCAAAGCTTGCAAGTTTCTCTATCTCCCATCGCTTGCGGTCTATTGTTACACCGCTTAATCTTTCCTAAGGGTCATGAGGAGACCGTTTTCCTCACCCGAGACCTAGAACTCTCAGGTTTCTTGGCTCCTCCTCTCTAGCGGTCCTTTGATAGACCATTTTTCTTCCCCTGAAGGTCTAGTGGCGACCGCCTGCCATTCCCGAGGACCAAAAAACTCTGAGTTTTTCTGAGTGCTTTCTCTTGCGGTCTATCGCTAGACCGTTAGGATCACCTAGCGGTCCTTTGCTGGACCATTTTCCAAACAGAGAACCCTGTCTTTTTTATCTATCAAGCCAAAATTGTGATTTCATTGCACATCTTTTAAACCAATCTTTTACTCCATTCCATCCAAGGTTTGTAATACATCATTCTTTCAATAAAGTTCAAAAACATGATCAAAGAAATTTAAATTACATTCAATTTCTCATACGCACATGGCCGGATCTTGCGCAATTCCTTTACATAAGCTTGGTATTCCTCTCTTTTCTCTATCACTTCCGTTGGCAAGGTACTGGCTCGGCTGATCTCCCACATGGTCAGAGCGCTCCGAACTGCCCGCTCATCCTCCTCGGTCCCGATCTTCCTAGCTTGAAGGGGAGAGTAGTAAGATAGTGCTTGAACCGTAGTGCAAGGAAACCTGACTTGTAAGTAGCACCGGTGCGGGTTGTAGATCACGAAGGTAGTGTTCCCCACTAGCTACAAGTCTAGGCCCATCGCCGAGGTAATCTGAGGGTAGTGCCTTGAAGAGCTCGGGGTCGCATCACGAACTTGTCAATTAGCAAAGTGTTGAGGAAGAGGCGCCAATCATCCCGTGTTTTCTTGTTCGTGGTCCGGCATTCAACCTGCGAAGAGAAACCAGATGCACCTCCTATGAAGTAAAGTGGGTGGCTCCCGAATATGCGTCTAGTTGAAGGCAAGTCCTCCTTGGGTAGAAATTCAGGTCTAATTCCCATCCAACACTGAAGGATGATCATTGACCTAAAGAGGGGACCCCCTAGTGAAGCTGAACTAAGTCCTTCATAGAGATAAGAAAGGACGGCTTAAAAGATAGATAAACCCCGCCACAACCCACTAATGATGTTGAGATTTTAAATATCTAAGAGGTGGTCGATGGTAGAAAAGAGTAAAACCCCGCACAAGCAAATAGAGACGACTTTGTCTATGGCTTCATATTTCCCACATTTGTTTTTACAATGAGAAGTGATCCATTGAGACAAGGGTATCAAATGGATATGGTGAGGGCTAATCATGGTTTTCACATCCTTTGGATTTGATAGGAAATCTCCCAAGATGAGTGATGGGTCTATAGGTTCAACCGTATGACATACCAAATCTTCATCTCCCACCTTAGTCTTAGGAAGGGCTAGGTAGGTCTCTACCTCTTCTATAAGGACAGTAGTCTCAAAGGTTGGGAATATGAAAGTATGTGTTTGAGGATGCCATAATTCCACTAGAGCTGAAATGCTTGGCCAATCTAAGAAAATTTCCTGGAAATTCTTGGATAGGACTACTAGAGGATGAAGGTGCCATGCCCTTAAGATTGAGAGGACCTCTAAAGGGAGTTCCTTTATCATGGGAGCCACCCACTTCAAGCTAGAGTAGCATCTTGGACCAGGAAGGAGCTAAGAAAATGAAAAAAAGAGAAAAAAAAAGAAGAAGAGAAGAAATGCCATGAGAAGAAGTTTAAGGAAATTCATGATTAATCTAAACTCACCTCTCTTAAAGAGCTTGTGCTCAGGTACTTGGGGATTGAAGTCAGTCGCTGCAGCTCCCTATGCTCTCTTCTAGCCAGCTTTGGTCCGGTATAGACCACCTCTCCCATGGTGCTAGCTTCAAAGCTCCTCTTCAGGACGATTTTAGAGGATTTTGAGAGAGATTTCAAGGTTTAAAGTAGATATTTATGGGAGCTACAAATTCTAGGTCTATTCCTAGTTATAGGGCTCTAATTCTGGTCTTAATGCATTAGGAGGCTAGTTAGCTTCAATTTAAGTTAGGATAAGTCTTGACACGGATTAGGTGCTTCTAGTCTCGGGTTTGGACTCTCACGGAGAGTCCCGCTTAGACTTAACTGGGTCGTCTCCCTTGCGATCAATCGAGCGACTGCTAGGCTCCCTCAAACAGTCGTCAGGCGACCATTTTCTATTCTCCTCCACCGCCTCCTCTCCCACATGTCTAACGGTCATGGCTCGACCGTTTCTTCTTCCTTGCGGTCGTTCATAAGACCGTTTCCCCCTGTTTGTCCAATTTTTATTATTTTTAATCATCAGTTCTCTCCTGACTTCTCTCCCACTCTCTCTCCTACTCTCTTTGTCAGTCCTAGAGGTCATTGTTTGTGAGTCAATATTCACATCCACACATTTGCATTTGAACAAAAAAAGATAAAAAAGATCATATATTCACTAACATAGGGTCATATACATGTGTGCATATACAAAGTACAAGTCATGCCCCAGTCGGTCCTTCTCCTGGACCCCCGCTATCGCCAGTACCCTCGTGCCTCTTTGCCGACAGGGCCATGGAGGTGCTCCCCTCCTCTCGATGTCGTCGTCTCCGCTCGTCCTCCTCATTCCTCTACTGGCCGGAGGAACCCGTGAAGTAGTCCCGGTGTACACTGCGCGCGCCGCTCTGTGACACGCTGTGAGAAGACCGTCCGCTCACTTTCCGGAGTGCCCTCTCCAGCTCCGGGATCTCCACTCTCAGCTCCCTCACCTCTAGTTGAGAATCCTCTGCCGCTGCCTCTCCAGCTCTAAGTCGCTCCACCTCTACACAGAGATGGGCCGCCTCAGTCGCCTATGCTCGAAGTCGCTCTACCTCCGCTCAGGTGCGCTCCGCCTCACCAAGCGCTACTGTCACGCCCCGAACAAGGCGAAAATATCGGGACGTACAGTTAGGGACACGCTAGCAAGAGAGGGAACAATATCTAAAATGATACACAAGTACTACAAGATGGAATACTAAAATGATCATTAACAAATCACAATTGATACAATAACCTCAAGTTTAACTTAATACAACTAGAATAACAACCACTAAAACTCAATGACATAACTGAAACTAAATGCTCTCCAAAACACAACTAGAAGAAAGATAACACACTACTAACACACTAGAACTGATACACTCAAGACATCACTCCTGCCCTTCCCCATCGGTAAGCGCGTCACCTGAAAAGCCTGGAAAGGGGGAAAACACAACTATGAGCTGACACTCAGTAGGAAATAACAGACGGGTATAAGTGATTAACAGTTTAATTACATTTTAAAATGTCATGCTACAAATGATAAAATAATATAAAGATAACGATAATATCACGAAACGGAATTTAAAGATCTTGCAAGGTCAAGAAATATAATGAATAGAATGGTTAGACAAGAATTTACTACAGGAGATAACGATAAGAAGTTGGCCATATCAAGTCAATTCTAGTCATGTCAAGCACGCATGTATTTTCATTTCCACGTCCAAGTAATCAACAAGTAGAGTAACCACAAGTAGAGTATAGAACAGTAAGGAGTGGAAAGTGAAACGTAGTAGCAAGTAATATAGAGAGTAGTGGAAAGAGTAGTGAGTAGTGGACAGTCCTAGATTTAACACATGTCAAGTACTGGTGCCAAATGCCACACCTAGTCATTCACCTCCCCGGGGGTACACGTAGTGTTCGGGCGCTCTTCCCAGGACCAGACCGAGCCCTTATTTGTTTGCCAGGCATTGATTTCTTTTGGATCAAGGATCCCACGAATCTAGACTTCCACAGTTTATGGCCAGAATTCCAAGGTTTAAGCTAAGTAACAATAACAACATCAAGTAGGAAAGAGATTCATTTCCAGAATTCCAAGGTAAGTATAATTATCAAGGAGATTGAAATCAAGTCACAACAAGAGTTAATCATGCTGCGCTACTGTAAAACAGCAGCAATCAAACAAGCTAATCAACATATTAATCCTAATCACCAAGTTAAGATATCATGCTTAACGATTATCATTTGTATTAGCCAAAGTGCCAACAAGCTAGAACAAGTTATCAAGGTAAAGAACAAGCTCTCACAGGAGTGAAAAAGAATACATTAACAGAGATTTAGTTACACCATTAATCATTAATTAAATGAGTTTCTATTTAATCTTGTATGCATTGAAATGAAGATGGTAAACGTGCGTTTTTATGCTAAGTTTGCATGTAGGAACCAATCCAAATTTGAAATCAAGAGGGGTACATGAATAGGTCAAAAGTTCTTCAAAAATATACTTTCAATGGGTCTAAGTTACATGGGTCGATTCCCCATTGATTCGGATCCATTTTCGGTTCGAAAAACGAAGAAAACGGGTTTTCTGGTGTACGGGTCGACCCTTGGGGTCGACCCCTGCAAAACGGGGTTCTGGAACTGCATGGGTCGACCCCTGGGGTCGACCCTCGCGTCTGGGCCAAATGGGTCGACCCCAGGGGTCGACCCTCGGGCTGCCTGGATAGCCAGGTGCATGGGTCGACCCCTGGGGTCGACCCCTGCAAGAACAGCAACGGCTGTTGCTTCCGGAAAACGTGAAATATCACCCAAATGGGGTCCAAATGAGTTGAAATTAAAACCATATGATCTAGGAATGTTAATGGACATTCTAGGGTCATAAAACTACAATTTGGAAACACTAATTGCATCAGAAATCATAAGAATCACAACCTATTCTATGAAGAACACAAGTAGACCTAGTTCAGGACATACCTCCACTAAATTGACAAATACTCTCGATATACAAAACCAAATTTAGGGATTTTGGTGTCAAAAGAAAGCTAACTCGATCATGAATCCAACCATATACTATATGCTACATGAAGATCAAGTTATATAACTCAAAATGAGCCCGTAATCAAGCTCTGGCTTAAGGAATTCTATATGAAACATGTTCTAGATATATTTTTACAAAACTTCGAAATTCATGATGCATGCTCAATGGAATTTGGGGCTTTCTAAGTTAAATGAAAGATAATAACATGCTGATTACTTCATGTGAACTAATTAAAGTTTGGTTGTTAGATCCTATCTCAAATCGGAGAGAGAAAACTCGAAACCCTAGGATGAAGAACACTTGGACAGCACCTCACAAAAAGCTCGATTTCTCCACGGATACCTAATGAAAATTGGGGCTTTTGCCACCAATGGATAGAGCTCGATGAGAGGAACAATTTGCTATACTCATGATCAAGATTTGGTTGAGAATTCCTACCTCAATCGATGGATCAAAGAAGGATGAAGAGAAGCCAACGGCCTACTGACCGACCTCCACAAATCAAACTAGATCTCCTCAGATCCGAAATTTCAGCGAACCCCACAGCAGCCAAATGAAAGAAGACTCGTAGGGCTTCATTTTGATAGCTCATAGAGCTTCTGGAGCCTTCGGAATTGGGAGTATTCGCTGCTGCAAGCCGCGTGTTTAGAAACGGCGCCGAAATCCCTGACTTGACCAAACTATGTCGGCAGCACGTTTTGGGGCTAAGTTTACCTCAAATTGATTGAGGGTAAATGTTCCTTACATTGTGGCCTTCCATTTGCCCCTGATTTCAGATCATTTGGTTGAGTAATCAGGTCGAATTTCGCGTTTTAATCTAAGGATTAGGTATGAGTCAAAAGTGTGCACATTTGGGTTTGAATTCTAAATAGATCTTACCACAGATTTACCATGGCTTAAAGCCAGAAGGAAAAGTTGTTATCTACATCAATATTAATCTATTTACTATTTTTACAGATTTTTCTGAGGTAGTCGAATTATTACTTATACTATTCCGTAATTAATTAAATATTAAGTTCGGAAGACTAAGTTCACTAATTCCGGCGTAATAAATGATTTTCTTAGGCTTAAATGTAGAAGACAAAGTTGCTAAACAAAATTAATTCTACAAGATGTGATTTTTGGGGATTTTTATAAAATAGTTGAAAAATGACTTATTCTATTAATTAATTAATTAATCTAATTAATTTGAATAATTCTCATTAATTCGAATAACTTCAAATAAATTCTAAATAATTGCAAATAACATTCTAAATAAATTTCTAAAGAATTTGGGGTCTTACACCCGCCCCTACTTAAAGGAATTTGGTCCTCCAAATTCACTGCACTAAAACTGAGACTAGAAAAAGATCGCTCACCTAGAATAGATCGGGATACCGCTTTCGCATAGTCTCTTCAGATTCCCATGTAGCTTCCTCGGTCCCACGCCGTCTCCACTGAATCTTGACCATCGGTATCGAACGATTCCGGAGTTGCTGTTGCTTCCGGTCCAGAATCTTGACAGGTCTTTCCTCATAGGTCAAATCCTCCTTCAGTTCAAAATCCACTTGCTGAATGATATGAGTGGGATCGTACACATATTTCCGTAACATAGACACATGGAAAACATTGTGTACGCCAGACAAATGCAGTGGTAAAGCCAGTCTGTATGCCACCTCTCCCACTCTATCTAGAATCTCGAATGGACCAATGTACCTCGGACTCAGCTTGCCATGAATGCCAAATCTTCGGATCCCTCTCGTCGGAGAGACCTTTAAGAACACATGCTCGCCAACCTGAAATTCCAATGCTCTCCTTCTGTTGTCGGCATAACTCTTCTGTCTCGACTGGGCTACTTGTAACCGGTCTCGGATAACACGGATGTTCTGTGATGATTCCGAAACAAGATCTGGTCCAAGCCACTGTTTCTCACCTACCTCGTCCCAACACAACGGGGAACGACAACTTCTACCATATAGTGCTTCAAAAGGAGCCATCTGAATACTAGACTGATAGCTGTTATTGTAGGCAAATTCAATTAATGCCAAATGCTCACTCCAATTACCACCGAAATCAATCATGCAAGCTCGCAACATATCTTCCACTATCTGATTGGTTCTTTCAGTCTGTCCATCTGTCTGTGGATGAAAAGCAGTACTGAAATTCAGACGAGTACCCAAAGACTCTTGCAGTCCCTTCCAGAAATGTGAAGTAAATCTGGGGTCTCGATCAGATACTATATTCACTGGAATACCATGTAATCTCACCACTTCCTTTATATACAAAGCAGCCAATACATCAATCGTCCACTTGGACTTAATTGGTAAGAAATGAGCCGACTTTGTCAAACAATCGACAATCACCCAAATCGCATCAAATCCACCACGAGTCCTAGGTAGACCCATAATGAAATCCATGCCAATGCTTTCCCACTTCCATTGGGGTATGTCGAGTGGTTTCAATTTCCCTGCTGGTCTGAAATGTTCAGCCTTAACTTGCTGACACACCAAACATCTACTCACAAAATCTGCGACTTCTCTTTTCATATTCGACCACCAAAAGGACCTTTTCAAATCTCGGTACATCTTAGTGCCTCCAGGATGAATGGTATATCTGGATCTATGAGCTTCCTCAAGAATTTTGTTCTTTGTTGTAGCCTCATCCGGAACACAAGTTCTGCCTTTAAATAATAATCTACCATCATCGGCCAACATGAAGTCAGGTCTACTGCTCAAGTTTCCCTTGATCTCTACCAACTCGAAATCATTATCTTGTAAGGACTTGATCTCTATCAATAATTCAGGTTTAAGTTGAATCTGAGCAATCAAGATCCGATCGTTGTCAATATTGAGATCCAGACTAGATAATTGTTCCAACAATCTCCCTTCTTGTAACATGAGACTTGACAGTCTAGCTACCGGCTTCCGGCTTAATGCATCTGCCACAACATTACCTTTGCCAGGATGATACTCAATCGAGAAGTCGAAGTCTTTCAAGTACTCCAACCATCTCCGCTGCCTCATGTTGAGTTCCTTTTGAGAAAATAAATACTTCAAACTCTTATGATCCGAAAACACTGTAAAGGTTTCTCCATACAAGTAATGCCTCCATATCTTCAAAGCAAACACGACTGCAGCAAGTTCCAAATCATGAACAGGATAATTATCTTCGTGCTTCCTCAACTGCCTAGAGGAATAGGCAATCACCTTCCCATGCTGCATGAGTACACAGCCTAAGCCAATACCTGAAGCATCAGTATAAACAACAAATCCTCCTTCACCAGAAGGTAAGGCCAAAACAGGTGCAGTAGTCAAACACTCCTTTAGAGTCTGAAAGCTTCGCTGACAATCATCTGACCAATCAAACTTATTCTCCTTGTGGGTTAATCTTGTCATAGGTACTGCGATCTTGGAGAAATCTTGAATAAATCTTCGGTAATAGCCTGCCAGGCCTAGGAAACTTCTAACTTCAGTTGCACTAGTAGGCTGTTCCCAATTCTTCACTGCCTCAATCTTCGAAGGATCAACAGAAATACCTTCCTTGGTGATAATATGTCCGAGAAAGGACACTTCTTGTAGCCAGAACTCACACTTACTGAACTTAGCATATAGTTGATGATCTCTCAACAGTTGCAATGCCATTCTCAGATGCTCAGCATGCTCCTCCTCATTCTTAGAATAGATCAGGATGTCATCAATAAAGACTACGACCCATTGATCAAGATAGGGCCGAAATATGTCGTTCATCAACTGCATGAAAGCTGCTGGAGCATTCGTTAGACCAAAAGGCATAACGACAAATTCAAAATGACCATACCTGCTGCGGAAAGCCGTTTTATAAATATCCTCTTCCTTAATCCGCAACTGGTGATATCCAGATCGAAGATCGATCTTAGAAAAATATTAAGCTCCCGCTATCTGGTCAAATAACTCGTCAATCCTCGGCAAGGGATATTTGTTCTTGACAGTCTGCTGGTTTATTTGCCGATAATCAATGCACAACCTCATCGAACCATCTTTCTTCCTGACGAATAACACAGGGGCTCCCCACGGAGAAGTACTAGGATGAATAAAACCCTTCTCAAGTAACTCCATCAGTTGCTGCTTCAGTTCCCTTAGTTCCGCAGGAGACATACGATAAGGAGCCTTAGAAATAGGAGCTGCCAGGAATAAGATCAATAGAAAAGATAACTTCCCGCTCAGGCGGAAGTCCTGGTAGTTCTTCTAGAAAGACATTAGGAAAATCTCGGACAACAGGAATGTCCTTGATCTCCATCTGCTGCTTAGGAGTTGCACAAACAAAGGCTAGAAAAGCCTCACACCCATGCCTCAAAAGCTTATCAGCTCTAAGAGCCGAGATGAGCGGTACAGAGTTATGGTGCTTGACTCCCGTAAAAGATAAACCAGAATGTCCAGTAAAAGTCACTGAGCTAGAACTACAGTGAACATTGGCCTCATACTTGGCCAACCAATCTGCTCCTAGGATTACATCATAATCCTTCATATCCATGCAGACCAAATCTGCTGGAAAGTTCTGTTCACCAATCATAACCTTACTAGAAGGATAGAAATACTGGATTGTTTATCTAGTGCCAATAGGGGTTGAAATCTCTAACGGAGTATTCATCAAAATAAGTTCCACAGCTAATAACTTAGCAAATCTCCGTGAAATAAAAGAGTGTGTTGCACCAGTATCAAAGAGAGCAAAAGCGGGCTTATCGATTATAGTAAGGGTACCTTCGACGAGTCCGCCATCATTAGAAATCCCAGTTTCATCTGCATGTAAAGCTTGAAGCTTGCCTTGTGGTTTCTTCAAGACTAGAGGTTTTGCCGGTGTAGCTTGCTCCGATATGAGAGGGCAATTGGGGATACGGTGCTCCTTGCTTCCACACCGCAAACATGCGCCTTGCTTGCGCCAGCACTCCTCTATCTTGTGACCCGAATGATCACAATAGTTGCACACGCCCTTGAATGGAACAATAGGGCCAGGCTTCTTGTCTTCATGCCTCGGCATCTTGCCTTTCCACGATCCGGACCCGCTCCACGAACCAGGTCCACTAACAGGCCTCTTCTTAGTATACCCGGGTTTGACACTCCCGGAACACGTAGGTAATTCTTTCTTGGTGCCTTTACCACGGATTCTCTCCGTCATTTCAAGAGTATCCTCCAGAACTTGTGCTTTCCTTACCATCTCGGAATAAGTGGAAATCTCCATCGGTGCCAACTGGTTGATATAATGAAGCTTCAATCCGTTAAGAAAGCGCTTCGCCTTCATCTTCTCGGTGGAAATGAGATGTGTAGCATATCGAGAAAGCCGTGCAAATTGAGCCTCATACTCTGCCACGGACAAACCTCGCTGTTTCAAGGCCGCGAACTCTGCCGCTTTCTTCTCTTGCACTCTATCAGAAAAATACTTGCTGTTGAAGAATTCTTCGAACTCTTCCCACATAACTTGCCGATCACCGAGAGTTGCCTTGATAGAATCCCACCAAGTACGTGCATCATGTTCCAATTGAAATGTGGACAAAAGGACACGCTCCTGGTTGGTGCATTGCATAACTTCAAAGATTCTCCCCATCTCATCTAGCCAGTGCTTGGCTTGGTCAGGGTCAGTCGAACCAGCGAATCTAGGCGGGTTCATTCCGCGGAAGTTCCGGTATAGATCACCGGTGCCATGCTGTGCCGCTCCTGCCTGAGCTACTTGCTGAAGGGCCTGAGTAAGGCCTTGAACCGTACGCTGCAGGTTCCTCCATTCAGCACGATCAGCTGCCATCTACACGAGAAATAGATTACTTAGGTTTAATCAAGATAAATAGTTATACGATTAAGAAACGAACTTAACCCAAGTTCTACCCAATCTCACAGGTCAGGTCTAGACTTTTACAAGGTTAGGGATCTAATGCACCGAGACACAACCAAAACTCGGTACCTGGCGGAGGTAATCGGTCCGAAGACCACTCGCGCAAGTGTGCGACCTTCCCGATAGGCGTAGCCTAACGTTCGGACAACACCTTTTGATATACCGGTCATTGGGATGCAATGCAAGAAAACTTAAACTTAGGAAACCTAGGAATGTGAAACCTAGGGCTCTGATACCAACTAAACTGTCACGCCCCGAACAAGGCAGAAATATCGGGACGTACAGTTAGGGACACGCTAGCAAGAGAGGGAACAATATCTAAAATGATACACAAGTACTACAAGATGGAATACTAAAATGATCATTAACAAATCACAATTGATACAATAACCTCAAGTTTAACTTAATACAACTGGAATAACAACCACTAAAACTCAATGACATAACTGAAACTAAATGCTCTCCAAAACACAACTAGAAGAAAGATAACACACTACTAACACACTAGAACTGATACACTCAAGACATCACTCCTGTCCTTCCCCATCGGTAAGCGCGTCACCTGAAAAGCCTGGAAAGGGGGAAAACACAACTATGAGCTGACACTCAGTAGGAAATAACAGACGGGTATAAGTGATTAACAATTTAATTACATTTTAAAATGTCATGCTACAAATGATAAAACAATATAAAGATAACGATAATATCACGAAACGGAATTTAAAGATCTTGCAAGGTCAAGAAATATAATGAATAGAATGGTAAGACAAGAATTTACTACAGGAGATAACGATAAGAAGTTGGCCATATCAAGTCAATTCTAGTCATGTCAAGCACGCATGTATTTTCATTTCCACGTCCAAGTAATCAACAAGTAGAGTAACCACAAGTAGAGTATAGAACAGTAAGGAGTGGAAAGTGAAACGTAGTAGCAAGTAATATAGAGAGTAGTGGAAAGAGTAGTGAGTAGTGGACAGTCCTAGATTTAACACATGTCAAGTACTGGTGCCAAATGCCACACCTAGTCATTCACCTCCCCGGGGGTACACGTAGTGTTCGGGCGCTCTTCCCAGGACCAGACCGAGCCCTTATTTGTTTGCTAGGTATTGATTTCTTTTGGATCAAGGATCCCATGAATCTATACTTCCACAGTTTATGGCCAGAATTCTAAGGTTTAAGCTAAGTAGCAATAACAACATCAAGTAGGAAAGAGATTCATTTCCAGAATTCCAAGGTAAGTATAATTATCAAGGAGATTGAAATCAAGTCACAACAAGAGTTAATCATGCTGCGCTACTGTAAAACAGCAGCAATCAAACAAGCTAATCAACATATTAATCCTAATCATCAAGTTAAGATATCATGCTTAACGATTATCATTTGTATTAGCCAAAGTGCCAACAAGCTAGAACAAGTTATCAAGGTAAAGAACAAGCTCTCACAGGAGTGAAAAAGAATACATTAACAGAGATTTAGTTACACCATTAATCATTAATTAAATGAGTTTCTATTTAATCTTGTATGCATTGAAATGAAGATGGTAAACGTGCGTTTTTATGCTAAGTTTGCATGTAGGAACCAATCCAAATTTGAAATCAAGAGGGGTACATGAATAGGTCAAAAGTTCTTCAAAAATATACTTTCAATGGGTCTAAGTTACATGGGTTGATTCCCCATTGATTCGGATCCATTTTCGGTTCGAAAAACGAAGAAAACGGGTTTTCTGGTGTACGGGTCGACCCTTGGGGTCGACCCCTGCAAAACGGGGTTCTGGAACTGCATGGGTCGACCCCTGGGGTCGACCCTCGGGCTGCCTGGATAGCCAGGTGCATGGGTCGACCCTTGGGGTCGACCCCTGCAAGAACAGCAACGGCTGTTGCTTCCGGAAAACGTGAAATATCACCCAAATGGGGTCCAAATGAGTTGAAATTAAAACCATATGATCTAGGAATGTTAATGGACATTCTAGGGTCATAAAACTACAATTTGGAAACACTAATTGCATCAGAAATCACAAGAATCACAACCTATTCTATGAAGAACACAAGTAGACCTAGTTCAGGACATACCTCCACTAAATTGACAAATACTCTCGATATACAAAACCAAATTTAGGGATTTTGGTGTCAAAAGAAAGCTAACTCGATCATGAATCCAACCATATACTATATGCTACATGAAGATCAAGTTATATAACTCAAAATGAGCCCGTAATCAAGCTCTGGCTTAAGGAATTCTATATGAAACATGTTCTAGATATATTTTTACAAAACTTCAAAATTCATGATGCATGCTCAATGGAATTTGGGGCTTTCTAAGTTAAATGAAAGATAATAACATGCTGATTACTTCATGTGAACTAATTAAAGTTTGGTTGTTAGATCCTACCTCAAATCGGAGAGAGAAAACTCGAAACCCTAGGATGAAGAACACTTGGACAGCACCTCACAAAAAGCTCGATTTCTCCACGGATACCTAATGAAAATTGGGGCTTTTGCCACAAATGGATAGAGCTCGATGAGAGGAACAATTTGCTATACTCATGATCAAGATTTGGTTGAGAATTCCTACCTCAATCGATGGATCAAAGAAGGATGAAGAGAAGCCAACGGCCTACTGACCGACCTCCACAAATCAAACTAGATCTCCTCAGATCCAAAATTTCAGCGAACCCCACAGCAGCCAAATGAAAGAAGACTCGTAGGGCTTCATTTTGATAGCTCATAGAGCTTCTGGAGCCTTCGGAATTGGGAGTATTCGCTGCTGCAAGCCGCGTGTTTAGAAACGGCGTCGAAATCCTTGACTTGACCAAACTATGTCGGCAGCACGTTTTGGGGCTAAGTTTACCTCAAATTGATTGAGGGTAAATGTTCCTTACATTGTGGCCTTCCATTTGCCCCTGATTTCAGATCATTTGGTTGAGTAATCAGGTCGAATTTCGCGTTTTAATCTAAGGATTAGGTATGAGTCAAAAGTGTGCACATTTGGGTTTGAATTCTAAATAGATCTTACCACGGATTTACCATGGCTTAAAGCCAGAAGGAAAAGTTGTTATCTACATCAATATTAATCTATTTACTATTTTTACAGATTTTTCTGAGGTAGTCGAATTATTACTTATACTATTCCGTAATTAATTAAATATTAAGTTCGGAAGACTAAGTTCACTAATTCCGGCGTAATAAATGATTTTCTTAGGCTTAAATGTAGAAGACAAAGTTGCTAAACAAAATTAATTCTACAAGATGTGATTTTTGGGGATGTTTATAAAATAGTTGAAAAATGACTTATTCTATTAATTAATTAATTAATCTAATTAATTTGGATAATTCTCATTAATTCGAATAACTTCAAATAAATTCTAAATAATTGCAAATAACTTTCCAAAGAATTTGGGGTCTTACAGCTGCTCTCTCATCTGCATAAGCATTCATCATGGTCAGTCATTTACACTTTCATAGCATTTAGTCAAAGGAAATCAATTGGTTTGCTTACCCCCTCCGCGAGAGTGGCCTCGGCCTCCTCGGCCCGAGCAATTGCCCGTGCAAAGTCGGCCTCCCAGTCGGCTCGGCCTCTTACAGGCTGGGAAGAAGAGGATGGAGCATCCGGTCCCTGCCGCTGTGCTCCCTCGGCTCGCTACATTTTAGAAGTTAGTCAGTCAAGTGCATAAGCATTGCATACTAAGTCTAAGGTTTCAAACTCACCTGAAGCTCCAGCGCGCGCTGGAACTCATCCCTCTACTGCACGGCGGAGTGGAGGAGACCCTGGAGCTCCGCTATCCGTCCCTGGGGGTCTAGCTACATGTAGCAAGTCAAGGAGTCAGTGCATTAGAAGTAATTAAGAAAGTTTAAGTTTAAAGAGTCATACCGATCATCGGGCGCTGTGAAAAACCTGGCCTCCGTATCTCCGGGCGTAGGCCCTCAGGTAGGCCTCATCACTGCTGGCTCAGGCTCGTACCACCCGACCTCTCCTCGTCCAGTCACGCACCTGGTCGATCGCCCGGGTGACCCAATCGATCTTGCCGCTCAGTCCCTTCGAGGACCGTCCTAACCGCTTGTCGTCACACGCTGGGATCTCCACCTTTGGCTGGTGGACGCCCCTGGTCCTCATGATCAGGTGGAAGTGTAGTGGCTCGATGATGTTTATGCAATGTAGCCACACGTCTCGTCCCGCGTACCCTTGGGCCACCTCCACCCAGGGCTGTCCCTCGTGAACCTCGTCACGGTATGGTGTCCAGCACACCTGAAAGGCATGCATTTATATCAAAGTCAGCATTTATAAAAGCATTTAAGTGCATTTAGAAGATTAAGTCTAAAAGCTTACCGATGCATAAGGAAATATGTCCATGTCATCTTGGATCGCCCGCGCTAAGCGTCGCAGCGACCCCGTATCCCGAACTAGCATCCATCGCCTCGCGATGGGGATCCGGTCCAGATGGACCTCCTTTCGCCGCCCTAGGCCAGGGAGGTACAGGTTGCTCCATACCTACATTAGTCAGATGTCAGCAAATCATAATCATAATCATAAGCTTAGGCATTTAGAGTCAAGCATTCTTACATGAACCAAAGGCGAGAACCCGCCCAGCATCGTCTGCCGATCGGTGGTGCTGAGTGAGTCGAACAGAAACGCCAACACGGCAGCGCCCCATGCGTGCTCTCCAACTCCGTCCAGGTCCCGCAGCAGTGGGAGGAGCCTGCAGCTCACTCTGTCCGCCCTCATCGTGAATAGTAACTTCCCGAACAGCAGTATCAGGAAGCGACGTAGGACGATGTCTACCTCTTGTCTCGGTCCCGCAGCCACTCTCTCTCGGGCTCTGTCTGTCAAGCGCCTGAGGTGCTCCTCAGGTAGCTCTCCCACGGCTATCGCCGCTCCTCTCAGCCCCAGGCTCTCCTAGAGTGTCGCTCTCGCCAGCATAGATGAATGGCATCCTAGCCGTGTCAGCTCCAAATCCAAAAGCTCCCGTGCCAACTCCCAGTAGTCGGCATGTGTGGTCCCCGTCACTGGTGGTCTGTGCACCCAAAGTCCCGTGATCCACGCCACATCCTCCAGCGTCGAAATCATATGACCCCATGGGAATAGAAAAGCTCTGCTGATCGGGTCCCATCTCTCATGCAGTGCATATAGTAGCGCGGTATCGATCCTCATCACCTCAATGCTCAGAAGCTCTCCGAAGCCCATCGCTGCCAATCTATCTCTCTGGTAGTCCGACAGTGCCAGGTATACTGCTCGGACCTGCAGCCAGGAAATCTGTGTTGTGCCCCTGTGGTTAATTCAGTCATACTGTGGTCATTTGAGTCATTCGACATCATCTTGTGGTCATTTGAGCTATTGGACATTCTTGGTTTTGATAATGGCTTGGTTTTGATAATGGCTAAACACTATAAGTCATTATTACTTTAACTCTCATATGACTGACATACGTGATGTTTTGTTCATGATAGATATGCCAATGAATTGCCAAGGAATGAAGTGGAGATGGCAAATGTGAAAGCTCAATGTTGCGCCCTCGCACGCGGATCGACCTGCGCGGTCAGGTCGCGGGGATCGACCTGCCAGGTCAGGTCGTGGGGGTCAAGGGGACAGTGCCCCTTGCACGGGTTTCCGGGGACAGAGACCCTAGAACAAAATTTTGATTATAGAGAGCGATATAATCAATAGAAATCTTCAAGACTGTCAAGGATGATGCCACAGATGAGAACGGGCTGCTAAAGGACTCAAGCGACGGAGCTAAAGAGGTTAACGGACTGACCCGGCATAAATCGGGGTCTACCCAGCTGGCGGTCGACCGCCAGCATAGGGGCGGTCGACCGCCCCTGCCAGCAGCTCACTGGCTGACGGATTCTCAGTGGCGGTCGACCGCCAGCCCAGGGCGGTCGATCGAAAATTCCAGAAACGAACAAGCTACAGATTGTCTCAGTCGCGGTCGACCGCCACCTACCTTCGGTCGACCGCTAGCCCCGATGCAGCCATGTTTGACTTCGATTTCCACCTCGAGGCCAGCCCCTTTCCTTAGATTTGTTTAATCAAAACTCACCTAATCTCCCATGATTTATGGATCTGGTCTGGGGGATGTCTATGGACCATTCAAAGTCTATAAAACCAACACAAGGAGGGTTAAAAACCCTAATGCTTCAAGGGGATTCAAGGGAGGCTGCAAGGGTGTGTTCAAGGGAGAGGAGTTCGAGTACTGTAGCCGTGAACAGTACTCCGGGAAGAGGTTCTTCATCAAATCCTCAAGTGATTGAAGCTACTTTAAGAGGAGATCAAGCCCAAGCTAAGAGAAGATAAAGGTGGATACTTCATCATCTTCATCATCTCAAGGGTGATCTAAACTGCATCCTCAAACCTCTTCATCAACTCAAGAAGATCAAAAGGAAGATCCAAGCTACATCCATAGTCTTCTTCATCAACTAGAAGAGATTCAAGGAAGATCATCTCTCAAGGAAGAAGACATCATCGAAGCATCAGATTCAAGCTCCTACAACTCAGACAAGATCTTTTTACTTTGAGCATATTCTATATCTTGTTTGAGTGATTTCTATTTGTTCTCTTTCTATTTCTTTCAAACAATCAAAACTGAAGATCGTCCCTACCTGTGGTTAGTAGGAAGGCAATCGGAAGTTCTCCGATCTGTGGTGTTGACGTCCCTACCTGTGGTTAGTAGGAAGGTAATCAGAGGTCTTTTCGATTTGCTGTTCAGTGCGTGGCACTAGTGGAGCCTCACCGTATTTGGTGAGGGACGTAGGACTGGGGATTCAGTCTGAACCACCTTAAAATCTCATGTGTTGTTGTTTGCTTGTGCGATTACTTTATGTTAGATGCATGCTTAGGTTCAATATCTATATTGCATAATCATCTTGCTAAGTAAATCATTTGTGTCCTTCGTCAAGCTAGGTATATCCAGCTGCTATTATCATCATCTAGCTTTAAAGAGGGTTGCATTGCGAAAAGAGGGGCAGATCTATTCACCCCTCCCCTCTAGATCCGCTGTCCACTACTCAACAATCTGGGTCCGCCTCTTCCCATGCATCCATTTAAACAATCAGGGTCAGTCATTCATGTATTTTATAATTCATACATTGCATTGCATTTAAAAGAAAACACAAAAAAATCACTCTGGTAACCAAACGGTCGTCCCTAGACCGTTTCTTCTTCCCTAGCGGCCGTGCCCTAGATCGCCTACTTTCCTAGCGGTCGCTGGAAGGACCGCTAGGCACTCAGCAAACGGGCGTTGTTTGCCTCATTTCCCCAAGGTATGGAAGTGGCCTAAAAGGCCTTACAACATATTCTATGGGTCCCCAGACCCATTCCCTTGCTATCCTACCCCCATGCATCATCTAGAAAAATTAAAAATTGAGTTTTTCATCTTGGCCTACCTCCATCTCCCGGCCGGCGCCTCCTGTGCCTCCTCAGCCACGGGCACATCGTTGCCCTCCTCCACAGCATCTCCAGGCTCCTCCGCCACCGTGGGAAGTTCTTCCACCATGGTTTGGGCCGCCGGCCGTTCCTCCGCCTCTGGTGGGTTCGCCGCCACCGTGGACAGTTCTCCTTCCTCCAAACGCCGCCGAAAGCGTCGGAGGGCCCTCTTTTTCACCATTTTAGGGAGTGTGTGTGCGTGGGCTTACGGTGGTCGCCGGTGGTTTTGATCACCGGAATGGCCAGAGTGGGTTTGGTTAGGATGAAATGAGATTGAATGTGGGGGGGAGGAACGCCGGTTCTATTTTTTTGAATTCGCTCAAAGCTATGCGGTCTATCGCCAGACCGTTTAGTCCTTGTTTGCGGTCTTCATGCAGACCATTTTATATCTGGGCACCTTCATCAAAGAATGTGAACTGCCCTTGTCCAAGCGCTCTACTGCTAGACTGTCAAGGGTCTATTTGTGGTCCTTTATTAGACCATTTTCACTGCTGCATGTTGTTGATTTGGAGTGCTATATTTGCTCTGTTCTTGGCTCTATTTTTATGAGATTCATGTCCTATTCATACCCATTCTATGAATTTAATTGTTGATGGCTAACCTCTCTTATTGTCAAATTATAAACGCCATCTTGTTGTCATTTCTCACCAAGCAGGTAAGTCAGGTAAGTGTCTCGATCTTTAGTCCCTTAATGCATTACTATATGGTATCTATGATATATTATCTCGAGAATCGGCTGGTCATTCAAGTTTTCTGGATCTGATGTTCCCCTCTAACAAAAATGATGATGATCTAAGTGCACATGTTTAATCGTTGGATAGGCCGTTAGGTTGGAAGAGTTGGGGGACGATGGTTCTATCTTGCACGCCGTAGTTGCAGATAGTGTCTTGACCCTGATTTGTCCAGTCTAGCAATACTATTCTCGAGTATCTTGCCATTTTTATACTTTCTTTACATTTGTTTTGATGATTTCTTTTATTTTAGCCCAGCATGCATCATACGCATCTTTGAGCATTCATGAGCCTTCATCTGTCCAAGTGTCTCAATAATGGTGGATAACTATGTATCCATGGTCTTGAGTAAGGAGAATCATTCAACTCTGAGTTGGAAGGTTTCCTTTGATCTATTTGCTCGGTTTGGTTAGTTGAGGATTCCTGTCTGGAGTTTAGTTGCTCGTCTCTTTACTTTTCTGCTTGTTCCGACCGCCTATCAGTTGTGCGTTCCAATGAGGAGGTTGGTCATGTTTTTATTTTCCTTTAGTTGTTAGTTCCTCCAGACATGCGTCATTCGGTTTGACCGTTCCTTGTGATTGGTTCAAAGTTTTATGGAAGATTCCTATCGCTCATTGGTTGAGGACGGGTGTCGATTTACCTTAATGCCCGCTTTTCAGTCCACTCCGCTACATTTTCGCTTCATCTCCATGTTCCATTTCGCTTTTGCTTCACCTCCGCTCGCTCCCTTACAAAGAGGACGTTAAAGAGGGGTATCTGTTGACACCTATTTTATGACCAATGAGTGGGATCATCTCCTTATCAATTTTTATGATGTCCCGAGTTGTTCACTGCTCATTGGGTCTTTTTTGGTCACTTTCTAGGCTTATTTTATGGGTTATTCTCCCTGATTGCGCCTGGTTCCTTTGATTTCTTAACATTTACAGCTTATTGGGCCTGGATAAGGGATAATAAGGATTTTATTGTGGATTAACTTGGAGATTTATCGGCCTTTATCTCTTTTGCCGCGTCTACAAGCCTTGCGGTATATCGTATGACCGTTTGGTGAGAGTTGGCGGTCCTTTGCTAGACCGTTAGGCAATAGAGAGTCATGTTGGGTTTCTTCAGTCTTATCTCTTTCTGGACGATTGAGCCATGCGGTCTATCGTTCAACCATTTTTCATAGCCTTGCGGTCTATCGCAAGACCATTTGGGGAGATAGAGAGTCTTGCTCTGTCTGATCTTTCTCTCTTCGGTCGTGGTCGAGCTAGAGTCCTTGATTTGTTGTTTTCTCTCTAGATAAAGGCTCTCAGAACCTTCTGTTTATTTAAATGGACTCTTGGGAGTATTATCTTCAAGGTTTATCTAGGTTGAGGCCTATTTTCGTGTCATTATCTCTCCAACTCGAACCTAGGGTTCGAGGGTCTATAAATATAACCCTTGACTTTATGGTTTAAAGGAGGAGATTTCTGGAGTTTGCCACGAAGTGCTGCTACGTTCTGGAGTGAGTACCAATCCGGGGGAAGTCCTTTCTACGTCCTTAAGACTTCTAGTCCAGGGAGTATTAAGTTCCATTGGTTTAGTTTGAGTATTTTCTCTTAGTTTTCCCCTTTTCTCTTTGCATCATCATAGCATATTCCCTCTTCCTCTTCCATGTTCTTTGCACTCACACTACATTTTTAAACATCCTCCTACTCTTTTCCACACCCCACAGGGGTTAAAAAACCACCAACCCCTAGGTATTCACCCTTCCGTTTATGCACTTTAGCTTAATTGCATTATAGATACTACACTAGTCCAAGGGCTTATTGGGTTATTTTTCTTTGTGTCTACATTGTTCTGCAGGTTTACAGGACTTATTGCACGAGGCCCAGCTTTCATGGCTGGCTAGGAGGGGTGGAGATTCAAAGTTCCAAGTTGCTTTTCTGGATGCCTTTGCGGTCGTTTGGAATACCGTTTGTAGATCTCTCAGGCGGTCTATCGCAGGACCGTTTATGTTCTATTTGCGGTCGTCTGGAAGACCATTTTCCTTCCGTAGCGCCTGGTTTTCTCTCTCCCATGGGCGGGTGACTTAACTCGGCTCTTTCCAAGGTACATAGTGTAGTTTTACTTCGGTATTTACCTTGGTGGCGATCACACTTTCCTTTATTTGAGCATTTTTCATCATCTTGCTTGCTTTCTCTTTTACTCTTAGTTGCTCCACACCTACGGTGTGTGTTTTTCTTTTAATCCTTTGCTCCATGCCCATGGCATGTGTTTTTATTTTCCTTCTTTATTTCGTCGATGACATGCTCACCAATTTCATGTTGATTGCTTGAGTTAGTGCACCACTTGCTCACACATATTCCACATCTCTCATATTCACCCACACACATCACCAACACACAAACATCAATCAATCACACCAAAAAACATCAACAGGGAGCACCCACTATCAAGACACCATTTGCTTCCATGGACTTTCAAGCAGACCTGCAACACCATAAAGAACTTATCTATAATTTGGGTACCCAAGCTTGCTTGGGTCCGGGACGGTTAGGCACAAATGGAATGAAGTATGCTCTCATTTTTCTTGCAAATTTTCTATCATCAGCTTCCATTACCCAGCATGTGTACATAGAATGCCCATATCCACCACAGTAAAAACATGAAATGACTCTTTTCATTTCATTCTTCTTTTTTTTGCAGGTTTGAATGAAGTGTGTGTGTGTGTGAAGTATTCACATTGCACATATGTGATGAAGATGATGAAGTATTCATATGCATGAAAGATGTTTGTGTGATGTTTTCAACAGATTTCTTCTTAGCGGGGACATACCCCAAGCCTTCTCTTTGAAAATCCACTTTTATTCCTAAAACATTGTCCAAATTTAATTTCCCTTGAACAAACTTCGCCAATGTTTCATTCAGCTTTTCAGTTTCTTGTTTTAACATTTGATTGTTCTTTTCAACTTCCTATTTGGCTTGGTCTAGTTTTTTGAAGTTGTTGGTCAAGTTGTCAAATTCTTCCTTCAATTTCTTGTTTTCATCGGCACATTCTAATGAATTCTCAAGAGTTTTCTATTCTTCCCTCATGCGAGATATTTCTTCTTCAAACAGAGAGACTTTAGACGTCAACATATTATTTTCAAATTTCAAATTTTCAACCTGAACATTCAGATCAATACAATTTTCATAGCTAGATTCACTATGAACAGCTTGCTCAATCTTTTTCTTTAGAGACTTATTTTCTGATTTCAACCTTTTATATCTTTCATATAGAGCCTCATATGAAATTTCCCACTGTTCACATAAGAGGGTTTCAATGTCGGAGCATACCTCAATGGATCCATCCTCATTAGCCATCAAACAGAGGTTCTGTACTAGCTCATCTAGCTCGTCCTGAGATTCAGATTCTTCTTCATCTTCATCACTCTAGGTCAGAACCATAACGTTTGGTTTCTTGAACTTTCCATTCTTGAATTTCTTGCGAAGTTCGGGGCACTCTCCTCGCATGTGCCGTGGTTTTTTGCATTCATAGGAAATTACCTCTTCCTTTTTACTACTCTCTCCTTTCTTCACCATCATTTTCTTAGGGGCCTTTTAAACATTCCACCGACTCTTCTGGTTTGCTTTATGAATCTTCTAGCCCTTCTAGTGATCATTGCCACAAGTTCTTCATCCTCAGTGTTTGTGGCCGATCCAGCCTCACTTTCCTCTGAGCCTTGTGGATTAGTCTTCAATGCCATGGTGGTAATTGACTTCTTCCTTTTATTGTCTTCCTCATTTCCTTTTATATTGATCTCGTATGTCATTAGAGAGCCTATCAGCTCATCAAGAGTCAAGGTGCTGAGATCTTTTGAGTCCTCAATGACCATGGCGTTGGTGTGCCACTGTGGTGTAAGAGACCTTAGCACTTTTCCTACAAGCTATTGATTTGTGTATTCCCTGCCCAGAGCTTTCAGGCCGTTGGTAACATCCATTAATCGAGCAAACATGTCTGATAGGGCTTCATCTTGCTTCATCATGAACAGCTCGTAGTCACAAACTAGTAAGTTGGCCTTAGTTTCCTTGACTTCTGAAGTTCCTTCACAAATTTGGCAGAGTTTGTTCTATATCTTCTATGTAGAGCCACACATAGAAATACGTGAATATTCGTTAGGGTGTATAGCGCACTATATAATATTCATAGCTTTGAAGTTGGCATCAGATTTATTTATATCATCCTCATTCCAAACATCCTCGTCTAAAGGTAACTCATAGGGACCTTTGCTAATAACCTGTCATACATCGAATTTCGGGGCCCTTATAAAGACATACATTCTATTTTTCCAATATGGGTAATTTGACCCATCAAAGAACGACAGCCTATGAATTGAGTGCCCTTCGGGCAACAACCCCTTGTTCGTCATTTACTTGGATCCTACTCTAAGACCATGAGGCCTGTAGGCTACAGAGACCGAGCTCTAATACCAATTGTTGTTCCCGACAAATGGCAATCAAGAGGGGAGGGGTGAATTGAATGCCTTTAAAAATTTTCACCCATTTGAAAAATTACTAAAAAGTTTGATTGAACAAGATAAACTAACACTTTGACTTACCATGGATGATCGCACACGTAACAATATGGTGATGGAAGAATAGACTGATGAATGAAGATACTGATCACTCCACTCGGTAGAGAGCCCACACGAGATATCGTAGCAAAAGCAAACCACAATGAACTTGGCAATTTTTAGGTGGTTCGGGTTCACCACCATGCACCCTACGTCCACCCCTCACAGAGTGAGGCTTCCCTTCACTATCAAGTGAAAAACCACACACACATGCTGTGAAACTCACAGCCCACACACGCTGCAAACTGCAGCCACACACACAATGCATGTCGGAGTATATGTATATGAGTCAGATATACAATATGCACTTGATAAGATGAAAATGAAATCAGGATATGCAGGTAAAATCAGGCAAGCACTAGAAATCCCCCTTCAATGTAAGATGCTCCACTCGTATTTCTAAGTCTGGATGTGTTGAGAAGATGAGGCTTGAATCAGTAGAATGACGGTAGAGAGGTGAGCTTCATATTTCCTGGAAACAGATCTACAGCTTCAGTTGGCGATGAAGAATAGCATATCACCCTTGAATCACTTTGCTCCAGTGTCTGGGATAGCCTTCAGCAGTAGACGGCTCCTTCTTTTTTTTCTACAAGAAAAGATGATAAACCTTGAATATTATGTCCTCTCACCATTTTGGTCGCCCTAATCATTGTATTTATACTCCCAAGGTGCACACGTGTGGGAGAAAGACGACCTCGGACCCAATCAACCCGGGGCAAGAAAATAGAGTTTATTGTGACAAAGACAACCGTCAACTCTATGCTTGTTTAATTAAGAGTGTGTCGACGCCATAAGCCCATTGCGTCGACACACCGTTCTCATAGCTTAAAAGATCGAACCTTTGGTTTTTCTCCTTTTCTTCTGCTACGTCGATGCCCTGAGTCCCTGCGCCAACTCATCCTTCATGTTAGCTTTGATGACCGTCACACTGAGGTTAAGCATTTGTTCTTCAGTTGATTCGACTCCATGGCTGCATTGAGTTGATGCAACCTTCATATTACTTTGCTGCTGCTGAAACTGCATGATGCTACTATTTGTTGGAAGCTGTTGTTGCTATGTCGATGCATAGCTCGCTGCGTCGACACAACCTTCATGTGGTTTCAGTGAAAGCACATTGGTTCACCAGTTAGGTCGACCTACCTTGAAGGTCAGGTCGACACACCTTATCATCTGATAGCATGATCTATTCCTATGAACCAAGGTAGGTTGACACACTTCTTGGGTGTGTCGACACACACTCTCACATATCTAAGATGTTAGCTGCATTCACTTTCGACTACTGGTGAGATGATTTGAATTAATCACAAACTAACTTAATTGAAGAGTGACAAGACAATCATATTTGCATTTAGCTAAAGCATACACATGTTTTGTTATCATCAAAATCATTATGCCAAAAATCACGGTGGGAACCTCAACAGTAACGACCCAAGATCTGGATACCGAGTCATACCCGATACGATTCAGATCCTACGCCGCCACCCACGAGCTGAAAAGCTCAGAAGGGTTATTTGGGGTGTTGTGATTATGCATTGAAATTCTAAACAATTAGCAAGAAATAAATTATAGTATTAATTTATAACTAGTAGAAATAAAATTAACAATTTACAATAATTAATGTAAGTACAGAGTCCAGTCCACAAGTACAGTCAACAAAGAGAAACGTACTCTGCTACGGGACACACCCCGACACTGGCAAGCTGGCTACTACTTGTCCTCCGATCGAAAAACTCTGCCTCTAGGAGAAGCGCTACACCTGAAAAAGTAGGGAGTGAGCCTCATCTTGTTGAGTCCCTTAGTGCAAACGCAATCAAGAGGGGGGAGAATAGGTTGCCGCCCTATTTAAAAATTTAATCAGATGAAACTCTATTTAGCACACAGCGGATTCAACAACAGCACTTCGAAGCAATTTAGCGAAACTTAGATACACTAAGTATCAGAATGATCGTGCAAAAGAACTAGGTGGCTTGATGGAACAGACTCAGCTTAGCAATAAGTGTGTAAAGATTAAGTATGTGTAGTAGTCAAGATAATTCAGTGTGTGTGATAGTGTCAATATCAATCTTTGCCCAAATAAAAATTCTGGCAGACAAAAAGATTTGCTGCACCACAGAGCAGAAAACTATCGAACACTTAGCGGATGTGTGTAAGCAATGTGTTCGAATTCCACTCGATATGTAGTGATTGAAGTTAACACACAAATCTGTGAACGGGGATAGAAGTTGTAGCACCCCGGTATATTATTGAATAAAAGAAAGGAAATTATAAAGAAATTTCTTAAAAAATACAATAGGTTAAAATTCCAACCAATTTATAAAAATCCCAAAAAATAATATTCGTGTAAAGGACTAACAGCTTAGCAAGTTTGTCTTCTGCATTAGCCCAAAATAAAATTTTAAGTAAGCCGAATTAGCAGATTTTGGCCCAAATCAACACTTAATCTAACTGGACCTTAATTCGTGAAATTAGAGCCCAACTCTCGATCTTTTAAGCCCAAATCGGACCCAAATGAACGGCCTAGATTAGCTTAATGTTTCCCCTCTCGATCCCCATCGAAACCCTAACCCTAGTGAGAATATTTGGAGCAGTTTTGACGGCGGCGACCCGGTCTAGCGTGATTCGCGCACCCCACGTTTCGGAGGACTCTATCCTTGCTAATCGATCCTTCTAGACTCAATTGACTCTATATAATCAAACCCTAGCTGACCTAGAAAGGATTGGATGCTGTGGCGACCGACGAGGAGCGTGGACGAGGGCGAATTCCGGCGATCATCGGAGAGGTGTCTCGTGCGTGACCGACGACCTTCATCCCTCTTCTTCCTTTGATTAAGGTAGGTTCTAGCAGACCAAACCCTAAGTATTATACATTGTTAGATTTGTCTCTCAGTCCTTTTCCCGTTGATCTAAAAAGCCCTAAAATCGATGTAGTATCCTGCGAGAATTCTAGGTTCTAATGGAAGCATGTCAGATTTAGGGTTTCTTGATGATCCTTGCTTAAGGTAGGGATTAGCATGCGCTAAGATTAAATTGATCTTGCTATCATGTGCATATTCCTGTTCTCGTTCTAATGGTAGCTTTTTGCCCAAATTCCATGCTTTATATGTTGTGTATTAGTCATTTTCATGACCCCTATTCGAGCCCATTAGGGTTCAGGCATAGCGTCCTTGGCGCGGTCCTAACAGGATCCGCTCTGTCTTGAACGGCCCTGCGATAGACCGTGTGGTCTAGGAAGACGGCCATTTATTGATCGTTTAATTACCGTTTAATTGTCTTGACGTTCCAATCGTCGTAGTCAGGACGGCTATGTTCAGACCGTGTAGAGATCCCCCCGTCCCTCGACAGACCGTTCAACCCCGTTTGGCCCCCTGGCTCTAGGGATTGAACGGACTGTTGACCGACCGCTGAGACCTCTGAACGGTTCTGTACGAACCGCGCTGTTCTGCCGAATGTTTTATTATTGTTCTGTCGAATGTTTTATTCTTGTTCTAGCATGATTCATGTCCCTATTCTTCATTCCAATAAAGTTAATCTCAAACATGTAGTATGGTGAATGAACTAATGATACTAGGATTGTTTGACAGTCACTCTACTCCGGTGGAATTGACTTACCGCCGTACACTTGTTTTCTGATGATCTCTAGCCTTCAATTCTTGTAATGGTTGGAACTCTCCACCGGATACTCCTTTCGTCAGACTAGGACCTCCAGTATGGGACCTCCGTAAGCCCCCGCGAGCCTGGGATTCCCACTAGGACGCCGGGCAGGTTGTACCACAAGTGCTACACCTGTTGACTCGATTGAATCGCTTGGATTACCCTGGTTTGAGCCACGATTCATGTTAGACTGTCCGAGTTATTGCGCGGCCCAAGCTGGACCGTGTAACACGTGGGACGGCCCAATATGAACCGTGCAATTCTAGTAGAATGCCCTATCTTGATTGGTCGATTATCCTTGTTCTATCTTCAACCTGGTTATGTTATAGTCGACCCAAAAAGCCTCTGGGCTGACCAACGGATAGTGGGCTGGACCCTGGTTCAGTTTCACCCCGCCGATGGCAACCCAGGAGCCCATTTGAATGGACTTCTCTTGGCTAGTTAGGCCAATACTGAACGGACGTAATAGGCCCGTTCAGTTGGTTAAGCGGATCAAATTGGACCATTTAGTTCCTGAGCGTCCCATTTCAGACCGCTTACCGTCGTCTTGGGCTTCAGATCATTCCTGTCGTGAAAGGCCCATAGTGGACCGTTTATATCTATTAAAAAGCCCATTTTTGACCATTCTATAACTGGAGCGGTCCATAATAGATCGTTCATTCTTGGCTTCTATTAGGCTATTCTTCAGCCCGATCCTTTGGAGCCGCCTAGATACCGACCGTCCATTGTCTGAGCGGCCTAGTACAGACCGTGTATCTTCCAGAAATGTTTTCCATGATTCTTCATGTTTGAATGAGAGGACCTGTTGGTTCTTGATAATTTAAACTTTCTGGTCACATATCTACTTCACTTACCCTTGGAATTTTTCCGAGGCAAGTTCTATACCTTGAAATTATTGGCCATTTAACTTGATTAATGTCTAGGCATAACTTGGGATCTTGGATCCACCAAATCAATGCCAACGCATCATAAGGGCCCGGTCTGGTCTTGGGAAGAGCGCCCGAAAAGTACTTATGCCTCGGGGAGTTGTAATGACATGGTGAGGCATTGCACCGTGTGCATGACTAGCGTGATGTCTATGACATATTCTTGAACATGATCTCCCTCTTGTATTCTATTTGCTGAATTCCTTCGGAATTAGTTACATGACTTGGTTATTTCATGCTTGAGTGGCCAATTCCAGTTATACTTTGTTCATATTCTCTTACTATCCTTATTTCGGTTATTTATATCGTCTATTCTTTTTTTCTTTCTCGATTCAACATAAATGCAAATTGGTTAATTACTTAAACTTGCCTGCTATTACCTACTGAGTATTCGCTCACCCAGTGGTTTCCCCCTTTTTCAGGTAGCTTAGTTGAGGACTCGCAAACTGATGGGGATGGGCAAGAGTGAAGCTCTGGAGCAAACCAGTTAGAGGACTATGTGGAGTCAGAGAGTCTTTAGTCAAGTTGTGGTTTAGAGTGTTGTCTAGTGATGTTGTAATAAGTCGGTGAGTGTAACTTTGATGAAGTCAAATGTTGTAGTTTTTCTTAATTTCTTTGATTGGGCTTCATGTAAGACTTGGTTTTGATAAATTAGTATTTATTAGATTGGTAGAATCTTTTGGTTCTTGTGATGAATGTCCGATTCTCTAGCACAGATCATAGCATGTCTGGAAATCAACATATTGTTATTATCTCTTTCTACTGTCGGTCTCGATATTCCGCATCAGGGCATGATAGTTTGGTGGTATTAGAGCCTAGATTTTCTTAATATTCCTAGATTTTTCAAAGTCCTAGAACTCTAAGTGGTGTCATAGGACCTATAACCTCTTTACAAGTCTAAGGATCCAACCCAGTGAGATTTGGGTAGAGACTTGGGTTAAGTTAATAATTTAATTCTAGAAAGATTCCTTCTAAAAGATTCTAAATTAATTTGTTCTATATGTAGGGTATCTCCAATGGCAGCCGAATGAGCACAATGGAGGGATATGCAGTGAACAGTGCAAGGGTTGACTCGGGCTCTGTAGCAAGTGGCCCAAGGAGGAGCGGCGCACCAAGGAGTGGGAGATCTTCATCGGAACTTTCGTGGGATGAATCCCCCACGATTTGGTGACTTGACAGATCCTGATGAAGCTGAGCATTGACTGAAAGAGATTGAGAGAATCTTTGCGGTCATGCAATGTAGTGAGCAAGAACGTGTCCTTCTGACAACCTTCCAGCTAGAACAAGATGCGAGATCATGGTGGGATGCCGTAAAAGCCACCTTGGGAGAAAGACAAGTGACGTGGAAGGAGTTCGAGGAGCTCTTTAACAATAAGTATTTTTCCGATAGAGTGCAAGAGAAGAAGGCAGTAGAATTTGCTGCTCTGAAACAACGAAACCTCTCAGTCGCCGAGTATGAAGCTCAGTTTTCTCGGTTGTCCCGCTATGCAACCCATTTGGTGTCCACAGAGAAGATGAAGGCCAAGAGATTTTTTAATGGATTGAAGCTGCATTACATCAACCAGTTGGCCCCGATGGAAATCCAGACTTACGCCAAGATGGTGAGGAAAGCTCAAGTTGTGGAGGATACTTTAAGGATGACGGAGAAGATTCGTGGGAAGAATCCTAAGAAAGAATAGACTACTAGTTTCGAGAATTTTAAACCCGGCAATGCCAAGAAAAGACCCAATGATGGGTCTAGTTTGTGGAAGGGCAAGGTGTCAAAAAATGAAGATAAGAAACCTGGCCCGATTATACCATTCAAAGGTCAGTGCAAGTATTGTGATCGTCCAGGTCACAGGATGGAGGAATGCTGGTGCAAGTTGGGCGCCTATCTGCGCTGTGGAAGAAGGGACCATCGTATTCCAGAGTGTCTCCTCTTGTCAGATCAAGCTACACCGACCAAGCCACAAGGAAATAGGAAGCCGCAGGGCAAGCTTCAAGCCCTACAAGAAGATGATACGGGAACCACCGAGGAGGGTGGACTTGTTGAAGGTACACTTACTATACATGATAGGCCGGCATTTGTTCTGTTTGATACCGGAGCGACTCATTCCTTTGTTTCTCGGAAGTTTGCTAAGTCCTTAGCTGTGAAAACTGTGTTGATGAATTCTCCATTAGAAATTTCAACCCCTATTGGCTCTGGATCCGCTATTAAAACTTTCTATCCCTCTACTAAGGTCATGATTAGTGAACATAATATGCCAGCAGATTTAGTTTGTATGGGATATGAAGGATTATGATGTAATTCTAGGAGCTGATTGGTTGGCTAAGTATGAGGCCAATGTTCACTGTAGCACTAGTTCGGTGTCTTTTTATGGACACCCTAGACTTTCTTTTTTTGGGGTTAGGCACTCTAAGTTTGTGCCGCTTATTTCGGCGCTTCGTGCTGAGAAGTTGTTAAGGAAAGGATGTCAGGATTTTCTAGCCTTTGTTTCTTTAACCCCTGAAGGGAAGATTGAGATAAAGGACATTCCTGTTGTCCAAGATTTTCAAGATGTCTTTCCGAAGGATTTGCCACCGCCTGAGAGAGAGGTTGTCTTCTCTATTGATTTAACTCCTGGTGTGTCTCCTATTTCGAAGGATCCGTATCATATGTCTCCCGCGGAGCTGACGGAACTAAAGCAACAATTGATGGAATTGCTTGAGAAAGGGTTCATTCGTCCAAGTACATCCCTGTGGGGAGCTCCAGTGTTGTTTGTCTGGAAGAAGGATGGCTCGATGAGACTATGTATCGATTATCGGTAATTGAACCAGCTTACTATCAAGAACAAGTACCCATTGCCGAAGATTGACGAGCTATTTGATCAGATAGCAGGAGCTCAATATTTTTCTAAGATCGATCTCCGATCTGGATACCATCAGTTACGGATCAAGGATGAGGATATTTATAAGACGGCTTTTCGTAGCAGGTATGGGCATTTTGAATTCGTAGAAATCCTATTTGGACTAACCAATGCACCTGCAGCTTTCATGCAGTTGATGAACAGCGTGTTCCAGCCCTATCTTGATCAATGGGTCGTGGTGTTTATTCATGACATCTTGATATACTCTAAGAGTGAGGAGGAGCATGCTGAACATTTGAGGATGGAGTTGTAGTTATTGAGAGACCATCAGTTGTATGCCAAGTTTAGTAAGTGTAATTTCTGGCTGCAAGAAGTGTCTTTTCTAGGACATATTATCACTAAGGAAGGTATATCTGTTGACCCTTCGAAAGTTAAGGCAGTAAAGAATTGGGATAGACCTACTAATGTAACTGAAGTAAGAAGTTTTCTAGGCCTCGCAGGCTATTATAGAAGGTTTATTAAAGATTTCTCCAGAATTGTGGTACCCCTGATAAGACTAACCCGCAAGGAGAACCAATTCTATTGGTCAGAAGAGTACGAACACAGTTTTCAGACTTTGAAGGAGTGTTTGACTACTGCCCCTATTTTGGCTTTACCCTCTAGAGAAGGAGGTTTTGTAGTGTACACGGATGCATCAGGTATTGGCCTAGGTTGTGTGCTTATGCAACATGGGAAGGTGATAGCTTATTCCTCTAGGAAGTTAAGGAAGCATGAAGAAAATTACCATGTTCATGATTTGGAACTTGCAGCAGTAGTTTTTACCTTGAAGATTTGGAGGCACTATTTGTATGGAGGGACCTTCACGGTGTTTTCAGATCACAAGAGCTTGAAGTATTTATTCTCTCAAAAAGAGCTTAATATGAGGCAGAGGGGATGGCTTGAGTACTTGAAGGACTTTGATTTTTCTATAGAGTATCATCCTGGAAAGGGCAATGTGGTGGCAGATGCCTTAAGCCGCAAGTAGATAGCAAAATTATCAAGTCTCATGTTACAAGAGTGGAAATTACTAGAATAGTTGGCTAATTTAGACATTAATGTCAGCGAAGATCGGGTTATGATTACACAAATTCAACTTCGCCCAGAATTATTAATGGAAATTCAGTCCTTACAAGACAATGATCTGGTATTGGTAGAGATCAGGGAAAGTTTGAGCAATAGACCTGATTTCATGTTAGCCGATGATGGCAGGTTACTATTTCAAGGAAGCACCTGTGTGCCAGACATAGTCGGGATAAAGAGCAAGATTTTAGAAGAAGCTCATAGGTCTAGGTATACTATTCATCATGGAGGTACTAAGATGTATCGAGATTTGAAGAGACCTTTTGGTGGCCAAGTATGAATAAGGAAGTTGCAGAATTTGTAAGCATATGTTTGGTGTGTCAACAAGTCAAGGCGAGCATTTCAGACCTGTAGGGAAATTAAAACAACTTGATATACCTCGATGGAAGTGGAAGAGCATTGACAAGGATTTTATCATGGGTCTACCTAGGACTCGTGGAGGATTTGACGCGATATGGGTTATTGTTGATAGATTGACTAAGTCTGCCCATTTCTTATCCATTAAGTCCAGATGGACAGTTGATGTTTTGGCTGCTTTGTATATGAAGGAAATTGTAAGGCTTCATGGAATACCAGTCAGTATTGTGTCTGATAGAGACCCCAGGTTCACTTCGCATTTCTGGAAAGGATTACAAGAATCCCTGGGTACTCGTCTGAATTTCAGCACGATTGTTCACCCACAAACGAACGGACAAACTGAAAGAACCAACCAGATTGTGGAAGATATGCTTAGAGCTTGTGTGATGGATTTTGGAGGCTGTTGGCAGGAGCATTTGGCTCTGATTGAATTCGCCTACAATAATAGTTACCAGTCCAGTATCCAGATAGCCCTATTTGAAGCTCTGTATGGAAGAAGTTGTCGATCCCCATTATGTTGGGACGAGGTAGGTGAGAAACAATGGTTGGGACTAGATCTCATTTCAGAATCATCTAAGAACATCTGTATTATTAGAGACCGTTTGCAAGTGGCACAATCAAGACAGAAGAGTTATGCTGATAATAGGAGGAGAGCCTTAGAATTTCAAGTTGGTGAGCCTGTGTTCTTGAAAGTTTCACCAACAAGAGGAATCCAAAGGTTTGGTGTTTGCGGCAAGCTAAGTCCAAGATATGTTGGTCCATTCGAGATTCTAGAAAGAATTGGAGAAGTTGCATACCGTTTAGCTTTACCACCCCAGTTATCTGGAGTTCATAATGCCTTTCATGTATTGATGCTGCGGAAGAATGTGTATGACCCCACTCATATCATCCAGCATGTGGATTTGGAATTGAAGGAAGATTTGACTTATGAAGAAAGACCCATCAAGATTTTGGACTGCAAGCAACAGCAACTCAGAAGCCGATCTATACCTATGGTCAAGGTTCAGTGGAGTCGGCGAGGAACGGAAGAAGATACTTGGGAATCGGAGGACGTTATTCGGAAGCAATATCCTGACTCATTCCAAGGTTAGTTACCTTACTCCCCACTTCGATATGTGCAATGAATTTGGAGGACCAAATTCCTTCAAGTGGGGGTGGGTGTAGCACCCTGGTATATTATTGAATAAAATAAAGGAAATTATAAAGAAAATTCTTGAAAATTTCAATAGGTCAAAATTCCAACCAATTTATAAAAATCCCAAAAAATAATATTCGTGTAAAGGACTAACAGCTTAGCAAGTTTGTCTTCTGTAGTCAGCCCAAAATAAAATTTTAAGTAAGCCGAATTAGCAGATTTTGGCCCAAATAAACACTTAATCTAACCGGACCTTAATTCGTGAAATTAGAGCCCAATTCTCGATCTTTTAAGCCCAAACCGGACCCAAATGAACCGCCTAGATTAGCTTAATGTTTCCCCTCTCGATCCCCATTGAAACCCTAACCCTAGTGAGAATATTTGGAGGAGTTTTGGCAGCGGCGACCCGGTCTAGCGTGATTCGCGCACCCCATGTTTCGGAGGACTCTATCCTCGTTAATCGATCCTTCTAGACTCAATTGACTCTATATAATAAACTCCTAGCAAACCTAGAAAGGATTGGATGTTGTGGCAACCGACGAGGAGTGTGGACGAGGGTGAATTCCGACGATCATCGGAGAGGTGTCCCGTGGCGACCGATGACCTTCATCCCTCTTCTTCCTTTGATTAAGGTAGGTTCTAGCAGACCAAACCCTAATTATTATACATTGTTAGATTCATCTCTCAGTCCTCTTCCCGTTGGTTTAAAAATCCCTAAAATCGATGTAGTAACCTGCGAGAATTCTAAGTTCTAATGGAAGCATGTCAGATTTAGGGTTTCTTGACGATCCTTGCTTAAGGTAAGGATTAGCAAGCGTTAAGATTAAATTGATCTTGCTATCATGTGCATATTCCTGTTCTCGTTCCAATGGTAGCTTTTTGCCCAAATTTCATGCTTTATATGTTGTGTATTAGTCATTTTCATTACCCCTACTCGAGCCCGTTAGGGTTCAGGCATAGCGTCCTTGGCGCAGTCCTAACAGGATCTGCTCTGTCTTGAACGGCCCCGTGATAGACCGTGTGGTCTAGGGCGATGGCCATTTATTGACCGTTTAATTACCATTTAATTGTCTTGACGTTCCAATCGCCGTAGTAAGGACGGCTATGTTCAGACCGTGTAGAGGTCCTTGCAGCCCCTCGACAGACCGCTCCACCCCGTCTGGCCCCCTGGCTCTAGGGATTGAACGGACTGTCGACCGACCGCTGAGGCCTCTGAATGGTTCTGTACAAACCGCGCCGTTCTGCCGAATTTTTTATTCCTGTTCTAGCATGATTCATCTTAGTTAACTAATGATAACAGTAATTAGTAACCCACATATTAAATTAGAACATATGAAAGTTAAAAATTTTAATTTTCTTGCTTAGTTACTCTCTCATATCCTTATTCTTCATTCCAATAAAGTTAATCTCAAACATGTAGTATGGTGAATGAACTAATGATACTAGGATTGTTTGACAGTCACTCTACTCCGGTGGAATTGACTGACCGCCGTACACTTGTTTTTCGATGATCTCTAGCCTTCAATTCTTGTAATGGTTGGAACTCTCTGTTGGATACTCCTTCCATCGAACTAGGACCTCTATTATAGGACCTTCGTAAGCCCCCGCGAGCCTGGGATTCCCACTAAGACGTTGGGTAGGGTGTACCACAAGTCCTGCACCTGTTGACTCGATTGAATCGCTTGGATTACCCTAGTTTGAGCCACAATTCAAGTTAGACTGTCTGAGTTATTGCGCGGCCCAAGCTGGACCGTGTAACACGTGGAAGGGCCCAATATGAACCGTGTAATTCTGGCAGAATGCCCTATCTTGATTGGTCGATTATCCTTGTTCTATCTTCGACCTGGTTATGTTATAGTCGACCCAAAAAGCCTCTGGGCTGACCAACGGATAGTGGGCTGGACCCTGGTTCAGTTTCACCCCGCCTATGGTAACCCAGGAGCCCATTTCGATGGACTTCTCTTGGCTAGTTACGCCAGTACTGAACGAACGGAATAGGCCCGTTCAGTTGGTTAAGCAGATCAAATTGGACCGTTTAGTTCCTGAGCTGCCCATTTCAGACCGCGTACTATCGTCTTGGGCTTCAGATCATTCCTGTGGTGAACGGCCCATAGTAGACCATTTATATCTATTAAAAAACCAATTTTTGACTGTTCTATAACTGGAGCGGTCCATAATAGACTATTCATTCATGGCTTCTATTAGGTTGTTCTTCAGCCCGATCTTTGGAGCCGCCTAGATACCGACCGTCCATTGTCTGAGCAGCCCAGTACGGACCGTGTATCTTCCAGAATTATTTTCCGTGATTGTTCGTGTTTGAATGAGAGGACCTATTGGTTCTTGATAATTTGAACTTTCTGATCAAATATATACTTCACTTACCCTTGGAATTTTTCTGAGGCAAGTTCTATACCTTGAAATTATTGGCCATTTAACTTGATTAATGTCTAGACATAACTTGGGATCTTGGATCCACCAAATCAATGCCAACGCATCATAAGGGCCCGGTCTGGTCTTGAGAAGAGCGCCCGAAAAATACTTGTGCCTCGGGGAGTTGTAATGACATGGTGAGGCATTGCACCGAGTGCATGACTAGCGTGATGTCTATGACATATTCTTGAACATGATCTCTCTCTTGTATTCTATTTGCTGAATTCCTTCGAAATTAGTTACATGACTTGGTTATTTCATGCTTGATTGGCCAATTCCAGTTATACATTGTTCATATTCTCTTACTACCTTATTTCAGTTATTTATATCATCTATTCTTTTTTTTCTTTCTCGATTCAACATAAATGCAAATTGGTTAATTACTTAAACTTGCCTGCTATTACCTACTAAGTGTTCACTCACCCAGTGGTTTCCCCCTTTTTCGGGTAGCTCAGGTGAGGACTCGCAAACTGATGGGGACGGGCAAGAGTGAAGCCCTAGAGCGAACCAGTTGGAGGACTATGTGGAGTCGGAGAGTCTTTAGTCAAGTTGTGGTTTAGAGTGTTGTCTAGTTATGTTGTAATAAGTCGGTGAATGTAACTTTGATGAAGTCAAATGTTGTAGTTTTTCTTAATTTCTTTGATTGGGTTTGATGTAAGACTTGGTTTTGATTAATTAGTAATTATTAGATTGGTATAATCTTTTGGTTGTTGTGATGAATGTCCGATTCTCTAGCGCAGGTCATAGCATGTCTGGAAATCAACATATTGTTATTATCTCTTTCTACTGCCAGTCCCGATATTCCGCGTCGGGGCGTGACAGAAGAGATGGATCAGTCACACAATTTTCAACCCACTGCACAGAGAAATTTTAAGGTGGATCGGGACCACAGCCGGGCTCCTTACGTCCACCCCTCACCAAAACCAGATGAGGCATTCTACGTTGCAAACGTAGCAACACACATGGTGAAAAGTCCCCAACAAAATGCTGATACACAACTTAATCGGGATGAACCCCCCCCCCCCCACACACACACGCTATTTTTACAGCCACACATTGGGACGAACCCCAAACAACACACACACACTGCTAATCGTGGCAACCACACGGGGATGAACCCTAGAAGAAGAACACACTGCAAAGATGCAGCAACCCATAGGGATGAACCCCAAAAACAAACACAAACCCTGATACACAGCTTGACTCAAGGAACAAGCTCCTATACCACACACGTACGGCTGCTCAGCAACCAAAACACACTCTGATCCCTAAAATAGGGTACCGAAAACACGTTGACACCAAATTGACTACACACGGATAATAGATGAAGAATTTCAAAAAGAAAACTACAAATTAAAAGAAAGAAATGGAACTGTAGCTTCAGATTGAAATCTAGAAGCTGAAGATGTAGATCTGGACTCAGATCTTAAGCTGCTCTGCCTCTCTGTTCAGTGGCTAGATGATAACTTGGGGAGGAAGACTCTCTCAAGCTTTTCTCAGATCTTCCATCTCAGTACTACGATCGCACAGGCCAATTGGTAGATTGCACTCCTCTCTTTTCTTCTACTCAGAGGCTCTTTGAAATGCTCAGGGCGTCTCGTAGAATTTCTCCGCCGTCTCTCTAGTTCTCCAGGGTGAGTGATGATATTTATAGTAGAAAATACCGGATAATTCTCCATTTCCAAGCTATTTTCTGATTGGTCCATGATAAAAATAGAATATTCTAACCTAAGACCTTTCCAGAAACCGAGGCACGTGACCTGGAGGCGTGTGCCAATGATTGGAGAGAGGAACCACGTGACTGCCTAAATGCTCACGTGCTTGTACGGCTGGCCTCTTGTCAGTCGACTAAATAGTAAGATCTATCGACTTGAACTTCATGTCTGTCGACTGAGCTTATCATTACTGTGAGAGTTCGTACTAGGCCTAGATTCAGGCACAGCCCATCCATTGTATGCATCATTTGTTGGCTCACTCATCCAGCCATTGTCTATCTTAGAGGAAAATGAATTGGCAGCTTGTGAATCTCAGCCATTGTGAGTGGCATTATCCGGGCTACCTTAACCATTAATGCTTTCAGGCTAAGGAACCTTTAGCCGATTGAATAGAGGCGCTGATAGCCATAGCTAACTCCACATCGTCTGAGACTATAAGAGCAATAGCAGTTGCTGTAGAAATTCATGCATTAGGCAACAGAGATACATGTGCACCTGCTGGCACTACTGGATGGGGAAAGTTGGCCTGACTCATTCCCCTGCATGCATTAGGAAACCATAATACTTGTCCCCTTCTTGTACTACTAAGAACTTTAATCTTGTTCTTGCATTAGTATTGACAACAACCAGCATAGGATCTGGTTGGTTGAAATTTTGTTCTTCAATTTTAACCTTCGAAAGAGTAATAACACTCATTGGCTGAGCAACCTTGAAGACATATGTCGACTTGATGGAGACCAAGTCGATCTCTAATCTCAGCTAACTATCCTTTCTTCGAGGTCGACATAGTGTTGGATTTGATGTTCTCTCTGTGTTGCCTCTGTTGACTCTTCTGTACATCTATCGACTCTTCTTCACATCTGTCGACTGAGTTTGAACTTGGTCGGTTGATTTTTACCTTGTTCTGTCGACTCTGTCTCTGCGGATAATTTATTGTCTTCCACACTCTGCCCATCTACATCCCATATTTGTTGTCTCATGAGGTGACATCTTGAGCTTCTCGTTCTATGTCTTGTGCCTTGTCTCAATCCTCAAGTTCTTTAGCATGCTCTTGGCCTTCCTGCTAATGTCTGTATGTTGGATCTTCTATTTTGATGATGACATACTATGATTCATGATGAGTGTGAAATTATTATAGCACTAATCTCTGGTTATGTTGAACAGGTGTTATATTCACTTGATAAATAATGCGTCTCAAAAGAATAGGTAGAAGCAGCAATGCACTGCGTCGATGCAGCAGAACAAACTGAAACAACGTCTCATGCAATCAGGTCTAAGCATCAAGTTGTTACATCGATGCAGCAGAACAACCGGGAACAACTATCATATGACAGGTCAAAGCACCAAGTGTTGCATCGGTGCTATTAAGCAAATATGCTGCAAGGATAGGTCGAAGCAACAGTAAGTGATCCGACGCATCAGTTGGCAGGAAATGAATCATTCTCAGCTGCATCGACCTGACGAACCTCTACCTCGACGCAGCAGTGGACCCAAACCAATTAATGAAGATATGTTTCCAGATCAGATCCAAGGTGGACTCAAGTGACAATCAGCACGTGATGATTATCCCAATGATTGAGCCCATGCGTGTACGAAGATAGAGCTCTCCAGATGTGCACTTTATGGCGGGAGAATGTTCCCTGGCTCCCTAAATCAACAAGGGAATCTCGTGGGGTCCACGTGTGGTAGAGTTTTTGCAAGAGACATAAAAAGAAAGAAAAAGAGGAACATCAGCGAAGATTGAGGTGTAGAGAGAAGGAAAAGGGGTAGAGTAAGCAAGTTAGTTCAAAGAAAATTGAGAGAGACCACCCAGTCCAGAGAGAAGAAGAAAGAACAGTCCATAGAGAAGAAGAAAGAGCTGTTCAGAGAGAGAAGAAATGAAGGCTAGGCAGAGCATCGGATTTCAGTGATAAAGGCTTCGTTAGAAGCTACAGTTCACCGTGACTCTTTTATGCTTCACTAAGTATTTGTGTTTCACAACTTCACTATATTTCCTTTCTTATTTTTTTTATTCATTTCAGTCAGTCCTTTGCCTTATTGTGCTCGGTGCACACAAGGTGGTTACGCACGGTTCATCACTATGTGTGGGTTGTTCTGGGAAACCAGAACGTGGAGGGTTGTTCCTCTGGATCCCTCTGAGATTTCATAGGAAGAGAGAATTGGATTCTCTTGTTTGTGAGCAGTAGGTTGCTGTTCACGGTTTCTTCTATCTTTGCAGAAGAAGGGGGGACTGAGTTACTCCTGTCACTGCTCATAGCAGCGGATCTGGTCTTTGCTGGTGCAAGATGAAGGTGAGGGTTTTATTTCCTTTGTTCAAGCTGTTCGACAGCGGTTGTAGTGGAGTGTTCTCCACGGTCTTGTGTTTGCAAGGGAAGCCTCACTCGGTTTGAGCGAGGGGTGGACGTTAGTCTGTGAGTAGCAAACCAAACCACCTTAAAAATCATGTACAAGCATGGTTTGTTTGTGAGTTTGCTCCTTGTCTCCTTCCTCCCTTCACAGGTCATTTGATGAGGTGAATGCCGAGTTTGATATGTTGATATATTGTGGTTATTTGATCTGTGTGATTTGCTAAGTTTCTTTCGCTATATATAGGTTCAATTGAGTGCACCTTATGTTTCCGTTCAGCTCTGTGACTGTCCTCTAAGTGTTTGGAACTGTGTTTGACAGAATCTCCAGCTGTCTAATTTAGCTCTATTTGATAGATTTGCTTCCGTGAGCGCATTGGATTATTGCTTGGTCTATCTATATCTGGTGGACTTCATTTCTATTGGTATAGTACTTTTTAATTGAGCATAAGCGTTTATAGGGTATCTATTCACCCCCCCCTCTAGATCCTAGCAGCGCACCTAACAATTGATATCAGAGCAGGTTGCTGGTATTATCAGTTCCAAAGATCTGCAGAGAAAAGGTCTTTCTGCGCTATTACTATTTTCATCTGTCCGGTTTTTCAATGGCTTATCCACCCATGTTTGATGGTGCTAGTTTTAATTCCTGGCTAGGTAGTCTGTGTGAATTTGTCAATTCTGTTAATCCAAATCTATGGAACCTTATCTACCAAGGTCACATAGATTGCCTAAAGATAAGTCCAAATGGACCAATGTTCACAGGAAGAAAAACCTTGATAATCTTAGAGTTCTAAAGCTAATGCAAGCTGCTGTTGACACTAACATAATTCCTTCTATTTCTACATGTCGCACTACTAAGGAGATATTAGACAAATGCATGGCCATCCACAAGAAGGAAGAGCAACATAAGTGTTTCATGGTTGACAGTATGCCAAGTCATGAAGAAGATGAAGAAGTGGTAAGTCCTGCATTTGAAAACTTTTCTATAGAAGACTAGGATGATGCCTATGCTGATTTGATTGAATCTTATGAAAAATTAAGAAAACAAAACAAATCCTTGAAAAAGAAATTAAATGATTCAGATCACCTTAATTTTGATAATAAAAGCTTGAAAGCCTTGAAATCTAAAAATGATGGTCTGAGAAAACAATTGAAAGTTCTTCATGTTGTCAATTCTGAACTAGAAGTAGTATTAAAGCTTGAAAATGAACATCTCAGAAATCAAATAGAAGAATCTGAAGAAAAACTCAAGAAACTTGAAGAAGAAAACAATCTGATCTCTAAGAAATTTGAAGCTACTAAGGTAGTAAATGTTGAATTTCAAAAAAATACATGTTCTAATAATTCTACCTATAATGTTTGTTCATTTGTAAAAGAATATAATGAAGGTCTGCACTCTGATCTTGAATGGCAAAAGAGACTAATTGACTCTTTGAAAGAAGAAAATATACATTTGCTATCTAGGGCATTAGAACTAGAACAAGTAGAGGAAGAACTGATTGAAAAACTGAATTCAATGCCCAATGATGAAAAACAAGTTGAGGAAACTGAGAAATTGAAACAAGAAAATGAAAAGCTCAAAGAACTGAATTCAGCCATATCTGAAAAACTTCTTGTTCTAGAAAAAGGAAAATATGTTTGCCTAGATGAGACTGAAAAATTGAACATTTTGTTAAAAGAACTTGATGATCGCAAATCTGTCAATGAACCCTTAAAAATTAGAGTTGCTGAGTGCGAAGAAGAAATGGCCAGTTGTGATATTAGTATCACATCCCTCCAACATGAGATTGACAATCTTAATGACTCTCTGTCTAAATTTGTTGAGGGAAGGGATAATTTGGATAAGCTTCTTGGAACTAAAGTAAATTTTCAGAGAGAGGGGCTGGGTTACAACCCAGTGAATAAGAAAAGTTTTGAAAATAAACTTTATACTTCATTTGTGTTTAGCTCTGGGTCAACCAGTACCTCAAACTCACCAATTTTTTACTTCACTAACCAAAAGAATTCTAAACCAACTTAAATCAAAAAATCTGAAACAAAGTGAAAAATAGAAAAAGGTCAATGATATGCACTTTGTACATGAGTCTGCCACACACACACATGTACACAAAAAGAAAAATTCATGTCATTATTGTGGAAGACTTGGTCACTTGATGCATGAGTGTCGCACTATGAAATTGGATGACCTGAATGCTTGCAAAAGAACAAATGGAGTCAAAAATTCCAAAATGTTTTAGATAGAAAAGGCTCATCTCAAAAGTTTTATGTACATGTTAGAAGATGTCATGTTGAAAATCATGGCGTGCAGAAAAAGATAATTCAGTGTCTTTATTGTGGAGTGGTTGGTCATGCAATGTATGACTGCTTTGTTATGAAAAAGGATGAATTAAAGACTTTTAGAAATCCCATTATCCAAAGAAGGCCAAAATTGTTCTCCAACAAAAGGCCTTACCGTCACAACTATAGAAGGACCGTCCATACAATCAAGGACTGTCGGCACTTGAGAGAAAATCATAGCTTCCATGATAGAAATGGCAAAACTACTGCCTTCCCACAGAAATTTCATGCATATCCTTTAAAGAAGAATTTGAATGCATTTAATCACTACAAGTACTGTGGGAAATTAGGACACATAATGAATGATTGTTTCGTCATGAAGCTTGATGATTTTAATGTTCTAAAATCATGGACAACATCGGTGAGAGGTGCAACTAACTTTTCAGGACCCAAGATATCTTGGATACCTTTGAATAGGAAATGAGAATTTGTTCTTGCAGGTGTGCCTTGGAGCAAGGAAATAAAGGTGGTTCAATAAATGAGCAAGGCACCCTAGTTGGTAAAACCCAAATTTTTTTACTAGATCTATTAGTCTTTAAATGGTTTCATCCTAGAAATAGCAGTTCATGTTTTAACTCTGTCAGCTAGTTCAAGTGTTTCAATTTGGCTTGCTTAATTCTCATGTCTCTAGAATAGTTGTGCAACCAACCCATAGGTATATAAAATGGTGTTGGGAGAAAGATAGATTATCTCTGTTCAGAAACTCACACTATGCATGATCCACTATGAAAAATTTCTAGCTGCATAAATGATCATACATAATTCCATTACATTTCACTTCATGACTGTATGGTATATTAAATAGTGACATGTTAAAGGGCAGGTTAAGCCTATCCAGAAACTATCATTATACGTGATGGGTTTTTCGGATCCAAGTTCTCTGCCAGGTACCATAAGTCAACTACATTTCACTTATACATGGTGTGACTTGCATTATTTTAAAGTCATTAGATCATACATTGATTGAGGGGGAGTCTGGTATGTTGGTCTGAACTGTTGAGAAAGTTTATGCATAGATTGAGGGGGAGTCTGGAATGTTGGTTTGAATGTTGAGAAAACTCAGTGAACTCTTGGAGTTGCAGAGCTTGTGTAAGTCGATGTCATGTTCAAGTTGCATCGACGTTGCAGTTAAGAAAGCCTAGAAAAACATATTCTGTTTGGCATCAGTGAGTTGACGTCTGTGAAAGCTACTCCGACTCCTTTGTGATATTTTGTCAAATCTATTCCTTCGGTCTGGCATTGTGCGGTCGACACATCCTTGGATGTAAATCGACGTAGCACACCTTGGTCTGTTAATCTGAACTGATGCTATTCTAATGCTTGGACGTAGTCATCTCTTGCGTCGAATCAATCTCTCATGTATCACCCTTCTTCAATGTCTTAAGTCTTACACAATCATGTTCAGTCTTTTAAGTCTCTTGTGTTAATCTTTTTTTCAAAATTGTCTGCTCATTCATAAATCTTGTGCACAGAAAGGCATAGCTTAAGATTCTTTGAATCTGCTCATATTTATTGATTTAAGGGAAACCACTTCAAGCACTCTTCCTTCAAGAGAACCCTCGGTCTTGGCCGACCAACCTCTTATATTGTAGTGGTTTATTGTTTATGGTCATTAAATTTGAGCTCATTTGTCCAGAAACTGATCAATCTTGCATAAATAATAGGTTAAAAACATTCTGAAAAAGTCTATGTCCTAACCATCTCTGAATCCTTGAAAATTATGTGTAAATGAACATCTTTTGTAAAAGAATCTTATGCACATATTGACTCTAAAGCTCTGTAAGATAAATCTGGAAGGAGTTAGGGAATACGCCATGAATTAAAAAAAATTATGGCAGAGCAATGGTACAACCTTCAGGGAAACTACATCTCTGCATCAATGAAATGCTCCAGATAATGTCATGATGAGGGTTGCTAACTCTGTCCAAAAAGAAGCATAACGGTTAGCCACACTGAGTAACTAGGGATTTTGGCGTCTAATCAACGTGCTTCCTTGAGTCAAAAAATGTTGGCTATACTAGATTGCCCAATATTAAAAATATATATATATGGTTGGCTCTTGCTGACGATAGATCTCTTAAGGTGTTTGTTTTCAATATTTGTTAGAAATTCTCCTAGAGATGTGAGCTGATAATAATGAGTAAATGTGAAAGAAATGGGCAGGGCATGATTCTTAAAATGAATATTTTTCTCTATTAAATATGCATAATGGGTGAGTTTAGGACGTTTATGTCTTGTGATTTAAACGTATAAACCCTAAACCATTATAATTTGTAAGAGTTTTAAAGCCATCTCTAAAGGAAGGGTAATTTGGTAATTTTCCCTGGTAATTGGTAAATAAATTGGATTCACTGATTTGAAGCAATCATCTATATCTTTAGGTCTCGTCTTCTCCATTTTTTCAACTTCTCTGAAAACCCCAAAGTCTGTGCTTCACCCTCATCCCTTGATGCACCAGAGACTTCTTTCCATCTCTATGCTGTTGGGATCTAGTCAAAAACACACCATTCCTCTATACTCTTCTCAACCTCATCTCACGTTAGTTACCCTATCTCCTCGAGTATACTTCTCTTGCTTCGTTTTTGCTACAATGTCTCCTCCAACCACCAGAAGCAGAGGAAAGCAGTCAGCTTCAAAGAGATGGCCAGTAGGTGCTACACGCATGTCCATGGAGCCTCGGAGTAAGTTCGTTCATGATAATGTTGCGTCTACCAGTGGCTCTCACCTGCCGCAGTCAATGAGGTTGTCAAAAAGGAAGGACCGAGAATCTGACTCTACAGCCAGAAAAAGAAGGGTTACCCAGGAAATTGAAAGGCAAAGTCCAATAAGAGAAGAGCACAGTTATGAAGGTGACGAACCAGGTGAATCTGTGAAAATTCTTTTTCTGAGATACATTGATATTCATGACCATGAATTGCTCGAGAAATTTCTGAGTTAATGGAGATTATAGCTTTTCAAGGTTGGAAGAAGTTTGTTAGTAAACATAGACTATATTACCCCAAGCTGGTCACTCAATTTTATGATAATTTGAAGTATGATCCCAGTATACCAAAGCTGTGGACTTATGTTAAGGGGGTTGAGATTGAAATAACAAAACACCTACTGCACAAAGCACTGAGAATTCTAGAGGAGGGAATTGAAGAATTTGACTTTGAATATGAGGAGCATGAAGCTTATTCAATCATGACAAAGCTGTCAAGTGATCTCAATGATGTGAAACAGACTTATCTGACTAGTTTCAATACAAACAGACTCCCACCTTTGAAGAGGTTATTGCATCATATTCTTACTACAATAATTACTCCCCAAGGTTGTGGCAGGGGTCGTTTGACAAAGACTCAGTGATTCCTCTTCTATTGCTTGTTCAAGAACATTAAAGTATGCTTACCAGATTTGATGACTCAGATAATAGGTCACTGTAAGGATGCGAGTAGGCACCTACCCTATGCAGCTCATCTCACTGTTGTTTTCAAAAGGAAGAAAATCCCATTGGAAATGAAAATTTTAGGGAAATTCCTATGGCAAATGTTTATACCATGGACTTTGTCAGCAAATTTATGAAATTTAAAGTAGTTGATGGGAAGGTTCAAAGACAATTACTTGGGAGTCATGCGCAACAAGTGATTGAACCTCTAGAGCAAGCATAGCATATTGAGCACTAGCTTGAACAACAGCAGGATGTACCACCTCCAGCAGCCTAAGAAGGAGTTGAAATTCAACAGGAACCTGTTCAAGGTGCACTACAACTAGGGACACGCACTCCATCTGTCTCACCTCACTCCACTCCTAAACGTCAAGAATAAGATACTTTCCATGAGCTCTAAGAGGCAGCAGCTCGTCCTTAGACATCTCTAGCATCCACTTCCTCTACACAAGAGTCCGCTACTCTATACCGGTACATGTCAGCCCAATTTGGGTTAGTTCATTCTGCCATGAAAGAAATGTCAAATAACTTTCAGCAGATAATAAAAAGTCATTTAGGGTGTACTTACCGTAGCTGGAAATCAGATTGGGAGGCTAAGTGACAGGCTCAACAGTCATAATGACAACACCAAGTCTCAGCATGGCCGACTGACAAGATATTATGCACAGATCATAGAGAAACTACATATGATTACTGATGATATGAAATACATGGTCAATGTATTTAAGGATCATTACCCTCAGCCCACTCCTGAAGATCAAGAAGATGGCTAGTATCCGGTTGTAGATCCCACAACCTCATCTGCTATCCCAGTCCATGCATCTCAGCATGATTCCCAACTTACACATATTGCTGATATGATCTGGACCTTCACAACAACTTTAAGCACAAAAATGGATCTTTTTCAAGATGCTCTTTTTGAGAGACATTTTGAAATAGATCGCAACCTAAGATCAGCATCTCAAAGAATTCATCAAAATGCTGAGCAATTACGAGCAGTAATTCATAACTCTGGAATCATTTCCAGTAGTCCTTCAACAAGGGAAGCTTCTACTCAGACCGATGATCTCTAGTGTTTCAACAAACCCCCTAATTTTTTTTTGCTGATGTCAAAGGGGGAGTGAGAGAGTCTTAGTCCCTTGCATAGTATATTTCATTTTCTTTTTACTTGTGAAGCATACAGTTTTTGTCTTTGCAAATGTCTCTGGTTGAACATTGTTCTGTTGGTTCTTTAATGAAAAATGTTCTAATGACTCATAGTTGCCATCATCAAAAAGGGGGAGATTGTTGGATCTCTGGTTTTGATGATGACACACTATGATTCATGATGAGTGTGAAATTATTATAGCATTAATCCATGGTTATGTTGAACAGGTGCTATATTCACTTGATAAATAATGTGTCTCAATAGAACAGATAGAATCAGCAATGCATTGCGTCGATGCAGCTGAACACTGAAACATGGTCCCAAGAGACAGGTCGAAGCATCAGTGCGTTGCATCGATGCAACAGAACAAGCTACAACAATGCCTCATGCAATCAGGTCAAAGCATCAGGTTGTTATGTTGATGCAGCAGAACAACTGGGAACAACTGTCATATGATAGGTCGAAGCACCAAGTGTTGTGTTGGTGCTATTGAGCAAATATGCTGCAAGGACAGGTTGAAGCAGCAGTAAGTGATCCGACGCATCAGTTGGCAAGAAATGAATTATTCTCAGCTGCATCGACCTGACAAACCTCTACCTTGACGAAGCAGTGGACCCGAACCAATTAATGAAGATTTGTTTCCAGATATGATCCAAGGTGGACTCAAGTGACAATCAGCACGTGACGATCATCCCAATGATTGAGCCCACGTGTGTACGAAGATAGAGCTCTCCAGAAGTGCACTTTATGGCAAGAGAATGTTCCCTGGCTCCCTTACTCAACAAGGGAATCTCGTGCGGTCCATGTGTGGTAGAGTTTTTGCGAGAGACATGAAAAGAAAGAAAAAGAGGAACAGCAGCGAAGATTGAGATGCAGAGAGAAGAAAAAGGGGTAGAGTAAGCAAGTTAGTTCGAAGAAAATTGAGAGAGACCACCCAGTCCAGAGAGAAGAAGAAAGAGTAGTAAAGAGAGAAGAAGAAGGAGCTGTTCAGAGAGAGAAGAAACAAAGGCTAGGTAGAGCATCGATTTCAATGATAAAGGCTTCGTTAGAAGCTACAGTTCATCGTGACTCTTTTATGCTTTACTGAGTATTTGTGTTTCACAGCTTCACTGTATTTCCTTTCTTTTTCTTTATTATTCATTTCAGTCAATCCTTTGCCCTGTTGTGCTCGGTGCACACAAGGTGGTTGCGCACGGTTCATCACTATGCGTGGCTTGTTCTGGGAAACCAGCACGTGGAGGGTTGTTCCTCCGGATCCCTCTGACATTTCAGAGGAAGAGAGAATTGGATTGTCTAGTTTGTGAGTAGTAGGTTGCTGTTCATGGTTCCTTCTGTGTTTGCAGAAGAAGGGGGGACTGAGTTCCTCTGGTCACTACTTGTAGCAGTTGATCTGGTCTTTGCTGGTGCAAGATCAAGGTGACGGTTTTGTTTCCTTCGGTCAAGCTGTTCGGCAGCGGTTGTAGTGGCGTGCTCTCCACGGTCTTGCGTTTGCAAGGGAAGCCTCACTCGGTTTGAGTGAGAGGTGGACATAGGTCTGTGAGTAGTAGACCGAACCACCTTAAAAATCATGTCCAAGCGTGGTTTGTTTGTGAGTTTGATCCTTGTCTCCTTCCTCCCTTCACAGGTCATTTGATGAGGTGAATGCCGAGTTTGATGTGCTGATATATTGTGGTTATTTGATCTGTGTGATTAGCTAAGCTTCTTTCGCTATATATAGGTTCAATTGAGTGCAGCTTATGTTTCCATTCAGCTCTGTGACCGTCCTCTAAGTGTTTGGAACTGTGTTTGACAGAATCTCCAATTGTCTAATTTAGCTCTATTTGATAGATTTGCTTCGGTGAGTGCATTGGATTATATATCTGGTGGACTTCATTTCTATTGATATAGTATTTTTTAATTGAGCATAAGCGTTTATAGGGGATCTATTCACCCTCCCTCTAGATCCTAGCAGCGCACCTAACACTATCGACTTTGACTCGTATCTGTCGACTTAAACACTAAGTCTGTCGACCTGTTGACATATCTATAAACTTGAGTCTCATGTATGTCGACTTGGACTCATATCTATCGACTGAATTGAAGCTTAGTCGACTGATATTACCTTTCTCAAGATCAATAACCTGAACACTAAATTCTAAACATCATACAAAGAGAAAAGGTAACATGTATCTTGATGAGAATCAAAAATCACACAAGACTTGGGAATTAGAGTCAATTTAAAACTTCATTTTACAATTCAAAGTCCATTCAAAATCTCATGAAGAACACAACGGCATGATAAAAGTCATCAACCTACACAATGAATCATAGTTGGATCATTATCAAAAGCACAATAATGAATCATAGTTGGACATCATCAAAACCACACATGCACAACACAACTCATTGGCTCAGTAGGGGTCCCGCGGATCCCCACCGCAATGAAATTAGTAAGCAACAGTAACAGTAGGAACAACAATAACAATGATAATGAAAAAATGACGATGATCAACAGCGGCGAGAACGACGAGAACGGAGAGCGGAGGAAACACGGAGCCTATAAGCTAGTCCCATTCTTAACAAGGGAACCACGACTTGAAGTCGGGATTACCGACCGATGGTGAAACCCCAGTCCTACTACCGAGAGAAAACCTCACGATGATACGGTCGTAACAATCTGTCCCTACTGACAGAACCACTGACAAGGCCACGCGGCCACACACACACACAACCTCCACCCTCGAGAGCATATCTAACCACTGGCAAACCTCATTCTCGAGTTAGGACAAATGAGAGAACCCTGCCCTACACATAGGGCGACACCAGCCCATCTGCCGGAAGGGCCACCACAACATTGTTGGTAACTCAACATTCACTGGCATAGGGTCCGCTACTCAAGTATACACAACAGGGCCAGATGTGTCCACTGACATCTTATAACATGCCAAGGTCTCATATGCGCGCACACTACCCACACCCGGTCTCAGGAGGAGCAGAGGAGACACACACACACACCACACCCTGAGACTGGCTAGGATCCGTACCTCTACGCCTGTTAGTACAGTCGTGTCCAGCTACCTGACACGGGGTACGTGCCACTATGTCCGTCAGCAACGTACACTTTGTAGATCTAAGAAAATAAACTTAGAAAGAAATAAACAAAAGAATAAGGCATATAAGCTAAGAAGAATGGGGGAAAAGAAGAAGTGGGAGCATACGTATGTTGCTAATAGGAGGGTGATCGCCAAATACCCTGGGCCTCAAATGATATAATCAATGAAAAGAGGAGGGATCGTAGAATACCTTGAAGCATAGGATTGTGAGTGCCTTCCTTCTCTTCCTATCGGCCGGTCGACGGAGAGAGTCTTCCTTGAGATTACCCTTGCACAAAACCAAGACAAACACCAAATAAAGAATGGATTAGAAACCAAGGTGTAGTATCAAATACCAAATGAAATATGTATATAGCGTGAGAACATGGAGATGAACACACCTTATGGGGTGTTGCCCCTTTAAACCCCTATGCAATGGGTGGGAGATATGATGATATGAATGTAAAAGACGTGCAAGTGTTGCACTGAGGGATGGCTCAACGTGGTTGAGCTTAAGGAGATAAGAGATGAATGATGCATGCATGCAATGCAATAGACAAGGAAGCACAGAGAACAGAACAGAGAATATAGAAGAAGGAAGAAGAGCCTCGGGGTTTCTCCTGTGACGATCGCCGATGGATTGAATGCGAGAGAGAGTCTCCGAAGGATGCATCAATGAGCACGGGAGTACTCCTCTTCGAGGCACGAATCCAGCAGCACCTCCCCTCTGTGTGAAGTCCGCCCCCCTTCTGATCAAGAGCCGTAGGGCGTATTTATAGAAGAAGCAATTCCCAGAACAATTGGGATGACCATTTACGGAAGGAGATAAACTTGGGAAGAGTCCTCCCCAACTTGGAAAGCCAAGGGGAACCTTACCCAAGTTGAAACAGATCGCAAAACGAGGAAAGAAGGAGCTACGGATGAGTTTTGGAAACCTCAGAGAAATGGCGTCAGACCCTTTGGTCGCCCATTAAATGGGTGTCCAGCCAGAGAGTCGCTAATTCCAAGCCATTTTTAGAAAGATTAGAAATTTCTAAAATTAAGAAAGAAATCACGTCTGGGGTACCGGACGCGAATTAACAATTTCACAAACTTTGGATGGATTGAAAATATCAATTTTAGGCAAGGAAAGATGTGTCTTCTTCAGTGGACGTGTTAATGAAAAAGCGACGAGACGATTGGATGCATTTTCTTGAATTATTTAGGAAATTCGAATATTACCAAAATTCGTTAAGGAAATCGCGTCCACATGGGTAGACGAGTATCATTGAATTTCAAGAATTTGGTAATTATCAAAAAATAGAAAAAGGAAATCACGTTCTGACTTATTCTTGAATTTCAGGAATTATTAGAATAGTGTTAGAAAATGCGTCCTTACATGCAGACGCCTATTCTTGAATTTATGAAAATTACCAAATTTGTTAAATAAAATCACATCCGTCTTGACAGATGAGTATTCTGGAATTTCAGGAATTTGGCAATGGAAAAAGAAATAACGTCCACTCATTCGGTCGCTCAGTTAAAACGCGTCCAAGGGGTCTAACGCGTTAAGGAAAAGTTTCTGAAAAATTGAAGAAAAGCCCAGAAAAAATACATAAAATTAGGAGAAAGCTAAGGAAAGCTGAATATTCAAGAAAAATGGGAAAAATCACTCAAATAAGTCGATTTGAGGGTCAAATTGGGCATCACAATGCGATAGGAGATATGATCAAATGATGTCAATTTTAGCGTGTCTACAGCTATCCCGCCTTGGCGTCTGCTTTGCAAGGAAGTGACAACGAGTGGAATGGCATGGAAAGAAGTGGAATGGAATGGAAAGGAGTGAGAGTGAACTGAAAAGTAGACGCCAAGGTGTGATGAGACACGTGATCAACACCACCTGATGAGAATTGAATCAAAAGCTCGAGATGAAGCAATCTTGGGAGATTCAATGAAATCAACAATGTTTGGATAAAGGAGGGAATGAATGTGCACGCATGCACGAAGGAGATAAAAAGAGCACGATCAACTTCCATTTCGGTGGAAGTTCCCCAGGTCACAAACCTGTAGATTTCACCATTGGAGAGCGGTTACCAGTCAATGTGGACGAGCTGCAGCCAAGGTAGATTTAAGGAAAATGAATTGAAATAAGAGGATAGAAGTCCAGACAAGGGAGTCTTCAAGGAAACAGCCCAAAACGGTAGCAAGGCAAACTGAGGACACAATTCGGCATGGAATATCTCATATCTTGAAAATTAGGGATCATTTGACTCTCAAAATCTACTTATCAGAATGATTTTCCACTATTAGTTCAAAGTCCTACATGAATGCATGCTGGGTTCAAAGGAAAAATTAAAACAAATGACACCATAAGATAATCAAGGATAATATTGTTAAGCTGCCAAGACTGGGTCAAGAAACTGATTTTATGAGTTGATACTAAGCCGAAGCCTGTTTATTCGCGCACCAATTCACAAAAGGGAACCATCTTTCCCTGTCTTGGATGGCTCAACGGCCTATCCGTATGACTAAGATTCCTCTGGAATTATCATTATTTTTGATGAAAGGGAACTCAAATTCCAGATTTATCAAAGCCATAAAGTCCTTGATATAATCTAATAGCGTAGATAGCATATAGTAGGAATGCATACAGGAGATGGTGACAGCAATAAGCATGAGGGGAACTGAGAAATGATGTGCAAGCACCGTGGGACCTGAGTGATGATGATGTCTGGACGGTGGGACCAAAAGCTTCTTCCTGCGCTCAAAAATTCATCAGCCAAGATATAATGAAAGATAAAGCAGTTGAAGCAGTTTAGGCATAACATGAATAGCGTTGATCAAAGCATGTGAAGCATGAATTATACCAGAAGCAATATGAGAAATAGCAACATAGGATTTGCAGTGTGAAACCATAGCATTATAAAAGTATGAATGCACAAAAGCACACAAGCATCATTATTTCCTTTTAAATCCACGAGGATGACAACTTGGCCAATCATCAGATATATGCATGAAAGATCAAGCTTGGCTAAGATTTGTTCTTGAATGATTAGAATGAATGCCCAGAGCCCAGAGTTAATGTCCAGAGCGGCAGGGATAATCAGATGAAATCAGTAGGAATTACTCAGAAAGAAGTGGGAATGATATCCAATTGATCATGATAGGGAAGAATCAAAAGGTAGATAGCAATGAATGAAGAGGACTCATCCCAAGCTCTTGGGTCCTCGCAAAGAGTGTCCCTACAAAACAACAGCATCAGAAAATACAATGTATTTGTTTTGTTTTGTTTTTGTTTACTTTTTTTGAATATGCAAATTTTTATGAGTTTTGGAAATATTCAAAAAAAATTCAGATTTTGGAACATATTTCATTTTTTTGGGATTTTTGAAATATTCAACTTTCCTAGATTTTTGTTGAGAAATATTCATTTTTTGTTTGAATTTTGGATTTGACTTTGCTAATGCAGTATCAAAGGATGTTTAAACCGCTAGCTAGGGATCCTTGTTCTTTCCCCTTTCACTAAAAACTGCCCGAAGCAAGGCGTGCAGAGGAGATGGCGCCCTATGACCGGCTATCCTTGGCTAACGGTGCCCGTACCAAGGCCATACCCGAGAAACACTTGGTCTTCGAGAGAGAAGAGAAGAACAATTGGAGATAAGCCTTATGCAGGATGGGAGATATCGGGACTTGAATTCCTCCCAAGGTACTACCCCTCAAAGAGATAGTCTGTTGCGCTGGGGCTCTGTGCCTTTGATTTTTAGACCCTCGACATGCATACGACCAGGCTTTTTCCCTGCGGGGACTTTGCCTCTCTTGACATGCCTTTAACTCATAATTTTGAATTTGACTTTGATAATCATAATAGCCCTTTCTGGCTAGATTTATCATGAAAAGCTCTCTTTATTCTGGGTCAAGACTGTCCCTGTTTGAGACTTCTCTCGGATTGGAGATTACCTAGGCTGGTCATCTCATTCGTCAACCTCTTGCCACGACACTTGGCCAAGTGAAGAAAAGAAAAAACTTTCATGCATACCCATGGCATGGCTAAAGCATCAACAATTTTTTACCAAAGGAGGCCGGCTAAGGACGCCGTGAAGTGTGTGGAGTGCCCAGCTAAGGGTTGCCCTTAACAAGTGGGGAGAGAATGTTGAACTCCCAGTACGGGGTTCTTATAGCCAGAGGTGCTACAAGAGCAAGCCTAAAGACTCTTTTCTGAAATCCAATAAAGATAAAGACCTAGGATAAAGGCCTTAACTACCACTTTTAATCAAGTTAAGAAGCACTTCATGTTGAGAAATGTGCGTGAGGAATGGATGCAATCAAGAATGCAAATCTTACGCAAAAATGTTACCTTGCAACCTTACAAAATAGCAGCTATAAGAGGTGATGTTGATCATCATGGGATTTGTCCTCAAGTGGCAGATAAAAAGATTGGAAGTCAAGGTTTGAAGTGGCTTAACAAAAAGGAATGGTATCAAGACCAGACTCGGACGAATAAAGAGAAAAGGAAAAGAGGCGAGGGCTAGAACTCCCTCGCTAAGGCGCGGAGACCCTGATCACATAAAAGGTCTACAAAATGAACGGTCGTGCGCTCCGAGTCTTCAGCATCCTTAATATTCCCTGACCCCTTGGCGGTCCTTCCTCTGGCCGTGGGCGTAGCTCCCCCCCCCCGCTGCTGCCCCTTCCTCTCTCAGTGGCGTTCGTCCGCCCATGCCCGTGGTCTTCTTCGGCACCGGCGGGCACTCCCTCCTCGGTATCCCCTTCGAGCCCCCTCGTTGGTCAACCCTTCCCTGCGCCTTCGGCTATCGCTCCCCAGCTCCTGATGGGACAGCCGCAGCCACCGATCCCCTCGCCTCTTGCTTCCCCGCTTCTGCTTTTGCTCTGGTGACGGTTGGCGCCTGTGCCACCTCCCGTGCTGTGCCTTCCCCTTCCCTACCTTCCACCGGCTTGTTCCTTGCCTTCGCCCACGTCGCTGGAGGCGTCCGTGCCACTCCCTCCCGGCTTGCCTGCTAGTGCCTTTGCTTCTTGCCTTGACCTCCTCTCGCCTCCTTCTGGTGGCTGCGTCCCGGCAGGTGATGACCTCCCCCCCTCCCATTCATCACCACTGGTTTCTCTGGGTGCCAGAGGTCTCTGGGCTGCCCTTGCTTCGCCTAGCGCCCGCTCCCCTGGGTCTGCGTTGGAGGCCTATCTTACTGGCCCTTCGTGCTATGCCCCTCTTGCCCGTCAAGGCCTCGGTGTTTCCCTCCATTCCCCTCCTGCCTTTCCGCCCCCCTCCTTCCTCTCCTACTTTCCTTCCGCCTCCCCTACTCCCCCTCCTTCCTGTGCCCCTCTAGCCCGCTAGGGCTCTCGGTGTTGCCCTCTTGCTCCCCTCCTACATCTCTTGCCACCTTCGGCCTCCAGCCCTTGCCCCCCCTTCAGCCGTCCCCTTCATCGCTTGTCACCGGTAGACCCCGTGACTGCCGCTACTGCCCAGGGCTCTTCGTCGCTGCTCCGTTGTGGTCCCCTCTGCCACCTCGTCTCTGGGCTGTTCGAAGGTTCGCCAGCTACTGTGCTCACGTCCAGGGTGGGTGGCTCATCCAAGCTCGTCTCTTGGGTGGGCCACCCATCCCACTCGTGCTCCCGATCGCTGGCCAAGCTCAGTTCGGGCTTCGTTGTAGTTTTCTTGTTCGGACTTATTGGGCCAGGCTGCTGTGATGTGGGCCATGCGGCTTCCTCCTTCGACTAATCTATGCTATCTCCTGCGACGACGTTCTGCGTCCTCCACATCGGCCACGCTATTGTTGTCACCGGCCTCCTCGCCTAGCTGTGCTGTCACCGGCATCCCGGCAGTCACGTTCCTGTTACTTTGCCCCTGTATTGGGCCTCCGTGTTGCTTTTTCCCTTTTTTGGGCTTATTGGGCTTTGCCCCCATGCTGTAATTAGGTTCCTCCCTTCCTTTGTAGGATGACCCCTTGGACCCTAGTTGTCCCATGTATCCCCCAATCTTCTTCTCTCCTCTTTGCTTGCTTTATATAAAATCTTCTTGTAAGATGGCCGGGGTCGAGCTTCTCCCCTTGTCCCTTGCAAGTATGACTTTAGTTCAAAAAAAAGGGAAATCAAGTGGAGGAGTGAGGACTGAAGCCTCGGAAGTAGTGGGAGAACAGACAGATGCCCAGAGCAGTGGATGTGGAAGAAGTCGGGTCAGACTCGGGATCAGGAGGGATTAAGAGGAGAATTTGGTAAATGGAAAGAGGAGGATCCGGAGGAGTAGAATCATGATGGGAAAAAGAATCTGGAGGCTTCGGAGGGGGAAAATATCGAGGGACGCGATGCCCTGGGAAGAGTTATGGAAAAAGATGATTTAAAAGGAAGAAGAGGACAAAGGACGCGATGTCCCGAAGGAACAACAGAAGGAATCAGAAGAAAGATGGAAGGTCCGGAGGAAGATAGAAAGGGGTGCGAAGCCCTGAGAGATCTAGAGGTTCCGAAGGAATAAGACACCATGGGGCTCGATGCCCCGGGAGGACGAGAGAGAGATCCAGAGGGTCCGAATGCAAGAGTTGGGAGTGGGCGTGATGCCCTGAGAGAAATCTGGAGGGGGCGCAACACCCGTCAAGCAGGAAAAAATCTGGAGGATTCAGATATAGGAGGTGGGAAGGGGCGCGATGCCTTGAGAGATGATTGGAGGGGACGCGATGCCCGGGAAGTGTAAGGGGACCCGGAGATCCCGATGATAGAGATGAACGAGATGGGGAATGCGAAAGATCCGGAGATTCCGGAAGGCGGGGAAGATACGGGTCCGGAAACCCAGGAAAGAAGGAATGTAAATGCATGTGAATGTAATGCAATGGATGCGATGGATGCATGGAAGGCAATGAGTGCAAACAATGCATGGAATGAGAAGATAAGATCCTCCTCCTCACCCATGGAGTGGCCTATGAAAAATCGGTGATAGACAGGAGTATGGGTGAAGTTTAATAGAAGTTGGATAGGATAACGGAAGGCCCCTTAGCGAAAGAATGACCACCCTCCATAGCAACGAAAGTATACAACCAATCGGCCTAACGGATAAAATCAAAGCCCATGATGAAGCTTCAACAATAAATGCCAACTCCCTTGGAGGGCGAAGAGCAATAATGTAAGGGAGTTTGAAATTTAGAATGGGAAGCATCGTCTCACCCAGGGATTGTGGCGTATGAAAAGTGTGGAACAAAATGGGCATTCGCCCCTTGAACAGAAGAATGGGTTTGAAGTTAGAAAGTTGGGACAAGGGGTGCCATGCCCAACCCTTGGGCATGGACTTATACAGTATCAAAGTTTGACATTCTCTTTTAGTGAGCAGCGGCGGGGACTTGGCCTCTTCAACCATGCTCGGCACAAAAATACGGATTGGCACCCGGTAAATAAACTCTTGCATCTTGAACAGCATAGCCGTGGCCAACTCCTTCTTGCCCGGCTCTCGATCATCTTCGGCACAAGTACTTGCAACAATACACCCACTCCGAGTGGTAAAAGGAGGTGAGGCGGAGGTGGAAGGCTCCATGGATGGTGGAGGTGTAATGGAAGGTGTTCGAGGTAACATGTCTAGCCTCTCCCTTTGCTCATAAGCGGACGGGGTTGGCTCGAGTGCAAAAAGGGGTGGACCCTACTCAGGATTAGCCATGGGTAAAGGTGAAGTGTTAAGTGGTGGAGTAGGTGCAGTTGGGTTAGGGGTTAAAAGGGTAATGGAGGGCTGAGGTAGCGGTAAAAGAGGGCTAGTTGGAGAGGGTTTAGTGGTGGGCTCAGCGGAGGCCGGTGTAGTGGAGGTTAATGAAGGTATAACCGGTGAAGGCTTAGTGGGAGGTTCGGCGGAGGCCGGTGTTGTGGAGGCTAATGGTGTGGGTCTTAAAGGTGGTATAATGGGAGGTGTAAAAGAAGGAGGTTTGGTGCGTAGGAAATGCCGGATGGGGCGAGAGGTGTTAAGGGTAGGAGAAGACTCATGATGCACCGGCGTAGGTGATTGGAGTATCGACGTATCGTCGTAACACCAATAAGTCTTAAAAATGGGGGTTGGATCGGGGACGGTGGCATCATCCTGAGCAGGAGGTTCATCTGGTGGTAGTGGAGGGAGAGGAAAATGAAGGAAACATGGAAGGGGTGCCTTCGGAACTTCATCATTACGTGCCGACTTCAATTGTTCACATTCCGGCTCTTCGTTGTCAGGTTCGAGTGGACGCCATGGGGGAGGCGTATTAATGGATGGTGATGGTGGAATAGTATGATGCGTATGTGGAGGTGGAGGGCCATATTGATGAATGGTGTGGATAGGTGGAGGGTGGAGGGTGGACGGTGTCCACTTGATCATTGAAATTAGCTGGCTCTTGCTCACTTACGTTGATGCCGTAATTGTCTCTCCTATCCTTCCAATCTCTTTCCATCTTTGTGAGGTTGTTCAGGAAATCATGTAGAGGATTGACTTAAGGAGGAGTAAGAGGAGGAGCGGGCCACGGGCTTGTGACCCTCTTTAATTGTTCCTCCAATAAAGCGACTTTATGAACAAGAACTTAGAGGGGCATAACATGAGAAGCAGAGGGTTGGTAAAATGGCCTTGAAGGAGGGGCCGCATAAGATGGCCGTGGAGGGGGGTTAATGGGCTGACCTAGGGAAGGATCCGGTCGGGCCGGGTTGCAAGGAATAGATGGGCCTTGGGGCCGTGAAAGAGGAGGAATAGAAGGAGACAGGTGATGGACCACCCAAAGAGGGGTATGTGTGGAAGGAGGCGGGTGATGGGCCACCCGAATGGGAATATGAACAGGAGATGGAGGCGGGTGATGGGCCACCCGAATAGGAGTAGAAGAAGAATGAGAAGAATGAGATGCACCCTCAACAACGGCCTTAAGGGCCTGGATTTGTTGAGGGGTGAGATGATCTATTGGATGCAGGATTTGAGAGACTTTCTCGTCGTGGGGAGGAGACGGTCCTGTGGGAATAGTGGCTCGCGATTGAGGCGAGGGACCATGAGATTGGAAATTGCCCATGGGTCGGGAAAGACCACAAGAATGAGGGCGTGGTCCCTTAAAAGAATTACGATGAGAATTATGATGAACATGCTGGAATTGAGGAGTGTAGGATGTGCTAGGTTGTGCATCCTCATGATTGTAAAAATTATTAGACATGTTATCCAAGCCAAACATTATGCAAAAATCAATTAAAGTCCAATCAAAGCACAATTACATACATGTCAAGCAAGTGGATGTTTTCGCTTGATTTTTTTATGTTGAACCTTAGTGATTTAAATGATTTTTACAAAGTTGAGGTGATCCACTCAAGGTGATGAACCTAGTTTCAAAGAGTTTTTCTTCAATGCCAACTAGGTGCACTCTCACCACGTATTAGGCCAACTAAAACCTGGGGACTTCAAAAGGTACAACCTGCTGAGTGTCTGTGAGGGAATCCACGGGTGCGGGGACTTACGGAGGCCTTGGTTTAGGAATTCCTAGTCCAAAGAGACGGAGTGCTCAATGGATGGTCCTTCCTTAACCAAGAGAGGGGTATGATCTCCTAAAAGGTGTAGGGAGAGGAGGTCTCCCAAACCGAGATGCCCATGTAATGCAAGCTAAAGCAAGCGAATATAGGAAAACAGAATGATACAGGTGATGAATGGACACAGAACAATGGGAAAGGAGAAGCTATGAACACAATCTGATGATGATGCCTTAACAGAAATGGTAAAAGGCAAAACAATATGCAATGATAGGGAACAACAGGACATAGGGCATGATATGCAGTAGAGATAAAATGTAACAAGAGGGGAAGAATGTGATATGTAATAAATGCAATAGAGAAATGATATGTGGTGATATACAACAAATGCACTAAATGCACTGATACAAGATATGGTATGCAATATGCAAACAGGTGCAAGGATATGATATGCAATATGCAAAAAGGATATGAATGGGATACGCAACAAAAAAAAATGTAGAGAATTAGCGTCTGATGTAGTGGGCACTTGTTTAAGAATGGGCGTCCAAAGCAACAAGCGCTAATTTTTTTTTTAACAGAAAAACAAGAACGAGTCTGGAACACTGCCTGGGATACCAGATGCGGTTTTTTTTTAAACAGAAAAACAAAAATGCGTCTGGGATACCAAACATGGTTTTTTTTTTTACAAGATGAATGGGCGTCTGCGAGAGTTGGCGCTCATTCAATAGGATAACAGAAATGGAATCTTCAAATAAATCTATAAATTAACAATCACTTGGGAAAATAAGAGGAAAAGAGTGCTAGTGGAGCACTAATGGGAGATGCACCGTGGGTGCAAAAGGGAGATGGCACACTTGGGTGCCTAATGGAGGAGGGTAATCAAAAAGAAAAATAGTAGGAAGTCTCACCGTGATCGACAATTTGTAGATCTAAGAAAATCCACTTAAAAAATAATAAACAAAAGAATAAGGCATATAAGCTAAGAAGAATGGGGGAAAAGAAGAAGTGGGAGCATACGTGGGATGCTAATAGGAGGGTGATCGCCAGAGACCGCAGACCTCAAATGATATAATCAATGAAAAGAGGAGGGATCACGGAATACCTTGAACCGTGGGATTGTGAGTGCCTTCCTTCTCTTCCTATCGGCCGGCCGATGGAAAGAGTCTTCCTTGAGATTACCCTTGCACAAAACAAAGACAAACACCAAATAAAGAATGGATTAGAAACCAAGGTGTAGTATCAAATCCCAAATGATATATGTATATAGCGTGAGAACATGGAGATGAACACACCTTATGGGGTGTTTCCTTTTTAAACCCCTATGCAAAGGGTGGGAGATATGATGATATGAATGTAAAAGACGTGCAAGTGTTGCACTGGGGGATGGCTCAACGTGGTTAAGCTTAGGGAGATAAGAGATGAATGATGCATGCATGCAATGCAACAGACGAGGAAGCACAGAGAACAGAACAGAGAATATAGAAGAAGGAAGAAGAGCCTCGGGGTTTCTCCTGTGACGATCGCCGATGGATTGAATGCGAGAGAGAGTCTCTGAAGGATGCATCAATGAGCACGGGAGTACTCCTCTTCGAGGCACGAATCCAGCAGCACCTCCCCTCTGTGTGAAGTCTGCCCCCCTTCTGATCAAGAGCCGCATGGCTTATTTATAGAAGAAGTAATTCCCAGAATAATTGGGATGACCATTTACGGAAGGACATAAACTTGGGAAGAGTCCTCCCCAACTTGGAAAGCCAAGGGGAACCTTACCCAAGTTGAAACGGACCACAAAACAAGAAAAGAAGGAGCTACGGATGAGTTTTGGAAACCTCATAGAAATGGCGTCAGACCCTTTGGTCGCCCATGAAATGGGTGTCCAGCCAGAGCGTCGTTAATTCCAAGCCATTTTTAGAAAGATTAAAATTTTCTAAAATTTAGAAAGAAATCGCGTCTGGGGTACCGGATGCGAATTAACAATTTCACGAATTTTGGATGGATTGAAAATATCAATTTTAGGCAAGGAAAGACGTGTCTTCTTCAGTGGACGCGTTAATGAAAAAGCGATGAGACGAGTGGACCCATTTTCTTGAATTATTCAGGAAATTCAAATATTACCAAAAATCGTTAAGGAAACCACGTCCACATGGGCAGATACGTATCATTGAATTTCAAGAATTTAGTAATTATCAAAAAATAGAAAAAGGAAATCGCGTCCTGATGAACGGACACTTATTCTTGAATTTCAGGAATTAACAAAATATCGTTAGAAAATGAGTCCTTACGTGCAGATGTGATGGGGACATCACCTCCCATGCCCACGTTCACAGCTCGTCTCCTCGCCCCGGTTGCATCCGACATGGTCTAGTCATTTAATTTTCTGTCCTATGTAATTTTTTATTTGAGTCATTTGATGTAATTTTTATTTTACTTGAGTCATGTCCCTAGGTCTTGTGCTTATTTCCCTAAGTTTGAGAGTCATTATGTTGTTTAGTTAGTTATTGGGCCCAATTCATTGGGTTTGGCCCAAGTGCACCCCCTACCCCCTCGGTTATTTGTCATTGAGTCTTTTGTCAGGGACTTATTGTAAAATGTGGGTTGTCTATATATAGGACCTCATTCCCCCCATTTCAACTTAATGAATTAATGAATGAAAAACTTGCCATTTTAAGAGTTTACACTTCTTATCTAGTGGAGAGATTCCATTTTTTGGGTGAGAAACCCTAGGGGAGAGATTCCCCACCCTTCCCTCTCTTAATCTCTCTTTTTTACTCCACTTTCTCTCTCCTCAACACCCAAATTCAAATTTTCTTCTCTCTCCTCCCTTCCCAACCACCTCCACTCCCCACCTACCCCATTTAAGCCTCTGCCCATTCCCCACAACCCTCATCAATACTCCATCCCTTCCCAAGACCCCCTCCACCAATCCTCTCCTCACCATCCAACCCCCAACTACCCCTCCCACTTTCCCAAGCACCCTTCCCACTTTCCCAAGCACCCTTCCCTTCCCCAACACAACCCCCCCATTCCCAAGACAAACAAATTAACCCCACCCTTAAACCCATTTTCAAATACCCTTTCCCTCTCACCCACCTTCCCAAATTCGCAGCCCCCACTACCACCATCTGTTGGACCCACTTCTAGACCTTATTCTCCACCTCCCACACCTTAGAACACCCCCTACAAGACCCCCTTACAACCAGGGGTCACTCCCACACTCATCTACCCCCTTCCCCTTCTTCTTTCTTGGTCATTGGAAGCTACTTCGAAGTTGCAGTTTGCTGTCCAGAGGTTGCAGATGAACCAGCAACTTGCAGCGGCCACCACGACTTCCTCCGGTTGAGTTTGAAGACCCAAGAGCCATCGTCGGAAGCGTCTACCAGTCTCCTTCGCAACAGAAGTGGTTTCATCTTCTTCCGATCTCCGAGCTGTCCAGGAGGTCCATTCTCCCACAACTGCGCAGTTCTGCCTCGGCTGAGAACCTAAGCCAGATGAGAAGCTCCGCCACGACGAACCCCGGAGGAACCAGCCCACGAGTTCTTCTTAAAAATTATTCATCGCCTAGTCTACTTCCAGAATCAAGAAACATAACTTCATTCGGAGTTCGTGATCCAGAGTTCTCATTTTTCTCCCTCAGCTACGCAGATCTGCTACCCACAGTCTGCACCGACCAGTCGCCATTGTTCTACAACCCCTAGTCTTCTCCGACATTGATTGGCTTCCCCGTCAGTTTTGCTACGAAGAGGACTCGTCCACGATTCCAACGACTTTGACGGCGCTTGATTCCGAGGTCGGGAGCTGCCGGGGCATTCTCTACAATCTGCTGTTAGAAGTCTGCAGCTGCCGGTCCGAGAATCTGAGGCTCTGTTCAAACCTCCATCCCGGCCAGCAGCGACTCCAGAAGAAATTAAATAAATTTTGAGGCATTCCCTTCTCAGCTACAAAGATTTTCCCACCAGTCTCGCCACCAGCAAAATTCTTGAGCGGGTTCTACAGCAGCAACACCGACTATCTGTCCCTATTCGCAGACAGCAAGCAGATTCGGTGCCGTTACTTAGTCATCCCTCTTTAGTCTAATTTCCCCGCCCCGCTTGGCCGGCTGAAGGCCCCTCCCTGCGTGGAGGTAGTATTGTTTGTAATCTCATTAACCCCCACCCCAAGATCCCCCTCCTGCGAGAGGTGTAGTGGTGTAACTTGTTTGGGCAGGTCAAGCTACCCCGACGCGGCGTGTGGGGATCCACTCGCCTCCCCGCTCGCCCTCGTCTCCGACCGGGACCGGTTTCTTCAAACCGATCGAGTAAGTGCTCAATCCTTCACTCCATTTAGTGCTTGTCTTTCAATATTCATTCTAGTTCCGCTGGTTATGCGAGTGAGAGCTCGATCCTCAACCCCCGTTGTCTTGAGTGATCACCGTGGGAAGAGAGTGGAACCCGTGCCCTTTGGCACTTCGTCGGACCCTTGATTTGGGCAGCCGTACCCTTGGGGAATCAAACCTTGGCCTTGCTGGCCCTCTACCAGCAAGGGCCTAGCCCACACAACCTCCCCTTGGCTTTGCCAAGTTATCCCGGGTCTTAGTGAGCATCGGGTGAGCGGTTGCTATTATCGGTCCGTTTTTGAATGCTTAATTGTGCTTGCTTGTTGAGTCTTAGGTTGTGTCACATCAATTTGGTATCAGAGCAAGTCATTGACTTGTCTCTACAAGTCAAGTCCTAGGGCATGCTTGCATTGGAGTCATCATCAATCCAACCCTTGCATTGATCCCCCCCGATCATCATGGCCACCTCCTACTTAGCCTACTCACCACCCATGGACTTCATCCTAGATAGGGATATTACCTTTGACGGATCACGTTCTAGTGACTAACTATCTTAGGTGGGAGGCTACCATAGAAAAGTACTTTGAAAAGACTTGGGTATATGGATCCGCGAGAGTCCGATGGGCCAAGGGACGGTTTCGGGGTCAAGCCAAGAGTAAGTGGGAACACATAGAGGGATTAAGAAGGGTTAGGAGGCAAGAGCCCATTTCCTCATGGGATGATATGAAAGTAGAACTTAGAAAGATCTACATCCCCAAACATTCCCACCCCTCCTACTCAAGCACCCCTAACCCGAGGAGCACTACCACTCCTCCATCCCCACCCGGCCAACTTGAGACCGACCTTTGGTCTCCACCCCCACCAACCCCAACAAATCACCTCTCAACCATCATAACTACACTTCGCAACCAAGTCCCCTCCCTTAAGACACAAATAAACCAAGCATCCACCTCTCCATAATTCCCCTTGGTCCACACCACTATCCCTCCATCTTCCCCTAAAAAGGGTACACCCCCCCAATCAACCCAAACTGAACCAACCCACCTTCCACTTCCAACCCCAACCCTACCCCAACCTAAGCCACCACTACTTCCACTCCCAACGCAAGTTCGACCTCACTCACCACCCCGGGTGCACCATGTCCCAACCATCATCACCCCATCTCCAAAAGACCCTCCCATTCCCTTAAGAAAAGAGGCCACACCCACTCACATAGGAATAGTTGCTAGCCCAGACCCTCTCCCCACCCATGAGGAAACCCAAGTTCACACCAATGGTGAGGAAGAGCTTCAACCCTTTACCACTTCAAATTGTCCGAGTCTTCAAGAGCCACAAACCTTCACAAATGGCACCATAATCATATATGGGCCCCTAGCTAGATGGCTAAAGGAGAAACCAATTCACCCCATCACGTCCAATGTCTACCCTCTCATGGAGCTAAACCTCCCCATAGTACCCTTCTCCACCTATCACACCACCATCCAATCATCCTACCAAGTGGAAACTTTAGGGGATCTTCTTAAGAGCCTAGCATGGTAAATTGAGTTCACTAGCATGTTGACCCCTATGGCCGAACAACCTAGGAGCCTTGGCCTCCTACACCTATGCATCGGGTCTATCACCTCGGTTTGCACCATTGGTTGCTACACTAGCGACCTCCTTCTATTCCTCCCCACACCCGATGAGCCCGACCTTCTCCTCCAATTGGAGTTTTTTATATCAGGTAGAGAGCCAAGCCCTCCCCTCATGGCCAACCCACTCACCAAGAACATTGACCCAATTATCATTGAGAGGGATGACTTAGCACCTTTTGAGGACCTTTAGGACATGGAGCTCCTTCCCCTTAGTAACCCATTTTATGATCCCTATGATCCATTACAATGGGAGTCAAGGAACCCGGGTGACCCAACTACCTTAACCACCACCTACCTTTCCCTATCCCAACCCACCATGTTTGACCCAATCCACCCCATCCTAGACCCGGGTTACACCTTGGGAGCCATGACCTTGGGCCACATATCCCTAGGTAATAAGGTTGTGCTCCACCCCATGATGACCACCTTCTTAGATCCATTCGATCCTTTCCAATGGGAGTTCAAATGTTGTCCCACACCTATACATATGGAAGTCACCCTTGGGAAAAACATGCATGTGTCTAGGCTTACCACACCACTTGGCATGAACACTATGTTGGGTCCATTCATTCATATCACCCACATGTCAAGTAAAAAGTATAAGTGGTCCATGTTCGGATGTAATGGTCCACATTCATTCATCATGGGTCTTAAGCATGTCAGAGGCATCTACAGATGTCCGGGTCCCCCGATATTTATCACCAATTTGCATGATAGGGCCACCTACGGGTGCCCCGGCCCACCTAGGCTGACCAAAGACTACACTGCATCATTATATGATAGGTCTACTTTTGGTTGCCCAGGTCCACCCATCACTCCTAGAATGTCTGTATTCACAACATTGCATGAAGAGATCCGCAAGCACATTAGCAAGAAGAATGTGACTGATAAAAGGGTGGCCGACTCTCATCGGCGTCACCAAGAATTCCACATGGGTGACTTTGTGATGGTGAGGAAGGAGAGGCTCTCCTCGGGAGTCATCTCCAAATTGAGGCAATGTGGGGTTGGTCCCTTCCAGGTCCTGAGGCGCATTGGTGCAAATGCCTATGAGTTAGATCTCCCTGAGGAATATGGGGTAAGTCCCACATTCAGTGTCGCCGACCTAGTGCCATACAAGGGACCCACAGTGGTACCTAGTGAGGATATTGAGCCTATTCCCTCCGTTGAGAGAGCACCCACCCGTGAGGAGAGTCCACAAGCCAAGAGAGCCTAGCGTGAGCGCATTGAACGAATATTGGATGAACAGGTCACTACCACCAGGAGCAAGGTATACGAGCGCTATCTCGGCAGGTGGATGGATCGGTCTCGTTCGGAAGACTTGAGGGCAGTACCACTTCTATACCCTCCAAGGAGGGAAGGACACTTACTCGACGGAGTCGAGTTCTCCGCACCCCGGGAGTATGATGGGGACATCACCTCCCATGCCCACGTTCACAGCTCGTTTGCTCGCCCCGGTTGCATCCGACATGGTCTAGTCATTTAATTTTGAGTCCTATGTAATTTTTTATTTGAGTCATTTGATGTAATTTTCATTTTACTTGAGTCATGTCCCTAGGTCTTGTGCTTATTTCCCTAAGTTTGAGAGTCATTATGTTGTTTAGTTAGTTATTGGGCCCAATTCATTGGGTTTGGCCCAAGTGCACCCCCTACCCCCTCGGTTATTTGTCATTGAGTCTTTTGTCAGGGACTTATTGTAAAATGTGGGTTACCTATATATAGGACCCCATTCCCCCCATTTCAACTTAATGAATCAATGAATGAAAAACTTACCATTTTGAGAGTTTACACTTCTTATCTAGTAGAGAGATTCCATTTTTTGGGTGAGAAACCCTAGGGGAGAGATTCCCCACCCTTCCCTCTCTTAATCTCTCTTTTTACTCCACTTTCTCTCTCCTCAACACCCAAATTCGAATTTTCTTCTCTCTCCTCCCTTCCTAACCACCTCCACTCCCCACCTACCCCATTTAAGCCTCTTCCCATTCCCCACAACCCTCATCAATACTCCATCCCTTCCCAAGACCCCCTCCACCAATCCTCTCCTCACCATCCAACCCCCAACTACCCCTCCCACTTTCCCAAGCACCCTTCCCACTTTCCCAAGCACCCATTCCCTTCCCCAACACAACCCCCCCATTCCCAAGACAAACAAATTAACCCCACCCTTAAACCCATTTTCAAATACCCTTTCCCTCTCACCCACCTTCCCAAATTCGCAGCCCCCACTACCACCATCTGTTGGACCCTCTTCTAGACCTTATTCTCCACCTCCCACACCTTAGAACACCCCCTACAAGACCCCCTTACAACTAGGGGTCACTCCCACACTCATCTACCCCCTTCTCCTTCTTCTTTCTTGGTCATTGGAAGCTACTTCGAAGTTACAGTTTACTGTCCAGAGGTTGCAGATGAACCAGAAACTTACAGCGGCCACCACGACTTCCTCCGGATGAGTTTGAAGACCCAAGAGTAATCGTCGGAAGCGTCTACCAGTCTCCTTCGCAACAGAAGTGGTTTCATCTTCTTCCGATCTTCGAGCTGTCCAGGAGGTCCATTCTCCCACAACTGCACAGTTCTGCCTTGGCTGAGAACCTGAGCCAGATGAGAAGCTCTGCCACGATGAACCCCGGAGGAATCAGCCCACAAGTTCTTCTTAAAAATTCTTCATCGCCCAGTCTACTTCCAGAATCAAGAAACAGAACTTCATTCGGCGTTCGTGATCCAGAGTTCTCATTTTTCTCCCTCAGCTACGCAGATCTGCTACCCACAGTCTGCATCGACCAGTCGCCATTGTTCTGCATCCCCTAGTCTTCTCCGACATTGGTTGGCTTCCCCGTCAGTTTTGCTGCAAAGAGGACTCGTCCACGATTCCAACGACTCTTACGGCGCTTGATGCCGAGGTCGGGAGCTGTCGGGGCATTCTCTGCAGTCTGCTGTTAGAAGTCTGCAGCTGTCGGTCTGAGAATCTGAGGCTCTGTTCAAACCTCCATCCTGGCCAGCAGCAACTCCAGAAGAAATTAAATAAATGTTGAGGCATTCCCTTCTCAGCTACGAAGATGTTCCCACCAGTCTCGCCACCAGCAAAATTCTTGAGCGGGTTCTACAGCAGCAACACCGACTATCTGTCCCTATTCGCAGACAGCAAGTAGATTCGGTGTCGTTACTTAGTCATCCCTCTTTCGTCTAATTTCCCCGCCCCGCTTGGCCGGCTGAAGGCCCCTCCCTGCGTGGAGGTAGTATTATTTGTAATCTCATTAACCCCCACCCCAAGATCCCCCTCCTGTGAGAGGTGTAGTGGTGTAACTTGTTTGGGCAGGTCAAGCTACCCCGACGCGGCGTGTGGGAATCCACTCGCCTCCCCGCTCGCCCTCGTCTCCGACCGGGACCGGTTTCTTCAAACCGGTCGAGTAAGTGCTCAATCCTTCACTCCATTTAATGCTTGTCTTTCAATATTCGTTCTAGTTCCGCTGGTTATGCGAGTGAGAGCTCAATCCTCAAGCCCCGTTGTCTTGAGTGATCACCGTGGGAAGAGAGTGGAACCCGTGCCCTTTGGCACTTCGTCGGACCCTTGATTTGGGCAGCCGTACCCTTGGGGAATCAAACCTTGGCCTTGCTGGCCCTCTACCAGCAAGGGCCTAGCCCACACAACCTCCCCTTGGCATTGCCAAGTTATCCCGGGTCTTAGTGAGCATCGGGTGAGCGGTTGCTATTATCGGTCCGTTTTTGAATGCTTAATTGTGCTTGCTTGTTGAGTCCTAGGTTGTGTCACATCAAGATGCATATTCTTGACTTTATGAAAATTACCAAATTTGTTAAATAAAATCGCGTCCATCTTGACAGACGCATATTCTGGAATTTCAGGAATTTGGTAATGGAAAAAGAAATAGCGTCCACTCATTTGGTCGCCCAGTTAAAAGGCGTCCAAGGGGTCAGACGCGTTAAAGAAGAGTTTCCGAAAAATTGAAGAAAAGCCCAGGAAAAATCCAAAAAAATTAGAGAAAGCTGAGGAGAGTAAATATTCAAGAAAAATGGGAAAAATCACTCAAATAAGTCAATTTGAGGGTCAAATTGGGTATCACGATGCGATAGGTGATATGCTCAAAATGATATCAATTTTAGCGTGTCTACACACTTGTCTTAACCAAGGTACACACGCTTAGGCGGTCTCGCCTCTGCATAAGGAGCGTCGTACACACTAGGCGGTCTCGCCTAGTCCAACCACGATCGGCCACTAGGATCTTCCGTGGTCTCGCAGAATCTCACCGAACTCTATCATCCGCAGTCTCACGGGAATCTCGAGAAAGGCGTACACGCGCACGCAAACTACCGTAATCCACAGTATGACACCACTAGGTGCAAGGAAAACTACCCACGATCGGGTGTAGGAAACTAGTGGGTACCATCCCAATAAACTCACACTAGGACTACCCACCGTGATCATAGAACTCACGTGGATATGACCCTCCGCGGTCACAGGACTCAAGCGGTATATAACACACCACGAGCATGCAAACCACATGGAGACTATAGTACACGTACATGGCCAATCCCACCGTAGGGAACTCGTGAACCCTCGTACTACGAGAAACCATTCTTAGGCGACTACCGCCCTTACGAGGCCGAAATGGCCCAATTTCAATGGATTTCCACATATAAAACATTAAATTTTATATTCCGAGGAGGAAAACCCATTTACGGAGGTCAACCGGGCCGAATAGGCCCCAATCGGTCGACCAGCAGCGTTGGTCGGTCGACCAACACTGGGACAAGTCAATTGACCAACATCCTGGTCGGTCGACCTAGTGGGTGGTTCGGTCGACCAACCGGCCCTTGGCAGTTGACCAAATCTGCCCAATGGCAACTGGGCCGGACAGGTTCCCAATCGGTCGATCGGACCAAGGAATCGGTCGACCGATTCTGGAAGGTCCGTGACGAGAACCCCTCCACGAAGCCCCGTTCCATGCTCAACTCGCTCCATTGCGAGCGGGAACCATGGGGAAACACTCCCCGACCTCTAACACACCCATTCACGTGAAATGAACTAAAAATCCTCGCCCGAATCGACAAAACCGTCACTCGTCCCGAAATATGCATTTTAACCCCTACAAGAAGGAAACCCGTTCTTCCTCGATCGAATCGACATGATATCGCGAGAGAATAACCCAAGGAGGGTAAGAATATGTCCCCTTACCTTTTCCGAAGAAATCGCGCGAGTTCGGGGCCGATCCATGTCGAAATTACTTGTCCCACGGCTGATTCTTCACGAAATCTCAAAAAATCCTCCACCACGATGCCGCCTCCCGATCCACGCTCCGATCCTCGCTCCGATCCTCGCCGCTCGTCTCCCGCGCCACCCTCCACCTCTCTGCAAGTCTTCGCCATCAGCAACCGGAGAAGAAGAGGGAGAGACATGAGAGTGAGAGAGGGAGAGAACAAGAGTGAGGGAGAGAGAGTCACGAGAGTGAAAGAGGGAGAAATGAGAGGGTGATGCGCACCGACAAATGTCGTTTCAAAATGCCGTGTCACACACAATTTTAAAATTATTTATCGCACTCACTCACTAAAAAGATATAAAATCTAAGTGAGTGGTAAGTATGGGTCGATCCCACGGGAAAGAAATGTTTCTTTTAAACAAGTTGGAAAAATTCTTATATTTTGAAAATCAAGTTTTTGAGTGAGTTAAAGCTAATGGAAAATAAATTACGTGAACTTAAGACTAGAAATAAATCAAACTAAAAAATATGAGAGGGTTGAGAATAGAGTTTGGAAGGAGATGGAAAGAGAAAATAAAGAACAATTGCACAAACTCAATTTTTATTGCTAATGTAGAGTATAACATCTATGAAAACTAAAAATACAACTTGAATAATGCTAAGGGAAGAAAGGAAGAAAGGAGCTAGATGAATAAGAATAGCGACGTAGTCCCCATGCCAAGCCTTGGAAGAAGATCACCCCGCCTTAGGATTAGACACCGCCTTTAGAGCACCGAAAGAAAAGAATGTCCACCTTGGGATGTTTGAATGAAAATAGAGGAGGGGGAGAGATAGAAGATGAAGAAGAGAGTTTAAAAACAGTGAAACAGAAATAATAAAAGTAGGGCGAGATTATAAATAAAATAACTTTAAAATCGGAGAGAATTAGAAGAAGTGGTAAAAATAAAAGTTGAAGATCAGAGGAAGAGGAAGAAGATTTGTGAAGAGTGCAAAGGGAGAAGAAGATCCGAAGATGGTGACAACTAGAGAAGAACAAAAGTGGTATGCACGGATGAACCGTAACAACACCAAAAATTGAACTGTGAAAAATTAAAAATAACTTGTAAACGAAGAAAAATTAGAGGAAGTGGTAGAAGAAGTAAATCTAAATCTACAAGATAAAAAGAACTTTTATGAAGAATTCAAAGAGAAAATAAGAGTGTAAGGACTTCAAAATGAAGGAAGAATAGAGGCTA